>OW028677.1:10002500-11202500 GCA_932294315.1 Epinotia nisella | reverse complement strand
TCCCAAGAGCTATCAATTACGGAAAGAGCGCTTCAGTTTGTGCAATCGCCCCTGTTCTGTTTGATTCTACTTACCTAATTATAAAATCAATCTCCCAAGTAACTTAGACCTGCTAGTCGATGACGTAACGCATTATACGCGCGTCAGGCAGATCTAAATGTCAAATTTTGTATGGGAAAATGACAGTTGAATTGTCCTAACGCTCGTTCGAAACGTTTACCCCTCTGGTAAACTTAATTATGATGTTTTTATGAACGCTCGAGTCATGCACGTGATAAATTTCGCTTGTCATTTCCGTAACTGTAAAATGATGGCGGTCACATTTCTACTGTGAATATTAGACTTATTTTCGACTGACGCGCGTGCAGGTCTTTTTGCTTCACTTGGACGCTCGTGGTATATCGAGAATTAGTTCAATGGCGTCGGTCAGTCACACTTCGCTTATTACTTAGATAGCTATTCTATTTCGTTCTATTTTGAATGAATCAATTTTATGATTGTAAACTGTGTAAGATTGAAGATAACTTTCGTTGGTAGTGAGTAGTGACTTATAGTTATCGACCTAACACAATCATAACTTCCTGGTTTCAACTTGTGTTACATCAATAAAGATAGGTTATTACAATGTTATAGTAATTTGGCTATCCCACATTTTTTTACATATTTAATAAATAAGATGAAATGCTTTTAAACTGGTAACTCGTAGGAAGACATACTGGTATGTTGAACTTTGTTATCTAAAGAATTACACAGATTCTATCACTTCATACAGACGAAGATAAATTAAGCCGTAGTACAAATAGATGCTCCGCTAAATCGATAATTGAATGCGATTGGTAGTGTGGCGGTCGTCTAGTGTTGAGCACTGGCCGTCGGAATCGCAATTGGCACATCCTGACTAGGGTCCAACCGAGAACGAAGTGTTAGATATATGGTCAATTTGACCGGTACACGAGCGATGCCGATCGTAAAACCAATGTTGATATTTCTTCTCCGAAGATGAATGCTTTTATAGAAACTAATGTTGACTCTTTCGCGAGCTGGCGCTGGTTAAATATTTAATGAAAACAACGTCCAGCAATGCATATTGACCTAATGCTACACATTTAGGAGCCACCTGCTATAGCGCGGTTGATTCGAGTCGCAGACTAGTTACGGTTCGCCTGGTTGTTTGTTGAATTCACTCAATCAATGGCAATGGGTGCGGGCGCGTCGGTCGCACAACAATCGGCGCACATTCCCCTCATTGTGTCCACTCGCCGCAATTACACCAAATGGCGAACCTAAAATGTCATGACCGACACATTTTATGGCTAATTTAAGAAATTTAAATCGCATTTTTCCTGTGTTATATACATTATTAAATGCAGGTTCCGTGTAATATTGGTGTTATGTCACTTATGACATTTTACAAATAATTGCGATACGCACTTCCTACGAATGACCCCAGCTACCCAGTTTGATCAGCACATGCACATCTGCGCGCATTCGTTTTATTCGGCTGGCATTATGAAGATGCGCGTAAATAAAAATAAAACAAACATTATTCATTTAACGCAATTCCTGTGTGAGCGTGAGTGATGACTGAAAGAAATTTGATGTGCTCGCATGCTATAAATGTAAGTAAGTTATGCCTGGATATTATGAGTTATAGTATCTTAGGCACATAATCGCTTGAAATGACGAAAAGGTTAAAACGAAAATTTATATTCGCATAAAACGTAGTAGGTAATATTTTCCTGCCCTAAAATTGAAGACGACATTAGGCATACTCGAACCTCGCCATATATTGAACTAGCTTCCGCCCGCGACTTCGTCTGCGTGGACCCGGGATAAAAACTATCCTGTATTTTAATCCAGGCTATAAACTAACTTCGTGCAAAATTTCATCCAAATCGGTTGAGCCGTTTAAGCGTGATTGAGTAAAATAATGCCTATACATAAAATTGATAGTCATCGAAAGTTTTTATAGTAATCAATTTAAGGTGTTGAAACAAAGTAAATATAGAACAAGGAACATTAGGAAAAATAAATATGAACAGACCACTGTAAAAAATGAATACGGTAGAAGAACAAATGAATTTATAGTACCAAAAATATTTAATAAACATGATTGGCTAAGGGAGGAAAATGTAGCTTAACGGAATTAAAAAAAGAATTGTTAGAAAAGTTACCCTAATCTTGGCTCTTTTAAGTTAAAACTTAAAAGTTGTATTGATATATATTTGTAATTCTCGTATCTGCATACTCCTCACAACCCGTATTAGAATATAGTTCAGATAGCATATCAGTAGTAAGTAGTTATCTTTAGCAATTAGTAACACTTGTTTGCATGTGGCTAGAATAGTCAATAATATATATATAGGCATAGCATATAGATAAATGTTAGTATAAACATAAATTGAGCGCAGTCTCGCCAACAAACTGTTCTGGCAGTTTGGCTGGTGATTTAATATATGTATAATACTATGTACTACTTTTGGAAAATAAATTAACAAAAAAAAGTAACAAACATCCAAACAATTAAATATCTAAACATCCAAACATCTAAACTTTCGCATTTATAATATTAGTAGGATAGGTAGTAGGATTATCTTCATATATATCGTCCGCTTAAGATCCTCCCAATAAGGCTTAATAGTTGAGGTTTCAAGTCCAGCTTTAATGAAATTTGCACCCTCCCTAAATAAATATAAATTACACAAATTGTCGCCGTTTCCCTGCAGACTTCCTGATCTGATGATTTGTAATGTAACGAAATCAAACAATGATTTGTGACTTCAGAGTGTTCCAAACACACTCACATATTATATAACAACAACAACACACATGTATATACCTGCGTTCAAAATGAGGGAGACTGTGATACCTTGAAAGGTTAAATACAATCGAAAAAGGGTAAAGAGATTATAAGTCACCACAAAGTTACCATTCACAGACGTCGTGGCGTAAATTAATGGTTGAGATCGGTCCTTTTTGCACCCATGTCGGTGGAAGGGAAGCAAATTGAATAGGGAAGTGTCATTTCAAACACGCTGCTTCGTACTCATTTGTCTCGGAGACATCCTGGATTTTTTCAAATTTGAAACTACAAAACGCCTGTAGTAAACTCTGGGTAACCAAAGCAGCATTTTTTTTTAACTTAAGGTAAAGTTCTCGTTGATATTCGCCCTTAATCACCATTATGTTGTATGAAAGATATTTATCGATTCTATATTGTTTATGTGAGTATATTTTACATACTGAGTTTTGCTGGTATCCTAATGATCAAATCGATCGGATAACATTATTCTACTATTAACCTGTCCAACAAGTGGAATTAATTTTTTTTTTCAAAAAACCCAACTGCTTTTTTGCAAATATTAAATAGCCTATGACACTCCCACGATTAAGAGGAATCCAACGACACCTCATATTAGTCCAGGCAATGAACTGACAACTTGTATGGAAAAAATGACATATTTGGAAATAATTTATAATAGCTAATTTTTTTTATGTAACGGATATATTATCAATTAAATTGTTACCTAGAGGCAAAATCCACCAAAAAATCAGACATCAAAAAAATCAATATTCAATTAGCTCCTAAAAAGTCCGGATAAATATTAATATTTTTTTTTATCTTTATTTAGGTTCATTTACATTTGCTTTACAATATTCAATATAAATAAAATAAAAAAGACAATGAATGTTTAATTTATATCTATATAATTACTTCCGGGTGGAAAGTTTGGTGGATTCTTGAATAAAGCATCTCAGAATAATGTTTTAAAATGAAATAAACAAAAAAAACGCTATTATAAATTAATGTTTTTCGAAACCGTATTTTGCCTCGGCTATATGTCGAAATCCGTCAAATGGTTTAGGCTGATGCAGGGCGTGCCAAAGAATAAAACATACACACATAGATGATACATACATACGCTCGAAAAACATAACCCTCCTTTCCTTCGGCAGTCGGGTAAAAAGTCACGAATCGCAGCCTGCAAAACGCAATCCATGCAATGGCACAATGATCACATTGTGCCATTCCATGGATTGCGTTTTACCGATATTGGCTACTAGGGAATTACAGATTTTGATCTCTAAATTGACTTGAAGAGGAACTTCTCCCAGGTTCTTTTTAAAAGTAACCAGGCCATCTCTGGCCAATTGATCGTGCATATATAGACCGAACATCGGCTGCATTGATTTCGGTCGTGAGTCGTGAGTCGCTCACACCTCTGCCCTATAATTAGTTCTAACACACTGTAAACAGCGCCGGAGTGCCGCGATCTCTGTCTGTCCATTTATAAGGCTTTCACTATGATTGTGATTTGATTGCGGTCATTTGCTCGTCCTCCTAAACGGTGCGGCCGCGATGCCTTACACGCTCAACCGACGTGAGAGATGGCCGTCTAATAAATTACCTTTGCCTCTATTTGATTTTCTGAGACTTCCAAATAGGCAAGCTTTGAGGTTTGGTCTTGACGTTTATGACGGGTGTTATAATGTAACTTTGGTTGTAGAGCAAAGTTTTCCTTTAATGTACTTTTAAGTACGTTCTTGAGCTCACTACGCTGCGATTGGCGTCGTGATCTTTCTGATCTGCTGATATATTTTTTTGTTATCATGGTGACATTAGTTGTATACATAAAAAACGTTGTATTAGCTATCAACGCGAAAGTAGTCGTTAAGTAAGATCGAGTGCCTGAAAGTTATTCCTCGAAATCGAAACCAAACAACGATCAATTAATGAAGCAATACATCTCCATCATTCGCGGCGCGGCGCGACTTGGGCCATCAATACCGTGTCATGTCCGTGTTGGTAAGAGGCTCCGCTCCACAGGTACATCACACTGGCCTATTATACCCTCGACCGTTCGCACGACCTCTCCGTCTTCGAAATATCAAGTTCATGTGCTCTTTAATAAGTTCTTCGACAGGAAACGTGTATTAACATACACGAAACTATCAACTGTTTATTTTTTGACAATTAAACAAAACACTAATACTAGGTACTCTAAGCAGGTCTTGATATTTGGTGAAGGAATAACGTCGTAACGGAGTAAACATACGACTCCATTCAAGCACGTCGCCCGAGATATAAATAATTTTGCTACCAGAGTGTTTTACGCGGTCTTTTCATTCCTTCCATTATGGTTAAAAACACGATAATTATAAAATAAATATAAGTAAATATTTAATTAAAACTAATATCTGTCAAAAATTTCACTTTAGTTACAAGCTTTTATTGCCGACTGTACTTTTCTGTACACCGTCATCAATTTACTTATTGGGACGATTCTAACGAGCCCAAACTCAACGGGGTTACGTTGGTTAAGTACTGAATTCCCATGGCCACCTTTTGTCTTTATCATGAGATCAGCTCGATGGTACCATTATATTGAATTGTCATCCAAACTATACTTAAACCCAAAATTTCAGCTCAATCGGATAACGGCAAGTGACTGAAAAATGGATTGCAAAAATTAGTTAACTGTAAAACGTTCAATCGTCCATCGTGCTCGTTCGTCGTCTTACATCTTACGTAGTTATCACATATTTCACTTTTCGATAGAGTCTTTAGGCGCCTCGTTTAATAATGTGTATACATTTTCTGCAGACAAGACTACATTTCGATGTTGTGTTGTGGCCATCAGATGGTCTCTTCAAGTCAAGAGCTTTCAAGGAAAACAATATATGAGACTAAACGCTCCACGAAGAAAAAAGCACGGTGTTTAAAAAATGCTCAATGAAAGTGTCTCCTTAAACACGCTACTAAAATTACGTATTGTCTCTGGCCTCGCTCTGGCCCACAGTTTTTTAGGGTTCCGTAGCCAAAATGGCAAAAACGGAACCCTTATAGTTTCGTCATGTCCGTCTGTCCGTCTGTCCGTCTGTCCGTCTGTCCGTATGTCACAGGCATTGTACTCGAAAACTATAAGGTTTATTTGAATACAATTTTGAGGATAGGTGTATTTTGTTAGCCGCTACAAAGTTTTGTAATTAAAATTACTAAAAAAAATTTTTTTAGGGGTGTACTCCATACATAAAACTAAAAGTCAAAAAATTTTTTTTCATCGTGAGCCCACGTGTGGCACATGAATCGAAAGGCCTTTCAAAATAAATATAAGGTTTCTCGGGATTTTTTTTGATTAAGTGAATACAGTCAGAGATAATCGCCCCGAAAGTCACTAAAATTCTGTCCCCCCCCTCAAATTTTTGAACGGTGTATTTTAAAAATATGTAAAAATTCATGGACACAGCGCTTATTAAGTTCATTCACCGAAAATTGTTTTGAACAAGATCGGATGAAAGGTTTCCGAGATATTGCTGAAAAACTGCCTTCCTCAAAGAAAAGGACGTAAGTGCCGTAAGATTTCTATGACGATACGACCTTTTTAATAGGCACGGAACCCTTAGTTTTGCGTGGTCCGACACGCACTTGGCCGGTTTTTTAGAATATAGTTTTACAGCTATCTACTCTATGTGGTCTATGACGAGCGTGGAGCAAACATGAATTTTGCTCCCTCGAGCAAAAAAAGAAAGATTGAAAAAAAAAATGCAGAGGGATCAAAAACCAGTTTTGCTCCCTATAAACGGGCTAGAAAAGACTTTTTTTCGAATACAAGTAGTGAAAACATATATACAATATATATAGTTTAACTGAATTTTATATCCGCATATTTAAGCTCCATCGTGATCGTCTACTACAAACGTTTATCGTTGATATAGATCAACTTTATACGTATTATTATTTTCATCGAGGCTTGGTGAAATGTCAAGTCATCTCCGGACAATTTTAAGATGCCAGTTGATGTAATTTGTCCCTTTACACCGGTTGAAGCTTATATTCTACTGGGACGATCTGTTCATAAGCAAATACCTCTACGAAGCTGTCAGCAAATTCTCGACGCACGGTGGGCCTACCGCGCCACCGTGTGCAATTTATGCATGCACTTCATTCCGCATTGTTCGGTTTCGCAATAGCCGTGCTCAAGAGCCCTCCTCAACCACGATTGACATTCACAGCCTGTGCTGTGCCAGACGGCTCAGAAAGTTCACCCTACCTTGTACAGATTGTAAAGCAAAATACCTAAAGTTAGCAAGAGTTCTTGGGAACTAGACGGGATTGTTTTATCGTTGGCTTGGCAGTGCTCGAGTTTAAGTTGGCTATTATTTTCTAACCCTAATGCTTACAGCGACATCTATAAAGTGACCTATTATGATTTACGAAAGTATCCATATTCCATATTAGGTACCTATTGAGAATCATTTGCATTTCAATGATACTTGTCGCTGTCTATACTTACCCTATTCCATATAAGATTAGAATAATCGTGCGTTAATCGACATGCGATTTGAAGGAAAACTTTTTGAAACTCTAAAACATGTTGTTATGTTTGAAAAGCACTTTATAATCGAAATAAATATTTTTTTTACAATATTTTCCTTTGATATCCTAGATAAGCGGTGGAATGACATACATATGTCTCTTCCTTTGTATTATTTAACGTCTGTGTATCTTTTCCTTTGTATTATTAATTTACACTTGTTTGTGATTCAATTGAATATCGCATGTCCAGGAAACTACGTAATAGTAACAAGTTATAACTATAGAACACTTTAAATGGAAGTTCAAGTTATAATAATTTTAACTGCTTTACATGAAGTTCGTATCTATATTACACGTCCCTGCATTTACGCTGTTATAATGGAAGCACGCTCGAAAGTTTACCGGCGCCGAGGGCTAAAGTCTGTTACATATTTGATACGGCATTGTAAAATATAAAGGTTAACTTTAACATTGTGCACTACGACGTCGACGACAGATATAAAATGAAATACTTATATGGGAGGCAAAATTATTTAAATTTTGACCCACAGATAAGAGACCTTATACAAATCTCTAAGAATTAGGAAATATTACTTTTTCTTCTTACGTTTACGTTAAGCATTAAGGGGGGGGGGCATTACATCATTTTTTTTGACTGCACAAAACCATTCTAGATTAGAATTGGCTCGCTTACTTAATGAGAACCAAAATAACTGCAAAAAAATATTTTTCTTTTCTCGCACCCTCAACAGCCTTAGTGTTTAGAAATAGGTAATCGCGAAGCTAAAGCACAAGTTAATAACTTTATTAACGCTTAAATAGCGCCAAGCGTCAATAGCAATGTGCGTTAAAAGTGTCCTTTATTTTTTCTCAGAATGTGGTAGGTAGGTACGAGTATATATTATTAAAATCGATCCTCCACGCGACGTCTGCGGTGTGGGAGGCAGAGTGCTCTGCCAAAGTTATAGAGCTACGAGATCTCAATCGTTATCCTATATTATTTTCCAGTTCCGTATCAACTAGTACGGCACCACACGATACAAGTACAGTAAGTGTGGGACAAAGGCCACAAGTTCGTGTTCCAAACTGAATTACAACTAAATATAGTCGGTACAAGTTTTCTAATTATAGTCGGAGGTGGTACGTGATGCATTGCTTCTCGCAGATGCCATATTTCAACGGCTTACATTTAAATAATACGTTTCTATCTGTTTCTATACGCTATAACTGTAACTAGTCTAGTTTATTGATTTTAATGTCGATGCTCGCGAGTTGTTGATGATATCTACATAATTTCTACACAGCGTTAATGTTTGTTTTTGTGGTTTGAGTCTAAATCATTTTATAGGGAATCAATAACGATTTTCAGTGAAGGTTGACACTAGGATAAATTGTCAAATGCGGTTAATTAGGCTCACATCAGGCTGATCCAACAGCTTTGCATTTGCATCATATTTTTGATTGAGGACTAAGAATTAACCGTGGAATTAACCCGTTTTATTACACTTAACTGTGCAATCATATCCGTAACGATCAGAGATTCTACACCTTTTTCTAATGCGTACTCTTTTCTGATAATACTAAAACAACCGTAAGAAATCACTGTAAAATTGAGACAGTAATTAGGTTTATAATTTAAGAAAAACGCGGATTTGTCCACGTAGATTGGTTATGGTGTGGCTTGTAGCCGGCTTTGTATTTGATTAATTTAGTAGTAAGATACAAGGGTAACACAATATTTTATTAAGATTTAGTGCACCTCTGGGCCGAAGGTGCATTATCAGCAGGCTCCTGCCGGCCCCTGGGAAATAAACGGGAGGGCCATAACGTGGTTGTGGCCCTCGCCACGAGGCCAGCGACCAGTAATTAATGTTCTCCTGTGTCCTACCTACAAAGCTTATACCATTGTATTATCAAATTACATTAGAACAGAATCTGCCAAGAGAATTTTTCATCATGGTTAGGTATAATCTGCTATAATGATTTTTTTTAAATTGCCCACAATTGCAAAGGTTCGCTCGAAGAGATCCCGTATAGGAATAAGTTCAGCTTTATACTTTGGTCTTGTTTGACATGTATAAACCTCTTGTTTAAACCTGTTATTTTGTACAATAAAGTACTTACATATTACATAGATTCATAATTCTCAACATACTCGTACCGTACCTAGGTGTGGATGGATGAACTTTAATCAACGCCATGGTTCAATGCCTAGAACCATTCGCATTTTACAGTAAATGTTTACCATTTAGCTAAATCTTCAAACGTATTATTTAAACTGGTTCTAGCAGTTTATTACTAACCGTGCGTGAGAAAGATAGAAAATGCTTAAGAATGCGTTTTTTCCTTCAGGGTGCCTAATAATACGTCAAATAGCTGGGATTACGAGGGACATCAAATAATTACCTCTATCCTGTTCTCACACAACTTACACTTTAATTAACCTCATTATATTTCTTTACCACTACAAAAATGATAATACATAGTTTTTAAACGTCAGAATAAACAGCAGGAGCAGGACGTTGAACAATTATATATTACGTTAAGGTTCGCCACTACTCTTTTTAGTGCCGAAGGATACATCATCGCCAATTTGGGTACTTTTTTTGTACTATCTTTTGTTGCTGACGTACATATAGCTAAACCCGTCGTGCTCATTGGAACCCTCGCAACCAGGGATCGGATACCGGTATTTTCTCCATACAAATTTAACCGGTATTATTTCGTTCTTTGGTTTTAATATCATTTTTGATCGGGCAGTCTAATAATACGAATATGTTACCTAAATACACGATAGAGTCCTACATTAAGAGCCTAAAATAATTCAAAATTTTAGACTACTTCGGGGATTTTTGAAAAAACCGGTTCCGATCCCTGCTCGCAACGACAACAGTTGATGACTGCAAAAATGTACGGCCAGCAATTTTTTTTTTTGACATAAATGTATTTAATTTTGTTACACTAAAGAAGCGATCATTAATGACGTTGCTATCAAAAATTCTCGCCATTTCCTGCCATGAATCATATGTATAATAATTACTTACTCTTCCTACCCATTCATCCATCAACTCCGACTTTATACTGACGCTTTAAAAACAAAAGGACTCATGTACTTGTGGAACGAGAGTATGCGAGATCTTTCTATTCTTTCAATTCGGACTTTAACGCGATAAGCGATCTTTAAAAAAAAGAACGTAATTGCCATTGAAATAAAACCTCGGACCTTTTCAACTGAAAATTTCTCGGCCCATAATAAACTACGGTTGTTTAATTTTTGGCGGGCATTGCGTGCTTTGATTAATCGTTTAAGAAAACAGCTAGCAAAAGCTGTTATTTAAGTATTTGGGATTTGTGGCTGTTTAATTGATACAATTATTCTGGCATTAAGGTGTAGTTATTGCACAGATCAAGCAATTTTCGACTTTATTACTAAAGCGAAATGATTATTCATGTAAGCGTTTTGCATAACATACTCAGCTACCGAGTCGTACGATTCTGGGAACTGGCATACTGTTCTTCTAGTTATCCAGAATCTTCTAGTGTTCATTATGACAGCCTAAAGTCAATATAGCTGCAAACAGTTATGTCAACTTTTGATTGATCCACAGATCTCCATCAGCTTATCTATACAGTTTTAAATCGTGGGAAGGGAAGTTATTATAATTTGAAATAACTTACAGTTTTGTAATTATAATTGATCTACTCGACATCTTAATAATCATTTCCGAATGAACCGTTACTTGTGTGACCAGATTTTCTCGTCGGTCTTTGAAGGAGTCTTCTAAACTCTACCTACACAAATTACTAATAACACCGATCGACTAAATAAACTTGTGTAAACCTTACATTATTATAGATATCCGAAGATGAAACTACGGTTGTGATTGTGACCAGACGTTTAATACTTACTAACGGACTTCAACTTAAATGATGCTGATGTCGTGCATCGACTATTTGTCCGATTCGTGTCCGACCATTATTAATATTTCTATGCACTCGCACCTTCTGTGGTTACTTTCACATGCTTATTTCACGCTCCTGCGTTTCGTTGAAGTGTAAATTCTAGTAACACGACGCAAGGTTGTGTTTTCAATTGTATATTTACACAAAATACGAGCTTGATGAAGTTTGTAGGTGTGTGCTATTGCGAAAGAGTCGTTGAAACAATTTTGGTCAACGCTGGTAAAGGTATAAGCTATGTGGAGATGTTTTCTTTTTGCGGTTACAGAACACGCAGCACTCATACAAAAAAAAAACAGACAATAATAATATACTAAGTAGCTAAGCGGGCTGGGTGTTCAAAATGACCTGCACACGACTTTATTCTTAAGAAATTAAGAGCGTGTGTAGGTTATTTTGAACACCCGGCCCGCTTAGCTACTTCTGCTGCTGACTGTACATGTATAATATTATAATACATGTAACGTAGTAATGTAATTTGATTTATCGACGGTCAAGCAGTTTATAATGGATAAAACGATTGGATTATGAATAGCTTTTTCACTAAACAAATTACTTAAACAACTAGCTGACAGACCCCAGGGGTCGTGACACCCACTGGCATTTGATGAGGGCTTTTAAATATTGAAGAAAGTACAATATCTTTCCACGTTCCAATTTGGTGTTTTTTTATTTTCCCTGAGCATCGTAATAACGTTTAAATAATTATTACGTTATTTATGTACACTCGACGTCAAATATATGTTTATACTTTTTGCACCTGATTTCCATTGCAATAAGGCGAAAAATGTAAACAAAAACGAAAAATATTGATCTACTTAGTACCTACTACTTACTAAGTTTGTAATCAAATTAATTAAGGCATGCTTTAAGTGTTTCTGTTTTGAAAGCATACAAGAATATTCGACGTTATTACCATGTTTGATATAACAAAAATATTGATAACAAATGCTTAGTTGGTAAAAACCTTTTTCATTCAATGCAACGAAAAATTTTATCAATTTCATAAAAACGCCCAAGTTAATAGTTTGCCTTCACTTGCACCCTCAGATTTATAGCATTTCTTCGCAACTTCGCTCGAGCTAGCAAGTTAGTCTCATTCAATTCTCAGCGTCGCCAATTGTTTCCAGCAACTGAAGTCCCTTGAATCGAACAATACTGTAGTTTGAAAAGGACAAGTAGCTAATGAAATTACCTGCAACAATGAGACCCGTGGTCGTCGTGGAATAGTGGCTATGTTCTCCCGCTTTACCTTACTTAGAAAGCCGTAAATATACTTCATTAGTTATATACTTACGTCGTTTTAAAACTATTAGGGTACAACACAGCTGCTCCATTTAGGAACCGACGCGGATGGAAGTCCGGCCGTTATTGTCATCGATCGCGTTTAATTAAAAATAAAAGTTGTGTTGACAAAATAAGCAGTTTATTTCAACGTTTAAGCAGGATATTTTAATGACGTTATTGGGAATAACTTCTATTTAACTTAGTTTTAATTTATCTTAGTTAATGTTAATCATAATCTTGTATTTACTATTGGGAATTAATCCGAAATCAAAATTAGTTGATTCCGTTTCTGTTTTGACGACGCTTCCAAAGAGCAGTTTTGAAGGAGTTCAGCGCTGCCGCTGGCTGGAGTGCTTTGGGCAGCTTTTCAGTTGTTTAGTGTACAGATATATTACGTACGGGTATAAAATGTAAAATTTAGAAAAGAAAAGGGTACTTGCCCTTTTCTTTTCTGAAAGGGCAAGGCTTTTTTATATCCCTTTTAGGGACTTCTTCCAAATAATAATGTTCTCGTATAATCTCAAAGTTTTGGTAGCAATAAATCGAACTTGTCTCGCTACAGGGTAAAATGCCTACTCTTTTTGAGTCGAGTGATTTCTATTGCCACTAATTTTGTAACTTCTGTACTCTGTCTATTACTAGTGTGTTGTCTATTACTAGTTAGGTACCTAGTGCCATCACCTGCTGAGCATCTTCCTTATTAACGTAACTACATAAAGGTTAACGCGGTCTTATGACAATTTTATTTGTAATTCGATCGATCTGATCGATTATAAGTACACAGCAGCAGTAGCGGTTAGGAATATAAAAGCTATGATTATGCATTTGATGTTGTTTATTTGCATCGGTTGGGTTTATTGGCTTATGATGGCTGAAGGTAGAAAAAAACACTAACTGCAAGTTGATCTCACGTCACGCGCTTCCCTAAGCGTCGTGGATTAGCTATGGAGCCTTTCCATACTAATATATTCTGTTGAACACTGTTCTCCGAAAATTTCAACCAAACGTCAATTAAGAAATAAACATGCGAACCAACGACGTATGCCTTAATGATAACCTTTGAGCACCAAACCCTAGAAAATAGTTCATTGTTAGGAAATATTCGGTGTTGCGAACACGACTGTTTGCGGCATAACTAACCGTCCGCGAGATACCTTCGCCGCAATCCCAGCCGCGGGCGAAATTGCACTTCATTTGCGTGCGCCGCTTCCGCGCCACTGCAATGTTCTCACGCCCCCTCGTGCTCTCTGCCCGGGTCCGGCGCAGCATCTCCCGAACGGCATTCCCGCATTGATAGATAGATCGTTATCGAACCTACTAATAAAGCGTCGACACATGCGCCATCACGAGATATCATTTAGTTTTACGCCTTATAATTATACTCGTCTACATTTCGAAATTGTTGCCCACAACTAGCTGCTTTTGCCAAGTCATCGCTCTGAGCTCTCACGAGTTGAAATGTAAGTGGGGTCATTTATGAGTGTTGTTTCTTTAAGGAACGGAGGCTGTATGGGACGGACCAGCACAAAAATACGAGACCGCGCATAGAAACGTGTGTAATCGGCGATGGCTATGCTACGCCGCAGGCCTATCCCTTCGAACGGGACGGAGATATCACACGTGCACATAATGGAAGGAGCTTACGATGCAGCTTTTGATATCGTAATTAAGGCCGGAATGACCGGCGGCGGGCGGCGATGAATACAAAATGTTTATTTTATAAGTAGGCATAATTTAAAATTTTAATAACTCCGCCTGAATGGTTATTAAATCAACGGCCGACGGCTCCGAGGAATTAGCCCCGACACGTCGTAACGTAAAGTAAATCTTGAATAGAGTTTTACGGTATCAATTACTTATGAGGCTTACTAACAGCTCATTTATAAGTTTTATCTCTACGAATAGATACTATATGTCTTTTCAAATGGAGATAGATACTAGAAAGGTAGTTAAAAGAAGCCGCGTATAGGTGTTGTAATTAAGAGGTCTTTTATATATTGCGTTGATACCAGGGTTCAATAAGACACATAGCAATTAATTGTGGAACCAATGCTATTACGCTGTGCCTTTATCTGTCGGAGTAGACAAGAAAAAAATTAAGTAGGTACGGTATTGAGCGGCATCCTAAGGAATAATAAAAAACTCATAGTTTTACTCTAGCAGACATAGATTATTTCGTTCAGGAAATACTCGGCGACGTCTAATAAAGTCCATATCGAAATAATGTATGCGTCGTCTCGTCCTAGACTTGCTAGACTAGACAGTAATCTATTTTTATTTCCTAAACTAAACCAACAAGGTCGCCAAGACTGAGATTTCTAGTCGTTTAAAAAGTCAATGATCGTCACAGTTCTGTGTTCATCAAAAATAACTTCGCACCGGGGACCGGCGGATGCACGTGTGCGACAACCCGCGCGCTCTGCTGTTTTTATTGCACCCTTTCGCTTCTGTATACATGCCCTTTTTAACGCATATGCGTTTATGTCTTGCTATTTGTTCGCGCCCGCACATCTTTTGCTAAAAAAACGAACATTAGAGACCTTTTGTCTTTTAGATGGGAAGATAACTAAGAAGATTCGGTTTCGAGTACCATTGAGTTTGATAGGCATCTTTCTTCAGGGCTTCTCGTCATTCTCTTGTATCACGATCTTTTACGCATTAAAAGTGCGCAATTTGTGTGATTATTTTTGTTTTTTTTCAAATCCACATTAAATACACGCCTGTGTAGTCGAATTAGTATTAAATCATAACAAACCAGTAGGCATTTTAATGCAATCGAAAAAAACATTAAAAATGAGTGGCCGTTCTATTCGGAACTCCCCTTTGTTAGAACGCGAGCATAACGGATATCTGTTGTTCTTTTCCGAGCTCTCCCTTTTAGAGCTTTGTCGAAATATTTACGCCCCACATTGAACGAGAAATTCCAAACAATGCGCTTGCGCATGTGCGCGGCGCGGAACACGTAAGTACGCCGGGACCGGGTCAGATTAAACAGAGAAAGATATTTATGCACCGCAAAAGCTACTATAAGGTGTAAGGATAGTTTATGTATCGTGATGACATAAAAGAAAAACAGTTTGTCACAATACTATCACATTCAGTGTAAATCAAATAAAAAATAGACATAATTCCAAGATTTGATCTCAGATTAAATCCTAGTTTCGGTGTGTTCGAATTAGTTTGTGCCTGTTTTCTTATATGGTCCAGTCCAGTCCAACCAACCAAAATACAAGTATTGAATAGATAGTAATTCGACCTCTCCTCATTTCAAAATGACAATAAATATTGGGTGCCCGATTCACACTTGACTAGTGGCTCCAAGATACTTTGTTTCGACTTTCTCACTTCAATCTGGTACCAACGTCCTCAAGTTTATATACGATTGCCACTGATCTTCAACCCCAATCCCAAAAAGATCACCTGAATGAATAGTGGTGAATAGTGAGTACTAACCTATTACGTATTCATAGAGTTGATCTTTCTCGTTTATTTTTCGATGTAAACGGCCGGCGGTCGTGTTGTGGGCGTCAATCGGAATTGGACTTGAATAAATTTAATTGTGTGACTATGATTGCCTCCTCATACAAACAAACATTATTTATTACATTTATTATGTTTTCTTATACACATGTATTAAACGAGTTGGTTTGAATATAATATAGTCAACTTAGGGATTGGAAGAGCGCTACATTTTTTGTATTTGTTGATTTTCGTCTCATTATTCGTTTATTGCGACTTCATTCATTCATCATCTCCGATCTCCGACCACACGACTTGTTGAATATATTTAAACACTAGGATGAAGATGTGTAGGCTTGCCTATTGATGTTTGAATAACATCAGAATGCGTACCGTTCTCGCAATCAGCACGTGATAAAAGTAAGATACTGGTAAAGCATCCGAGAAAACGCAAAAAGATTTATCTTGTTTTTATCATGTCACGTTTCTTTTATTTTAGCTCATAGTCTCTCAGCTACAGTGATACAAATGGTTGGCCAGACTGTACATTACGCGCTCTTCTCCCTTTAATCCACTGGCTCGTTTGCAAGTTCACACGACATGTTTGTATGTAAATTCGAATTTACTGTTTTGCTTGCTCGGGCACCGTTGAATAAACTTGCGCGACAGTACCAAGAGAGCAGACGTAATAAAGAGGAGTTATTGAATTATGTCGGGTCGGGTTACATAATGAAGAGGCAGGTACAGCACGTCGCGTCAAGGTACAAAAGAGGCGGTGCTAAAAGCCGAGGCGACATTGCACGGGGTCAGGCATCGATCGGGGCGGGGCTGGTTCCACATTTGGCCAGATTTTTCGACCCAAATTATGGTTTTTAACCCCCGACGCAAAGAGAGGGGTGTTATAAGTTTAACGTGTCTGTGTATCTGTGTGTCTGTGTATCTGTCTGCGGTATCGTAGCTCCCAAACGGATGGACCGATTTGAATGCGGATTTTTTGTGTCAGATAATTTTAACCCGAGTGTTCTTAGCCATGTTTCATCAAAATCGGTTCAGCCGTTTTAGCGATATTGAACTTTGAAATGAAAAAATCGGGGGTTTTTCAACTTTTCTAAGTTGTATTTATTAGAGCAAATGTTAAGGGTTTTTTGTAACAAACAAACGATGAACTCCACATACCTATATCTATATCTGTGGCAACAGTAATATCATTGTCAAATGTGTCAAACGTCTTAAATAGTATGATGTCCTAATCTTGATACTTTATATGGTAACTAAGAATGTAACTGTTTCATAATAAATTTGACTGTTTTAGCTTTTTAAGAGAATTAAAGGGTGGCTTACTGCTAATATTATTCACATTGAAGAATATCATAAAAAGGTTAATTATTATGTCTCGTCAAAATTGAAATTTCGGAGAGTGGTTTTGATTGTTCTTTTTAAAATATGAAGAATGAAGTTAAAGAGTTATATAACTTTACTTCCTTCTGCTTGATCAGTTGCATTGTGAATTGAAGAAAAATAATTATTATTCAAGTATAATTATTATTTCATCGCTTTATACACAATTTTGCAACACGCTGTTTTTTTTTTAATTTGCCACTTTTCTAGGCTCTTCTTTCCCTGGTAAGAATATAGTTTCGTTAAGCGTGACGGACAGGTGAGGTGAGGCGAATGAGCGCGTACAGAATAATAGCCCAGTTATTACTCTACCTATATATATATATATATATATATATATATATATATATATATATATCTATACGCAGCTACGCTAACGTAAACATGAGTGAGTATCCTCATCCGCACACCTAGTTTCCAGGCGGGTGGTTATGAATGAAAATGCTCTCGAGAGCTATAATAGACGCCCATACTTGAATTAATTAACGTGACGTTATCTTCCGGCTAGTACGTCATCACTTTTGTCTCTATCCTAAATTATATTTGGCAAAATATAAACGTATCTAAACCCAATCATACTTTTGTAGAATTTGCTTAATATTAGCGTTGCATCGAATATAATTAATCAAGTCAGACCCAAGTTTTTAAAAGTCATCACTGTCACTTCCATTGGTGTAGTAAACTTTTTAAATTCAAAATATGCTGTAGTTATATTCTATGGAGTCGATTTCATGGCACGCCATCCCGATAAAAGAAAAAAAGTGCTTCGATCTGATGATGGAGACAGAAGGTGGCCATAGGAATTCAGTACTTACTTAACCATCGTAACCCCGTTGAGTTTGGGCTCGTTAATAGGAAAGCAAATCGGTCGAAAGTGGAACCATCGAAACACATGTCGGCCGAATACAATTGCAAGCTCGATAGGTACTAGTCGTGGCGTGCCTCGTACCTGCCACGCGATACAAATAAAACCCAACGGCGCGCACGTGACCCATTTCTAAACCAATGAATAAACCCTGGAATGTCGTTTATGCAACTTTTAATTAACCAGAAACTTTTAATTAACCAGAATATTCTTTACGTACTCGTTTACTGAAATTTTGAGTTTTGTTGGTGCCTGGTTAAAAGAATGGCCAGAGACTGCTCAAAATCGGGAGCATTGGAAAATATGGGGGAGGCCTTTTGCCATAATAATAATGGTCCCTGCTAACTTTTAGTTTGGGACATTAGTTTTCAGAGACACAAATTTCCCTATAAGATAACCTTCTTATTTATAAAACTTAACAAATCTTTGTTAACTAACTACTAATCCTACTAATATTATAAATGGGAAAGTTTGGATGTTTGTATGTTTGTTACTCAATCACGCTTAAACGGCTGAACCGATTTGGATGAAATTTTGCACGAAGAGAGTTTATAGCCTGGATTAAAATATAGGATATTTTTATCCCGGGTCCACGCAGACGAAGTCGCGGGCGGAAGCTAGTAAATATAAATTATAAACTAAAAACACCCCCGACCCAACAAACATAAAGAGATACCTAAGAATCATCTCTCGACATTCAAGATTTTTGATAAAAAAAAGGACTCAAATCGGTTCATCCGTTTGAAAGCTGTAAAGCCACATTCAGATACACATGTTAAACGTGTAACATCTTTTTTTTCGCCAAAGGTCAGGTTGGAGAAAAAGTCAAAGTGACGCACGAATTTTTACGCCATTTTAGCTAAATTTTGTGGTTGGTTGAACGAATAGATTCAATTGTGACGTTTGATTTTACTGTTTGAGGAAGTATGTTATACTGACGGACGTTTGTAATCTCGTCCCATGTCACATTTAACACTATAAGCGACTGCATTTAGTATTAAAATCCCGTTGTATACCGCATGGGATAACACGGTCTGCGGAAGGAAGTGGCTCAATTACCGCAGGCTGCCGCGTGCAGTGCAGTTCTAGTATTAACGTTTACTGACGACTCGCCTGAAATGAACCCGTGTAAGCCTGACCCTCCTATTGCGCCTGGTTGTTACGGATTCGGGATCTAGTTATATTAGGGGCGAGCGGTAGGGTGTGCAGACAGGTTGTGAGGCGAATAGCAGTGCAACGTGCACACAGGTGTGGTCACGTCGCGTTATAATGCGGGGCGATTGTTATGGGATCTACTAAAGGCCTGTTTACACGTGCCCAAGCAGCAGAAGGGTTGACTACCGCTCTTTTGACGCGTGGCAGTAATGTTTGTTGGCTTCAAATAAGCAACAAATTAGTACCTATTACACTACTGTGCTCTATATCTTTTCCTCGTACAAAAAGCAAATAGATGTGATCCAAAAGTCTGCTTCAATTTTTATATACATTAACGAAAATGTATTAAATAAATGTTCATGAAGATCTTGGACACATAATGTCATTTAAAGATGGGGGAGCCGGCACTCAACATGAGTGGCGTGGAAACGGAGGCGTTTTGTCTGCAGTTTGGTACTTTATTTCTAGATGCCTCACCACTAGGTCCATGAGTGTCGCATTACTTGCAGCCAATTACTCTTGGAACTAAAAAGCCGATCAATTTCTCTTAGTTTTCTGTGTTTATGTGTCAAATGTCAAGGAAAAGTTCGAACCAAGCGATGCAAATAAATAAATCCATTCAAGTGAGGGTTAAGACGAGCTGATATTATGCTTGGTTTGTCACAGTCGTGACTACACTAAGGTGTACTTAGCAACTGGAAGTAGAACGTCCAGTTGGAAATCGTTTACATCGTAAAGTGGGGTATTAAGCGTTTCGTGAAAAAGAAACGAATTTCCGTAGATATATCGTGGAGTAGTTCCCACAATAGTGAGATCGTGACCGCTCCGACGATCAGGAGCGACGATAGCTCTCCTCGCACTTCCATTCGGCTTGAGAGTTACATCGTGAGGGGACTTAATTGTGGATTGTAACCGAGATTATCTAACTGTACGAGTATCTTAGGTTTTGTTCTTGCGAACATGCTTAGCAACATTTTTCATGGCGCGATGCCCTAAGTGTGGAACAATATCACGCATCCCACTTTCCGCATGTTTGCAACATTTGTTTACAATGCACTTGCTCTGAAAGTGCGCCTTTATATGGTTCAACATAAACACGGGAACTCCTCTATGCCCGCTATTTTTTATTTCCTTGCATGATGCATTGTAAAATTGACTCCCTGACGGTCGTGTTTTTGGTCATCGTAACTCGTTGGGAATTACCTACTTTCCGCACTATCATAAATTCTATTCTCATTTTAAAAATATCAAAAATGGAAGTAGCTTTGACCTCCTCAACCCACGGGTTCAAAAACACTGTTCTTTAATAACAACGATTTGTCCAGTAGTGTTTACGTTAGTTATGCTACTTATGCTGTATTATATATTTGGAGAAGTTCTCTGATCTCTATTTGATGTAGAAATCTAATATGTACATACAGTATATTGTAACAAGAAAATGCTGCTGCGATCTGTATTTCGAATTGTAATTGTATTTCAGTATTCTTCACATTGAATTAAGTTCGTTGTATTAAGGTGACGTTGCTGGGCTTGTATTTTTAATTGCAAAATATAGGTACATACACTAAATGCAGATTTCAACTTAGTATTTTGTAGAGTTGTACGCATTTTAAGGCTTCAAAATAAACAGTTTACGTCACGCTTACTCCCTTTACTCGTAAATATAGTCATAGATAATTAAATCGAATTGTAAACTAGCTACCGGCTTGCCTAAAATTTCTTTTTAGGTAAGCCTTTGGTTATATACTAACTCTTTTATAACATTTTTTCTTGTTCCGGGCTTCCGGGTTTCCCGTCGAAAATTTTCACGCGCCCCACTGTGGATCGAAAATGGCCTCTCCATAGAATTAGGGACTTAATTTTCAAAGTGGCTATCTTTTTAATTGAAATCGAGTTTTCTCTTGATAATTAGGTAAAAAAACCGCCGAGTAATATTTTTTTTACGAAAATTTTGTATGCAGCAGCGTATATGAAAAAACGGAATATCTCAGAAAATCCACAATTTTCCGTAATATTTAGTACCAATTATTTATGATTTTTTGGCGAAGAGAAGAGAGATCGAAAGAAGACTCGATTTCAATTAAAAAAATAGGCACTTTGAAAATTAAGTCCCTAATTCTATGGAGAGGTCATTTTCGATGCAGTGCGCCCCACTGCTATCTTCTTCACATTTATTACCCATTCGATAGCATAGTTACATGTAACTACAATACTATCGGTAGTTCATACAGTTTCACATTGTACTCTGCTATATCGGCTTAAGTTATCACAGCCTACGTCGTTGCATAGCTAAGCAGGTTAGTTTTGAATAGTAAGCACCGATACCATCAATGCTCGGAGGTGTGAACCGAGAGATTATACAAACGGCGTATAGTACAGGTCGGGCGATCCTATTTGAATATTTGTATCTACAAACGGCTCGTCTCCTTACTATGCATATTTTATGCCTCACATGGCCCAACTTAACAATAAGATTACTTGTCTATTGTAACGGTTATGTCGTGTTCCGACTATTCACTACACAGACAATAAATCAAGATTGGATTGAGGCACTGCACGGGGAAACAGCTTGTGTCAACGTAAACTTATGCTGCTTATGTACTTTTAGGGCGTACCTAAACTCAAACAGGTCCGTTGAAACAGTTTGGTTCCTACATGTATAGTATATGGGCATGCTGCGTTTCCTCGTCTTGGTTTGTGATTTTCTACGATGAAATAAGGTTAGAAGCGGGAAAAGTAAATTGGAAATTCAATTTGTCTCGAAACTTTCTCATGTGGAAATCGGGAAATCCCGCAATGTTACGCCTGAAAGAATAATTTTCAGTGCTCTTGTAGCTTTGAAAAAGTGATTATTAGACGAACAAGGATTCCTTCGAGTCCTCATTCTAAATAATTAAACCATTCGTGGTAATAGAAAGATTTTTACTTATTCCCGTTTTATTGGAGTGGAGGCATATCCATCATATCTATGTCGCTTTCTAAAAGTTTATTGAATGAACCTTTACAATAGAAAATCGAGCATGAAAATAAATAAAAATACCGTTTTTAGTATACTAGCATTGAACCACACTGAAATGATAAAGCATGAGCCGCTAATTGCTTAATTAACCTTTTAACCGCCTTAACCTCAAATAAATTAGATACTAGTAATTTTCAACTGGGTTCCAATAAATAAAGAAGGTGTCATTTACACTGACACTTTGTCTGATATATCAGACGATGGCGGTTAAAGGGTTAAAAAGGTTGTGATGATGAATAAAACAATGAACCAATGCAAAAGTCGTGTCTATACCTCTTTAGGTAACTCTTAGGCTCTTTAGGGTAGGTGGTTCCATCTTGAAATATGTTTCCAAAGCTTCTACCCATTCAATTTATCGAGCTTCATTTTTTGTCATGCAACAAAAACCTGACGTATTATGATCAAACTACTTGTTAGTATCTGAATTGTTGGGTGGAAACATTGTAAATTTTGAGACAAAAGGTAAGCGCGTGCTCGGGGGTGGCGTATTCGACGTCCTTGGGTTGAATAATGGGCCCGTTTTACCTAAACACAGCAAAAGGTATACGTCTAACGAACATCAATATTCTGTTTACGTGACCTAACTTGTCGCTGGCTTCGAAAAACAACCCAGGGCTTTGTAAAGGTTGCTTATTTCAATTCTATTTAGTCAAACAGATAAGAATACTGGAGTTTATCCTTTAGACTTGTGACCTTATTTTGCATACGTATGAGCTCGTTTTTATGCAAAATAGATCTCTGGCCTATACCTATTCTGCGAGCAAGCAAGTACAGGGCGTGGTTACGTAGAAGCAAGCTAAATATGCAAACTATTTATAAAATTTGCATTAAGTTCACTTATGTCCGAAACCATCCTATCTGTTTTTTTTTGTAAAAATGTAATAAGTACCTCGTGAAGGTAGAATGCACGTCTGCTCGGTTATAAAATTATCATGGCAGCTGATTGACTGTTGTCGTTTCTAAGGTCACATTAGAGCTATAATAAGTGTGTAAACTCCCCTTGCCGGCCGCGCCCCAGATTAAATTGTTTAATTGACGCTAATTGTCGGACACCCGCGGCGCCGGCTAACAAACCTTTCAAGCGGACGCTAAAACAGTTATTTTAAATTTACCAACGTAAATGACAAGCATTCTAAGCTGGATCTTTTGCGGTGTGTTTGCTTGATCGATAGTAAATTAAATCAATTATCGATCATAAAACGGTTGATTCACGGTGATATTATCAATCGCTGAAAAGACTAGTGCTTTTTTCACGCGCCCGGTTCAACCAAAATGTTGAAATATAAAACAAGATATTGGAATTTAATATAATACATATAAGAACGAGCCTGTTAAAACTTTCATGAATTTCATCATATTTAGATACAAAATAAAAATTAAATTAAGATATATGTTATAGTTTATTAAATCGTTCGTTCGATTCAGGTACATGAAAACCTACTATGAGGCCTCAACCACTATTGTAAAAACTAATTGAAGTTATCCAAATAAACGATTTATTATTATTATTAAGTCGTGCATACATATTTTTTTTGTAAATTTGGCCGTGTCTTTGTAGTCGACTGTACAAAAAAAATCGCTAATTTTAGAGGGTAAACCAATACTTGTTGAGATTCGACACCCACACAGCACCTAACCACGAGTCAATAAATGCTGAGATAGAACCGTTTCGTGACAGAAAATGCTCTCTGACACTCTTTTTTAGGGTTCCGTAGCCAAAATGGCAAAAACGGAACCCTTATAGTTTCGTCATGTCCGTCTGTCCGTCTGTCCGTCTGTCCGTCTGTCCGTCTGTCCGTATGTCACAGGCATTTTACTCGAAAACTATAAGGTGTATATGAACAAAATTTTGAGGATAGGTGTATTTTGTTAGCCGCTACATAGTTTTGTAATTAAAATGACAAAAAAAAAAATTTTAGGGGTGCACTCCATACATAAAACAAAAAGTCAAATTTTTTTTTTCATTGTGACCCCCCGTGTGGTAAATCAATCGATAGGCCTTTCAAAATAAATATAAGGTTTCTTTGCATTTTTTTTGATTAAGTGAATAGGGTCGGAGATAATCGCCCCGAAAGTCACTAAAATTCCCCCCCCTCTAATTTTTGAACGGTGTATTTTAAAAATATGGAAAAATTCATGGACATAGGGCTTATTAATTTCATTCACCGAAAATTGTTTTGAACAAGATCAGTTCAGAGGTTTTCGAGATATTGCTGAAAAACTGCCTTCCTCAAAGAAAAGGACGTAAGTGCCGTAAAATTTCTGTGACGATACGACCTTTTAATAGGCACGGAACCCTTCATTTTGCGTGGTCCGACACGCACTTGGCCGGATTTGTTTAATTGTTTTTGTCACGAATAAATGTCTCTTTATTTCTTTCAAATTTAAAATTAGATAGTAATTTAGAACGCTCTAAATTTCCAAGATTATTTTTTAGTTAGCGTCTTTACAATTGTGATTAATTTACTTAGGTATTTATTTAACCTTTATTGCACAAGACAAATACATTTACAAATGGCGAGATTAATTCCAAATGACATTTTCTAGTAGCTAACAATTGGGCTAAACAGACATTTATAAAAGGTGCAAAAAAAGTGCTATAATATCTGTTATGAGAACATGAAGAAAAAAAAAAGGCTAACTGCATTTTTAGGGTTCCGGACCAAAAACGTAAAAACGGAACCCTTGTGGTGTGCGACTGTCACAAAGTTAAATGTCTCAGGATCTACTAATGCTATCAATTTGAAATTTGGAATGTATGGAATTACCTAATCATCACCTCCGTTCTTGATAATACGTGCGTGTGTGTTTTGTTTACTTTGCATAAATAATAAAGGGCGGACACGAATTGGATTGTGGATGTCAACGCTTCAAACTAAAATGTCGTAAATGACATTGTGCTATACAAATATTACCCGTAACGTCCGTAATCCCGTATATTTATAGATATACTGTATAACCTCTATGGTTTGTTTTCTGTGCGTTATTTACTTAATCATTCTGCTGCTTATGACATTTTTGTTTCAAAAATTTCAGTGTTCTTCGCCTTTATGTGAGCAGTGTAAAAATAAACAGTTTGACTCGAGGGAGTTAATTGTTGGCTCGTCCCTGGAAACATTTCCCCCGAGAATATGGCAGTTGTAATTAATACATATAAAGTTCTAAGAAATTCACCAACGTCTGATTTCATTATTATCATTGTACACACGGGAGCAATGAAAACTGTTATTGCTGTGCAATAACTTCAATATCCTGAGCTATTTAAATTATTAGAGTATACGTACACACATATTTAACAATGCATATTTTATTTCAAGTCAGTATGACGTCAATTGAATCTACATTGTTTTACGGATACTCTCCATCCTCCTTTAGCGTTTTCCCGGTTACACTTTAAGGAGCCCGGGGTCCACTTTGGCACCTAGTCCAGATTTGGCGTAGGTACTAGTTTTACGAAAGTGACTGCGGTCTGACCTTCCAACCCAGAGGGTTTTTTTTTTGTAAAACCCTGTTGTATGGGCTGGGGCTCGAACCCACGCCCACGACACGACCTCCAGATTCAAAGTCGCGTGCCTTACCGCTTTGCTAATCAATGATCGGATTTCTGGTACAACACGAAGTGAAGGACCCCTCCAAACATTATGTTAATATGGATATGCTCCGATATTCCGGGGCTTTTTTTTGGAGGTCAATGATTCTGATTATATTACAGGAAATAAAATATAATAATAAATAAATAAATATTGTTCCCATTGGTATTTTCTGGGAATAGAGAGGTCATGATCGCTCCCTAACTGCTTACTACATTGCACGACTACCTATTCCAAATTCAAAAACATAGTAAGGCTTTTTGGCCACGTCAAAACCTAGCAATTCTCAGACACTTGCTAGGTTTTGAAATGGCAAAGGGGAGGTGCTATGTTTTGCTGGTGTAAGCTGGTGTCTCTCTAAATTGGTGAGGACTTAGGTACTAGGTAGGCAAGAATATGTTAAAAGACTATTTTCAAAAAAAACTCAATAGCATTTTTTTAAAACAATATCTCGGTCATGTAAATATGAATATTTCTACTCGATATCCCGTCGTGTAATGTTGCACCGTAAAATCCGATCACTGGCTATTATAAAATAATAAATAATAAAAATAAAATAAAAGTCATTTATTTCGATTCGGAACACAATTTTTTTTATGAATACTCTTTTAATTACGGTTTTCATTGCTCCTGAATTAGAAGCGTTATGTTGACCGCCGTGACGTCAAATCTAAAAATGCTTTTTGTGTCCGGTCCGAACGCTACGTTTCTTTTCTTTAACCTAAAAATCGACGTGCGGATAGAGCGGGCAGAGACAAAGTGGAGAGGATCAGGATAAAGGAAATCGGATTAGTTTGGATAGCTACTCTTTTAATTGTGCCCGCAAGTGCGGCGGGTCGAATTTACGGGCGTCGAATTCGGGGTTGATGATTTGTTGATGTGTTGTTTTAGAGGCCCTGAGCTGCGATTACATGTATGAGCGATTACATTACATCTACCTTTCTCCTTTGTTTTATACTATGTAGTGATAGTGATAGTGATAAGGTCAAGAAAATTATGATATTTGAAGTTACGGAGGAAATTAATTTAAGTGATATTCAGTAAGTTGAGGCGTATCCATGCCTGACACAAATAATATTTCCCAAATTCTGCTAATGGTTTTCTATCTTCAGAAGACCATGTTGTGTAAGCCTAATTAATTATGAACAGAAATTGCATGCTATTTGTTAGTAAATCGATTGCATGACACTATATATCCATGTGCAAGCAAGCTGATGCTTAGAGTAATCTTGTGGTATCGATAATCAATTGATTCGTGACTACTGTTGTATGCAAATGGAACGCCATACACTAGCCATAAATAATACACGCGGGATTGTTTGTGTTTAGAGATAGGCACCTAGCTAGGTATATCATATATGCCATACAGTCAAGTATAAAAATATGGATGTAGACAAGTTACTCAAAAATATGTCCCATAGTTCTTAATTCGCTGACATAAGAGCTATGGGAAATATTTTTGAGATGATTTGTGCACCCAGATTTTTACACTTGACTGTACAATCTTGTGGAACCTGTAATATGACGTAAGGTGAACGTCCCTGTCCTCGACGGTGCACTAGTGTATGACGGGCACTTTATTTCAAAGCAATATGGGTTAAATTCGAACTAAGAG
Organism: Epinotia nisella; assembly: GCA_932294315.1. NCBI lineage: Eukaryota > Metazoa > Arthropoda > Insecta > Lepidoptera > Tortricidae > Epinotia > Epinotia nisella. The sequence continues at coordinate 11,174,834 of OW028677.1, read as the reverse complement.
GTTTTTTCTTCATTTGAATTTTTGACATAAAGTGCTCATGTCATACACTAGTGCACTGTCGGCGAATAGGACGTTTACCTTAATGTAGGCAGGGAATCCCCCCGATGAGTAGTGGATTACTTTTACGCGATGTCATTTTCTTTACTTATTTCCTTCTTCCTATTTACAAATTGGCCAAAGTTTAACTAAAAGAAATCGTTAATATAGACAATTTTGTAGTACATGGCCATGTTGGTTTACCCTAATAAAGAGTAGTGTAATATATACATGTTTCAATAGATATAGGTATAATTTTCTATGACACGGAGATGCTCACATCATTCTAAATTCTAAAAATTGTCGTTATATTTGACATTAATTGCTTTCCACAAAAATAACATACGACTACGTCTTCCATTCACGTAAGTAGTTACGTATCCGCATAACGATAGCCTATCGTCGATAGGTACCCTATGAAAATATGGATAGTTTGTTTGTATGTTCTGTTAAAAGTAACGAACGGTCCATACGCGAGCAGGCGGCTCGGAGCTTGTGCGAGTATAAACAACGCCGCCGTGTCAACGGCCGCGGCATTGTGCACCCTCCCTTCCCTCCTGATAGGGCTACCTAATTTTAAGAAAAAAGTTTTTATGCTAATGGGGAATGGATGAAAATATCAGAAGTGCCTGATTATTTTTTTGGTGATAATAATAATAACCAGAAAAAAATTTCAGATTTTTCAGCTGCGTCAATTATTTTTGAAAAATATAAACAGTATCCTCACTTACGTTTTGGGTCAAGGACGGTCAACAGACACTTTCCTTGATGGTTTCACGGTTCAGATTTGCTACTGTCGTAGTAATATTTATTTTCTAGAAATAGGTACCTACTATAATCGCATATAATACGGCTGAGGGCACTATCAAATAAAATGTATATTAATTATACTGTGAACACTTTTAAGCATCACTTGTAGTGTTGATAACCAATACTCCTAACATGGCTATTCTCTTTTAGTTTAAAAAAACAAAACTAGGAACCTCTGACATTATTTTACGTTATAAAGTCGTAAAACTGTGCCTAAAGTTCGTGTTATAAAAACCTTCATCTCCTAAAAACTCAATAAGCGTGACACGTTAATGTCAATATTTTATAGAAAAGGAAATAAAACGATTACCGCCAACCCTATAAAGAGCTAACCCTCGGCGCGGCGGGGAAGCGATTTCAAGGGTGGCTTGGCTACAATATTTCCTTCTCCGATAAGGAATTAAGTCCGCCAAGACACATCAACGATAATAACTTTTATCACGCTCCCTTTTAAATGAACCCTTGATGACTTTATTACGTTAATTGACTGCTTTTGTTCGTTTTATGAAATTATTAATGTTTGAGTCAGAAATAATGAATTATAGGTACATAGATTTGTTTTTTGTTATAAATGTTACAAAGGTTTGAATTTCTATGGCATTTACGATAATTCTCGCATGTTCGGTATGTCGACGTGTACAATAGATGTACTTCTTTCGACAAATAAGATTAAAAATGAATATTGTAATTTATTAAAAAAAAAGCGTACGATTATGATTAATCTAATTAGGACGATTGAAAAATCGCGTTGGCAACGCGAAATCACCGTATCTCTTATCATATTACCATTATGTCACGGTCGCAAGACGCATTAAACATGAATCACACTGGCGCGGCCTGCGGTGGCGGCCAATAGTGCACTAGACAGTTATAGTCAAGTTTACTATAGCCCGCCACCGCAGGCTTTATACTCTCACGTCTCTGTCTTTCAGCGTCATTATTTCATAGCAATCAAAGTGGGAATATGTCCTATGTCAAATATCGCGGATGGAATACCTGCCCAAATCAATTGCCTACTCAATATCACTGAATTTTTTCAAGTACCTATTCCACGCCATAAACAGTAAATAATCAAACTAATAACAAGTTCTGTTCGCAAATCTCGGCGTCGTGACGCGAATGAGTGAGACGCCCGCGTCCCGCGACTATTGATCTATGGACGCTCCTCTCCCGTGTCTAACTTAATATTACTTTACGGCCAGAATTCCTTTATAATTTTAGAAGCTTATTGTCTGTTTTTATTTTAACTTAAGTTTTCATTAAAAAATATGTATCAGTGTCTGCGCTTACTTAATATATTATAGTTTGAATGAATGATGATAAGTACGAGTAGAGATCAAGGGGTCTTTGGTATCTGCAAAGTTAAAAGTTGAAAGATCGTGTTATAATTTACGCAAGTATGTCAAGGTTATTGTAGTCGAACATTGACACTGTACAGTCGCCATCAGATATATCGGAGCGGCCAAAGGGCTCACAAATATCTGAACAAGTCTCTAATGCCTCGACAATAGAGACGTGTGAGCACTTTGGCCGCTCCAATATATCTGATGGCGACTGTACAAATCTCGGGTTAAAAATAACATCTGTGCTGTAGATTTAGTTGTGTCTACTTGTCTAGTCTACCGTATCAAGTAATGTAGTAATTCTATTAGTTGAGACAACAACATTACCGATCGTGTATACGTAATTGAAAAATCCACAGGAAAAATCATTTCCATAGGTTGCGGGGTAAGTAGTTCAAGCTTCCATGCACTAGTGGCTCTGTGAGTGTAGCTGTAGTAGTGACTGTTAGTGTAGCTGTAGTAGTGGCTCTGTGAGTGTAGCTGTAGTAGTGACTGTTAGTGTAGCTGTAGTAGTGGCTCTGTGAATGTAGCTGTAGTAGTGGCTCTGTGAGTGTAGCTGTAGTAGTGACTGTTAGTGTAGCTGTAGTAGTGGCTCTGTGAGTGTAGCTGTAGTAGTGACTGTTAGTGTAGCTGTAGTAGTGGCTCTGTGAATGTAGCTGTAGTAGTGGCTCTGTGAGTGTAGCTGTAGTAGTGACTGTTAGTGTAGCTGTAGTAGTGGCTCTGTGAGTGTAGCTGTAGTAGTGACTGTTAGTGTAGCTGTAGTAGTGGCTCTGTGAGTGTAGCTGTAGTAGTGGCTCTGTGAGTGTAGCTGTAGTAGTGGCTCTGTGAATGTAGCTGTAGTAGTGGCTCTGTGAGTGTAGCTGTAGTAGTGGCTCTGTGAATGTAGCTGTAGTAGTGGCTCTGTGAGTGTAGCTGTAGTAGTGGCTCTGTGAGTGTAGCTGTAGTAGTGGCTCTGTGAGTGTAGCTGTAGTAGTGGCTCTGTGAATGTAGCTGTAGTAGTGGCTCTGTGAATGTAGCTGTAGTAGTGGCTCTGTGAGTGTAGCTGTAGTAGTGGCTCTGTGAATGTAGCTGTAGTAGTGGCTCTGTGAATGTAGCTGTAGTAGTGGCTCTGTGAGTGTAGCTGTAGTAGTGACTGTTAGTGTAGCTGTAGTAGTGGCTCTGTGAGTGTAGCTGTAGTAGTGGCTCTGTGAATGTAGCTGTAGTAGTGGCTCTGTGAGTGTAGCTGTAGTAGTGGCTCTGTGAATGTAGCTGTAGTAGTAGCTCTGTGAATGTAGCTGTAGTAGTGGCTCTGTGAGTGTAGCTGTAGTAGTGGCTCTGTGAATGTAGCTGTAGTAGTGGCTCTGTGAGTGCAGCTGTAGTAGTGGCTCTGTGGGTGTAGCTGTAGTAGTGGCTCTGTGAGTGTAGCTGTAGTAGTAGCTCTGTGAGTGTAGCTGTAGTAGTGGCTCTGTGAGTGTAGCTGTAGTAGTGGCTCTGTGAGTGTAGCCGTAGTAGTGGATCTGTGAGTGTAGCCGTAGTAGAGGCTCTGTGAGTGTTGCCGTAGTAGTGGCTCTGTGAGTGTAGCCATAGTAGTGGCTCTGTGAGTGTAGCCGTAGTAGTGGCTCTGTGAGTATAGCTGTAGTAGTGGCTCTGTGAGTGTAGCTGTAGTAGTGACTCTGTGAGTGTAGCTGTAGTAGTGGCTCTGTGAGTGTAGCTGTAGTAGCCGTCTTTAAAAAAAAATGAAAAATAAAAAAACCGGGCTAGTGTGAGTCGGACTCGCCCACCGAGGGTTCCGTACAAAATTACAAATGTATAGTTTTAAGATGTTTCCCAGTGCTTGTAGTATAAGACGGTATTACTTGCCAAATTTCATAGTTCTAGGTCAACGGAATGTAGTTATACTACAACAATACCGGGATCCCGGTATTGTAGTAGTAGTACCCTATATGATTCCCATGAGAGTGTCGAAATATACGTTTTTTGCAGCATGAACGACCGTATCTTTTTATTACGTTAACTTAGAAGTTTGATTTTTTTCACATCTTCAATGGTCTGTAGACTTGAGTATATGGTTTTAATTTCAACTCGATACCTCCACGCGTTCCCGAGATAAAAGGTCTTGACAGACAGACAGACGGACGGACAACAAAGTGATCCTATAAGAATCGGTTGAGAAATGGGACCTGTAGAGGACAACAGCGGACAGCGTGACAGACACCGGACATACAAACGATTTTCGGCCCAAGCTGATAGATCTTCGTTCGCTTCGCTGGCTCTTTCGATTACCCTAATATGTATGCATATTAGGTAATCGAACGAGCCACTCCACTCCACTCCACTTTTTTCCTCTTAATGTTAATTGATCCTTGTGCCGTTGTTTATAAACTGTTGTAATTATCAACTTCCAATTTATCAAATTAATTTTATCAGATCCGAAAATTCTAGGTACCTACTCCAAGTCCATTCTGATAACGTATCTGATGATGATAAATAATTTCCTCTGGCCTTCTGTTTACGACGTGCCAAATTAAATTGTTATTATTGTGTTTTGCCATCAGAACATACAATATTTGATGTTATATAAGGTGAAAGTCATTGGACATCTTGAAATCTGAGCAGACCCAGACACATAAATAGCGTAACATGATAATAGTCAAAGGCCAATTATAATTGAACTAATAACTAATTGGACACATACATGTTTTCTACTGCTATCTATTCATATCAAGATGAATAAAAATATTAAGCAAGTTAGGTATTTTTTCTTTTTTTAATAAATCCAACATATTCACACTCGAAAAAAACACACATTTTGAAAAATCTCACGTTAGATTGGGGGTAAGGGAGGGGGATGAGCCAAATCTCACGACATCTCACCAGGGGGGAGGAGGTATCAGAAAATTTCTAAAACGCCTCACGTAATTAATGGACGCCCCCTTGCCACAACTCGCATACATGATGGGTCTCGTTTTACTACTATGTACTTATACGACCGCGGCGGTAAAGCTTGGTGTGAACGGGAGTAGTGGATAGACAGCGTAGGTAACATATACTCGTAATAGTTATTTGTGCAACAAGAGAGCAAAGTTTGTTTTTATTGCGAGTGCTGATTTTGAGTCCCGAGGAAGCGAATGATTCTAAAATTGAATCACGAGCTTAGCGAGTGATTCAAGGTTAGAATCTTGAGCGCAGCGAGCGACTCAAAAGCACGAGACGCAAATACTTTGCTCTCGAGTACCTAACACATACAACTTTACACCTCAGCAGTGAGAACATATTCACAATAAAAACTATAAGTACCCATAGGCTTTTATGTACCTATTCGTCTTGTGATTATTCAGGAAGAAAACTTGATTCGGCGTTCGTTACTGCTTCTTTTAACACTTTTAAATCCTCAGCGCAGCTCGTAGGTAGGTAAAACAATTCTACAGCGCGCGATTTTTTTTAAAGGGGCGGGGCTCCTGGCGAGCTTTCGAAAACTGCATATGTGGTATACGATCTTAAAAATTAATATTATTAAAACTAGAATCATTAATTGGTCAGCGTATGAAAATTCATGTTTACTTTTTAAGCAAAACGGACTTTATTCTTAGCTGTTTCATGTGCTTTTTTTCTTCAATTTAAAACTTCCTTCTTATCTATATTTGAGTAATTTAAACATATAACGTGTGTTTTCGAACTTGGTACTTGCTTCGCGCTGTTTTGGGGGTCACCTTTGACTTTCGAATGTGGAAGTTTGAATCGACCTATTCCTGTCCCTTTCAACCTGTTCTGTTTTCATAATGAAATGAAAGGGACAGAGCTCATCAAGTTCAAGTATTCTGAATTTGTAATAGACCCCACCACTATGAAATGCATGCACATTATGCTCGACATGAAAATTAAAAAGCTACATTGACTCACGATCACGGAGTGAGCAAAATCGGATTTTGCTCACTGTTTTCACGCAGGAAAATATGCTTGTTCGAGCTGCTGAGGTGAAAAAGTTACTACCATTCCGAGAAAGTTAATAAATTAGACAAGCTCTGCTTTACTTTGCTTATTAATACGAAAGGGGTGTGTTCTGAACGAGCACTTGTTGCCTAATTTACATGTCTAAGGAATCGTAGCTTGAATAATTAATTTTAAAGATTAGATTTGAGAAGTACGTTCACTTTGCAGAATTAAACTAAGCACGACATTAAGTAAGACATTTAAAAGTATTGTTATAATATATTTTTTTTACTGAACTATTTTTTAACTATAAATTGTTCGTGGGTGTTACCTACCACCACTGCAGTCTAGTTATCAGATTGGCTAGACATTTCGAACGTCTGATGCAGGCGAAAGGCATCGTCTCTCATATATAGACTATCGCTATTATAAAACCGTGTTTCCAAAATATAAAATATTACATAAACTTGCACACTAAATCTGGATTTTTGTGGCTGTAGCACTCAGCTATTGATTGGATCATAATAAAGGGAGACGGGCGGATGTTGGCGATTTAGCTGTAACAGCGACATGGCTTTCAAATTGATTGTTCTCGACACCAAAATCAATAGTAACGATTTTATTATTGGAGCTAGGGGGTCGCGCCCTCGCCTTTACGAAGAAATAAGTTTGTCAGAAGAATAACGAGTTTTGTTTTGGAGACACTTAGCTATAATCTGTAAAACTACAGGCTGTCCCAAAATTTACTCAAGATTTGAATGTAATAGAACACACTTTTGTTTTGGTTCTTACTGTATTTTATTTATTTAAACATTAACATTTGCGGGTGGCGCAGGACCGGTCATTGTGGCACTCTTTGTGGGAGGCCTATGTCCAGCAGTGGACGTCTTTCGGCTGATATGATGATGATGATGATGATGAAACATTAACTACATTGGATAGGGTTATGTATGAAATAGCACATCGGGCAAATGTCCACCACGACTTTGCAGGCACATACGTATTCTTCTAATAAAATTTTCCATGACTATTTTGCACAAATGTGGCTGAATTTCGAGAATTTATTGAACGGCTTGTTTTTGTACAACCAGTGTTATCATCCTCAATTGATCCAGTTTTCTCGAATTTTCAATTGGTCTTCACAGTTGACGAAGTCAAATCAATATTTCGACCATATTATATTTTGTACGAAATTTGCAAACTGTCGCAGCCACCAATTTATTATTTTTGAAATATCGTTCAACAAGTAAAAATGCGTTGTTCTCTCGTGTAGTGCTCCATTTTTGATAACCCTAAACTGGTTTTACATTTTTTAGTGGCCAGTAGGAACTTTCCCGTACAAAAGGAGGCCAATTAAAATCTTGCGTAAATTTTGGGTCACCCTTTATATTCAGACTCGAGCAGTTTTTCAGTTAAGCTTTCTTTCGTGATGAATAACTCATGAATGCATCACGGTTGGAAGCACAAGCTCTCTTAGTAATGAAATTATGGAAATAAGCGGTGATGTTGACATAATTTAATGTACTAGGTATACACTCATTAGTTAAGGGATAATGCGCATGACAAATGAATGTTACACCAGGGTAACGTTCAGTTGTCTTTCACATATTCTACCTGCTTTACTGCTGCGGTTAACTTATCAGGACTAGCTATTTCAGTATTTTGGGTTAGGTTAGGCTGTTTAAATATTTTGGATCGGTACTAATTACAAGGCACCTATTAAAATATCCAGCGACTTGAGGTCGACTTCTAGCTTTTAATATGTTATCATTCAAATTTAATATTGCGCTAGTAGTAGCTTTTGAAACACAGGCAGTATGTTATACTATAACGGCGCGTCACCGAATATTCCGCGTCACGAATACTGGAACTGGTGTCCCTAATGCTTTAGTTTATAAATAAGTCAGAGTTTGCTCAGCCAGAGCGCCCTTGAACTGTGCCATACAAACCGTATAATATGTTTCTACGGTGTTCCCTAAATGGCGCGTTGGAACCTGGATTTGCTGAAGATCACTGAATTCTTCGAAACGAACACGTTTATAGAATTTTTAGTTGTGTAAAGTTTAAGTAACAGGTAAGTACAACCTTTTTTGATCGAACGATATAACAAGTCTTCTCGCAATTGCACATAACATCTTGTATGTTCTTAAGATTTATATATGTTTTGTTATGTATAGGTATTTACGCTTGTCTGGGCACAGGGCAGGGTGGAAAGTGGAGAACACGGGACGAGACATCTTTCAAGATCTAATGCCTTAGTAATATCCTATTATTATCTACAAGGAGCAAGGAATAAACTTTATTAATCGAGTAAGAAGTTTCCTCTTTCTCATCCCTCCTCACCGACTTATAACACGGGCTGGTCCATAGGTGTTTCATAATATCTACTTTAAGACGGTTAGTATTCCAGAGTGTTCATTCTCTTGGTAGTTTGAACAATAATGACCTCGTTATTTAGTTGGGGACACATTTACGGGGAAAACCCTCCTGCCTGGGGCATTTCCGCACAGTTGCGCAGTTCTGGCACTCATATCGTCGATGTAGCAAGTTATAATGGCACAAACTACATTTTCTGGATATTTTAAACACCTAATACAATTAAATCGGTATTGACACCTTTGACTTGTGACCTATCTGTGTCGCCAGGTAGATCTGTTTCAATGTAGTATTTCGACGCATATATCATTTTAAGTGTCATATTAGTCATTTAACAACATTAGGACGCCTTAACGCTCGCGCTTTGAAGAGATCGAAGACCGTCCTCCGTTTCCTTATATGCTGGGTCACATGGGACGCCACTATACGCCGTTAGCGAGCCCACATTTCAAGACGGCTATGCATGTCTGGGCGGACACTACTCGACTAGCAAAATGAAATAAAATTTATCGCTGCTTGGTTTAACGAATAAATGGAAGGCAACGCTGTTTCACTGTTTAACATTTGTTTAACTTTAAATTAACTGTCTGGGAGCTGAAACTGCAAAAAATATACACAAAATAGAACTGCAAAATAAAGAGAAGGGATTAACATAGCTGTTCGTGATAATACTCGTACACTCATCAGTTATAATTTTTAAGCACCTTTTGTTTTCTATTTTAAAATGTATTTTGTCGCTAGAATAAAAGGTAGGTAAGACGAAAACCCTAAGATTTTTTTGTTATTACAAACTTTTGTGTAGTTCACCTGTACAAAGTGTCTGTTATCAAACCTTGCAAGTCTGTCCAACTTCAGGTACGGAGTCCAATCGAGTTGAAATTTTGCCCAATGAAATCAGGTGACTTTGCAACACTATGGTACCATGGAGTTGTTCTGACGATGGAGACGAAAAGAGATGACAAATCTGTCGTGCTAGGGCTCGTTAGAACCGTCTTGACGAGTAGTTGTCTGTGCAAAAAAAGTTCAGTTAGCGATACAGGTTGTAACATACAACCTTTTCTCAATGAAACTTTTGACACAAACTCATAATTCTGAGGTGAATGTTCTCAAAAACTGGCACATCCTAATTTGTGGAACCTTTAGAGCGTGTACTAACCCGTCATAATATCTCTACAACTCCCCGGGTTGCGACCCCCCTAGTACATACTACGTAAGATCTATCTTTGTCATTAGTGGCGAAACTTTTGGTTAACCTCACATTTTGTTAGGGATAAATCATCTATGTACCATTATTGTTTCCATCATTTACCTCGTCCATCAGTTTGAAAAGCGCAAATGTACGGCGAAATATCTTTTTCCATATACCTAGACGCGAGAATGTAACGCAGATGATGCAGGTCAGGTTGTTAAAAGCTCGACTATCGGAGGAGAGTAGTTAGTTGAATTTTGAAGGCTTGTGCTACATCTGTTTTCCGGGCCGAGTATAAGTGAATAATGGAGTTCCCCAGAGAGCAGTAGTGCTAATAGCTTGTTTGCGTGGTGGAGTTTTAATTGGCCGCCATTGTTATCTTGCTGACCCAATATTACGATTTGTTTAGACGCTCAGATTGGTGGGTAGTTTAAACCCATTGTCAGCTAAAGTTGACTAAGTATTATTTATTGACACGGTTAACGATGACATTTTTATGTAAGGTTAGGTTATTTATTTATTTATTTTAAGCAAACTACACTTTTAGTGTAGTCTAGTCTAGTTTTATCTCTTTCTCCGATACCCAAAGGTTGTCTGGAAGAGATCGCTTTTCAGCGATAAGACCGTCTGTTGTCTACCTCTACCTACATGTTATTGTATTGTTTATCTCTGTAACTGCTTTGTTTGTGTGAGGTGTGCAATAAAGAGTATTTGTATTGTTGTACACGTCGGTACCTATTACAGTGAGACACCAACGCACAGTGAAATGCTAACAATATTATTAAGGTACTAACATAAACTTATAATAACAATAATCTTAACAACTAACTGAAGACGGACGTCGCCTCACATAACCACATATTATCTTTTAACTACTTGCAAAAACATCGCAGTCAGGTGCTGACTTGAGAAGCGCGTTTAGATAACTAAAGCGCGAACTAGTGGTGATATCCTGTAAACCACAGTGCGCGCTTTGCGAACTGCCAGTAACTCGCGCTTTAAAATTGATCTTTCACTGAGACAGAGAGGACACGAAAAGGCGTATACTCCATTTCATTAGCGAAGGCCTGATGTCACTTGAGACGGTCATTAGCGATAACAATAGGATTAGATGTAATAAAAAATACCTGGCAAGACCCTTTTGCGGCGTGGCGTGGTGTTTTTTAAAAGTTAAAAGCTTTTATTTTACTTGCAATGTATGTATGTATGTTTGTTCGGGTGCAATCTTGCTGGTTAAATTTGACCAACTTCCCGGAGTCCAATCAAGTTGAAATTTTGTACAATTATGTAAGTCGGATGACAATGCAATAATATGGTACCATAAACCTGGCCTGATGATGGAGACGGAAGGTGGCCGTAGGAACTCCTTAATTACACAGGATAAACCCGACGTGTTTGGGCTCGTTACAATCCTCTCAATGAGCAGTTGATGAGTGTGCAAAAAAAAAAGTACAGTCGGCAAAAAATCCAACATGGCGGAACACCCAAGATGGCCGGCTAATAGTTATTTTTAATGCACTCCTACAATATGGATATCAAATGAAAGGGCTTGCTAAGAATAACTCAAAAAATAAAGTGACGTCACTCTAAATCCAATATGGCGGACAATATACTGAGAAACCTGTCCAGCGATGACTAAAAAGTAAAAAATAAATTAAAAGAAAAAACTTTTTAAAAAACAAGCTTTTATTTAAATGCGCTAAAAATAATAAAATAAACTTTTCCTTTAAAACTTTTACTATCAAGTTATAAAGTCATAACACATTTTAGATGATATAAAAGCTTGTCGCGAGATTTAGGTACTCGTATATACTCAGATAAATCTCTCGACAAGCTTTTATATCATCTAAAATGTGTTATGACGTTATAATTTGATAGTAATTTGTATGCAGTTTGCACAAATACGTGCCCATTTTAAAGTGCCTAGCTAATAAAACAATTAGACAACAAAAGACGAACGTTATGAGCTTCATTGTTAAGTTTAAAGTGGCATCGGGCCTTCGCAAATGAAATGGAGTATACCAGTTGCGAGACCAGCGCTGGGAACAGTCTGAAGCTGTTATACATATTTGGAAATGTGAAGCTTAGTTATGTCCAGCGTTAGGGTGATAAAGGATTAGAGACTAACTAGTCGATTACGTAACGCGAGTCAGGTAGATCTAAATGTCAATTTTTGTAGAGGAAAAGGACAGTTAGACTGTCCTAACGCGCGTTCAAACCGTTACGTGATTACCCCCTAGGTTACGTTAGGTCCAGTTAGTGTTTATGACTGACTGTTTTGACTAACTGGACCTAACCTAACCTAATCTCTAATCAGTAGGTATTAACAAACCTGGCTGGCGTGCATAAATTCATGAAAATTTAACCGTCTAGCCAGGTCAGTACCTAAGTCATAATCAACTGAAAAAAAGTGTTTACAGCTTGGGAAGCATAACGGCAAAAGTTAATTGGTAAACTGCAGTTTAATTGTGTCCAAACATGCATGTTACAGTGTACAATCACGCTTAGGAAGGTACCTACTTTTACTGCGAGTTCGTTAACATTAACTTTATGTTCCTCTATTTCGCGAACAGCTACCGTAAAGTGTTCCTCGCTGTTATTCCCAGTTGTCTTGCTGCAATTTGAATCGAATGCTAGCAAATAACTTTATGTACAACGCATTAGTATTCAGAACGTATTTTATTTATTCAACTAGAGCCACAGAATAAATAACTAAAATATTTGCTACTGCCAAACAAGGCTCCCGATGAATCAACTATGTGTATATGTCTAGTTTTGGAGAAGATTTATTGTGAAATCGGATACACTTACGAGTAGCGGCTTAAAATCTTATAGATTGTTTAGGATTTACTGATAAATAAAGGAGTTAGGATACATCTTCCATTGTGACAAAGTCCTAAATGACCGAGTACCTAAGCATTTCCAATTTGAGACAAATAATTTATGTTGGGGGAAGTAATTTGTTTCATTTTTCATATCTTACGTCTGCTTCACAATAATAGAAAATGCTCCTTTACTTAGATTCAACTTCATGCGGAAAATAAATGTCTTCCCTTTCATGAGGCCGTTAAAGAAAGTGCGCGAATCTCATGATTTATGGTGCTTTTATGTTGCACTATCGCTAGACGTTCTTACTTACTCATACAAACAGACATTGTGCGAGACAATCTCATCTACTGTATGTGTGTTTTAATATGATTGGTTATACCAACGTTTAAAATGAATCAATCACATAAGCTTCAGGTAGTCGAAAACTAACAACAAATTCCGGCAAAAGTATGATCTATAAACATGATAGAATAATGCGCGAATATTTTTTTAAATAATATCTGCGTAAAAACGGGTAGGTATTTCTCCATTCATCATTTTAGGATTCCTTTCATACTGGGAGTAGTCTGCATGTATTACTGCACCATAAAAGTGCAGCAGAGCGCGTCTTTCTCTGAAACCAGTACTGTTTATGTGTTCGTTCCGCTACGCCACGCCACGGTTTATAACGTCCGCTTCGTCCTCAGCTGCGCTTTCCGCCCGTAAAACCTTTTCACACTGAATTCACCAATTCAGTCTTGAAGCTATAAAAACGCTCCCTGTTATGTCCTCAATCCGCCCGAAAGAATAAATAAATTACCCTCAGAAAATTTCATTTAACACAAAACACCTATTTAAATCGCCATTATAAAGATGTGCATTTACATTTTCATGGCGATATTGGAACTCGCTCGGTTTGTTTTCCCAGAAGGGTTATAAAAAATGGGGAGTGATTTTGAAGCAGAGGGAAGATTGCTGGAATTGTATCCCTCGGCGTCATTGCACGCGTCCTCTTTGCAAAATACCCTTTTGAGACGTCTGCGAAGGGACGTGAGTTTTATAAAGTACCTGTAGCGGATGATATCTACAATTGCGGGAATTTACTCGTATGCGAAACCTTTACGGGCGATTTACATGGGGCAACAACTTGCATGTAAGTTTCATTACATTGCAGGGTTTGACTGAATTCGTCGTATATCGGTAGCACGCAGCCCCGCAATGTAATGAAAATACGAGAAGACGAGTTGTCGCACCATGTAAATGCGGCTTTGTTCACTACGAAGACTCAGTGTGTTAGTCTTTATGAGGGCAATATGGGGGGCAAAAATTCAAAGTCTAGTTAGTAGGCCAAGTGGGGTATCATATGAAAGGGCTTGAATTGCATTCTAAAACAATATTTTTTTTCTACAGTGGTAAAATTTTGAAAAAAATACTTTTCCCTCCCCCGAAGTTATCCAAGCGAAAAATTTGAAAATAATAATTAATGATTAATATTAACGTAAATATTACCGGAAAAGTATAACGAGACCTCTATCTAGCGTATTTTTGTTTTGTTCTTCAAAAATCATTTGTTAATTTTGTTTGTAATTTAATACTCCTGCGTTTAATTTTTTCCTTCAAATTCGTATGAAAGTATTCTGAAAGTACCTTCTAGCAAATAAAAAAAGATTTATCGAAATTAATTAACTTGATAAAGAATTAAATTAACTGATAAATGGTGCTGTAGGTATTCATGATCATGACTTAACTACACTATGTGTTGTTAAGCTTTCCAAAATTAATGGTCGGGGCAAGACGGGTATGTTGAATGAAATTTTGTACTGAACCCTCGGTGCGCGAGTCAAACTCGCACTTGACCGGTTTTTTTAATAATACGCGGTAGTAAACAAGGAAACAGAGTGCTTGATTGTTAGCAGACACCGTAGCTTATGAACGCTCTGCTTACTTACCACCAGTGGTATAGTTTCTTATCTTATTTTGTAAAAAAACAGTAAATTATTATTAAATTACTATTTACTGATGAACTCTATATAATCATGTTTCAGGTATACAGTAGATAATAACAGTTCCGTTTCCTGACCTAAAGTGCCAGTTTAGCGCAATATATTGGGCTGAAGTTGAAGTAAAACGTATACTCCTAAGAAAGTTTCCTCCAAGTAAAGCTTGCGAGCGTGCCGCACTTGTGCCAGCTAGGGTTGTCAGGGTTTGTTAACTGTAACATATAGCATGACATTCGTTCACGGTCGGAGTACTTCGTGAAAAATGCACACCGCTTTCGCTGAATCACTTTACATGACGCATGTGGTATCGGATTTAATCCGGACGCAATATGTCGTGTTGTAGGTATGTTCTATTGGATATTTTTGCCTTCCATTGGAATAGAAATTTTAATAATGTATGAAATCCAAACTGTTTCTTTTATTTAACCGCTACCGACAGCCCTGAGTATGAGATGCTCTCTGGGGCTAGCTGATGAGTTTAGGAAGTTGCCCTTTGCGAGCAGCTCGGTTCTGCAGCGGGCGTATCTCGAACGCTAAATGGTACGTGTGCTGGCCCAAACTTTATTCTTGACGAATACTTTCAATAATATCAGCGATTCCATTCCTACTTACTTTATTCGTAAAAATCAGTGATTGTTGAAAACTTTCTCGTTTTTAGAGTGCAGCAAATATGTAGAGTCCGCCCCGTAAACCAAGTAGAATGATAACTGAAACAATCGAGTATTTTACTGACTGTTTCAAACCATTTACATGAAAAATTAATGTAATTTTTTGTTCAGCACACTCGTGCGCTAATCCCTGAAGTGGTTACCGGAATAACATGGAACGTTAACCCTTGCGGTAGGGCTTAACAGTCGCCCGCCCACGGAATGACCGCAGGTTTTAGAAATTGACATAAACGTTTAAATGGAATCCACTTTTTGATTTTGTTTTGTTTTTATTACAAGTTTTTATTTTTTTTAACATGTACTACCTACTGTTCGTATGTATGTAATGTAAGTATCAAAGTTGTCCGTCAAAATTTGCAATCCATTTTTAGTCACTTGCCGCTATCCGATTAAGCTGAAAATTGGAATAACTTATGTATGTTTGGTGACAATGCAATACTTTGTCACCCTTTAGCTGATCTGATGCTGGAGCCGCGAGATGGCAACTATGGTGGTGGTGTTTTGTTATCTTCAGTACTTACCATTTCTCATGATGGAGCCGGAAGATGGCCACTGGAACTCTAGGACATGAAAGTGCTATGATAATCGAGTTTGGGCTCGTTAGAATCGTCTCAATACGGTATTCAGGACGGTGTACAGAAAAGTACAGTCGGCAATAAAAGCTTGTACCAAAAATTAAATTTTTTACAGAAACTTATTTGTTTTGTATCAATTGGTGTTTTCTGACATGACGTTGTTGTTATTTGGCTAACAGTTTTGTCATATGACCAGCTGGTCGATTGAGTAATGCTTTGTATGTAGATACAATCAAGTTTAAAAATATACAACTCATAAATATGTCCCATCGCTCTTATGTCGCGGATTAAGGTTTCGGCACATATTTATGAGAGGATTAAATTGATACATATTGTTGCCATTGACTGTACGGAAGGTCTAAATGTAATTTGGGAAATTGACAGTTGAGTTCTCCTAACGTACCTTCGAAGAGTTACGTCATCGGCGTCCCTCTGATCTTGCGGCCTGTTTCTAAGTTAGAAATTATAACCCGGCAACTCTCAAGGTCCGATGCCCGTAGGTAGTATTAAATTGACGTGAGGCTAAGTCTAACTTTTTGTGCTTAAAAAAAGATTGTACCTACTTTAGTAGTGCTCACAATAATATTATAATAAAATTTCAAGCAAATCCGACTATAATATCTTAGTTTTTGAGAAATTGGATGTTGCCGCTTATATTGTGATTAGATTGCGTACTAACAGAAATTATTCTTCTGTTTCACACTTAACCTTTAGGTTAGCATGAACAAATATTATGATGCATAGTAATATTCATAATTTTTCATGACTAACACTTCGTTACAAGTTACAATAACCACTTAACGCTGCTATACAAAGGTTTCTTAATGTTGCTTTTATAAACACAAATTAAAAAAAAACGGCGTCTTACTAGACAACGAGGAGCAAATTCCCTGGGCCTTTACAGGAAAATCATTTTCTTTCACCTTTTTCTGGAGAAACATTACGTTACGTTTATAATAAGTTGCCTTCTTGTTAAAAACACATACTTTAAAGCCTGGCTCAACGGTTTATAATTATTATCAACTCTTACAGCAAGTTCTCGTACGTATCGTATTCACGTAAATAGGAACTTATCGTGTCTTTATGTATAAAACGGTATCGAAATATTGATTAAAGAGAAGTAAAAACGTTTCTGAAGACCGGGATTGCGGTCGAGACGGCATTATCGATTGCGCAGCGGCAACAGGGGCCAAAGTTTTGCATTAGCCTCCCTTGCCAGACAAATTACCTGACTTTTCGGGCTTTTAAACAGTTATCATATTGATTAATTACTAAGGTTCATATGAGTGACTTACCTCCGGTTGTATAAAGATCCGTTAGACCTTATGTCGGTAAGAACTGAATTAGGTACTTAAATTTAATCTATTTGGTCAAAGGAAAACTGCCTTGAGATTTTCAGAAGAAAAAAATTTAAGTACCTAAATAGTTCGTTTAATTGCTATGTTAATGGCAGACGTCGTTCATTTTGTAGCATTTTCGGTGCAGCGTAGTGTTATTAACGAAATCGGTAGGAATAATTTCAATCGTAATGCCTAATTAGCGTTGATAATGTGGTTAATATTAACATTATCATCAATTAACAATTTTGATTGATATTGTCTGTACCAACACCGTTAACACAACTATGCTGCACCGAAAATGCTACAAAATCTACGATGTCTGGTTATAGGTATCATTGGTATAGTTCGTTCTTCTTTAACTTATTGCAAATGAATGAATGTCTTGTACTAATGAGCATAGAAGATTAACTAAGTGTAACACTTTTTTAGCTACTTTGAGTAACTAGCTAAAATTGGACTCCGCGTTGTAGGGGTTGCAGTAAATAAATACATGCAGCATATTTCCAGCTAATTACTAGAACGGCTTCATTAAGAGAAAGACCCGCCGATACGTGACTGGAAATAGTAAATAATTAATTTAAACTCGAAGAGTGGACGCTCTTATGTAAATCTGTGCACTTTTGTGTTATAACCGAATTAGCTGGGTTTTTGTAGCATTGACGCTTCATAACACGGCCAAGCATTTGAAATGCATGACGTTCGTATATATTGCTAGCAGGGACAAGAATGTTTTGTGGGGTGTCTGTTATACTTTATCAAACTTCATCTGTTAGAAAATAGGTACATCGGAAAATATTGCAGGAAATTCTTAATTGAACTCATTCCCTCTATGACAAATATTGAAGTGAGTGAAAGATATTGCCAGTGTATCGGAATTCCGGTCTATATTACTTGCTTACTTATATGAGAACATTGTTACACAAATCGACCTAGTCCCAAACTAAGCAAAGCTTGTTTTATGGGTACTAGACGACGATATACATACTTATATAGATTAATAAATACTTAAATACAAAGAAAACATCCACCATGACTCAGGATCAAATATTCGTGCTCATCACACAAACAAATGCCCTTACCGGGATTCGAACCCGGGACCTCCGGCCTCGTAGGCAGGTTCACTATCACCTAGGCTACAGAGGTCGTCAAAAGAAAGCGGAACTACTGCTAGAAAATACAATTAATTGTTTCGACGAATTCAGTAAATCTTGAGTTTATTTTGTTTTTTTTTTGTGTTTTAATGTTTGTCTCATCCACGATTAAGTATAGTACTAATTCCTATAGATTGGCATAAGTGTAATTTATATAAACGATTTTTTTTAATAAAAAAAATGACTGCAAACAAAAAATGCACTAAAAAGCAAAACATAATTGGGCATTTTGTTTCTACAACTTACAATCAACCCTTTTTATTTTCTACTCAATGTATTTGTATGATCTTTGCTTTTACCACACAAGAAGGTAGGTAGGTACCCACTATAATGTATAATTAAAAATATTTTTTTGAGATTCTTCTTTTAGTTATATTTCTATTTATTCAGAATCAGTCTCAATATTTTTAATTAGGTAAATAGATTGTTCAATGTACGATGAAGCGGCCCACGTTTCATTGCGAATCAGTTTATTTTGTCCCTGTAGGAAAGAGTGCACGAGTGGGGCGCGTCATATGGAGTTTAATGATATATATATAAGTAGTTATTTATTTTATTTAGTGAAAGGTCAGCGTAGCATCGGAAATGGGCGCATTGTTCAGATCACAACATGTGTTCAGTGCGAGTACGGGACGGCTAGTGGGGTAAAAATAGAGCGGACCGGACATTGAACCGGCGGCGGGCGGGACATCGCCGTAATGGAAGTGTCCCGGCGTTCAGCAATGGTTTTCGCCACTGAACCAATTTTCCAATCCTAGTGCTAGAAAATCATGCGGTTGCTTTAAGATAGCAGCTTATTTTTCTTTGAAATAAGTAGGTATAAGATTATAAACCAAATGATTAAACGTGAGTTATGTGATTATATTATTTGGGGCGCGTCACTTCAAATAGCTATCGAACATAATTGTGAACTACGGGTTAATAACGTCTAATTTATGTATGGCAAATAATTTAACCCAAAGCTGTGAATTCGGGGGTGGATCATCTATACTATTCTTAATGATTTTCCTGTAGGTTAACATAATGATTTTACTGTAGGAAACCAAAAAAATAACAAATTTTCGAGGTTTTGTGCCGGGGTGTCTCGTTTTGCCATTTTTGATGTTTGCTCAGTTGGGGATATGCACAATATAGAAAAGCGGAATCTAATGCACCACCTTTTGTAACAAACAAGTATAATTACTCTACTGACTGGCGTATGTATTGTATATTTATATGTGTATTATATATACGTAGTTATTATATTCATGTATATGCATTTGTGTAAATATGTTGTATAGGAGTACGGTATTTTTTACTTCTTTTTAATTTGTTAAATGCACTCACTGCCCACTATCGTTTCCGCTTTGCCTTAAGGTTTGACTGGTAGACATATGACATTAAGTCCGCCTTTTGTACGATAATCTTTTCTTTTGTGCAATAAAGTTTAAATAAATAAAGAAGTTTAAGTAACGTTTTATGTGAATTAGTAATTACCGTTTTAAACTCTGCCGGTTAACTCTTTACATAATTGCAAAAATACTAAATATAATTCATAGTGACATAAAACTGTTCTTAAGTCGCATCGCTGCTGGTAATTAGCTGCACTTGCTCTAATGAACGGCCACTGCTCTCGCCGTGGTTGCTGTATAGTTAGTGATTAGTCGTTTACACGGCTAGGAAGTAAAATGTCTTATGCAATAAGGAGATGTTTGTGACTTGAGTTGATTTTTTTTGAGGCCGCGATATGTTCTGTATAGTCAGCCAGTGTACAGGCACGTGCCGTAACGATCTATGCGACGGGTGTTCATTGTGAACACTTTATAATAATAGCCCTTACCGGTACTAGACTTTATGTAGTATATATTGTCACGTGAACTCTTAGACGAGGCTGCGCTGCCTAATACACTTACATACTTACTGAAGGAACATTGGTTAAACATGCTGATTTGTTGGATTTTCGTTTTTTTTATTGTGTAATGTTACACTAAATCACATGTTATAGTTTGAATATTTTGGTTTATTAACCGCATCAGGCGCTTTAATGATCATAATAAAAAAGACCAGGCGGGACCCTCCAGTAAATAAAATATAAATATCTACTTGACGTGCTGAAACTTCTTCACAATTTTCTAACTGGAGTGGTATCGCTTTCTCCCTAAGTAAGCGCTTAAAGCGATACCCAGTTCTGTGCTCGTCCAATCACACTAGACGGGACTTTTCGGAGCCCATCTCGAAATAATGCGGCTTTTTAGGGTTCCGTACTCAATAACCCTTATAGTGTCGCCATGTCTGTCTGTCCGTCCGTTCGGCTGCGGCTTAGCTCAGGGACCCTTACTACCTACTTAGAAAGCTGTAATTTAGTATGGGTATATAAATCAATCACGCCGACAAAACGGTAGAATCAAATCTTGAAAAAACTATTTTTTTAGGGTACCTCCCCTACACCTAAAGTAACGATGTATTTTTTTTTCTTTAAACCTTTGGTGTGGGGTTATTCTTACGTAGCGTTTTTAAACGCTCAGTGGTTGTCTTTATCATCTTTATAATATCTTGATTATTAATTAAAATTAAAATCACAAAAAAATATATGTTGCGAGGTATCGTGGATAGATTCTGATTTTGTAAGATTAAACTCGGTTAACTACTGAACACCACAGTTAATATGGGGGGTGGTAAGGACAGCGTTTGAAACGCGCGTTACACTTTTTGAGAATCACCCGGGGCATCGTTAGATAGCTTGTTCAAAAATATTATGGGTTTCTCAAAAACCCATAATATTTTTAAACCATTTTTCGACTTTCTAGCTAGTTTGCGTAATTTTTGTTCGAGTCGAGCCCTGCCGGCTCATTTCTAATCACACGAAGTATGAAGTTTATATAATTACGTAGGAGATTATTTATTTTCTAAAGAATAAAAATTTATTGAAATAAAAATACAAGATGATGATTAACTTTAATTAAATTAAATTAAAACTAAGTTAAATCTAAAAAAGGCCCTCGAGGCATTGTACCGAGAATGCTGGCGGCATTTCCTTGCTGGAGCCGTAGCGTGGTTGGCCTTGTCACGCGATAGGTGATAGGATAGAGCGTGCGTCACTGGCTGACACCGTTCGATAGAACGAGACGACGCTCTTATCTTGTCACTTGTCGCGTGATAAGGCCAACCATGCTACGGCTCCTGAATTGCAATGCTGATGCGTTGTGCGAGAGCCGCCAGCTCTTCGGTCACCAGTTACATCAACCAGACGTTTCGCGATTTCGATTACGTAGCGATTACCGTCTCAACGATATCACAAATATGTAAGTCACACTTCGTACCATATTCTATAAAAAGACCGATTATACTCAAAGATAAAATTTCTTCTGACGGCATGTCCGTGGCGATATAATCCATGCCAAGTGTACGACCGAGATACACTATGACTATGTGGAGATCACTTGTGTATATAATTTGTACCTACTTCGCTTTTTTGTTTGAAGTGACTTGCGTGGGCTTGACCATTGTCCGAGACTTTGTTAGGGCGCCTTTTAACATTGTTCGCGTCGCGTGGGGTGTAACTAAATACACATCCATCCGAACTTAGTTTTGATTTACGAGTGGTTATCTAAGTAACTACACGATTCTTTCATGATTTACTTTATAAATTTAAGTATTTCGACGCATATACATATTTACCCTATGAAACTGCGGTCGATTTTGCCTATTTCTAATCGTCCAATTTACTGGGAATATAGTATACCTGCTGATGCCGCCATTAAGCGTATGTACATATGCAAGCGTATGCAAGTTGAAATTCGCGAAACATACAATCTAAATAATAATAGTATTTAATTAACTAGTTTAGGAGTCATATAAGAAGTATTAAAGACCGTGAAATGAATCCATATTTGTAACCACTCTATTGCTGAATTAAAAGCCTTATCATCTTAGTCAAATTTACGGCGGTCTGGCTGAGAACTGATTTCAAACTCGGAGCTCGCCCACGAAATGAGATTATGAGGATTCCCTTCTGGAACGTTTACAGTAGAACTTGGAAGCTGCTTAGTTATGCAATATGATTGAAAATTTCCGACGTTCGTCATAAATTATGATTAATGATTTAAGCAATTTACGACGCCCGTTCTGTGTAGTCGGATGGAGTCGGCATCGGCAAAACTGTCAATTGCACGTCTTTTCAGTTAGACGAGGTTTCATTGTGCGCCGCTCCGCCCCTCAGCGCTGCCGCCCGGGCGCCGGGAAATTGGGCACCTTTTACTACTATGCTTTCTTCCGCCCAGCTTTTGATGGCAATTTTAGGTTTAAAATGTGTTTTTAAATCCAAATTGTGGCTCAAACATTATTTTGGTTAAATTTGAAAATTTAAGCATTTTTTATGTTCAAATACGCGTCTGAAGCTACGCGGATAAGCGATTTTTAGGAATGTTTTTGATACTAAAACTGCTTTGTATGTAAGAATTTAATTTAAAGCAACACAGCTTTTATTGCCTCTGTGATGTGGGTTTTGTCCCGGAATTCCATTTAAATGTCTATTTTGCCTATTTGTCTTTGGACATCAAATTATATATGTTTAGTTATTTTTAATATTTATATAGGTATGCTACTTTAAACTCTTGCGTTTTTTACACATTTACTTTTTTTGTGTTAATTGTAAACTTTATTTATCTGAAATAAGTAAAAAACAACAAACGGACACAATAAAAAAAAATTTACTACACACATTTACTATATATCGCGTTCGACCCGTTGACCCGTGTTAAATAATGTTATAAATTATAAACATACTATTTTAAATATTTGTCTGTAACTCTCTGTAGGTACTGTACTTGTCGATTGTTAATAACAACACACTTGTTAGGCTTTCGTACCTCAAAAAGAAAAAAACGGAACCCTTATAGGATCACTCGTGCGTCTGTCTGTCCGTCTGTCACAGCCGATTTGCTCCGAAACTACTGGACCGATTGAGTTGAAATTTGGTAAACATATGTAAATTGGTGACCCAAAGATGGACGCGTAAAGTAAATTAATTAATTCTGAACAAGGGGGCCACTTTTGGGGGATAAACTGGAAAATTAAAAAAAAAAAGTTTCGCAAACTGTATTGTGTGACATATCAAATGAAAAGGGTTGTTGTAAGCATCTCAGATATATTTTTTTATAATTTTAGCAAAAACAGATTTGAAGTAATTTAGAAAAAAAGACGAATTTTTACCATTCCCCTTTATCTCCGAAACTACTGGGCTTAAAATTCTGAAGAAAATATAATATTTTTTTCCTTCAAATTCATATGAAAGTATTCTGAAAGTAACTTCTAGCAAATAAAAAAAGAATAATCGAAATGAATTCACATGATAAAGAATTATCGCTGAAAAAATGGCACTGTAGGTACAATGAACTACACTATGCGTTGTTAAGATTTTTTCCAAAATTAATGGGCGGGGCAAGACGGATCCCTGTTGAGAGGAAACAAGAGTGGTCATTTTTCCCTTCAAACGTTCTCCTCTGTTTCCTCTAAGGTTTTTAACCATAGTTTAATGATTTTTTGAAATAATATCACTATCATCAGGTATGTTTTTTTGATATTCTTATTTTAAAAAGTGGTAGGTTGCTTCAAACGGCTTATTTCAATAGGTCGCAAAAATATACAAATCCGTCAACATTAGCACAAAAATCAAGACATTTAATATTTCCTTCTTTTTATATTGATTTTATTTCATTCCTTCTTATTCAGTTTCCAAAATTTTATTGCTATTGGTCAAGTTTTGGAGGAGGAAACAGTCGACAATCAAACCTCGGTTATTGAGTTTTTCACTTAAGATTTTTAGTCAACGCTGCAGCTGTCCTATCGCACCACTAGCGTGGTCGACAATCAAACCTCGGTTTTTGAGTTTTTCACTTAAGATTTTTAGTCAACGCTGCAGCTGTCCTATCGCACCACTAGCGTGCGGTCCCATCCTACATCAGCGCGGCAGAAATAATGATCAAGAATTCTTAAATCTTAAAAAATAGCTCAGGTAATTTTCCCTCTTAAGTACTTCACTGAATTCCGCTAAATTGTTCATTTGGTTAATGTGGACGTAATGATAGTTTTCGAAGGTGATGGAAGCCCGTATCTGCCTAATAATGAAGCCCCGCACCGACTATTTAATTGCCTTATTAAGTAGGGCCCGTATTCTACCCGGAACACACGAAAGGGCTTATGTTGGTAAAGAAGCTCGGTCAGTTGTTTCAAAGTAAGGAAACGTTCTACACTAGCACCCTCAAATGACCGGGCAAATTGACTAAGACACGCAATAGTTTGCTTTCGGTAATCGATTGCAATACGTCATTTTTATGACACTAGATAATTTGCTTGTTACATATTCAAATATTAGTGTATTAGAGTATCATAATGACGCATTCCCAACTCGTTACTGTTTCATGATTGATTGGCATTAAATCTGCCTAATACAATTCCTGCTACGCCCCATCATCAATGCATTACGTACCTAATATCTATCGCGACGTTACGGTTACGTGGACGTCGGAATGCAGCTCTACAGAATCTCGCATTCTAAAGCATAGATAATTTAGACCACTACGTTGTGAGGTAGCAGTTACAAATTGTGTATCACATAATAATATTCTTTTTTTCTCAAACATGCAATTTAGTATTGACGTTGTGTTCTTTATAATAGGCTTCGAAGTACCTATCACGTTTCGGGCGCGCTGAGACGACAGATGGCATTTCATACAAAGATGGTCTTTTTAGGGTTCCGTACCTCAAAACGGAACCCTTATACGATCACTTTGTTGTCCGTCTGCCTGTCTGTCAAGACCCTTTATCTCGGGAACGCGTGGAGCTATCAAGTTGAAATTAAAACCATATACTCAGGTCTACGGTCCCTTGAAGCAGTGTAAAAAATCAAACTTCTATATTTACGTAAAAAAAATAAACGGCCGTTTATGAGTGGATTACCCATGGCAATTACCCATATATTTTATATGGGTAATTGCCGTCACGAAACTGTAAAAAATTAAAGCATAGATTAGATTAAAGCTCTTAACTATGTACAATTTTTTTGCAATCCACTCTTATGCCGCAAAAAACGTATATTTCGACACTCTCAAGGAAATCAAAATTTAAAGGTCCCGTCGACCTGTAACTATGAAATTTGGCAAGTGATATCGTCTTATTCTACAAGTACAGGGGAAAATCTGAAAACTATACTTTTGTATTTAAATCATAAAAATAGTCTTTATTTGAAGTACTGTCTGTCGGTCTGTCAAGACCCTTTATCTCGGGAATGCGTGCAGGATGTATCGAGTTGAAATTAAAACCATGTACTTAGTCAAGTCTACAGTCCCTTGAAGTGTGAAAAAAAATCAAACTTCTAAGTTAACATAAAAAAGATACTTACGGCCGTTTATGCCGCAAAAAACGAACATTTCGACATTTTCGACAGTCTCAAGGGAATCAAAATTTATAGGGTACTTTTCGTTGACCTAGAACTATAAAATTTGGCAAGTTGTATACTACAAGTACAGGAAAAAACGATGAAGAAATTGTTAGAGATATTAATAATCGGTGTCGGTCACTCGAAGTGGGTTTCAATTTAACAAAACATTGTTTGAAGGGAAATTCATTTTACCAAGACGAGTGAAAATATGTGCAAAATTGTAGCGGCAACATATTCTGTGTTTCCACAACATTACCCCCCCTTGAATATTTCGGCTTCCGTATTTCACGAGCAGTTAGTATGGCCTAGTATTAATTAATGTCACTGGCGCTGACTCTAATTTTAGTCGCCATGTTTCTGCTCCGGTATGCGCGTTCCATAATAATCGGGGAACGAATAACTCGCACCACAATGTTCTCGTTCACTGACCGTGCAATGCGCAATTTCATATTGACCATACCGTTATATACGAATCGTCGCATTACGACTAATACGGTATTCGACAACAGTCAAAATACATTATTTATTGCATGACAATTAAACAAAACTTATTATTTTTGAAATTTCAAATTATTTTAGATACATAATGATCAAAC
Source organism: Epinotia nisella (assembly GCA_932294315.1). Classification (NCBI taxonomy): domain Eukaryota; kingdom Metazoa; phylum Arthropoda; class Insecta; order Lepidoptera; family Tortricidae; genus Epinotia; species Epinotia nisella. The sequence continues at coordinate 11,148,616 of OW028677.1, read as the reverse complement.
AAGTGAAATAAAACATCCCTACTACGGTAACGTCACAGATATGAACGCTATAACTGTTCCCATTTGAGCTGTCAACTCTTCTTCTTCTTCTTCTTTTTTTTTGGCGTTCTGGAGCTGTCAACTCGAGTCGAATGCCTCCCAACCAATGATGTAATACAAAAAAGAGGTAGATATGTTGTCTATACGAAATTCCGTGTTTAAAAATGTCCACCAAATTTAACAGCTAACGTTTCCATTGACGACGCGAAACTGAGGCAAGTTGTGTGAAATGACACAGTTTTAGTGTGCCATTTTTTGAGCGCTTATAACCTATCTACCTCTTTTTTTTATTACACCATTGCTCCCAACCCAATGCATTGCTCATTGCTCGCAATAAGAAAAAAATCTTTGTCGTTTTGAGACTAAGTAAATATTTTTTTAGTGTAAAGATACAAATTATAATTTGATGTAGCTATAAAGCGACAAAAAGAAATTCTTGTATTCTAAATGCACGGAAAGGTATCCAAAAAGTGCCATTTTTTAGGGTTCCGTACCTCAAGAGGAGAAAACGGAACCCTTCTAGGTTCACCTCGTTGTCTGCCTGTTAAGACCCTTTATCAGTGCTACCTAACTGCGCCGTGGGAACTCAGAATTATACCTAAACTTTGCGCGCCGCAAACGGTACATTCGCCAGTGGGTCGGCGCACGCGCTCACGGCCGGACGCTGCTTACGCGCACAAGAAAAGTTATTCACCAATTCTTTAAAAATGAGTTCGTAATGTTTTTTACGGAACACCTACCTATTTCAAATACTTACGTGATACATTTAGGCCTGCTTGAGTTTCGGTAATTTTGTATACCTACCCCGAGCCTCCGACAAGTTTAGGTACTCCGCCACTCCGTTGTTTGTATTGATTTCATGTTTATATTTATCCCTGTCTAGCAGCAATTATAATAGTTTACTTAGTAAGATTTACGGGGTGCATGCATTGCACGGCCTAAGAAAGGGCGTAAACATCGTCGTTGCTATGGGAACTTATAACCTTTTGGAAGTGCTTGGAATGCACTCGTGAGGATGAAACATGTACCTAATCAGAATATTTTAAAACAACTAATTCCAAGTTTGCAATGCTACTTTTAAACTATTATACAATATGTCGTTATTTATATACTTACGTTATAAATAACGGAGATAGGAAGGTACCTACCTACCTACTAAACTTTATTTCGTACTGTCGTCGGGATACACCTACTTACTTAAAAAATGAAGTTACCTACACAACAAGTTTCGTTTTGTTATACCTATGTGGTAACTAGTAAATTAATAGGTACAGTCGAGTTCTCCAATATCTATACAGACAACCTTTCAAAAATATCTATACATGTGTCTTATGTCAGTAATAATAAAGCCTGTGTACAGATATTTTTGAAAGGTTGTCTGTATAGATATTGGAGAACTCGAATGTACCTACATTCAGACTGTCGTAACCATAGACAGGGTGAGAGATACTTGACATTACATTTTATTTAACATGCTGCGTTGATATGCCTGTATGTAGGTATGTAGCTATGGAGTTCAGATACTGGCAGAATCTTCGGAAATACATACAAGTCTTTTGAAAAATGAAAATTGAAAAACGATAACAATTAAATTAATTTAATCAGTGAAGTGCATGGAATGTGTGGTTCTGCACGAATAATAAAACATCCTAGCCGACACAATGTTTTTTTTAATACTACGACGGTGGCAAACATGCATACGGTCTACCTGATGGTATAAGCAGACACCGTAGCCTTTGGATGATTGCGATTCCAGAAGAATAACAAGCGCGTTGCCGACCCTTTATTGATTTGAGGATTTGTTGTGACAGCTGAACGGAGATTTTTTTTTTTTTTATTTAGGTTCAATAACAATTGTTAATATCAGTACATTCATGACTTCATTCATTTTGCATTGTAAAGATAGATGTCACAATCACATATAGGTCACACCACATGCTTTATAATTTATAAAAAAAATTATATAATTTAAAATATAAAGTAGGTTCTTAAAAAAAATTGTATTTTTATTAGAACGTTACGACGTCTGTTACTTAGATACATACAGTAGGGCAATTGCGTCACTCTTCATACGCGTACATATCACCTACCAGACTGACAAAATATAATTGTCATGCCATAAATCTCAACATTAACATTAAAATTGATATGTAAGTATCTAAGTACGAATTAGAGCAGCCTCGGGTTGAGGCACGCACGGATCACCTATTTTGCTCAAATTCGTACGCGCTCACGCGCTGAACATTTAGAGAAGGAAAAATATTCGTGCAACATTACATCAAGGTGAAGCAATTGTAGTTGGTTACACATCATTATAAAAATATTTCAAAAAATATTAATTACAACTTCATTTCTAAGCGGTGTCAACCCTAGCGTCCATTGGCGGGCAACGACCGGCGCGTTCAAGGTCGCTCCATTGTTAAATTTAGTAGGCATGGAAAGCGGTAGGTATGCGCTTTTTTATTCAGAGTCGAGTATCTGTTCGTTAGAACTATTATATAATCTGTGCCTTTATCTCGAAATGAAATAAAAACTATACCCAGGTCTACAGACCCTTGAAGCTGTGAAAAATCAAACTTCTTAGTTAACGTAAAAAAAACATACGGCCGTTTATGCCGCAAAAATAGTATTTTATGCAACAGTTATATAATATGGGTTCTTAAAATTCGAGAGTCGCTGTAACAAAACGAGCTTTAGCGAGTTTTGTTAATAAAGACTCGAGAATTTTAAGACCTAATTATATAACGTTGCATACAGTACTTTTTCTACGACAGCTAGAACCAACTTATACTTTTAGTTATAAATAAATAAAAATAGAGACATGTAAAAACAAACATTTTATTTATGGTAATGAATATGAAGGCTTTGAATGGTGTTTTTTGTTATGATTATTGGCGCGTTGTTTTGTTTTAAGATCTGGGACATATTTATTTCATTTTGTAGAAAGTCCGGAGCGGTTGGCATGGGAGATGGATCAAATTCAGTTACAACCTCAAAAGTTAAAGAAATTGCGTTACCAATGAACCTAACTGACAATTGAAAATAATTAAATTCCCGCGCTTTATGTTTTTTTATTACCATAGACAACAATACTGTTTAAGTAGATGTATTTTTCAAACATAAATCTTTTGGAAAAATAATATTCTTATTTCATATCTGTAATTTACGTAATAATAAACGAGTCTTTATTGTAAATATGGCAGTTACAGTAATAATAAGTTCATTTACATAAACTTTGGTCATGGATGCGGTCATGGACACATAAATTTAAATAAAACACTTTCGCGCTGGCACATGGTCTGTAGGCGCTGGCCACTTTAACGCAAATTAAAAAAAATACCAGTTGGCTTATAATTTATTATAATATCCGTCGGAGCATTATAATGTAATTCATAGATCATAGATTTAAGTGGAATCACGAAAAGTGTATATTTTGAATATTGATGTTAGCCTTTTAATTGTCAAATTACAGTGCTGGAGTAGAAAAACGTATATTTCGATACTCTAAAGGGAATCAAAATATATAGGGTAGGTACTCTTCGTTGACCTAGAACTATTAAATTTGGCAAGTACTATCGTCCTCCTCGGTGGGCGAGTCCGACTCGCACTTGTCCGGTTTTTTTTATTCTGTTAAATACACTTTGTAACTTTTATATTTATGTTTCGAATGAGAGTGTAAAATGAGAATGTATTAGTCTTAATGGTTAACATATATTTCTATCTAACGCTGCTTAATCACCTAATAACTTCTTACATGTTACCTGTAGGGCTGTAGCCGTTGATTTTCTTTTAAATCAGGCGAAACACTGCATGCAGACCAAATCATTCATGTATTAATCCACGAGCTGAGTTGGGAACTAGATGATATCCCTAGGTAGTAACTTATGCATGTATGGTACGTTAGGTTGTGACCTATTTCTTTTCATGAGGCCTCGGTGACGACATTTCTTTGGAGGAGATATAAATAAAAATTGTTAATATGTACATTAAACCTACTTTGATTTGCGGGTCGACTTTGATAACAACTTCCATCTACTATAAAATACTTATATAAAAAAAACGCACTTTTGTAACTTTTTTCGCATTATTGGCAATACTGGTAAAATAAACAAGAGAAACATATAAAACATTACCTTACATTAGATTAGTAGTGAGTCTAAAAAAATCCCTAATCTTGGAACCTAAAAATGCAACTTTAGCCAGGGAATCCATGGGTTGGGGTGTCTTTGAACACCTACATATATGTGGTGAAATTGATCAAACGATTAAGCCCTGGGAATTCGTTTTCTGGCGGTATTTGTTGTTTCGGTTAGTAATGATGTAATTTTTTTTTTGAAACAATACCACGTGATGTCAAAAAGAAAATTGGGTCACAAGATTATAAAAAATACCTTGTAAATGTATCCCAAAAATCTTTCTTTATTTGTGATTGAAAGCTATTAAACCTTTGAAGCCTTACCTTACCTATTACCTTATTAAAGATTCTACTATATTTGCATACAATTAATCACTCAAAGAGTTGATAAATCGTGGTTTTCTTCTTATCAAAACAACTCAAAACCACAAAAAAAAACTTAAAAGTATTTAACCGACTTTAATTTTTATAAGCTTTTTAGTAAACCCACTTTGGATTCACAACAAAAAAGGTGGTAGGTAGGTTTTAAAGTAATAAATTCTGAATTTAAATTTGGTCGCGTTGTTTTTTATTGTTTTCAGAAGAAAGTATAAGTCTATATTTCTTTTTATTTAGTAAGCAGAAAGAACAGTAAAAACCGAATATTATATTTCAATTTCATATTTCTTCCTTAATTAACGTCGCCAAAATATATGTATATTTATTTAAACTTTGTCGCACAAATATAAAAATAAAAATACAATTGGCGGACTTAATGCCTTCAGGCATTCTCTACCAGTCAACCATTGGGCTAAACGGAAATTTTAGTGGTGCAGGGCAGGGTCTTAAATACTGAGACTAGAATGGAAACACAAATCAATATGAATCAAATATTGTGTCAAACTTTGAAAATTTATCAAAGTTACCGGCTTACGGTACTGACTAACCATGTTACATAGAACTTTTGTTTTTGATAAGATAATTGTTGCTTCTTTTTTGATCCATTTATATTGAAAATTGAAAAGATTACTGTAGACTTACAAGTGTACGAGGGTTGGGTTTCCGCAACTCGACGGTTTTTTGCGTATTTTGTTACTTAAATATTTAGTATGTATTTATAACAATTAACGTGTTTCTCTTTTTCTTTTCAGGTAATATTTCGAGTGTTACATCGTTGGATTGTTTGTAAGGTTTTAGTCTCTAACGCTTGGTTTTTAAAGATCCCGCCGACACAACTATCATACCTATGAACTATCTCAACAGACAAGCTCTCAAATAGGGTAATCCCTTTGGGACGTACCCATGCCACAGACAGACACACAGATACACATGTTAAACTTATAACACCTAAAAATGGAGCCTGATTGCTCTCGAGGAATCGTCACAAATGGACTTTGCGTTTATTCAAAAACAAATTCATATATGTACAGGACTAAGTAGTAGTAAAATGAATAAAACTTCTAAATTCCATTTCGCTACAGGAATCTAATTCAAATTCTGTTGAATTTATGGATCCTGAAATTGGTGGAGCGAGTGTACCTAATGCAGATTAAGATGGAGAAACCCGGAAAATTTATCAACGAATTCAAACTAAATAGTTTCGTTTTATTGGATAGCTGATAAATTTAGTTCGTTTTATTGAAGACTGGTTCTTGTATGTCGGTAATTCTGAAATAAATGCAATGAAATAAGACATACATATATTATATAGATAATTTAGCTTTCTGTATTCTAATATTCACCAATAAAATTGTTAAATATAAACGACGGTTTAACTCGTTCTAAAGAACTTATTCACCAAACTTATGTGGTAGGTATACTATCTTCGAATTGAATGCGGGTACTATCTTACTCATTGTAAGTACATCATTTTGCGTGTAACTACCTCATTCTGTGGTATCGCTAACTCTAGTAATACATTTCCCATGTTCAATTTGCAGTCGGCCAACCGGACATGTAGTTAGATTTAGATTCAATATGTAACGTTTTCATTTTGGTATTTAACTGCTAGGTAATAATCGGCGTACAGTAAGGGAAATGTATTCACGTATCTTTTTATGCCTTATTGTCATAGTAAGAAGAGCGAAAAAGGCACGTGTTTCAATTTCCTTGACTGTACATAGTGAATACTTTCTACGTCTCTTCTCAGTCGTTGAACTCTTTAAAGTGTGCATCTTCTGGTTTAATCATTGTTTCTATATAGTTCTTCCCGTACTTGGTTTGTTGATACACCCCGTACGTAGGGTTCACCTGAAGAAAATTTCACGCAATTTCTCTTGCCTTACTCGTAGGTTATTATATTAGAATTAAATATACTTCTTTCTTATTCGTTTTTAAAGTAAATGGTTTGAAATAGGCGGACTTTCGTCATTAATCACGTCTTGTGTACACAATTTCTAATTTTGATTGATCACATCTTAACAAAGTTAGCGAAAAGTTTCATTACGCAGGGTTTTGCAAAAACCTCCGACCTATCTCTTACAACTTTACGTATTTATTGCTATTTATAAAAGGATTAATAAAACTAGTGAAAACTATTTGTGTTTAATTTCGAAGCTTAATATTGTTCATGTTCTTACATAGAACAATTTGTTATGTTGTAAATACAGGTATAGCGAAAAACTGTTACACAAGGCCAATCGAAGTTCAATCATATGTAAATGTCATAAAGGCTGACTGAGAAAAACTTTTCTCACTTTATCTGTACATAGAATGACTTTTCGCTGTAGTGATCTAATGTCAAATTTGAAGTCTCACGTCACAAAAAGCAATTCCACCCACCAATTTGATCTTAAATAAACTTAAAAAAAATATGTTTAACACTATCTGGGAATTCACTAATCCTATCAATACCATTAATTCAATTGTCACGTTCTCTTTGCCGCTTATTTCATAAAAGTCCTTGCATATGCATATGCATGAAAGTCGGCGGTGAATAAACTGATTGCTTCAGTCGGCACGCCAGGCGAGGCGCGACCACGAGGGAAGCACGAGGCAAAGTAGTACGCATGCGTTATGCGCCTACGATTTCCTACCCTCCCATTGGAGAATAACCCCCACGGTCCAGATGTGGGATGAGGATTCTCTCCCCGGCTAGGCCTGAATTACGGACCGCAAAACTGACGTATTCAAATCAGATCGGAAGCGTATTGGTAAGTGCGCTCTCGTGCTCTAACGCCTCGCCAAATGTGTGTGAGCGGCAGGGCACTAACAAATACAATTTAAATCTAAACTTGATTACGTCAGCACGCGCTCCCGAATAGAGCCCCAGGTGTAGCGCTGAGTGAACTTTGCTCTGCACGCTACGATATTAAATTCTGCCGTATTTCACGGGCTCTGACTGTCACAGCTTTTGATAATTAAGCGTATTGCCACGTGACAAATTAGAATTTATGCAAATCACATTCTCGTCATATTCTATTACTAGCTTCTGCCCGCGACTTCGTACGCGTATAAATTATGGATGACATGATATTCTTATGTTTCACCATACGATACCTACTACACTGATAAATTAGATTATTACGATTTCATTTCTATAAAGTATGCGTGTAACAGTTCAAATCCTCATAAACTTTGTCGTCAATAATATTTAGTTATATTGATTTACTTAATCTTTATTGCAAACGAAGTACCTAAGTAGAAGAAAAATTACCAAAACCGGAATTTAAATATAAAATTTCATAATTGAAACAAATGGACCGAGGGCGAGACCCCAAAGATACTCTATATCTCGGGGTGTCTTGTCAAACTACCACTGAGAGCCAAAGTCCTGCGGAGGCAAGCGAGGCCGAAGGCTGAGCTTTTCGTAGGAATGAAAGGCCCAACGTACCCTTATAGATAGCGCTCCATATGCGAGCCAGAGCATCGAAGGCCCGAGGGCGAGACTCCATGGATACTTACTATCCACAGGTGTCTTGCAAGCGAAACATGAGCCTTAAGTCCCAAAGTTGAGGGGTGAGGCAAGCGAGCCCGAAGGCCGAGCTTTTCGTATGAATGAAAGGCCCAACCAAACCAACCCTTCAGAGAGCGCTCTCTATGCGAGCCCGAGGGCCGAAAGCCCGAGGGCGAACCTTCACGAACACTAACTAAACCCAGGTGTCTTGCAAGCGAAACCGGAGACCAAAGTCCCGAGCGAGAGAAGTCAGAAGAAGAGCGGCGAGGCAAGCGAGACCAAAGGCCGAGCTTTTCGTTGGAATGATAGGCCCAAAGAACCGTTTTAGAGAGCGCTTCCTATGCGAGCCCGAGGACTGACGCACACTATCTCCAACGCTAACAGGGAAATTTCGCACTATGCATGGAGAATTAAAGAAGCTACCACACGGCGTGCCTCAGGGATCAATCCTCGGCCCCGTCATCTTCAATCTCTACGTGTATGACATATGGGATAGCCACGACAGGATTCGAGGTCTGAAACTATCTCAATACGCGGATGACTTATGTATCCTAAACAGAGCAACGAACCCCGATCACGCCACCATGAGAGCGGAGTGGGCGGCTGAAACCATTATAAACTACTACGAAAGATGGGGCCTAAAATGCAATGTAGAAAAAACTGAGGGCATCTTGTTCACAAAGAAGAATAAATATAAACCGACGGTGAAAATAAAAAACCAGACATTCGCTTACAAAAAACATATCAAGTATCTGGGAGTCGTTTTCGATAAAACCCTCAAAATGAACCCACATACCGACCAAGTTGTTAAAAAAATAAAACAAGTAAGAGGCGCTCTGGGACCCATCATTGGTTTCAATGCCAAAACGGATGTCGAAGTCAAACTGGCAATCATTCAAGCGTGCATCCTTCCTATCATGGACTATGGAGTGGTACAGCTACTATCCAGGTACAGTAACTCGAACCTACAAAAAATCGAAAGGCAATACAGAATGGCGCTTAAGAGTGCTGGTCAGTTCTCACGACGCATACCCACAGAAACGCTCTGGGAAATCACCGACCTTGAGGCGTGGCACCTTCGAGCCGCTGATCTAAATCGCAGAATGCTGGACAAGATCGCAACTCTGGGTATAGAAGATCTCGATACACCTGGGGACGCTTACCTGGCTCACGGCGAATTTAATCCATTATTAACAAATAATAGAATAGGCGAAATTACCTATGTTCCAAATAAAGACATGAGACGCTGGCCCCGGGGGGCGGCGGCTCCACGTCCTCTTAGAATTAAGTAAATAAATGTAACACAACACGAACTACATATATATATTAACATCTTTAACTATCACTTGTGACATAACACCTTCAGCTTACACAGATCTTTTAGACATAAGTTAGCTGACACATCCTACGGGAACGAAAAGATGTACAAACTTAATAGGTAATAAACAAATTCTCATTCTCATTCTCATTCTCATTCTCATTCACTATCTCCAAGTGTCTTGAAAGCGAAATCTGAGTTCCAAAGTCCCGAAGGTGAGTGGCGAGGCAAGCGAGCCCGAAGGCCGAGCTTTTCGTATGAATGAAAGGCCCAATACATCGCTTCTATGCGAGCCCGAGGGCCGAAGGCCCGAGAGCTAGCTCATGCGGACGCTCACTATACCCGAGTGTTCATAATAATATTTCTGAATGTCACAAACGCTGAAGTTTTATACATAAAAAATGGTACCTACTTAATTCTCCGCGGAATGCCGTTGTGTCCAAATTTTATACCCACGTCTCTTGACGTTGGTGAACTATGCTAATTCGACGTAAGTATTAAACTCAACCTATCATACATCTTTAGATGACCTCTGAATTCATACCAATTATATAGGAAGACGAAGATCAAGGTTGCTGGATTTCAATATTAACAGCGACGTTGTGAGCGACTGAGTTTCCAAAATAATTAGGTTTCTAATGTCTAACAGCTACTATCGGTTGAAATATCAAACATTTTTGGTTATTATAGATAGTCTTTAGCCATCTAGCACTCATTTTCATCCCGTGGTTTTTCACGTTTTATCGATATTTTTTTATAATGTTTGAATGGAGTTCTTTTTACTTTCCAGTCAAGTGTATGTTTATCAATTTTCAAGTCTAAAGCTCATGGATTTGAGGAGTTCCCATACAAAGTTTTGCCCAATTTTTATCCCCCTTTGAACTAATTTTTATCATTTTTACAGCCTATGACCTGGCCAGGGATTTTCTCGACTGATTAAGTAAAAGTTGAATCAAAATCCTCTATTCACTAAGCTTCTTTGCGTTTTTTGAAAAATATACCTTTTCAAAAACGCAGACACAAAAAAATTAAAACTACAAAAAGTGCATGCTGCTGGGTTTGAACTCGGGGACGCCGACTCCGTAAGCTATGGGTCAAGCCACTGGACTAACTATCAGTTGTAAGAACACGATGAATTTTCGAATATATTGACGACATGTTACCATGGTAATGATACTGTTATAACCCCGCTCTTGCAACATTATGTAGTTTCTAGTCGCCTCAGAACCTATTTTCATCCCATATTTTTCACGTTTTATCTATACATTGCTAAAAGTTTGAATGGGGTCGTTTTTACTTTCCAGTCAAGTTTATGGTTACCAATTTTTAAGTCTGTAGCTCGTACATTCAAGGAGTTCCCATACAAAGTTCAACCCCATTTTCTACCCCCTTTGAACCCTAATCTTTAAGATTTTTATAGCTTAAAACCTATCCGGGGATTCTCTCGACAGATTAGTAAAGTTTGCATCAAAATCCGTTCAGCCGTTTTCACGTGATACTCTGACAAATAAACAGACAAACAGATAAACAGATAAACAGATAAACAGATAAACAGACAAAAATTCTAAAAACTGTTGGAACGTGTTCTGTTATCAATTCTAAGTATCCCCAGCCAATTTTTTTTCGTTTATCTTCCATGTACAGACTTTCGACCCTCTTCAGCTTTATTATATGTATAGATAGATGATTTAAATTCGGCTCGTGGAATATTTAACACAGATGAATTTAAAAACCGCTTAGGTGTGTGTTATGATAAGATATTGAATTATGGTAGGTGCTTTAAATATCATTTTCCGCGAGTTAATATCGAGAATATAATAAAGTAGGTATTTATTGTGCATTACAGGCAGTTGATGTTACAAATAGTTTCGTTTTTAGGGTTCCGTACCTCAAAAGGAAAAAAACGGAACCCTTATAGGATCACTCGTGCGTCTGTCTGTCCGTCTGTCACAGCCGATTTGCTCCGAAACTACTGGAACGATTAAGTTGAAATTTGGTAAACATATGTAAATTGGTGACCCAAAGATGGACGCGTAAAGTAAATTCATGAATTCTGAACAAGGGGGCCACTTTTGGGGGGTAAACTGGAAAATTTAATACAAAAGTTTCGCAAACTGTATTGTGTGACATATCAAATGAAAGGGGTTGTTGTAAGCATCTCAGATATTTTTTTTTATTTTAGGAAGTAATTTAGGAAAAAAGACGAATATTGACGATTCTCCCCTCCTTATCTCCGAAACTGCTAGGCTTAAAATTCTGAGAAAATATGGAAAATAGTTCCTTGCCTAAAGATTACAGGAAAACCTATAAGAAGTTTAAGTATTCAAAGTAACGGGAAAATTCTCAATATTTTACGGAACCCTCACCACACCTCGCATTTGTCCGGTTTTTTGTAATATGACTTTACTACGTAGGGTGACAGTGATTTTAATTGAAAGACTAGCTGCCCGTGCTGCTCCGCCCGCGTATCGCAAGGAACGCTTGCAAATGTATAGATTAGCGATGCAAGCAAACCATTGGAAATAAACTTAGATTTTCTTCATTTTGGGCGGGGTGATTTTATCTCGGTCCAAGTTGATATTATCAATGGGTTCTGGCGTTCAGCCAAATGTGGCAAAGCGTGGGGTACAGCGGGGAGCAAGCTGTCTACGAATACCCCTCCGGGATTCCTAGTCGAAATATGAAAGTAGAATATTTATTGTTGTAAATATTCATAAATTTAGTATAGGTAATAAGGTATATATTTTTATATATAATATAAGTTCGTGATTGGTGACCTTAATTAGAACTCACAGATTCTAGTGCATCGATGCAATCGACGTAAAGGGTTATAACTTAATTTAGACTCATGGATTTGGGGGACATAGCTAATGAACAATGAACAAATGACACATAATTATTGATATTCTCATAGCGTCCAAAGCAATCAATGTCATAATTGTAATGGTTTATAGGCCTCGTTAGATCGGCTCGTGCCTAGCATATAAATATAGTAGCTAATTAAGCAATATAAAAAGGATACATTGCACCGTATTGATTGAGTAGTCGAGTGTTAAATTATACGACGAATTTCGGCTTTTATTGCTTGTAAAAAAATGTGCAGTTTACATTCGAATGTGCTTGTGCAAATGTTTATTTGCAAGTCGCAGCATAACTACTCGTACTACTACAACTTGTACGTATAGGTACATATGTTGTTATTTTTGGCGATCGTCCAGTTTTCTGAAACCATGTACGTACACCCCTAGACGGCCGTTCGCCTCTGTTGTTGTCAAAGAATCCCATGTGAATTATGTATTTAGTTTTTGTATGTAATAAGTAATAAATTGCGACTAGTATGAATTAAACATGTCTAGTGGAATTTTGTTTCTCTTTTGTTTCAGTGTTGTTAGTGTCGTTCAATTTGATGATGGTTTTAGGATACTTATTTCTAATTTGGTGGCAAATCTCAACTAGCAATAGGGTATGTGATGAGCTTAGTTAGCGCGTGTACTAGCGAAGAGGTACTAAATACTCACGGAGCAGGTACGCATCGTCATTTCGAGGTTAACGGGAATATAATAGTGAGAGGCTCAGAGGTCGCAAGTGTCATAGTATTTAGTGGCTCGCACTTGAATGACAGAGCATAGATATACAAATGTATATTGTAATGTACTACCTGCTCAGGAGCCGTAGTATGGTTGGCCTTATCACGCGACAAGTGACAAGATAAGAGCATCGTCTTGTTCTATCGAACGGTGTCAGCCAGTGACGCACGCTCTATCCTATCACCTATCGCGTGACAAGGCCAACCATGCTACGGGGCCAGGTAAAACTAGTTTCGTAGGTATACTCAATAGGTAATATTCAAAAACAATTTCGGGCACAAGTGCTCATATAAAAATTCAGTCCGGCTGAGAATTTGCTCAATATGAATATGGACGAACGCTGGTGATACTCGTAATTGTATCATTGGCTTTTTCGATGCATTTTATACGTAAATCATAATCATATAATTTTCTTATTCATTTAAATCAGATATTTAATAATGACTGAATGTACTTTATTTTGGAAAGAAAGCGGGATGATTGTTTTCACTATCGATACGAAACTTTATGTGACTATTGGAAGTATTCATAGTACCTACGTCTTAGTAAACAAACAGTAAAATGTTCGCTATACCTACAACTAATACATAGCTGACACTATTGACAAATGACAACAGCCCAGATAGGTACCTATAAGTAATCCACCAAATTCTGTCTAAGAACCTACCTTTTTTTTTTGATTAGGGGGGGAAACGCGTTACGCATACCACCCGGGTGCAGGGGGTGATCCGAGTGGTTATGTGGGACTCCCGTATAAGCTGATGAGACTCACGGTGTACCCACTAAAAACCCCCCCACTTTGCCGCCTCGCCGCCATGTGGCGAGGTCACGGGAACGCTTGTGCACACATCCGCGACCCCGCCGGTGGCAGCCGCCCACAAGCGACTCTTTCGCGGACGCCCGAGGGCCCTCCACGAGAGGCACGCCAGATGTTTTGGCGCGCCTGCCTCCTCGATCTCCACCCGTTCAGTAGCGGACCTCCCTGAGTCCGCTACGAGGAGATCATGGGTGCGGGAAATTCCAGCACCCGGTGGCGGATCAAGTCTGTGGTTCCGCCACCGACCACGCCTCGACCGCAGAGGATAGGGAAAGCGGAGCACCGTAATACCGGCATTCCTCTTCCTCTGCGGCCCCACCAATGCCGCTTCCGCGGAACGGTCCCGCCAACTTCGCAGGGGGTAGGGAGAGTGGCGCACCGTTATACCAACACGCCTCTCCCCTGCGATCCCGCCTCGGCCGCAGAAGATAAGGAGGCACTCCTCTTCTTCTGCGGTCCCTCCCCTACGCATCCTAAGTGGGCTTAGCCAAGCCCGCTAGGAGCGCCCTCCTCGGGCCAGCCAGCACCACAGGCCCACACAGGCCGGCCCTGGGTGCCTCTTAGCTTCGCCGTGGGTTGCAGTCCACGGTTACTAAGCCCCCCCGCCCCGACAAGGCGGGCACCCTCGAGGGGGGTCTAAGAAAGTTACCTGCCTTAACTGTTGCTCACGAACAACACGACATTTTTGTGAAGTCAAGCATATACAAATGTTTTTCATAGCGATTACACATCAGCGTGGCTGGTACAACTCACGCCGGAACTCGTCGCTAGAAATAATATATGAGAAATATATGACAGCAAGTTGTACTAATAGGCCACTGTAACGGCTGAAAAGGCAACATCTTTGTTCCCTTTTTACGGGGTTGCGAGCGTGTGTATACTCGTATTTATATTTCTTAAGTCGAAGAGGTTAACCACGGGGTCAACGACTCAACGTACTTGAGTAGTGTGAAACTAGGCCCGAAACTGGAGCCGCCGAATAGGATTACACCAAACGGCGGATTTATATTGCGGATTTACCGAAATCCCGCCGGACAAAAAGGATACCAGGATATTTAGACGCAATGTTTGATAATGGCGTTATTTGTATCCCGGGGTCGTAAAACTCTATGAAATAACTTCAATACGCTTTGTACTTGCTAGGTAGGTTTCCATCTAATTTCAATAGGTAATATGAAAATAAACAAAAATGGTTTGCGATAATTACTCCATAAAATAAATTTATTATTAAGAAAATATAATAATATTTTACAGTTAAATGTGATTATTGGTTTTTACAACGTCGCCACGTTGTAATTTGAATCGTATAAACGCAAAAAAGGTCATCTACATATGTAACTTGACAAACCTTAACTTATAGGTGTGTTGTTCCTTACTCACACAAGTGTCAAAGTGACAAATAAAAACAACGAATTCTAACGGCATTTTAGCTAAAATAGGTTTGATGACCGTTTATGAACAAGGGCGTTATTAGGGTTCCGTAGCCAAAATGGCAAAAACGGAACCATACTTTCGTCATGTCCGTCTGTCCGTCTTTCCGTATGTCACAGGCATTTTACTCGAAAACTATAAGGTGTAACTGCTTTGTTTGTGTGAGGTGTGCAATAAAGAGTATTTGTATTGTATTGTTGTATTGTGTATTTGAATAAAATTTTGAGGTGTATTTTGTTAGCCACTACATAGTTTTGTAAATAAAACGACAAAAAAAAATTTTTTTAGGGGTTCACTCCATACATAAAACTGAAAGTAAAAAAAAAAACATTGTAAGCCCACGCGTGGCACACCACACATCAATCAATAGGTCTTTCAAAATATATATGAGGTTTCTTAGCATTTTTTTTGATTAAGTAGTAATAGAGTTGAAGATAATCGCCCCGAACGTCCCAAAAATTCTGTCCCCCCCCCCCCTCTAATTTTTGAACGCTGTATTTTAAAAATATGAAAAAATCATGGACATAGGGCTTATTAAATTCTTTCACCAAAAATATAAATATTTTGAACAAGATCGGTTTAAAGGTTTTCGAGATATTGCTGGAAAACTGCCTTCCTTAAAAAAAGGACGTAAGTGCCGTAAGATTTCTGTGACGATACCTTTTTAATCCGCACGGATAACCCTTCGTTTTGCGTGGTCCGACCCGCACTTGGCCGGTTTTATTATAGTCTGATTTGTGACGATTATTCCTCTCGTATTTTTTTCCAATATTTGTATAACCCTCTTTATAGTAACACAAGATACCCGCACTGCTACACCCGCGTATAAAAAATATAGGCCAGATATAATTTTCGAATGTCCATCCTATATACTGGTGACACATGTTTTTGATATTGGATGAGTAGTTCCGGAGAATACCTCCTTCATACAAAAACACAAAGTCACAAACTCACAAACTCACAAACTCACTAACTTTACTTCTTTATTTATAATATTTGTATGGATTGAGTGGATTGGTAATGGTGTACTAATATATTCATGTGTATTTTTTTCATGCAACTAACTCTGCAGTGGCATTAAAATGTAAGTATACTCTTATTTATACACGGGTATATTATAAAAGAGATTAGGTAAACGTCCCAGGTCTTGACACCGATCCAATGCTTAATACTTTCAATCTTAATTCATAGCAATAGTGGTCAACTATTGGGAAGTAAGATATCGAACATTGGGACGTTTACTTTTCTGGGGGCAAGGCTGTGCTCCCGCCAAGTGGAGCAAAACAAAGAAGCCACATCCTGTAGTTTTGTGCTGGCTAAAGCTAGAAACCTATATTGTATTGTATTGTATGCTTTATATCTGTGTGTCTTTTGTGTAGTGCATAAATGTCTTCTTTTCTTTTCTTTTCTTTTTAAACCTGAATTTTCATTAATATATAGGGCATAGTAATATAGCTTAGATATATTCTCAATAACATTCAATTCGAACTTTTAGTAGAACTATATGCTCGTCAAAGTCCCTTAGTTTTGTCACTGACACAATAATGTCATTAATTCATTTAGGTATACTAACTGATCATCATAATTCTAATAAGGTACCTACTTCTAGCAGACCCACAAGCTTCAAATTTTAAACATAATTAGTTTTTAGCCTGTCAATTCATAAAACACCAAAAATATTGCTATTTCAGTCACGTTTCAGAGATATATAAACAAAATAAGTAAGTTTGTAATCCTATACAAATACTACCACTTCTTTTTGTAGGTTATTGTGTTATCAACACATACAAATTTATGAATGCAGCCGGGAATAATATTTTAGCATAGGATTTGTATGGAAATGTTATTTTACCAACCGCAAATAACAATTGAATAGTTTTCTAGTGCATTATACACCTAACACTAACCGCATGCAAATACATCGTTATTTATGGGTTTATTTGTCTTGCTGGTGCGCAAAAGGCTTCCCCTCTCCGTTTCTTCCCCGTGCTTAGCAAGATCTCACCAACCCCGTTCGAATGCATTTAGGTCGCATTTCCTTAATTTTCAACCTGCCCCAGCCAACTCAATTCTGTAACTCAGTTATACTAGTTCCAAAGTATGTGTTAACATCCTGATCACTAACTCATGGTTGCAGTAACCCAGTGATAGTCTTAATATGTCACAAAATTCATTGAAAAATACGGTGGCATAAAGAAGTAAACATTTTTATTCTTTATTTCTTTCTAATTCATGGAACGTGTCACAACACACCACAACGCCCATCAAATAAATTCCGAAATACAAACATCCCATACCCATATTTAGGTTAGGTTGGTTATTTAAATCGTAGTTGTATTTTGCATTAGCTGAACTGAGGTATTTGAACATAGATGGCCAGGACGAATTGAGACCGCAAACTTTTTACACCCCTTTCCGCTTCGAATAAAAAATCACATTAATTCCAGACGTAACGACGACGCCTAAGCATTCAGTGGAGGCATTTGGCGGCGATAAGCGAAAAAGTATCAGGGTTACACAGAGCATTGTCCCGAGAATCCCACAAAGAGAACATTTACATAGTGTCCTTTCGCTCGGAATGTGCTCTTTAACATAACCCGCTGCTATTTATACTGCGCTTACTAGAATTTTTGTTCAGAATTTCTATAACGTTTCAAACGTTTTCATGTTTAGTTAGTTCCTTTGTCCCTTTGTCCGGGGCTTCCTGGAGTGATGTCATAATTTCCTGTTAAGTAATACGCGTTCCCGCGTACTCCAAAGTTACGTACACGGGACTCGGTGTTGTTTACTTTCAACAAAGGCAACAGAAACTTGGTGAAACCTGTGAAGCCCAAGAATATACAGCAAATTGAATGTAAATATTTCCCTTTTACTCAGATTGTTGCCATTGTTGTGTTACTGAACATCGAAGCGTCTATTTTCGTTTTGTACTTTACGAATTGTATTATGTTTTCAGATACGGACAACCAGCGTGTGATCATCCACGTGAAGGATGTGAACGACGAGCCACCTTACTTCATCAACCGGCCGCTGCCGATGCAGACCGTGGTGCAGCTGAACGCCGCGCCCAACACGCCCGTGTTCACCCTGCAGGCCAGGGACCCCGACACGGACCACAACATCCACTACTTCATAGTGCGGGACAGGACCGGCGGCAGGTTCGAGGTTGACGAGCGCTCGGGGGTAGTCCGCACCAGAGGAACTGACCCGTTCCAGCTAGACATGGAATACGTGCTATACGTGAAGGCTGAAGATCAGGTACTTTACTCGTATTACTTTTGCTTAATCAATTTTCAATAAAAACTTATGTACGAAATATAATTTGATGTTTAATAGTCTTTTTCATCACACTTGCTCATAAAAGGCTTCATAACGCGCAGGCATACAGAGCTACAATTACCTAAATTACGCCCACGGGCGTAATGGTTTTTTTTATTAAATTGTATCTGTCACTCTTGCGTCAGTTATAAAGCAAGGAGGTTTTAACTCAAAGACGATGTTTGAAAACGTATTTATAAATAAATTTAAACGTAAAACATTAATAAAATATGATTAACAGAATTATTTAAAGATTTCAAAAATAAAATGTAGCAATTTTGTGTCCGTGTAAAATATTTAAAACTTTGATTTTAAATCGTGGCTGTATGCCTTTATGGTATGGTCTTTCCTTTACCCGCCTCACGTCAAATTCAACAAAAGGGACGACTGTCATTTTGTAGTTATAATTGACATTGGTAACAATTTCTTTTAAAATGTATTTGTTTCCTTGCAAATGTGATGAAAAACGTTGTATGCAGTACGGTAAGAATGTTACAAACTCGAGTCATCAAAGCCCTCCGCCTTCGGCGTCGGGCTTCTAATACTCCCGTTCGTAAATCATATCTTACCGTGTTTGTGGCACAATGTACTATTCTGTGAAAGAAAATAACACGGGAAAACCGTTCTAATCCCACCAAGGTCTATTTTCCCCTCTAGGTTCGAAGGTCAGATGGTTGCTTTCGTAAAACTAGTGTCTTCGCCAAATTTTAGGATATAGCCAGAAAAAAACCCTAGGAGGACAAATTCATTACATGGATGACGAAATAAATGTTCGGTCGCACTGTGTGCAACTGTGCTGTATAACTGGCCATAAAGTGTGCGTATAAGAGGACTTGGGTCAAGTCTTCTGTATATGGCGCTTTTGGTCGAGGTGTTCGAGTCGAGCTATTTCAAAAGCTATATATTATTATTTTTCACGCCACTGCTCGGAAATGTGGCAAAAGATGGTCAGAATTCAGGCTTCAAAGCTGGGGTTAGTTGGACGTCGCACGAACAGGCCATCTATGACTTCAAACTGTCCAACAATAACATTGTTGGACAGTTTGACAGCGTTCGACCAATCACAGGGCACCGTGCGCGGTCACGCCGGCGGGCGCCGCTCGTCCTCCTCCGCGCCGGGACGCAAGCGGGGAGGCAAGCGAGCCTGTTTAGTATAATGATCTTCAATTACATACTTAGTTTTGATTTAAAAAATATAATTATTTACAACTTCCTCGCAGTAGGCGTGAAAAGCACTGTGTTAAGCCTCGGCCGAAAGTGCAACGTACTAATGCGTGCTGACCTGAGAAAGTTGTAGGGGTCACTTCACTGTCGTCGAATTCGGATATGACAGAGATATATATTATACATATAGGTATGACAAAGTATAATATGCAAGCCTTTTTACAGTTTCGTTAACCCGTTGAGATGCTTTAGACTAGGAAGGGGAGTTTTTCAGTATTATTATAAATTAATTTGGTTGAGCATCTATGTAATGCGAATGTACTTTATTAAAATGTATTTTTAATATAAGTATCCCATAATTTTTTCATAACTTGAGTGCGCTTTTGCTGAGCACACGGCTCTCGCTACTCGCTACGCGCTCTACGGCGTAGCATTTGTAAACATTCCAACCAGCCAGAAACATTCCGTTGGATAAATATTGAACACATTGAGCTACTTTGCGTAGCATGTTTGGAAAGTAAAGCCTTTCGATAAAAAATTCAAACCGATGCTCGAGCAGTATGTCTAGGAAATATTTACTGTAATCATAGAGATTACGTTGTTCCAAAAATAATATTGTTACGTCCAAATTATACCACATGTAATTTAGAGCGTTCTTCAAAGTTGGACCCCTATTGCAAAAGCCCTTTAGGAGGTGACTTATCGGCAGGGGGCCCCACCCGTCGTAATTATATCGTATTATAATTAAAAAGAAACTTGCAATAACCCACAATGACCTAGCTGTTTATTGCAATATACCGCTTCGGGTTAAACGATTTACTTGACTATTTATGCTCGTGGTTTATCGTAAAAGCGACATAGTAATTTAGTTGTCATTGTTACATACATACATAACATAATAATAGAAAAATATAAATATATTTAGCTCTTAATGTTATGCCTACTTCTACATTTATATGGGTCATACATAGTACATATCCAAATTACAAAAATATATGCGCAGATATATGTAGATAGGCATATTATATTTTAATCGTAGATTTGATTAAAATGGTGTGCCTCGGAAATTTTCACTGTAAATGACATTCTTTATTATTTATCAAAATGGCTGCGAATATTTGAATTACGTAATAGCCACTCTATATTATATCTATGCTAATTGAGAAAGCAAGATAAAGACAAACTTTTTCATCAACGCTTCGGACTTTCTTTGATATTTTCAGCACTCATTTTGTTTACTGGCCCTGCACTAACTAAACCTTGTATGGATTACAGAGTGGTCGCGTGGACGAACGCCGGTTCCAATCCACGCCGGAGGAGCGCCTGAGCATCGTGGGCGGCAAGCGCGCCCCGCAGTTCTACCTGCCCAGCTACGAGGCAGAGATCGCCGAGAATCAGAAAAAGGACTCTGAGTAAGTTTCTGCATTCATTAATTACTAACAGAGTGCCGGCGTGGTGACTCTATTAATAAGTCTGCACCTCCTTTTTCAGTTTCTTTAATATGATTTATCTGTGTAATACTTCGTACTTGTGAACAGAATTCTAAAATATAGCACTGTAGATATTTCATTACTAGCTTTCTCCTTAAAATTAAGTTATTCTGATACTGGTAACATTTAAGGCACTGGGTAGTTTTTGCGTGAAAGAATACCCAATAAAGTCGGGGCACTGTTGGTTGCACTTTCACCCCGGGTATGGATCTCACATTATATACTTATATTGAGTATACTTTAGGGACTTTTCGCGTTTAAGTAGGTGTATTTTCATTTCAGAACAAGTACAAGAGATTGACTTACCCGTAGCATAGACATTTTGCTTTAACCTTATTTGAGATTGAATTGCCTAATATGACCCCGTGTGAAGGGATCGAATCAATGACATAAAGAAGTACACACCTACCCAATGACAGAAGTCATTCTCTTCTTTCTTTCCATGTTCCATTCACGCTAGTTTTCCTCATTTCACCTATACTTATCCGAAGAAATTTCAGTTACTAAGTCAAACTGTTTTCCTAGCGGTAGATAAAGTTATAAATCCAAAAAAAGAAAGTGTGTTTCGTATACATTCTAAATGGACTATCGAGGCGAATGATAACTAAGAAATCACGTCAATTGAAGTAACTGACTTGTGCTCTCAATAAACGTCGTTAGTGATGATCAAGTGGCGACACAGCCAATTAATCAGGAGTGTAATAATTAGTTGTAGCGTCGCCTATGATTGCGAAGATGCGTTATTGGAACGCATCTTCTATTCACTATTCACATTACTCCACATATTTGCTCGCAACTAAGTTTGTACGTTACAATGCCGCTCTTCATCCACTTTAGGAAAGTGGATGAAAATCGAGTCGTTGCTTCACTATACAATATTCATTTCTAAACAAAATTGCGAATTTTCCTGTATACATGCATGATTGTAGAATCATGTAATCAATCGTACACTGAAATAAAAACCGGCCAAGTGCGTGTCGGACCACGCAAAACGAAGGGTTCCGTGCCTATTAAAAAGGTCGTATCGTCACAGAAATCTTACGGCGCTTACGTCCTTTTCTTTAAGGAAGCCAGTTTTTCAGCAATATCTCGAAAACCTTTGAATCGATCTTGTTCAAAACAATTTTCGCTGAAAGAATTTAATAAGCCCTACGTCCATGATTTTTTTCATATTTTTACAATGCACGGTTCAAAAATTAGAGGGGGGGGGACAGAATTTTAGTGACTTTCGGGACGATTATCTCCGACTCAATTCACTTAATCAAAAAAATTGCTGAGAAACCTTATATTTATTTTGAAAGACCTATCGATTGATGTGCCACACATGGGCTTACAATGAAAAATTTTTTTTTGGATTTCAGTTCTATGTATGGAGTGCACCCCTAAAAAAAATTATTTTAGTAATTTTAATTACAAAACTATGTAGCGGCTAACAAAATACACCTATCCTCAAAATTTTATTCAAATACACCTTATAGTTTTCGAGTAAAATGCCTGTGACATACGGACAGACGGACAGACGGACAGACGGACAGACGGACAGACGGACAGACGGACATGACGAAACTATAAAGGTTCCGTTTTTGCCATTTTGGCTACGGAACCCTAAAAAGTAGCTCATACTTATGTTTTTATTAAAGTCGAACGGTTGTTTATCGTTTGCCTGAATATCATTTTCCATAATTTCAATTGCCCGAATTGCATTTGCTATAATTTTATATTCCATTACGTTTCATTTTCCATAATATTCATTTGACATATTATTATTTTCCATAGTGTTGTATCCCTGAATCATTCATATGCCATAAACTTTATTTGCCATAATTTTATATGCAATAAATAAATAAATATTAGTGGACAATCTTACACAAATCGAACTAGTCCCATAGTAAGCTCAATAAGGCTTGTGTTATGGATACTAGACGACGATATATTTAATAGCTATAAATACTTAAATAGGTACATAGAAAACATCTAAGACTCAGAAACAAATATTTATGCTTATCAAGTCATCACACAAATATTTGACCTTAGGCAGCGTCACTACCCAGTAGGCTACTTGACAGAATATTCATTTGCCATAAAAAAACGACATTTCTGCCAGCCGTTCGAATGTTGCGAATGTTCGGTTCTGGCGCTTCGCCGGCCGCTACCGCGGCACGCTCGCTTCGCTCGCTCGGCTTGCGCGCTGTAGGGTCGCAGCTCAACATAACACTCCTCCTCGCTTCGCTCGTCGACCTACACCGACCTGCCTTAGAGTTGAGTTAGACCGAAGGCGGTTAGAATATGTGAAATTAAATAGTGATCAATTATATCTAAGATTTTAACCCCGAGCAGTCCACATTCCTTCAATAATTTGTTATTTCACATGTAGTATGGCTTTTGAAAGGTACGGCAAATGATTTTATTGCATATAAACATTATGGATTATAAAGTTTCTGGCAAATGATATTATGGTATATGATATTATGTAAAATAATAATTCTGTCTTATGAATATTATGGTAAATAACAGTTGTGGCACATGAAATGATGGTGAACAAAATTATGGTCTGTGAATATGATGGCAAATAAAATTCGGGCAAATTAACGAATATCCATTGTATAGGTAGCAGGTGTCCCCTTAGGAAAATAGCCTAATATTATAAATTTTATTTAAAGCCTTGACATTATTTTTGCAGTATCATCTCCGTGAAAGCGAAATCCTTCGCCGACCGTGAGATCCGGTACACGCTGAAAGCACAGGGCCAGGGCGCCGGCACCTTCAACATCGGACCCACGTCTGGCATCGTCAAGTTAGCGAAGGAGCTCGACTTCGAAGACCTGCGGCAGCCCCACGTATATTCGCTGGTCGTTACCGCTACCGAAGATTCTGGAGGCTTCTCCACCTCAGTTGAGGTAAATATACTTTTCTAAATATATACCTGGATTCATTTAAGACCAACTCGATATTATGACAGCTCGATATTTTTAGTACATACATGACTAATGTTTGTGAATAACTGGTGAAAAAAATATAGACAATTAAGATGATAAAAGAGAACATTGTGTCGTAACCCGCCTAAGACAATCTTGAGGCTAATAATCGTACGAGCGAGCGAAGCGAACGAAGTTCTATGCTTCAGCTTGGGCCGAAAATTGTTTCTCCGGTGTCCGGTGTCCGTCCCGCTGTCCCCCTATCCCGCTGTTCTCCTCTACAGGTCGCGTTTCTCAACCAATTCTCGTGAAATTTTGTGAGCAGGTTCGTTAATTAGTATGTAGAATTTTTTTTGTCAAGTCGTTGATTCGAAATTCAAATATTTTTTTCTTTATAGACTTTCTCGCGAGTTCTATAGCTCACAGAGCCACTAGTGAATATACAGTTAAGGGCATTGTAAATACCCTTTTGGGTCTTGAAACAATCACAATAAGGTACATAATGGTCCACGGTTCATTGGTGTTGTACGTACCAGCAAATGCATGGGAAGCTCCAAGTAAAATTTTTACGAACATGCCATAAAAACAACAAATTTGTTTCATTATACGCGCGTGTTGGGTTTATACTTGCAAAGTCTTATAAAATGCACCCAACACAAACAAGGTGGTGGTCGGTGGAAGAACACCAAAGTCCTAAAGGTCCATTGGTTCGTTTTGTCTCGCCTCACTAGTGGAAAATCAGAGTAACATATTCTCGTGCTCGTTTCAATTTAAAAACTGTATTTTATATAATTTCAGTTAACAATTCGTGTGACTGACGTGAACGACAATGCGCCCAAGTTCGAGCTGCCCGACTACCAGGCGCACAACGTCGACGAGGACATCCCGCTCGGCACCAGCATCCTCAAGGTCAAAGCCATGGATGCAGACTCCGGGAAAAATGCTGAAATCGAATATTTAGTTTCAGGTAAACATACAACCCAAATATTTTATTGTTCCTCTAAAGAGTCTACAGGGCAATTTCGCCACCGTTGACCAACTTCGGCCAGTTCCGTTCTATCAACTTAACTTTAACCGCCACCTAGTGTGGAGCTTTGCAGAGATGTGAACTACGCGCGCCATCTAGTGCGAGTTTCTCTACTTATTGTTACCAAACTTCCGCGCGTCGCCATAGATGTCACTGTCGTGTGTCGTGTATCTTAACACATTTCTTAATGAAATGGTTTGCGTTTTCCAGATGATCACTTCAGTGTCGACTCCAATGGCATCATAACGAACAATAAGCAACTGGATGCGGATAATAACAACGCTTACTACGAGTTTAGCGTCACAGCTAAAGATAAAGGAGAACCAGCTAAAACCGGTACCGCCACAGTTCGAGTCTATACCAAGAACAAGAACGATGAAGAACCTAAATTCTCGCAACAAGTGTACACGCCCAACGTGGATGAAAATGCCGGTCCCAACACTCTAGTAACAACTGTAGTCGCTTCTGACAAAGACGGTGATAATGTTAGGTTTGGATTCGTTGGTGGCGGTACAAGCTCCGGGCAATTCGTGATTGAAGAAATCACTGGAGTCATTCGATTACATAACAAAGCTATATCGTTAGACAGAGATAAATATGAGCTGAATGTAACTGCAATGGACGATGGAGCCTGTTGTGTGAACGGAGACGCTACGATACACACTTCGACCGCAGTTGTTGTAGTATTCATAACCGATGTCAACGACAATAAACCTATATTTAAAGAATGCCCCACCTACTACCCAAAGGTAGAAGAAGGTGCTCCAAACGGCAGTCCTGTTCTAAAAGTTCATGCTACAGATGAAGACAAAGGAGTAAATGGTCAAGTAAAATATTCAATCGTGCAGCAACCTAATCAAAAAGGCACGAAATTTACGGTTGACGAAGAGACTGGAGAAGTATCTACTAACAAAGTTTTCGACAGAGAAGGAGACGATGGTAAATTTGTATCGGTTACGGTAAAAGCTACGGATCAGGGTGAACCCTCACTAGAAGGGGTTTGCTCCTTTACCGTCGAGATTACTGATGTGAATGACAACCCACCGCTATTTGACAGACAAGTAAGCAAACTATTTTTGTTTTAGTTTCGCACAATAATTGCACGATGACACCAGTAATTTGCATGAATCCCGGTATTGAAATACTTCAAGGGATTTAAATCGTTATCTTATTATGTGTCTTACAGAAATATGTGGAGAATGTTAAACAAGATGCCAGTATAGGCACAAACATATTGAGAGTATCCGCGTCCGACGAGGATGCGGACAATAACGGTGCCATAGTCTATACTTTGAGCGCCCCTTATAATCCGGCGGATATCGAATATTTTGAAATCCAGCCTGAATCAGGCTGGATTGTTCTAAAGAAGCCTTTAGACGTAAGTATTGAGCAGTGTTCTACATAAGAATAATATAAGCTTGTGATAAGAGTGACGAATGAATGAGATCAACTACTACAAAGTTTGGTGGATGAGTGCTACACCTACAAGCCGTAGGATTCAATTGGCACAAGTTTATGTTGATTAATGTAAATAGTTCTAAATTACTGCTGCTGTACATTGCTGTGGAGAGCGGTCAATCCTGGCTGTGAGGAGTAGTTGTCCATTGAACGGGGCGGCGGACAGCCGCTTCGTCGGGGCTTGTTCTTCTTGCAGCACAATTAGTTTCAGTTGCCGCCAGCGCCGGCTCCGCACTAAGTCTTCGTTAACATTTATTTCCGCAGCACTATCTTGCATTCGACTCTCTTGCCGATAAAAATGACCTGTGTACAATACCTGAAACAGAGATAAGACTCCTGTAAATATGATTTTACGATTAATACCTATGTTTAGTTCTAAAACATGTACAGTTTCTGTAAGAGCACTTCTGTATATTTCGCACAGACTAGATTTGAAGTTTATTTTATTGTAAGTAATCGATTAATTGATTTGAGAAGCTTACGCTTTTAATAACCTCTCTGTATTATACGTACATGTTTTGTTACTAATAAACGAATATTGCGGAGTGAACCCGCGGAGGCGTTCGACTCCGCCTCGACTGTCATCCTGGATAAGTAGACGACCACTCATGCCTCATATTTATCATATATCATATCACCCAATCCTCTTAACATATCTATTACCATGATAATTACAAATTTTTTACAGGGCGCCTGAATCAAAGTGATATTTATTGTACATTGTTAGTATATAATCAATTACTATGATGGTCAGATTGCCCGCTCGGCAGTTTGGCCATCGGCCAGTTGTGACATTATTCCTTCTGTGAAAGGGGCATCGTTTCCAAAACCAAAATTTGTACAGTACAACCGTAACGTCCATCGTTTGTATAATATATTCATTTCAATGAGTGTCGTTTCGTTGTAGTCGTTACGTACCGAGGTCACCAAACCGTTCTATGACAGACTGACCTTTCCGCCATGTCTTGTATGCAGAGCTGCATGCATTGCCTGCTTTATGTTCATTTATTTTCATTTGAATATTAGTTTAGTTAACTGTAAAAAGTAATTATTTATATTGTACAGTTTGTCTTTTTCCCTAGTGTACAGAAGGATCTTGTAAAATATTATGAATATTATGTTTCCAATTATTTTCTTGCACCATCTGACAGTTATTGGCTACCGGGAATGATACTATAATTCGGTTTGAATGTGTATCTGTAAGTAGACGTTTGAGAGGATCTTGCGGTAAATTTTATAACTCTCTTTACTTGATTTTATTTGGCTTATCGAATGTTTGTGTGACGAATGCGTGTAGGTATGTTTTTGTTAGTAGGTAATCAGGTAACGTGAATCTTTTATAGCCAATAGTTTTACAATGAAAGAGAACAATAGTTTAATTTATTTTAATTGTTTTAATTTATTAGCGATGAGTACTTATGTGTTTATATTTGAGTTGTGTTCTGTTTATTTGTCCCCGCTGACCTCTGACCCGTGTCTCTGTAGCGGGACAGGTACCGTCTGCGCGTGCGCGCCTCCGACAGAGGCGAGCCGCCCTCCTCCGCAGACGTGGACGTTGAATTAGACGTGGTAGACAGGAACAATAAGCCCCCCATCTGGGACATGACCACGTATGGCCCCGTTCACATCAAAGAGAATGTCACAGTGGGTACCGTAGTGACCAGTGTGAAAGCCAGGTTGGTATTAGGCGCAGCGGGCTCCAGGGCCCGCCGCTCCTCCACTCCTTAACACTACTAACGACGTGGTTTTGTCTGTTTCCATCGACTCTTTCCCCGATAGCGAGAAACGTACAAGTTGGAGGCTATGGCTCAAGACAAGGGCTTCCCGCCCTTGTCCAGAACCGTGGAGGTCCAGATAGACGTAGTGGATCGCGCAAACAATCCCCCCGTGTGGGACCACACGGTGTACGGCCCGATCTACATTCGAGAGAATTTGCCCGTGGGTGCCAAAGTGGTGTCCGTGAAAGCAAGGTGCGTGTCTAGGTATTCGGCACGGGCACCGCACGCAGCCCCGTCACCTGCACGCAGTGTGCGGCGCCGCGGCCCAAACATCGCTTGCGCTTCCGCTGCCGCTCGAGCGCGCTTCCGACCGTTCGCGGTCCGCCCTGCCTCGAGCGCCAGCGTTCGAGGCAGCGTGTGGCGCAGTTCGAAGCGTGCTCCGAGCCAAATTGAATTGCATTCAATGTTTGTGCGCTGCGCGCGTCTTCAACTATCGTTTTATTTGCCTCTCACTTGGTGATCTGACGACGATGTTATTTGTATTGTCCGTGGATTAATTATGTATTAAGCATCATCACGAGTTCACTCGATCTTGTCGTGTTCACCTGCGTGCAACTTAAAGGGCTCACTGCTTACATGGAACGGGGATCACAAAAATAAAAATTTGTTCAAATATATTCTTGAGTACAGACTTAGATTAATTAAATATTGGTGTTTAAAGTAGAGCAAGAATATTTTTGAACAAGTGGTGAGAGGTGATGATTGGTACCATCGTACTGCGAACGTCCATGTCCATTGTATCTTGCATGTAGGCTGAAGTATCAGTGCATTATGGAATTATCAGTCATATCTTTATTATAATTAGTCTACTTTTCGTAAAAGTCGAGATTTCAATGTAACGGTTAAGTTATTAGCATGTCAAAAATAATTATTACTGTTCTAGGTAGTGTGTAGTTTTGAAGTAGGAGTCGAGAAATTCGTTTGAATTGTCTCTTTACTGCTTGCAAACGTTCATATTTAATTAGAAGTATCAAAGTGCAATATTAATTTCAGTTTTGTTAGTTGTTTGTTTTATATCAGTAGTCTGTCTTTTGACACATTTCATTGTCGTAACCTTTTTTTGTAACGAATTAAATCGAATATAGTTATTTATTGGAATCGACGTCAGTGTTTCAGTCAGTTAAAACAGTTTAGTCAGTTTAATTCTTAGTCGCTTTTTCATCTAGATTTAAACATAGGCGTTCAAAATCTGGGCATATGTATCACGTAGCTGTTTCCAAATTCTATTTTAGGGGATTGAGATACGTTTTAGAGGAACCCTGTAGAACCGTGAGTATCTAATAGCTGCCGTTGACTTAAATCATTTAGTCTGAAGTCACAAGACATTTGTACCTAGTTGAATACAACTTTCTTATAGTAGACCTAACACTCGCCTAGCGACGCACGACGTTGAAATGATTTAAGATAGTGGCTAACATATCAATTGGCTCAACATTTTCAAAATTTCTTCGTTCATTGTGACATGGTAAAGTGAATGTGCATCACTAAATGTTCCACGGGCATTAGATAACTGTTAGCAATCGCATTATTAGTTAACTAGTGCATCAATCACTGTGTTGGCCGATGGCAAGTTTCACATCTGATGTCTATCTGTTCGTCCTAAAACACACACTTCACACTCACATTGTTACAACTGATACCTACATGAAACGAATACTAACTCACTTTACTAATAATTAAGTCATAATTAGTTTAACTTCAACATCATTTTGGGAAAATCATTTGTACTTATCTACTACGTATTTCGTGACATATCATGTCGCTCTAATATTGTGAAGAGATTAAGTACGGGTAGATATTAAACATTACTAGACAGTTGCGAAAACTCGAAATAAATTGCTGTAAGAAACGGGCGACATTTTTCTAATCATTATTATTGTACTTGGCAAAAAATTGATAAATTAAAGTACAGAATGAATCTACAAATGAACTTCTCAAAATGTTATAAATCTCAAATATTTTGTTCCTCGATTTTGATATTTGTTATTTTGCCGTATACCTACCTAATTCATAAATCTTAGACACAAGGTTATGTTTCGTGATGGCTTTATCGACCGCATTCGGCGTGCCTACTCACAAACCCTTAGATTATTTTTGATTGTAGATTTAATAGACTAACCTCACGTCAAGACAAGTCTGAGAGTGACGGATGAGACAATTAAAATGTAGGTCACTTTATCCTATTTAAGAGAAAACCCCAAATTTTAATTAAAAATATATTTTTGTATGCCATGTAACCATGTGTCTAAGCATAAATGAAAGGTTCAATGATTCATCAAGATTTGGCTCATTGTTTTATTCTCCCAATACATTCGCTACATTTGATGTCGTGATGTCATGTCATGTGTCTCCATTAGATTTTCGATAAACTTACATATGTGTGTTATCGAAAAAGAGCCTCCTGTAACCTATTGTCGTTTTCAGCTCGGGCATTGAGAACAACCCGACCGTGTTTTACCGGCTAATGCCCGGATCCACGGCACAAACGAACAAATTTCATACGTTCTATTTGCAACAAAGAGCCGATAATGGATTTACTTGGGCGGACATAAAAGTTAATCATCCGTTAGACTACGAGAGCATTAAGGAGTACAATCTGACGATACGAGTCGAGGTGAGGCTGTTTGATGTACCTTCAGGCAGGGGCGGCTTCTAGAGTGGCGAGCAGCGAGCTGTGCAACCGCCCGGGGTCTCGCTCATGTAGGTCCTCGCGCACTCGCGTGCCAATAAAAAAAAAAACATCGGATAATATTGGGTCGCAAAGATCTACCCATCCGGGGCCTCGCAATTGCTAAAGCCGCCCTTGCCCACAGGTTAAAACTTTCTAAACGTTGGTAAACGAAGGATTTGGACACAGGTCCTTTTACAAAATAAATGTTTAAGGTAACCGTCTCAGTGCTCGACATTTGCCAATTACTTGATACTTTTCAATATTAATTCATAACCAAAGTTATGAATTAATATTGAATAGTTCATACTTTCAACTACAGATAAAGTGAGAAAAAAACATTCCTGTCAGTCTTTACTGACATTGAAATAAGATTGAATTTCACCTGTCTTGTTAAATGGTTTTTTCACCAAACCTGTATTAGGAATGAAGATGCTTGACGCATTGGGAGGGTCGCTGAGTATTAATATTTTCGATGCCAACAACGCATATATCCGCACCGCAGGTTCAACACCAACGACTGATATATGCGTCAAGGAGCCCAGCACGATAGCAACCTTCTTGCATTGACATAAAGTTTAACTCCGCACAAAATGTCTTGTTGATTTGGCGTGTTGGTGTCAACTTTTCTCTTTGTCAGAGCGTTGATAAAGTTAAAGATAAAAACTGCATCATGTTTCAGTTCGGTAACAGCGCCCTCTAACCCACTTCAATTAAACTGAAACCTTGCAATGTACTGTACCCGTCGAGGTTCCTAGAGAGTGCGTTGGGTTTACGATAGAGGGCGTTTTACATCACGCCTTCTATGCCCAATGCTTTGTTGAGAATATAGATGACGCTTAAAATTCCTTTTCTTTCTTGAAGAACAATGGTGCTCAACAACTGGCTTCAGAAGCAACGGTGTACATCATGTTGGAAGACGTTAACGACGAAATACCTCTTTTCACGGAACGAGAACAAGAGACGGTGTTGGAAGGAGAGCCCATAGGGACGAAGGTCACACAAGTCAACGCGATAGACAAGGATGGCACGTTTCCTAACAACCAGGTAAGTCTAATTTAGCAGATCTGCATCAGCTTTTGAGCAGAGGCGTGGTTTTTCGTGTCATCACGTCATAATATTCTTTCAATAAATCTTCTTTTCTCTAAAATGTCCGGCCAATAGTGGACGCTATTTTCTACATATTGGAAGCCGAAGTGTACAGTTGATGGTCAACCATAAATTATAATAAAAAGTTGTATTCATTCAAACTAATGCTCAGCCTGCACTTGCCTACTTCCATGCCTCGAGAATGATGTAAGTTGTATTCATTCAAACTAATGCTCAGCCTGCACTTGCCTACTTCCATGCCTCGAGAATGATGTAGGTACCTAGTATCTACTCATATTATTGCCCACGAAAGCAGGACACAGACCTTACCTACATTTGCATTACACAATTTTGAAACCCTCGACCTCGTGACACCGTGTGTTGACCACCATACTTCTACTTCGTTATCGAATCATAGTTCAAAATCATAGTGACTTCGGCAGCCAGACCGGTGACGAGTGACCACCGGGTGTTGTCCAAACAAAGGTTATTTATTTATTTATTTATTTATTTATTAGGCAAGGTAACAAAATGTAAATTAATATGTATACATATATATAGTTCCATCGAAATAGTACATAATTTACATTTCTATAACTACCATGCACAACATGTTAGATAAAAAATTGAATGGACAATAGTAGGTACAAATAGTCTAACTTACATAATGACATGGTCATAATTAACTTAAATAATTAATGAGATCAGTTATAAATAGGTACGTACGCGTTTCCAGATGAATTTATCATTATCTTCATTATCTTTACCTATACTTGTTCGTTTGCTTACTGCATAATAAACTATCAATAGGTACAGTCACAGAATAAGTAATAGTACTGTACTGTGCAATGTCAAAATTAGAAAAAAAAGAAGGGAATTAGTCCAGAATGTGATACTCCGTTCTTAACCGACTTCATAATAGCAAATATTATTTACGAGTAAACAATGCAAATATGTAATAAAATATGCTCGGTTTGCTATTTAATTGGGAAACATAATTATGATTAACTTTTAATACAGTTTTATGAAACTTAAATTCTGTCCGTGATAATTATCATTTTAAGTACTTGACTTGCCCATTTGTTTAAATAGGTTAATTGATGTCGAATTATATTCCTGACTATACCTACTAGAAATATGAAAATAAAATTCCCTTTTTCATCTGACGCTACTTTTATTGCCCGTCTAAGGGAGGTCACACACCGCGACCTTTTGCAGCGATTCAGGAGCGATGCAGTCGCAAAAAGGCCGCGATACAGTCGTGATACTGTCGCGATTCTACAGTCGCGATACAGCATCGATACAGACACACACGTTGTAGAATTTATTCATACGCGATGCAGCATTGATGCAGTCGTTTGCAATGTCTGTGGACGTTACAGTTAAAATATGGACTCGGTCGAGACAACTTGGATCGCGTTGTGTTTGTTGCTGCTTTTACGGAAGCAGTTCAGCGTGGGCGTGGGTGTTGTCGTAAATATTGGGTACACCAACGGGTATACTCTACCTGAAACTGTAAGAGTAAATTCTGTCAAACGAACGCAAGCGAAAAACTACTTTTCTCAAAAATGGCCCGCAAAGTGTACATAAGTCGCTACATATTGGAAGGTAAAGTGTATAGTTTCAGGTTAGATCAAAATTAAAAAATAAAAAAAAACTTTGCAGGCCGCCTGGAATGTTACATATAAATTCCTTTATTTGTCGAGTTTCAACTTTTTAAAAAGTTGAAACCGGCATATAAAAGACGGCACAGGTCGTATTCAGCCAATTCAACTCGTATAATATTGCAAACGCGACGTTTTTCTATGTGTCTCAAATATTTAGCGTTTTTCGGTTGAAAAATACACTTGCGACTCGGTTTAAAAAGAAAAACGGCGGGAAATCAGTAATATTTTCAAGTTGTGCAATGATATTTAGAGTTTATTATTCCCCCATTTTTGAGAAAAGCACTATATTAGCCTCAGCCGGAATGGCAATTGCAGGCTTCGTATTATAATTAAACGGACTCGCAAGCTCGTCCGTTTAAACAAATACTCAGCCTGCAATTGCCTCCTTCCCGGCCACGGCAATAATGTACTATTATGATCTGACTATGAGGTAGCTTTTTGTTTACGTTTTTTTGACAGGATTTACTCTTACAGTTTCGGACGTAGGTACTATACACTCATATAATACGGAAAGTAAACGTGGCGGCCAATATGTTAAATCGTTTCAAAAACAAGGGGCCACATACCGCGATGCAGTCGCGCGTTCACGAAACGCGCGACTAAATCGCTGCTAAAAGTCGCCGTGTGAGATATACCTAAGTACCTACCAGCACTAAGAAAATGAATAATTATTAAGGTGATCCAAGTCTAACGCCGGAAAAACACGTAAAAGCTTTAAGGAGTAAGTATCCCATTTATTTGTGAAAGTTAACGACTTCCCAGGTATTGGCTTAGTAAATGGGATATTTATTGACATAGTACGCTCACATGTGGGTAACTTAATTTCACCGGGATTAGGTACGTTTCGACCGCTGCCCGTTCAGTAGGTAATCAGTTTTGCTCTCATTTAGCGTCCCCTTTACGGGACGCCATTACAGAGAGCTAGGAATACTTGCGAGTATAAATCTAAACCTACCCAGACCAGGAATTATCTCTCCAGTTTCACATTTTCCCAGGGAACTGTTTGAAATCTTTTCATAGCTTTAAATGCCTTTTGGTCAAACAGGTGCGACCTCTTTATTCGTTTGTAGATAGGTACCTACCTACCTAATTTATTTGGCAGTTTGTGCGATTGCCTCGCTGTTCTCTAGGTTTATATCCTCAAAGAATCGTGTCCTTTGTCAAACCTATTTACGTAAACGAGAACTTATTATATCGATGGCTGTTTGGCTGTTCCAAATAGTTTTCCCGTTGTCATTAAATGTGTCCTTGGCGATTTATTGTTACGAGGGCGGCAAGCTAAGCGTTAAACTGAGGAATGGTGGTCGCAGAACTACCGATGACTTATAAACACTCATATCTTTATCGTCCGAGCATATCGCAACAGAGTTTGAGTGTCATTGAAACACAAACAGCGAAAGATCAACTCTCCCACTTGGGCGGAGGTTTTTCCGTCGATATTTTTATCAAGTTACTTAATAAACGACTTTGTATTTAATTTTATTGATAATACATCTAGTGTATTACAGATTCGAAGACTTATGTTATATTTCTGTTATTACAATTAGGTACCTACTGACACACATTACATTTGGCATACCGTCCAAATTCGCTACTTTGTGCTTCCACTGAACTTGTGATGTTTTCATAGAGACCCGAAATACCGCATTTTCCCGTAATTTCTAATATTGACAACATAATCATTTTGCTCAACACGGTAAGTGCTAGAGCCGATACCGTAAGCTTCCCGCTTTGTAGAGGAAAACGCTTCCGGGCGAAGTTTCTAGCACTGAAAGACTTAAAACTACTAGTAGGTACCTACGCTGAGATATGTAGGTGTAAGTTTATAGTGTTTGCGCCCATAAGTGTAGATAAAAAACAAACAGATTTTTTGAATAATGCACGTAAGAAGCACATAAAAAAACTATAGGCACACCTACAGCCATTTAAACGTAGGCTAGGAGCTTTGGTGGACGTTCTCTCTACTTGAGATAAGTTTCACATGTTTGTTCGGTAAAACTTGACAAAGTTTAGGCGCTCTCGTCGACTTTAAACCTTTTGACAGCGAGGGTGCAAAACAAAACAATGAATAAAATGAAACTTCTGATATATATTTATAAATATTGTCATGTCAAAATTAATGTACGTGGGTCGTTCTTCTTTTTTACCGACAATGAACCGAGGTTTTTCTGTTTTTTTGGTTTTTGAACTATCGAAAATTGTGGTTTTGAAGTGCGATTTTAAAAAAAATGCATGGGTTTCTTCATTAGAACTAATTAAAGTTTCCTTTCTGGCCAATATAAATATTTATTTACGGTTGGTTTCTAAAAAAAAACATGTGACAAAGTGGACTCTTTCAGTGGGGACAACATTTTATTTTACCACTCTGTCACGGCATTCTACGAAAAAAAAAACATTAAAAAAAAATGCTAGATAGAGAAACTAAAATATTAAATTAATACTAATTAATAAAATAATATGGACTTTCATTTTCGAACATTATAAAACCGTAAAATCATTACTCAAATGAGATGCCGTAGTAAGACGAAGGACAGGCTATTGTCGGTCGAAAAGAAGAACGACCCACGTATCATGAACTAATAAAAAAATGGGTCAAGTTACTTGTAAAGCTTTTTATTACATAAAATTAACGAAAATGCGCAAAGCGCACGCGCGGCTGTGGCCGTCTTTAGATATCAAGGGGTTAATAGACGCAGATGTGGATATATCAGTGGAATAAGTACCTACTGCAGCGTGAAAACCCCCGCTGCATAGTAATTAATATTTAGGCCATCTGTATTTTTTGTAGGGTACTAACCACATTAGCTTGTCTGCAGTTTGTACTTGACATGAATAACTATTTGCCTTTGAGGTGACAGGTTGATGTCGTAGGTGTCGATGTTGCACACTTTTTTTTCTCTTCCCTAAGGTATTAGACCTCCGTGAGTTTTTTGTGTGTTTCGTGGTATTAATCTTATGATTTAGTTTTAAAAAAATATTTAAAATTTGAAAAGACGATTTTCTAGAATCCCTCCTAGACTTTCAGAACTGCAAAACAAAGTATAGACAAGTCATTCTTTCTGTCTATGTGTATTTATATTTGTAATCACGTTATCCCAAATGGCTCTAACGATTTCAATGAAATTTGGAATGTAGGGTCTCATCTCTGGGAAAATGGGGAATGGATGAAAATTTTAAAAATGCCTGATTATTTTTTTTGATGACAGGAATAACCTTCCTTAGCGCCAGAAAAAAGTTTCAGATTATTCAGCTGCGACAATTATTTTTGAAAAATATAAACAGTTTCCTCATTTACGTTTTGGGTCAAGAACGGTAAATAGACACTTTCCTTGATCTGTCTCATATTACAAAAAACTATCTTAAATATCTGTGGTAAACTGACACTGGTAATGACAAATATAGCTGCTGTAAGTGTCAATATCATTGCCAGTGTCAGTTTACCACACATATTTAATATATTTTTTTGTAATATGAGACCGATCGAGGAAGGTGCCGTAACTAACCCAAAACGTAAGTGATCAAACTGTTTATATTTTTCAAAAAAAATTGACGCAGCTGAAACATTTGAAACTTTTTTCTGGTGCTAAGGAAGGTTATTCCTATCACCAAAAAAATAATCAGGCATTTCTAAAATTTTCATCCATTCCCAATTCTTTTCCTCCGTATTTTCTCTATTTTCACCCGAGCAGAGCTCGGTCGCCCAGTCACTATGTAATAATATTTGTAAGTTAGGGAATACTTTACGGAACAAATAATTTGATTGAAAATCTTTCACCAGTAAATCGAATGGACCATCGAGACGGACATATATGCTATGTTTTATGCCATTTTTAATAATACGCGGGTGGAGCCGCGGGCAGCTAATAAAATAAAATTGTTTTGTAAATAAGCAATGTAGCCCAAAACGCTTTTGCATGCAAAGCGACATAAAAACGTTCCCCTTAACCTATTCTAAGAATTAAATTCATGACTAAAATGCGCAGTGCAGTTACAGCTAACACTTTCCAGGAATGTATATTTTTGTTGGAGTAGGTCTGCAACGGTAGCAATTTACTCAGCCTATAATTTCGCGGCCGCGAGGGAATAAAAATGCAATTTTCAGCCGTTGCGATTGCACTTCGGATTGGTGTACGATTGTGAATTATTAAATATATTGCCTTTGCCGGCTCTTTGTTTTATTGTAAACGTGGGTAATATTTTTGTGTATAACTAAAAAGCATATTTTGGTTTGAGAAAGAGCGATAATTTTGGCGGCCATTCCTTTTTGTCACGGAATACCGGACGTTCTAAATGCTAAACGAAGTCTTACGTTTATGAATACCACAGAATATTTCGTTATTGAGAGAATTATAGATTATGAAATCTTTGATAGAATTTGGAGGTCTATTGCTGTCCACGGCATTGTGTTGACGTTGAAAAAAAATCGGTCAAGTTCGAGTCTGACTCGCGCACCGAGGGTTCCGCACAAAATTTCATACAACAACGACGTTTAGTGTAGTTTACTAAATGTT
The DNA here is from genome assembly GCA_932294315.1 of Epinotia nisella. Classification (NCBI taxonomy): domain Eukaryota; kingdom Metazoa; phylum Arthropoda; class Insecta; order Lepidoptera; family Tortricidae; genus Epinotia; species Epinotia nisella. The sequence continues at coordinate 11,110,330 of OW028677.1, read as the reverse complement.
GAATATACTTTTGTACGCACGCCTGAAACATGACTTAAGATTTGTAAAACGCCGAGCTGAAAATCACGTTTAGTTGAAATCGGACATCGTTCTTTAACTTTACATTTTATAAAAATCTTTTTATAAATGGGTTAATCAACTTTTGTTTGTTGTTATTCTGTCCAGTGCGGTGGAAGATATAATGATAACACACATATTTTGATAACTCATTGATTACCTACCCTACGTGAACACTCGGTTAATAAGCAGGAAAATATATGTTTGTAAGATTACCAATCATCAATCATCATAGCGGTGTAAAATTATTCACAAATGACAGGAGGGGTCAATCTTCATTTTGCGCGCTCGCACGAGAAACATAATATTAAAATAATTAGGTAATTGAGGCCTAGTAATTTCTCGTGGTTATCTACCTGCCTCTACGAGGAGCAGCAGTAATACTTCGAACGTTTTCTCCTATAACAACTGTAAGTACTGTAACAGGCGCCGGCGGTGCGGCCATCAGATTTAATTACTGATATCAAAGCGAAAAAAAGTTTTTTTTTTGTTTTGGCAAGTACCGTACGAGTATGAAGGAAAATGACAAATAATAATACTTTTCACTTCTCATGCTCGAAAAGTGTGTCATATATATCAGGCTTAGCAAGCGGGGCTAAAGTAGTACATTTAGCTACTAGGGAAAATATGTATACATATTTATTATTTTTAAAACATTTAATTTGACCAATCAAAACACTTCACTGTATTAAATCCACCAATCACAACTCTTTCAAAGAACATTTGTCATCATCATCATCATCATATCAGCCCAAAGACGTCCACTGCTGAACATAGGCCTCCCCCAAAGAGTGCCACAATGACCGGTCCTGCGCCACCCGCATCCAGCGGACTCCAGCGACCTTTACCAGGTCATCGGTCCACCTTGTGGGGGGCCTACCCACGCTGCGCCTTCCGGTACGTGGTCGCCACTCAAGAACCATTCCGCCCCAACGGCCATCGGTTCTACGAGCAATGTGCCCCGCCCATTTCCCAGAACCGCCCAGAACATTTGTATTTGCTATCAACTAACCAGATTGCTAATATTAAAAATAATCAATCAGAAAACAGAATTAATTTCAAATATCAGGTGTTTTTTAGTCCCTAATTCACAATAATTAAAAAAAAACGCCTCTGGCCGTCAACGACGCGCCTGTAGACGGTCTTGCTGCCAATACATGGTGATTAAATACTGATGATCCACTATGGCTGTCTCTATCTATAACGAAAGAGAAAGAGACAGCGCGTTGATCGCGAGATAATACTTCACCGTGTATTGGACGCCTCAGAGGCGTTTATTCGTGCTGTCAATATTTTGTATCTGTGTCAAAGCAGTTTAGTAAAAAAAACATGCCGCTAAATTGAATAATCTCTTCGCCGTGGAATTTGTTATTGATTGTGGATGGATAATCTTTGTTTAACTATTTTCTCGCAGTAGTCGCAGTCGAAGTGAAAAGTAGAGTGTATAACTCGGGTCTAAAAGCCATATTATCCCTCGAAATATTTTCCCTGACTTCGCTCGGGAAAATAACCATCTCGTGGTAATATGGCTTATTTTAGCCTCTTGTCATACAATCTACTATTATTTACTCACAAATTAGAAACTCTACTTATACAATTTAATTTTGAGAAAAAATAAAGAAATTCCCTAAAAAATATTTTATCGAAACAGTCTTAAAATTAAAGTGTGTTTGTATGTGTGTGCGCTAATATATATTTTACAAGTAGGTTATTCACTAAAGTGTCAGTATGGTTCCGCGTAAACCGTGATGGATTCAACTGCTTTGCATATAATTTCCATCATAACCGTATTGGGATTTGGGACGTAGCTAACTATAGGTAGCTACTATAACTACATCGGACTAGGAACAATATTACTTGCTCCGTAAGTCTGCTTCCGTTCAAACTGAGATCCCGGACTCTAAGCAAGGTTACGGTAGTTCGTAGCTTAAGTAAATCACTTTATTTACTCAACAGGTGCTTCTAGTTAGTAGTTAGTGACTACCGGATGAATGCACAGAACTAACCATCGTTACTTGTGCATATATAACAATAGCAGCTTCGAACTAATTATAGGCATACATTTTTTTTATTGTGAAACATCAGAATCAACAACATGCGAAGTTAAACAAGCGAAGAATTTGAACATAATATAATATATATGCAAAAATTTACTAAATATTACCGGAAAAGTAACGAGACCTCTAGCGTATTTTTTTATGATTCGTCAAATATCATTTGTTAATTAAGTTTCTAATTTAATACTATGTTTTTTTTTAAATTTCGTATGAATGTATTATGAAATTACCTTCTACCAAATAAAAATCGAATTATCGAAACTAATTATCGCTGAAAAACCAACAGACATGTTACCGAGTTCCGTGGTCGCGCAAGTTAGTAACAAAATGTACCGATAAATGACCTTTACCCGCCGTATGTCGAATGTACAGTAGAAATATATCTATTAAGAAAATCCAGAGCAAAGCTTTATTCCACTAAATTAATTATGTGACACCTCGGTCAATAATTGTCTTCCGTTTGCTCTTGAAAGTACAACAAAATGTTGTTTTATCTTAAACTAGCTGACCCCGCGAATCTCTTATCGCCACACAAAATAAATAATAAAATGTAAAAATTAAACTGATTTACCATGTTTGAATAGTTCTATATTCTGCTAATCGGAGCGAACACAAATTCAACAAGTCAAACATCATAAAATCGGTCTAGCCGTTCTTGAATTATTAATGGTGTAACTAACACGACTTTGTTTTTAACCCCCGACGCAAAGAGAGGGGTGTTATAAGTTTAACGTGTCTGTGTATCTGTGTGTCTGTCTGCGGTATCGTAGCTCCCAAACGAATGGACCGATTTGAATGCGGTTTTTTTTGTGTAATAGATCATTTAACCCGAGTGTTCTTAGCCATGTTTCATCAAAATCGGTTTAGCCGTTTTTGAGATATTGAACTTTGAAATGAAAAAATCGGGGGCTTTTCTAAGTTGTAGTTATATATACGCCGTTGCCAGCGCGCGTCTTATGTTTTTTCTCTTTTCTCGTGTGCATCATCTGTTGTTGTTTAATTTGCCTCTTATCTATTACATACGCAACTGTTGTAATTTTTGAGTGTAAATAGTTATTTTTTATACTCTTTGCCTATTTTCTGTAGTTTTATATTATATGTGTTGTTCCTGAGCTATAAATAAACTTAAAATATCCACAAGTGTATGAGTTTTTCACCGTCGGCGGCCCGCTGCCTACACATTTAAAGCGCATATTAACAAAAAGTAAATAATAAATGATTAATTATTATGGTTATACATACTTCACTAGCAAGCATTGTTATTAGAATAGTTTTAGGAGCTGTTTTGTTTACGTTGTTTTCGCACTAAAATGGCACGACTTTTAGGTTTGTTTGTAAGATATAATTATAAGTAGACAGTTGACATTTACTCAACCTTGGGAATGATTCAGGGTTTAAGCTAGGGTTAACAAATAAACATCGCCTATAAGCATATTATGTCAGTTTTAGTCACTTTAGAGGCTAACATGTACTTGGAAATCTTAGAATGAGATATAGATACAATAGTCATTCATTCTAAGTTTTGCACATAAAAACTATATACGTATTGTATTATAATGATTGCAAATTGATTTTTAACTTTGTCTGGGATCATGGTTACTCTTGATTTAATGTTGAACTTATTGTAAGTATAAATATTGTTATATTATTACCGACTTCAAAAGAGGAAGTTCTCAATTCGTCTGAATCTTTTTGAATGTATGTTCGGCGACAAATGACATTACACCTTTACAACATATTTACACAAATACATACTATATTGCTTCGTTCTAACCGTATCAACTGAAATTCACCAATAATAGTATTATTTTCTCGCAAAGGGCATTGTTACGTAATCCGGCGTATCAGTGAGAGTACAATTATATTCGGGGATCTCCCTATATAATTGTACGTGTAGTCTAGATTCGTCGAGACGTACAATCAGTATAATTCTGCAAGATGGAGCTCCGTTACCTCAGTCGTTTTATTATTCACATGGATGTTGCTCATCTTGCAAATGAAACATTCATCGTTGTTATTCCGTATGGTTTTGGTATTATTGAACCACGTATACATAATACGTGTGAACTTGTTAGACGCTGTGCCATCAGTAATATGTTATGAAGATCAATACAAGATAAACTGCAAGGTGATAAGCACTTAATGTATGAGTAATTAATCAGTTTTGGATTGTTGGAACCAATTAGTAATTCGTCTATTTGTGTTCAAATTCCTGCGCTGTGTTACTGGATTGTTAATGTACATATTCTGTACGAGTACGTAGGTATAAGTATTACACGAGTATAAAATGTAGTTACATAGTAGATACAGCAAAGGCACCCCCTTTGGCAGGTACCGGACCAACAACCTTCAAATATTTATCTCCATTTTATCTCAATTTTTAACTTTGAAGCGGAGCGTATCGGACTAACTTTTCACAACTCGTCGCGTTGTTTTATACGCCACTTCAAAAAGATTCAAAGATTCTTTATTATTCAAACCATTATAAAAAAATATTTCAATGTGAAATAGGCTTGTGTCCTAATTTTTTTTTACGGTGCCATTCGAACCAGTTTTTGGTGTGGAACAAATGTTTGTATGGGAGTAAGTACAATTAAAGAACATACATGCCCAAAAAATTGAGTTAAAGACGGACCTCGCTGGCGGTAGCCGAAAACGTTCCATACTGATTAACATTGAATCATGACGTCACAGGGTAATATTTGTACTAGTCGTTATATGGAAAATCAAGTAAATTGCTGTTTCGGTTGCGAAATACTGCGTTTAGGACCATAGTTGTCATACAATATTGTTTCTATAAAAGCGTAAGGATTCTATTGGTAGCTTTAAATTTACTTTTGGACAATAAAAAAAAATGCATATTTTTTGTAAACTTTCAAGGGCCATATCTTTTTATGATTTTAATTATATTTCGTAATTTATACTTAATTGCATTTATTTGAAGGTTTACTATCAATTTAGCAACACTGCGCTATCAATTTTAACATGAGGACACAACCCAATTGTATTAGTTCGAGCAAAGTGAATACTCCTTCCTTAAATGTAAGGATTGGCTTACGACTTCCTAAATAATATAAAGACATGTACGCGATTTCAGAAAAAAGATACGCATTCCTTTCATTAACCTTTACATCTATGTTCATACTAAATACTCAAACTAATTTAAAAAAATGTCTCATAATCCATGAATCCACTTGAAAGACTCTTTTAAATTGCGTAGATGTTAGCTATTTTCAACATGATGTTTGATGTTTCCATCCTGAATACACTGTGTAAGAATCAAGAATAAATAAAAATATAGCGGTGAATTCCTTTAATATGATTCCATACAAATATATATTCTTAGGGCATTATACATCTGGAGGACGCTTGTAACTCAAGGAGTCTATTCTTGCTTGCGCAAAATTGCCTCGAAGAAAGGTGACGCCGACCTGTCACGTTTCGGGTTGAAATTTTCTTGGGGAAAACGTAGCACGAGTATAAAGCGATTTACTACGACGATTAGCGTCCTTTTACCGCTTGAACCTACAACACAAAATAAATGTAAATATAACAGCTTATTAAGTTGACACTTAACTTCGTAATATTTTTGATGAGCCGTCATGTAATAAGTACGTCGTAAGTTTAACACATTCAGTGCCGGGAACCCGACTAGCGGGCGCCTACGCCGTAGACGTTTTCCGCTACATATTACGACGAAAACCACGGGATCGGCTACGACGAGTGAATGTGTTAAGACACGACACGCGGCTTGTTAGGCTTCCTTGTAGTTGCCAGCTTAAGTTAAAGTAAAGATAGCTACGAAGTTAATGCTACGCGCTACAAAGTAGCGCCGATACGACGCGAGAGCTGGTATTGAACTTTCACGTTATTAAAGCACATTTGAATAATGCTTATTCGTTACAATGATATATTTTCTACATTGACGTTTATATGAAATTTTGCATTGAATAAATTTCATTGTGTATTATAAATTCACCTGCGGCTATGAGTTTGTGTCTAGACTATTAAATACTTTTTCATAAATGTTTGGTCTATTAGTTTCATCAACCTTTAACTCGTGATAAAAGTTGCGTTAGTCAATCTCAAGAAGAATTGGTTCTTATATACTACATAGTTTTAGGTATGCGAAAATTATTAAATATCATATTTTACACCTTATTATGTAATTGAGATTATAAAATATCTAAAACATTAAGAATTTAGTCATTCAAAAATTAAATCGATAAGCAAATTATGCAGTGTCAGTATCTGGATGGTTTTGTTGAACGTTTTTCCGCTTTCTGGTTACATCTGCCTTTGGAAGGCACGACGACTAGCTGTTGACTTACAGTGACAATTACTGGCTTATACAAAAAAAGTCTATGTAGATATTCTAGACACATGCACGAGCGACTTTTAACGCCGTGGCGCAGCTAAAATTAGTTGGGATCCCGGCATTGTAGTTGTAAATCGGTATTGAAAAACGTCCTAAAAAGGCGGGATCCCGAAATACCAAGTTAGTAGTTTTAGTTAATAGATCGAGTGGGGTATCAAATGAAATGACTTGAGGTGGACTTTCTAAAACAGTTTTTCTTTTTCCTAGTGGTAAAATTGTGATTTATGAAGGATTATGTCGAAAAAAAAAATCGTCCCCTCCCTTATATCCAAAGTTTACCAAGCGAACATTTTAAAATTATGTCATGGTTAAGAATACATATTACGTTTTTTTATATAATAAAAATAATTTCTTAACTAAGTTTTTAATTAAATTATTTGTCGACAAATACATAGGTACACCCATACATACAATTATGATTAAAGTCTCTTCTTTCAAAAAAAAAAGATCATCGAAATTGGTAGACGTGATAAAGAATTATCGCTGGAAACGATTAAAACATACTAGGTTGCAAGTCATTAGTAAGTACCAAAATGCAGATGTCGCTGTACAACGGTAACTTCTACCAACTTCTACTATGAGCTGTTAAGCTTTTTCAAGAATGAATGGGTGGGATATGGTGTATGAAAGTTTGTCCGTAGCCCTCGGTGCGCGAGTCAGACTCGCACTTGACCGGTTTTTTTTTCTTATTCGTCTTTATTAATTTGAAATGTACTTTACTCAGGTGTATTATTACATCGTGGATTCGCCGCGCAACGAGGGGAAGGACTTCTTCGAGATCAGCATGCAGACGGGCGAGATCTTCACCAAGGTGGTGTTCGACAGGGAGAAGCAAGGCGCGTACGCACTCGAGGTCGAGGCTCGCGACGGCGCACCCTCCGCGCGCCCCAACTCTGACAACCAACCCAACTCAGGTCAGTTCGACTACCTTTATTATTGTCGGCTTGTGTAAATAGAATAGGATCATGCACGGCTACAAACGGATGTGGGTGGCGCAGGACCGGCCATTGTGGCACTCTTTGGGGGAGGCCTATGTCCAGCAGTGGACGTCTTTCTGCTGATATGATGATGATGATGATGACGGCTACATACGTATGAACCTCATCAGATTAAATCTATTTAGTGCTACGAAATATACAAGTCACTTAAATTATGACACATTTCCACGATAACGCATTTCATGGTTGAAGTCGATGCTGATCATTCATTTAATTTTGTTCTGAGAACGAAGCAATATCATTCGACACAAACAACTGTTGTTGAGTAAGTTCTCTTAATTTAAAGTTGATAGAACTTCGCTGCCGTATTTGTGTTGTCAGATTTGTTAGGATGGGTTAGTGCGGTTTATGTATCTAGGAGATTCTGTCCCTCCACTTACGTTGATTTCGCAAACCTTTGTAAGTACATAGATAACCCTTTATGTTTACTTGTGTGTTACTCTATATATGTAGGTATATCTAGATAAACATACTTCGTTTACAGATGAGTACAATTGAACTTTCTTTCACAGACGGTACCTACTCAACAGGACTTTAATCTTCCCTTTATACTTAAGTATCATTAGGGCTTTTCTATAAACTAATTGTATTTCGCCAGGGGGTAACGAACAGTCCTGGAAATTGAAACACGCACCTTTTTCGCTCTTCTTACTATGACAATAAGGCATAAAAAGGTACTTGAGTACATTTCTCTTACTGTACGTAGTTAGAGAGGATCAACGATTCCGTGGATGGAAAATAAATTCATGTGTATTCGGTATCGAGAAAGATCAACATATGTGACTTCTTTGGTCCCTGTATCGTGTTCCTCGTTCGCATAGTAAAGAGGCAAAGTTTTCGTTCGCTTTACCAGTGTCATCTCAATATCATGGGAACGAATCTTTAAACTTTGTCCTGAATGCTAAGAAAATGTAAGTGAAGTTCAGACAGGAGTTACACAAGTTTCAAGTGTGTGAAGTTAGCATTGCCATGCGAGTGCAGTCGAGTATTGTAGATAAAATGCCGGAACGCTTTTAAGAGAGGTCCGGTCCTCATGCGCATTGCGCAATCGTCACACAGACCTCGGCCTAATCACTACCACCGCCCGCATTTAAATGACTTTTTCCTCTCTTTAAATAAATCCTAACTTCGAAAGTTTCGAGGCCTGTCGACCTCTTTCCTGAAAATAAGTCGTTGCACCCGCATATATTTGTAGGAACAGCGTTGTAGCGGCTGATCGACCCTTTCTCGCGTGTAAATTGACATGTCCGTACGTACAGATATAGTGTGTAATTGTTTTCGTTCGTATTTGTCATGCTACTTCAGTCAACCTCTGTACTTTTTGTACTGTGACCGACTGAAATAGCAAGACACGTTCGTGCGTCTCCGTGAAAATACGATGGAAAATAATTATGCACTACATCTGTAACTCATATATATCAGTATTTTCTCGCGTGGGTCCGGGGCAGTGAGGGGAATTGATTGTATCGGTATATGTGACACTATAAATTGTCCGTTTCCGCGAGTAGGTCTGTTAGGCAAGCAGGTCGCACCGTATCGCGTCATCGTAAATCAAGCAGGCGGCATAATCAGCTACCGCTCTGCGCTCTAATCCAGTTAAGCTCTTCATCCCTATATCTGTCTCACGTGCACAATAGCGAATGTAATCCCGCTCAGTGGTTACCTCTCCAAATACACGATTTCCTTGATGTATCGCGAATACTAATGCTATTCGCGCAACTTTATAACATAGTAAACTTGTTGATCGTAAATTTATATTATGTTATTTTTTTACGTGCAAGGAATTCGGGTTCAATCTGCAGTTCGATATCTATACCCGCGGACTATTATGTATTATGAAAACGTAAAATGATGGATATTATTCGGCATTATATCTGCATCAGTTACGTACATATATTCTCTTAATCCTCGTGTTTAAGTCTATATACCAGAAAATAAATAATTATATATTTGTTTCACATAAATCAATATTTCTATTCTTCTATAATATCTAAGATCATCTGTGGCGTGGTAGTCAGCTCAGGCCCCCTTTCCCTGCAGAAAGTTGAACCGAGGAACTTATTAACATTTGAATCTTGGAAATTGCGTGGTCATGACGGAAGTATTTTGAAGCCGTCATAAGATTGAGAAAACAGCGGTCTTCAATGTTTTATGGATTTCATTATTATTTAAGAGCTAGGCTCTTGTCGGTGGAGTAACTGCCACTGATTTTTATCATCTGCCAGCCTCTTGACGTTTTCGTACGACTTAACAGCAACTTTCTCCTTTAATTGGCTTGGCTTGGTGTAAGTATGTCTGGGTCTTCCTCTGCCTCTCTTTTCTTCGATCTTGCCCTCCCAGATATTTAAAAAGAAGCTGTCGTGCCGTATTAAGTGTCCGATCATTTTGCCTTTTCTATTTTGTTTTGTTTTTAACAACCACGGGATCTCTCCTACCATCGTCAAAACCTCTTCGTTTTCCTTTCTGGCCAGCTTATTCTTTCCATCCTCCGCCAACACCACATTTCGAAGGTTTCTAGCCTTTCTCTATCCTTTTGTGTCAACGTCCACGACTCACTCTCGTACAAATGCAATACTCCAGATATATACTTTGATTAGACGTTTCTTGGTTTTCTTAGATATACAGTGTGTCTTAAGTAAGTGTTTTTTGCTGTTGAAGGCTTTTTTAGCAATTGCAATTCATTGTATAATGTCCGCGATGCATCTGGAGTCACTCCTAATAACACTTCCTAAATATTTAAATTGCTTGACCTGTTCTATTTATTGGCTTATCCTGTAATGTGTACTGCTGTATGTTTATATAGAGATGACTTGGGTTTTGGTTTTACTACTATTGATTTTAAATAAGTCCGAATTGATTAAAAATAGTGTCCATTTTTGTTATTAGTTGCTGTAATTGGATATTGTCTGCGGCGAACGCCGCGATATCGTCTGCAAACCTAATGAATTTAATATTCTTCCCATTAAATTTTACACGACAAAATCGGAATCTATTACTTGCTGTATGGCACGTTTTATAAATATATTAAAAATGGGGGGTGAGAGTGGACATCCCTGCCTTAACGCTTGCTTAACCTTTGCCTTTAATCTTATGGATATACAACATAAATACATTATAGGTGCGCAGTAACGTAAAATAAGGGGTATAAATATTGCGGGGTTATCACGTAGCAATTTCGGCATATTGGGCGTGCAGTTGGGTTGGTTGCGGCAAGCGGGTGTGGAGGCGAGGCGCAGAGTGCGCGCGCGATTCGCATACTGATCGTCTTCGTCGTGAGAGGCACTCTTCAAAAGTGTTAACTTTACCAACAAAGTTTTATGCTAATTAGTATCTACATTGTACAAATTATGACTAAATCCTACAGCTATTTTTGCATGGAATGCAGTTCGTTGAATGCCATTTCTAATTCTCAAATTCTTCTCTTATCTCACAAGTCCTAAGGAGTAAAATGCATTTTGCCAACTACTGAACCAATGATATGTTATTGTTATGATTGTGAAACGTGATCGGTATAGATCTATGGTTACTTTAACCAAATTTGGTATTCAAATGCATTTAAGTTCCGAGAATCGTTGGCTATAACTTCGTGCCTGACTTTCTGTATCGGGCTATAACTCTCGACTAACGAACCGGGTTCACTTGCATATAACACGAAATTGAACACGCGATTAAATCATGCAATTTGACGAGTAGAGGCTGACAGGCAGCGTGAAGTACCGCTCGGCGAGTAGGTACGTGGATTTAATTAATCAATATACGAGGACGTAGCGATGGACCAACCTGGCTTATCAATCCACACTAGCCGGCTCTTGTTATTGATCTTAATCGCACTGACACGCCTCTGTTGACAGCCCTATATATATGGAAACAACCACTTATGCCTTCATAACAGCCTTAAAGAGCTGTTTATAAGATAAAGTTTTAAGATAAACGATTACATCATGGATAGGGATATTTGGCAGTGATAAAGTCCTGCACTAGATATCTTTCGCAAAATAAATAGGCTTTCTACTGTAGCAATGTAATTTTATAATACTCTGATACTGAAATGATATATTGTAGGTATACTGTTTTGAAAAAATTATACCTTGCCGAGTTTTTTACGCCGGTTCTTCTCAAGGCAGAGGTTTTCTTTCCGAACCGGTGGTAGTTTATAGACATTCATAGGTGCACGTAATACCTATGCCTAAATTGAAGAATAAATCACTTTGACTTTTACTTTGAATGTATTACGGATCTCATCGACAAATAAACCTTCAGCCACACCATCCGCCAATCGGTTGTAAACAACACGGCTACGTTGCTGCAAACGTTTTATTAGTAGAGATGAATGTTTCCATGAATTATTCACGAAATTATAAAACACGGAAGATGGCGTGAAGCGAAAAACAATGAGCCCAATCATAATGAGAGCAAGCGTCACGAGTCACCGCCGGTGCCCCTCGTCCCGGCAGGCAGCGGTCGGACCGCGAAATACATTGCGCACAGTAGGGGAAGCGGAAAAGTGTTTATTATTTTTTTGACTAGAAATTGTACATTTCGATGCTTGTGCGGAAAGTATGTCATTATGTCACGAGTACCGAGATATCTTGCCACAAGCCGCAGGCGAGTGGCAAGACTCGGGACGAGTGAAGAATTTGTACGAGGAAAAGTGAAAAGCACTAGTGCGCGAAAACCAACTTTCCGCACGGTAAACAGCTACGTAAAGGAGCACTTTTTGAGCAACTGTTAGTTAGTTAGTTTTACTGGGCATTTTCCGCAAGTCGACATCCAAATGTGCCTATTTTGCGTGAAACGGCAGGGTGGCGCTACTCTAACCACCCCAGCTCCTCTAAAAAGTTTAAGAGTGCCTTGGTATTACTGACTGCGTTCCATAGTGTGTCCGGAGACCCTAGGTGCTTTTTCCTGTATACTTCTACCTGCTTACAGTCCAGTAGAATGTGTTTAGTCGTTTCTTCTGCTTCCATGCACGCTCTGCACATGGGGCTGTCTGTGATACCTAAATTATAGAGGTGTCTGTTCAAGGTGTTATGTCCGGTTATCATTCCTACTATCTTGCGTAGTTGGTTTCTGTGCGTCTTCATTAGTGCAGTTGTGAGTTTGTAGTCTCGCTTCGACAGAATCTCTTTGGTCTGTCTGCATGTGTCTATTTCCTCCCAGTATCTTTGGTGTAGGTCTTTGGTGTATTGGTCTAGTTTGTTATATATGTAGCTTTGTGGCAGGGGCAAGATTGGCTCCGGTCCGTATGCCGTTGTCTCTGACCCTTTCCTGGCCAGTTCATCCGCTCCATCGTTTCCTCTTGAGCCACTGTGCCCCTTGATCCATTGTATAGTAACTTTGTTTCTGTCTGCACACACCTCTGTGAGTTTTTGGTGGCATTCGTATATCAAGCTAGATGTGATGTTGTCACTACTCAGTGCTTGTAGTACCGATTTACTGTCTGAGAGTATTCGTATGTTTGTGTCCTTGACTTGTCGTTTCTTTATGGCATTGCAGGCTTCAATTATCCCTACACATTCCGCCTGGAATACCGTGTTTTGTTCGCCCAGTGGTTTGGATATGTGTATGTTTAAATCTTCTGAGAACACTCCACATCCCGTTCCCGTGTTCGTTTTTGACCCGTCTGTGAAAATTCTAAGGTCTGTTTGGTTTAGCCCCTCTTTCGGGTCTTCTGTTAATAATATGTCGTAGTCTTTCCTGAAGACCGTAGTTTTCGGTATTTTATCAATTGCAGCCTCCATCATTGGGAGGCTTTTGATCAGTTTGTCATGGATCTTCGTGTGGGGTGTGTTTAGTTTTGTCCATAGGTTAAGGCTTTTTAGGCGTATTGCCGTCGCAGCCGCTTCCTTTTGTATGTGCATATGTAAAGGTACGAGTCCTAGCATTGTATTAAAAATAATTTATCTGCTTAACTATTTTTATATTACTCTCCTTCAAAATTAAGTAATGAAACACGTCAATATATAACCACAAATAAAATTAGAATGAATAAGGCGCAATTTAGTGTTTATTAAACCTCTGAACATCTTCAAAACAAAGCAACAAAATAAAAATCACGCGAAAAACTTAAAATTTCGAAATGTATTTATATGTTAGGTGAGGTATCTACAGTTCTGCCCTCCACGCTGCAAACTTGGAGCCGCGAATTTCGCGTTCATTTTTTATTGCGCCCGCTCTCCTCTCGCACGTTAGCGGTACTTTCTTTCGACCCATGCGTCCCCTGGCGGCTGTTATCGTTTATTACGCTTTTTTAATTTGACTGCCCTGATAGGTTTGCTTATTTATTTATTTGTACCCGTTATTGCCATGGAATATTATTGTTCCGGTGACAGTAAAGGTAATGATGTACCAACGATGTTTTACGGCGTTTGTTCACAAATTGGGTTTCTATGGATTAGAGCTTGCTATTAGAGCTTCTATGGTATCTTAGGTTGACAAATAACACACGTATGGCCTTGTCAATTGCGAAATATTAATGGCAATAATTATAATGATGCATTCGTCAATTGAATACATTGCTTGTTATAACTGTAATCTTTATATTATTTAAGGATGGTATAATACACCATTATTCTTCATTGAGTACTTAGATTTGTCAAGTATTGTGATCCGACAAATAAGTCTTTAAACTATCTATACGCAAATCGACCAGCTTGAATGCCTAGCAATATATAGTAGCTCCCTAGTATCTCCCTCTCTGTCGCTCGAACCAGCGAGTGAGACACAGACGGATATTTACAAAAGAAGTGCGTTTTCGTTTCGCGGTAGCACTCGATTCGGGGCTAGATGATTCAGTTGATCCCTGGGCGATCATCTAGTACCCTGGTTTCTTTACAAACTTAGCTACATTTTTATCATTATTATTAACATGACGAAGGCCTAAGATTATTCTAAATAAATACATTGTTGAGTTTTTGAATATTTTTGTTATTAATTACCTTCTTCATAAAAATATTTGGTTACTCAGAATAGGGGTAAGACGATCATGGGAATCACCTACCCCTACCATGAGAATCATATTATACACAGGGGTGTACAAGATGATTACTACGTAGGGTTTGATAAAAAATAATTTAATGAAACCGCAATTCATTGATTGTTTTGAGGATGGGAATAGTTAGATGGATAAATTAAGTGGTAGTTAGCGCCTTCTTAAAAACATACATTTTACGGCCATTCTCGCTTAAGGGGATCATCTCGTACTACTTTCCCTAGTTTGTATCGATTCCTAGTTCTGCATGAGGTTTGCCAAGATTAGAGCCCGCAGTTTGTTGTTTTTTCATTCGTTTTTCGTCGGTCAGCCGGCGCATGGTGCGGAGAAAATCAACATCGGACTTTCATGTGTCGTTTATTTGGATTTTTAAACGAGTTCTGTACTTTAAACGCATTTGTCCATGTTTAAGTAGTCTTTAGAGACGTGTGATTAATGGAGCTTCTACCGAGATAGGGTGAAATGCATTTTAAATATATTCGTTTAAAAATGGCTTTCCGGTAGTAGAGAGAAGTGAGGTTCCGCAAGTCACCTATTTCAACTATTTCCAATTACTTGGGCTTAGCGGAGCTGTACAATGTCGCAAGTGACAAAGCAATATTCTGTCTGGAGCGGCGTCGGGAACTTGGTGGCCTACATTTAACGTAGCGCCCTCGAGAATCCGTGATGAGCAGACCTGAGTGCACCGCCTGCCGGATTACTGTCGGCAACTACTAAATATTGCTGTTTACCAAATAATCTTCGTTTATGATGCTAAATTGTGTTTCACACCTTGAATACTAAACATAAACTGCAACTTGTGACCATTGTTTTCACTGCTAACTCTGGCGCTGGTTCTTAATTACAGATGATAGCACTGTAAAACTAATTAATGTTGTCACCTAATAATTACCTAGAAACGTATCAAAGACGTCTTTGATGCTATTGAAAATGTTGTTTAATAGGTCGTTTGTTAAAATTCGTTAGATACGAATCCTACTAAGGGCAGGCGAATTTATCGTCTCGTCGTTAAATAATTTTATTTATAATATAACACAGCTTGTAACAAAATTTTCCTCGTCATTACGACGGCTATTCACGAGAGAATCCCGGTAATTTGAAAGCTTTCTAGAGACGGGCGGGCGCGGATTCCGTGGTACCTTGCGCGGAGCTTGAAATTTTCCTAAATCGTCAACTCAACACGAGGAGCGTTTATAGGCGCCATAAGTTACAGGAACGCGCCTCGGCTTCGTAAAAATCGCCCACCCGATGTCTAAACCCAATGTGCTCTGCTCGTTTGCACTTATATGCTCGCCGCTCATCCATGAATTGGAATTCGTGCTAGATTGTTTCAATTTGGTTTTATAGCGTGCGCGATATTTGACTTGTTCGTTATTAGGGAAGAGACACAGTGGCGTTGTCGAACAAGTAGGCAGGCGAGTTTAATTAAAACAGCACCGTTTCGTCCGGCCGCCAGCGCGCGCGGCGGCGATCGTTCAATAAGCGCCTCCTAATTAAAACACTTATAATTAATTTGTAGGTAGCATCACTGCTACCGTTAAATTGCTTTGCCCTTCGTTATGACGACACGTTTTATTACATGCAATAAAGTTGTCTGGATTTCAACAATGAATACATTTTGCTTCGGCCACTTAATGTCAAATTCGCCCGCTATAGAAATGTTTAGTTGGCATTGCAAAGGAATACAAATGGTTGGTTTAAGTCTAGTTACGTCGTAATCCAATGAGAGCAGACTGCGGTCATACTGGATCTTTATTGACACATAGATAAACAAACTGTTATTTTATGTGGGCAAGGGTCGCAATTTTATATTGAAACTAAAATCATTAGTATAAGTTGTTAGCGTGTTGGTAGGTACCTATTTTTATGTAGTACATTGAATCGTTCTTTACGACATATCAAACACACATCGACATCTTACATAAGGAAACTGAAATCCAACCGGCCCAGTCTTCCCTGTCCCAACTAGACCACGTTCCTAAATCGTCCACGTAACATTCCCCACTCGTCAGCATTCCTACGTTTGTGTTTAGTGAAGTGTATTTCAGTGTTTGTAACTAGTTTCTGGATTGAGATTGTGCGAGCATCCTTGCGCGACTGAGATGTAGGGAACCGTGTGCGTGTCGGGAATAAAAAAGTTTGTGTCATTTTTTTATTTTTAGTACAAGCTTTTATTACCAACTGTACTTTTCTGTATACCGTCATCAACTACTCGTTGAGACGACTCTAACGAGCACAAACTCAACAGAGTTACGTCTGTTAAGTCCTGAATGAAATGAAATGAAACATATTTTGTTTCCGTAAAAACAATACAGAACAGAGGCTATGGTCCCACACTAGGCTGGGCCCGTCCCGTCGAAACCATACAGTACCGATTAACAATTCCCATGGCTACCTTCTATGTCCATCATCAGATCAGCTCGATGGTACCATTATATTGAATTGTCATCCAAACTATACTTAAACCCAAAATTTCAGAACAATCGGTCAAAGATATCTGCTTCAAAATTGAGTTGCAAGATTCCACCCGAACAAACAAAGTTACATACATTGCGAGTTAAATAAAAGCTCGTAAAAAAGCTTTATTTGGCCCACGTTTTTAACCCTCGACGCAAACTAGTTTTTTTTTTAATTATTATTTATTTACCACATTAAAGTACAATACACTTAATCTAATACAATCTTCTGCTAAACTGTATAAACAGTGTGTCTGCAGGTACGGTCAACCAATTTGAATTCTGGGCCACTTCGTACCTTGTCACAGTGAAAATCTATATGAAAGCCCCTTGAGATCTCATATCACTGTAACTGTGACAAGGTACGAAGTGGCCCAGAAATCCAAGTGGTTGTCTGTGCAACCATAACTCCCAAACGGATTAACCGATTTAAGTGCGGTATTTTTGAACGAAAGTCTTGTCTATCGAAATAATTCATAAGTATGTTGGTTGTGCCGGGGTATTTTAAATGTTTAACGTTACAACAATTTCCAGACGTTTCTGTACTAGGCTTTGTCTGTATGCATGATAACAAAGTTGCATTAAAAGTACAAACAAAAGAAACACTAAATGACATTCGCATTTTATGGTATTTAGGTATATTTTATGTAAGTAATAAAATATACTTTAACCCTTACTAAGGCAGAGGCGATATAGCGACCACATACGTTTCATTAGAAGTTAAACCTTGGTTTCTTTACAATTAGCTTCAAAATAATTTGTGTTTATTGAAAATACAACTTCCTTAGACAACATCCTTTGCAAGGCATACATTCCATGGCTGCAATTGATCCCTGCGACAGTCATGCAAATTTATGCCTGTTTAAGGGTTAAACTGAATAGGTATAAAGTACATTATCAAAAATATCAATCTCGGCACAATTTAACGATATAAGAAGACTAGAAATGAGTTTTTTTTGTGTGGTGGTAGAGTTGTGAGTTTTAAAAACCTAATCCTCATATTCCAAATCCTTTGGCGTGTATTTTGTGGTTTGATCTATAGTATGATGGGTTTTTACTAGATTTGTGTGAAAGGGGAAACTTCAGCACTGTAAGTATATAAACATGATTCAAAGCTTTTTAAAACTACCTGGAGTTTGAATACAATTTTACAGAAACTACGCGCATTTTCGGTCTGTACTAGCTTTCTCAAGAAGAGGAGCTTTTGTATTCAATACAGCTTCGGAAAGAATTACTTTCTTGTTGCTATAAAATTGTCCCACTTGTTGCTGTAAGTGCACTTTCATTTTACTATATTGTCTGTGTAACTGATGGATTTTGCTAGCCTACTCTGTATACATCATCGTAAAGTGCGCTTGTTTTTATTGACAAGTCCGTGACCTAATAAGCTATCGGAAGAAATTGAAGCATAAAAATAATCTCGGGACGTTTCCTGTGAATGCTTTTAACGTAATGGATACGCTTATCTCCACTTGGGCGGATCGTCAAACCTTGTCCGATGGAAATGCGGGTTCTGGCAAACATGGTTAATGGCATCTCTTCCACTTACCTGATCTTTCGGATTGTCTGTTTACTTATTGCGTCCCCACAGTAATAATGAATGCTGGTTGCTCTTATGTGATAATGAAGTTATACTTCAGCCAAATTGGTTATAAGAATAATGGCAATCGGCAGGATAATGTGGCGGCGACCGGAGAGCGTATCAGCACTGGGCGGGGTCTGGTGAGTAATGGAACTTTTAGCTGGCGTTAGAGGAGGGTCCACTTGTCTTGCGTTATGATTGATCACGGCTCTTGGCTATAACAGATTCTGTTACCATATGCCCAAAAAGAGGAAACAGTCGGACTAAAACTAAACTGGCATATAATTTATAGGTCCTGCATCGTCTAGTGCAATATGTTACATAATGACTATTTTATTCTGATTGTATAAAAAATATTTAAAACTGGTAAACTTTAAAAATGTTTACTGGACCATTCCTTTGTTTACTAAGATTCAAAAAATTATGTCTGTAAAAAAATATGATGACCTAAGTGTTTTTTTTTTCCCAGTACGTAGTTACTTTCCATAAATCTAAATTCACCTAAGGATCGGCTGCCAGCGCCTTATTTAAAGTAGTCCATGCAATCTGCCCTAAGTAACTTATGTTATTCATCATATTGTCAAATTAAACGTCACAACGCTTTAAAAAACATTTTCCAAGTTGGCTGATTAACAAATTATCTTTATCTTTCGTGCAGGGAGAAATTATACGTTTTTTATGTTTTCCATAGAGTTATGATAAAATAGTTCCATACAGTAGAGCATAAACTTTAGGACGTTCAAAAGTAGGCGACAGGTGACATAATCTGAGGTATTAAATAATATACATATGTATATATTGTATGGATTCGCTAGAGCACAAAATTTCCTGTGGTATTCGTGTGCTAATTTCATCTAACTGTACTAGACGTTACATTATATATTATTTTTGCCCAAAGGCTTAATTATTTCTAATTCCAACATATCAGAAATTAACGATGTTGTCGTGCACTAAATTACATTCATCAAAATAATTACGGTAACGGGCTAATGTATCATCATTATCAAGTCATTGATTAAAGCGTAGGCACACACACTGGGAGGGATATAAAGATTACGTGTAAGTACTTTGCTTATGGGTGGATTGCAAGAAAAAAATTGTACAAGGGCCTTAATTTAATCTATGCTTTAACTTTTTCCATTGTGTAATGAAAGTTACCCATATAAAATGTATGGGTAATTGCTTTTTTTATAAGCTGCCAACCGCGTTTAAATCAGTAACGAACAGTAAATTCTTTAATGCAAGACTCAATAAATTTCTTCTGGAAAAGTCATATTATTCTGTGACCGATTTTATAGATGATGATTATTGATGTTGATGTGTATATGGTCTAGTTTTGTTATTAGTTATATGTTGTTAAATTAGACATGCTATCATTCCGATAAGATGTTATTTTTAAGATTTATGTACAATTATTCTAAACAATATGTTTTGTTATTATATGAATAACTGAAATGAAATGTTTTGTGCCTTTTTCATAATTTACTCTTCATCATTGCCAGACTGCGATATATGTAGTTATTAATTAAGACGAGTCCTTGGGTGGCAATATAATTAGTTCATGCCTGTACCTTATTATTCGCGCACGTGCTCATATAATGTATTGAGCTACAGGTATGATGACGAAAATCTGCTTGTTGAATAACTTTTAGGTCAACGAATGCACCTCCCAGAGACCGGGTTTTTGAAATTGAATATAATACATATAAGGTTTTATACTTTGCCATGGAAGCATTTTTTAAGCATGTGTGTTTTTAATATATATATTTACCTAGGTGTGCAGTAACGGTGAGTTGCATCGTTTTTCTTGAAACAGGCATAATAAATAAATAATTAAACATTGGGCGACAATCTCACACAAATCGACCGAGTCCCAAATAAAAAAATATACGTCTATCACAAAGCTTCTACTTTGTGATAGACGTATATTTCTTAAAAGTACCTATCACAATCTATAGAATTGTATTTTTTTAACAAGTATAGATTCAGATTGCTTACTTGATGCAAGTGAAAAATCTCGGGATCATTATGGATCGCTCCTTGTCTTGGGTGCCTCAAGTGAGTGAGCAGGAAAGTATTTGCTGCAGTGGGGTCTCTCAGGTGGCTTCGCAATTTTCTACCTACTGCAACTAAAATTGCGCTCGCTCAAACGTTACTTCTTCCTATTCTTGATTATGCTGATGTATCCTATCTCGACCTTTCTGAGGAACAACTTAATAAGCTAGAGCGTCTCCAAAATGTCTGCATTTGGTTCATATTTGGGTTACGCAAATATGACCATGTTTCTAGTTTCCGTTCTAAACTCAAGTGGCTCCCTATCCGTTATCGCCGTAACTCTCACATTATTTCGCTTCTGTATAATATCCTTTTTAACCCTGCAATCCCCCGCTATCTCAAAGAACGTTTTAGTTTTTTAGTCTGTTAGATGTTCTAACAATTTGCTATTAACTGTGCCTACCAAATTTTACAATAGTTCGTTCACTATTAATTCTCTCCGATTGGAACTCTCTCCCTTTTGACATCAGACAAGCAAAATCTATCGGTAACCTCAAATCCCTTCTTAAAGAACATCATTTGGCTCTCCCCTAACCCTGATTGTATTTTTTGGCTGACTGTTTATGTATCATATATTTGTATTTGTGTTATTTGTATATATGTATGTGTATGATTGTGTATGTATGTTTATATAATATATAGAGGTATTTATGTACGTTTATTTTTATAATTATTTTGATTTTGATAAATAATAATCTCGCACCACCTACTGCATAATCTAGTTTTATCTCTTTCTCCGATACCCAAAGGTTGTCTGAAAGAGATCGCTCTTCAGTGATAAGAGTGCTTTGTTTGTGTGAGGTGTGCAATAAAGAGTATTTGTATTGTTGTATTGTATATTTGCACTTTGAATGCTAAAGTTACAGGCAAAACATTAGTAGGTTTTAGGACATCATTTACTAGCAATATTGCAGTGATATGTAACTATCATTGGCAGCAGCAGCAGATCTAATATAAATTCGATGTCCGTGAGATACTCCAGGGGTTTGAGAAAGTGGAACTATTCCAAGTTGTCCCACTCTATTGAATGTTTAAAGCATATTTGTGATAAAGGTATGAAATTAAGGCAACTGTGTGTAAGTACGTTTTTGAACACCATAAATAACCATACTCTCTTCCGTTGTAATTTTTAATGCGGTTATTTTTTAATATACATGCGTTCTTTTGACACCATTTGCCAAAACGCCAAAAGAGTTTTTTTTTAATTAAATGGTCTACGTGTTTGCTTTAGAGTAGAAAGATATTTATTACCAGCTAGCCGCAGGTTCGCATAATTTAGTGCCTTGTGCAGAGTCACGTAAGTATACGTGGCAATTAGCACTAATGTGGCACCTATTTCTGTAGCACAGGAGCGCAATGAAGTCCACATGTAGCGCACCGCACATAGGATTTCTTTGAACGTTCCGGGTAATTTTGTAGAATTTGCAGGTTGTAAAGCGGAATGTGTCATCACTAAGTCCGCCAATTGTACTTTTATTTGTATATTTGTGCAATAAAGTTTAAATAAATAAATAAATGTGTCAACACAAGGACGAGAAATGTATAACGTCAGGTAATTGATATAAAACCACAGAAAAATTATAGTGGCGTAATGTCAAACAATATGCCTATTCAAACCACAGATAATTTCGGTATCAGAGTCTTTTAATAGGCAAACCGCTTAAAATTGCGTTCTATTGACGTCACGCTATTGGCAGGTGCGACCAGACCGCAGCTTAAAAAACGGTCACGATACGGAATCGCAGTGATGCGTCGTATGCGTACCGTTTTTGACGCATGCTCCCCACACCGCTTGGAGCTGTGAAAAAATCAAACTTCTAAGCCAACGCAATCAAAAGATACAGCCGTTTATGCCGCAAATTTCCGCAATTTTTCGAAACTCGCAAGGGAATCAAAACCTACAGGGTACTTTCCGTGAACTCAGAATCTTGAAATTTGGTACGAAGCAACGTCTTATAGCACAGATAAAGGAAAAATTGCAAAAACCGTAAATTTTAGTTACATAATATAATAAAAATATTTTTAGTAATTTTAAAGTTATTACTATTCCTCATGAACGCGTAGAGGTATTAAATTGAAATTCATATCAAATACTCAGATCTATAATACCTTTAAGTTGTAACAAAATCAAACTTCTATGTAAACGCAATCAAAAGAAACGGAATCCTCGGTGCGCGAGTCCGAGTCGCACTTGGCCGGTTTTTTTTTTGTAATATGGGACTGATCGAGGAAAGTGCCGTCCTTGACCCAAAACGTACCTAAGTGAGTAACTGTTTATATTTTTCTAAAATAATTGACGCAGCTGAAAAATCTGAAACTTTTTTCTGGGGTTACTTCTAAAATTTTTATTCATTCCTAATATGAACTGTATTTTTTAAAAGTTAGATGTTTAAAATAGTGGTGTAAATAACAGCAGTTATCAGTGCGTAAATATTATCAGTGCGTTTTTGGGCCTTAGATCATAGAGTTTGCGACGACTTATTATCGGTGTCATTGCATTTGAGTTAGTGCCTAGATAGATAACAATTTAAGAGTAGAAAATAGTAGATTGTATGACAAGGGGCTAAAATAAGCCATACTACCACGAGATGGATATTTTTCCGAGCGAAGCGAGGGAAAATATTTCGAGGGGTAATATGGCTTTTAGACCCGAGTTATACACTCTACTTTTCACTTCGACTGCGAGAAAATAGTAAAATGCACAATCAATAACAAATTTCACTGCGAAGAGATTGTTCAATTTATCGTGAGGCGTTTTCTTTTGAATGATCTGGAATTAGGGACTATAAAACACCTGATGTTTGATTGGTCGATTTTAATATGTAGCTGTATTCTGGTTGGTTAATAGCAAAGAGAAATGTTTTTTGAAAGAGTTGTGATTGGTGGATTTAAATGATTTGGAATTAGGGACTAAAAAACACCTGATGTTTGATTGGTCGATTTTAATATGTAGCTGTAGGTATTCTGGTTGGTTGATAGCAAAGATAAATGTTTTTTGAAAGAGTTGTGATTGGTGGATTTAATATGATGAAGTGTTTTGATTGGTCAAATTAAATGTGTTAAAAATCATAAATATGTATTCATATTTTCCCTAGGGGCTAAATGTACTACTTTAGCCCCGCTTATTAAGCCTAATATGACACACTTTTCGAGCATGAGATGTGAAAAATTATAAAAGCGTATCTATGACGGTCCATATATGGCAGGTTCAAACTTAAAGTAAACGGGATGTAGGTACTTACAACGTTCAATGTCCAGACAGAACAGCCATTACATACTTATTGAGTGACTTATCCACCTCGAGTTAACAAACTTGTTCGTATAAGAGGGTAAGTTGGAAGATTGTTAAAAGTAAAATTGGGAGGATTGTTTTAATTGTTGAGCGTGGAAGTTGAATGGAACTGGTTGAAATTCCGGCAGTTAATGAAGTCGCATCTCGCCGTCGTCAGTTACTGGCGCGAATACTAATTATCGGGGTACATACGTATATAGGCTTTGTACTTAAATTCGCAAACTTGAATTCGTCGTCTCATTGCAAATTGCTTAGTTAATAAAACCGATACGCACAAAATTTAACAACTAGGATAATTTGATTATGATCTCTTGATATCAACACAAACGAGAATAAACCCTTAAACCACATTCAAAAGCTATTTTCAATAGCGTCGGGATTTAATTTCAATATCAAAGTAATATCTATACGGGGTAAATTTGTTTAGATTACGTCGCGATGCTATTAATTCAACCGTATTGTAAATTAATAGGAACGGGATAGGACAGAAGATTCGAGGTTGGTAATTCCGTTGAAACTCGTATTTCCCGATGCGGTGTCGGTGTTAAAATATACGACACGATTCGAATGTCTTCAATTTACCCAACTTTTCCCTAGAATTTTCAACTCACGTGCAATTGTAATCTACTATGTAACCAATACCACAGGTAAGTTTATACCGTTTCGGTATTCTTACTTAGGGTTTTAATGCTAGCACAACTTTTATTCGTTAGAGTTAGAGCTATTAAAGTTAATGTATAAAGATTCTAACATGCCTTTGGTATGCTGATTCTATTTTCTTTCTTATCGGTTTTCTAAAAATTATGTTTAGAATAGATGTTATCATCGGATTGGTTTATTTTATTTTACTTTATTAAGTAGCAGTTCGCGCGGCGAAGGCAGGTGTGCCAATAAACGCTCTTCCCGGGGCTTCTTTCAACTCACGTCTTCGCCTAGTCGTAACGACAAGGCACTTCGCTTATTTGAAATACCGTGTTTATGGATACTTACTGCCTTTTACCTGCGGCTTTCCCCGTGTGGATTTTCAATTATGTACAGTTACGTTTTTATGACCCGGATCCCAGGGGGGTTTTTATTTATGTCTCGCTTAGCCTTTATAGCTTTAAGTGACGTGAAGTTAACATTTACACCTTTTACTCCGCATGTGATCCATGTTTATTTGTTTTTGATAAAAGCTACTTGTTTTGCTTAACATTTTTGGAGTTCCGTACCAAAAAAGAAAAAAAGGAACCCTTATGCCGACTTCGTCCGTCCGTCCCTCTGTCTGTCACAACGTTAAATATCTCAGGAACCACGTATGCTATCAGTTCGAATAGTTGTAAACAAGCCTAACGCACGTGTATGGAAATTTAAAATCTGAAACATCAGGGGGTGCAATATTTCAAAGTCTAGTAATTAGCTCAAGTAGTGGGCTATGAAATGAAAGAGTTCTAGGAGCACATTCTAAGTTTTTTTAAGTAAATAAATTTCGATTTATGAAGGAAAATGTTGAAAAAATTGTACCATTCCCCCCTTTATCTTCGTAGTTTACCGAGCGAACATTTTGAAATTATTACATAAAATTAACATTATTATAATTACTATCTACTAATAAATGCGCAGTTAAACTTAAGTATTAATATAGGCGACATGTTTCGAAATTTTCGGTAGTTCTTTTTCAGGATGAGTGAAACATCTTCATGTTTTTCGTCAGGAAGGGTTCGAAACAAGTCGTGACGTTTAATAGGTACGTGAGTTTAACCGTGGATTTATTAGTATTATTTTAGACAGTGCCTATTAGTAGGTACTATAGACATTAGACATGTCTCACAAAACTTTACATTCGATTATTATAATTATTACAGGAAAAATATTACTGTATCTCTACTTAGGTTATTTTTCTTTAAATCATCAAAATAATTTCTTTACTAAGTTGGTAATTTAATCACCTTTGTATTTATTTATTTTCTCCGCAAATTCCTGTTAGATTATTCTGAAAGCATCTTCCTTCAAATTAAATTAAAACTATTGCAGACGGTTCACGTGATTAAAAAATATCGCTGAAAAACCAACATACTTACTCGTACACATACCGAGTTCTTGCGCGACCTAGTTAGTAACCAAATGCACCGAATGGCGCTCGCTGTACTCATGGCGGTAACTACTTACTAAGAATTTTCAAGAATGAATGGGCGGAGAAAGACGGGTATGTTATGTGAAAGTTTGTACGGAACCCTCGGTGCACGAGTCTGACTCGCACTTGGCCGGTTTTTTACTGTTGGACAAAATTTTACGTGACGAAGCAAGCACCAAAACAAAATTAACTAACTGAATGTGAAATTCATAAATATGTAACTTTTAGTTAAAATTTACGTTGAACTTTTGGCGTCTGTGTTGACAATTTTTCAGCCGCACCATGCCTGATATTTTGCCAACGTTCGGGAATATATTTGTACATATTTTATATGGTCTTTGCACTTTGCTCTTAGACTTTGACAACATTACAAATAATTACGCATCAAAAATCATTTTTGTCTTTGTAATATAATTGGTTCCGCGGAATCTTATACCTGTTTTATATAGTTTTTATTATTATTATTAGTGATTTATGGGCCTTTAATATGCCGCTTCGACCAGCGAGTGTGGCAGCCCTTCTTTTTTAGAGTTCACCGTTGAGGCCCGGTGCCTCCAGGAAATTCCAGATTCTTTGGGCGGTGATATGTTGTACCTCTTCTGGATGCATGATGTGCCGCCCTAGGTAGGTACTTCTTTTTTGCATGAGTGGTCCGCAGGAGCAGAGAATGTGCATTGCTGTCTCTTCTGTCTCTTGGCAGAACCTGCAAGTTGCGTCCAGTTTCATACCTATTTAAAACAGGTGTTTGTTCAATTTGCAATGTCCTGTCAGGATTCTCGTCACTGCGCATTTTTGCGTCGGTTTTGTGCCTTTTGAGTTGTAATAGCTCTTTAGACAGTTTATTATTGAACCCTTTAATTAAGGCTTTAGCCTGTTTTTGTCCTTTGGCAGACATCCACAGCTTGATTGCCTCTGATTTTTCTGTGTTGTTTAGCAGAGAATATGCTGTCCGTTTTGTGATACCACAAAACGGTTCTGGGCCGACCAGGGTTGTTTCTGCACCCTTCCTTGCAAGTTCATCTACTTTTTAATTCCCTACAATACCGGAATGCCCTGGTACCCATCTAAGTATGACTTTATTGGAATTAGCCAGGGTGTTTAAATTGTTTTTACAATTCTGGACTAGTTTAGAGTAGAACTCTAGGTATTCTAGTGCCAGCAGAGCAGCTTGGCTGTCTGAGTTGATGTAGATGTGTTGGTTATTTTGGTTTCTTTCAAAATTGATCTCCACTTTATATAGTTACAAAGGAAACAATATAAAATCAAAACGACAATAAATACCGATGCAATCTCATAATGAATATTTACCATATTTATATCATAGATAGTTTTATGAGTCTAGTTTCCAACGATGTGGATAAATCTTAGAGTTAGACCGCTCTACGTACGAAACAGATGCAGGGTTTGTTTGTTTCCCGCTAGTACAATGACTTAATAAATAAACAAATAATAAATAAATAAATAAATATTAGGGGACATTCTTACACAAATCGAACTAAGCCTTTAGTAAGCTCAATAAGGCTTGTGTTATAGGTACTAGACGACGATATATATAATAGATAATAATATACATAGAAAACATCCAAGACTCAGAAACAAATATTCATGCTCATCACACAAATATTTGCCTTTACCGGGATTCGAATCCAGGACCTTAAGCTTCGTAGGCAGCGTCACTACCAACTAGGCTAACCAGCCGTCAGTTAATGTTTCAATAGTGAATGTTTCAATATGCTTAGTGAAGCCACGTCGCATTTTGTATAAGCCAAAGTCGCGACGTGTGTCGTCGACTCACTGATTCCCGGTTGCGGGTCTAAGCCCGCGTAAGCCGACCGACAGAGATACAAATATATATAGGTGTTATGTGACAAAACATTGTTTGAAAATGTATTAACCGGGCAGTGAGATAGGATCGACATATCGAATCACGGATGATTTTTTAAATTCAAAAATGGCAAATTGTATTAATTCCTCGCTACCCTTTGTGATATAATTTTATTTCAGTTTGAATATATGCTCTGGTTTCATTTGATTCGTTTGATCGGAATGTACAAAACAATAAATTGCATTAAATTGTATACGTAATACTATCAGGGGTCGTATTCACGAAGTTTTAATGACTGATCGTTATATAGTGAGCATATGGTTTTGATGCTAGGCACTAGGCAGTGAACCGTGAAATTTTGATATAATATGTGCAACCGCTTGAAGGCGAGCTTTGTGCTACGCACAGTATTCTAGCGCGCTTAAAGAATTAAGTGATAGACGAAGCGGAAATGTGGAATCGTATTATGCAAACATATTCGCCAAACCAAAAAAGTGAGAGGGTGTAATCGTTAAGTGTAACCAGGCGATTATTCAGTAAATATAACAGATATCAAAAATCTTAAAACTGATATCGAAAGTACGTTACGCAATGAGTAAAATCACATCAATAACTTTTTGAAAATAAAAACTAGAAATATCCAAAATATTAAGTTAAAAATAGTATGTTTAAACGCTCCTGGTCGCTGAATTAATGTCACTGAATTTAACGCCCAAATCGAATACACGTAGGTATGTGTTCATTCTCATTAATTTGGTTTCATTGTATTCCAATCAACATCAATCTTGCTTAGAGAGCTTCTTGACTTGTTATATCGATGAGCCAATAGTTTTTATACAAACGAGTATATTGAATAATTATGTTGCTATGAAAAATACTTTCGATGTTTTTAGCCTGTGGCACGAACGCTATATACTCGTAAAACTGAGTTCGTTATGTAATAAAAAGCACTCTCTCACAAGTTGGAATGCAAATAAAATGTGTAACAACCGTATCTTTTAACACGATTACTAAGCGGTTGAGGAGAGTGGCTATTCATTGTATTCCATCGACGGATGAGGAGAAAAATGAAATAAAGTTGTATTGCGTGGTGGAAATACAAAGGAATAGTTTGGAACGAGGTCCTTTGGGGGCGCGGGGCCCGTGCGAACGCTGAGTGGCCGGCGCCATTATAATGCAACCGAAAGTACTGAAGTTTTAATTCAAACTGCGATATTAGAACCTCCCATAAAGTTAGTTAGTAAACTGGCGACTGTGGTCTTTACCCTGACATATGACAGTATTAACCAATAAGGACATTTATTACCTATTTTATGATCCATTTAGTGTCTAGGTGCTTGCCTAGTAAATTTTCGGATAAAATCTTTAAATATTTTTTTGTCTTTAGTAGGTAGGGAGAGGTCTCTGCACTAGGAGGGGCAATGCGTAATTTTTTTTCCTGGTGGTGAGTAAGGTGACCACCAGAACTCCCGAGGATGCGTTGTTTTGAGAGTGAGGGACCCGTATTCGGTTTAAAGAATCTTTATTCTCATAAGAATTACAATAAATTCACTTACATGATAATAGAAAGAAAGAAAGAAAGAAAGAAAGAAAGAAAATACATTTATTCACAAACACACAGGACACACATATAATATTTATATATTAGGTACTAATTAAGTGTGCAGTATTTAAAGTATTTGTCTCTAAGTAGCTATCAACATAAAGAATCCTCAAATCAACAAGGGGTCGGTAGCGCGCTTGCGACTCCTCCGGGGTATCATAGGAATGGGATATTCAGCGGACGTGCCATATTTTTAATCTCAAATTAATGTTATTGAGCCTTTGTGTACCGAATTCTGCCCTTGTTCCATAATGAGACGAGCGAGAGGATGACGTCGTAGGCGATACTTAAAAGCGATATCGCTTGCCTCTTTTCCGTTGGGCCGCAGGAATACCGGCAAAAACCGTCAGGTGCGGAGTCCGCTGCGCTCCACGACGCGCGTGACTTCCCAACAAAAACTTGCGGAAAATAATATAACCTTAGTATGGCTTTGCCCAAAAATCCAATTATGAATCAGTACTTCTGGAGAAAATAATTATATCGTAGCTTCATTTTGCCAGGACTATGAGTAAAGCCTCCTGTCTAGTACGCGGAGGGATTGGTTTGGACTAAAATTAGGTCGTATCTGAAAAGATCAGAATTTGATTATTTGTCGAAGAATATTGAGTTCTCGGAGAATATTATTTAATATTATCTAGCCTCATTTAACCGGCGCAGTATGAGTAGACCTGTATTGCTTACAGAGCGCTCCGCAACGTTTCAATCTGATCGTATACGACTTTCAGCCAGAATATATGAGAAGCAGAAAATCGCGCAAATCCAGTTAGTAAATATATTGTTTCTGCATTAACATTGTCGGCATGAACAGATTGCAGTCTTTGTTGTTATTCTTATTATAAAGAGTTAAATTATTAACCGGGGATTGCATTCAGACCCAACTAGTCGTAATTACAATTAAATCTGATAATCAGTGTGTCGCGGTTATTTGACTATTAGTTTAGAGGAAAATATTAATCGCTTACCAAAAAAATACTGGCTACGCACAAAAAAGTACTGACTTGCACATCAAAATTTAACAATTGCACATCAGAACCGAATTTTGATGCCCGATTAGTAATTTATCTGTGCAAATCAGTATTTTTTAGGTTGTAAGGGTTTTTTAATGTGCCTTAAAATACTTAGCCTTAATTAAGTAATTAGTTTCCCATGTAATCTCTATACGTCGTTAGTGCATGCAAGAATCGAGGCTCAGGTCTTTTTTGGTCGTGCATGCAGTGATTAAAGCAGACATTTACAACATCCTGAGACGAATGGCTAGAAATGTCTCTATAGTACACGGCCGTATTTTCAGAAGCATAATAGATTGTTTCGACCAGCTCGTTCGTTACGATATATTTGATGCCCAGTACACGAGTTTCTTTGTTTCACTGCTCGTTGAAATGCTTTCACGTTGGGCGTTCGCTGGTTTTCAGTTCAGTTTCGCGTTATTGTTTAGGCTTGCGTATTTCATACACCGGCTTTGCTGCTGTTGCACAGGTGGCGACGGAGCGTGCCATTACCTAGAGATTTGCTCACTGAACAAAACGTTCCAATTCAATTACGGAACATACCTGCAAACTGACTGACTGATTTAATTAATACTTGCTTGATAAATCTTACTTCTATACTATGTGAATAAAGGCCCAAATCACATATAGGTTTCTGCCTATTTCTGTTTAACTCGGACCTCTAAGACTGATTTTGATGAGGTTTTCACTAACGAGTAGAGTTTTCCTAGGCGATATACTTGTTGTGCAAGTATACTTTAAATTGTGCGGGTGTCACATCAACTCATTCTGAATATCAAAATCAACCGGGCTTATTAAAATACGAATGTAATCCACCGGGGATTATGTAATTGAGCCTTTCTCTATTGCATTACTCCGAATAATGAACAATAATGTTACGGCATTCAAATTATCTTTTTGCAGCGAATCATTAGGCACCGTCTGTGGCGATAGCGCCTGGATTACATTATGTCGGCCGACTCTTGGCTGCCTGCTCTAGCCGACATTATGATTTTATCTATATTTCCTTAGGACGTGTTCTTACATCCCCCACTTAAATATTATGAGTTTGCTAATTTTAGGTTTTCTTTTCTGCACATAACAATGGGAGAAAGAGAACTGCATTGAACCGACGGCATTAAAGGTCCCTATTAAAAATAAAACATCCGGAACGGGCTCGAAATCAAACGGGATGTTGATGTTTGACATACATATCGGAGATACAAATATAGGCACGACTTTCATCCATCCGTTTAATGGATGAAAATTATTTTATACCGAATTTAGTACTATTAAAAATATTTCCCCAATGGGTTGGTTAATAAATCCTGGCCAAGACTAGTTATAGTCATTGTAATGTATTAATTGCTTTTGAATATTATTAACAATCACAATTTTAAATCTATACAATTAAAATAATAATATATCTAAAACGATAAAATCAGCACGATTCGCAAATATAAAATAAATAACATTAGCATTGCAGATACAATTTAAATATATTATCAATAAACTAAAAATCAAATCACAAATAACAAAATGTAATTAGTACAATAGCTATTTGTGCAACAAGAGAGCAAAGTTTGTTTTTGCTGCGAGTGCTGATTTTGAGTCCAGAAGAAGCGAAATATTCTAAAATTGAATCACGAGCATAGCGAGTGATTCAAAGTTAGAATCAGCACAGGGGCTCAAAAGCACGAGACACAAATTCTTTGCTCTCGAGTAACACATACAACTTTTCACCTCAGCAGTGAGAATATATTCACAATAAAAATTATAAGGGCCCTATATAGCTTTTACTATAGGCTTTTACGTACCTACCTATTCGTCTTGTGATTATTCAGGAAGAACACTTGATTCGGCGTTCGTTACTGATTATTTTAACTCGTCAGCGTAGCAATTAGGTACTAGAAGCACGCGAGAGCGCGGGGCGAGACAAGGCGCGACAGACCAAAGCACATTCTAATAAATAATCTATACGAGTCCCGCGTGACACTAAGACAACACTAAAAGCTAACCATATTATTGTCACTCATATTCTCATATTTCAATGATAGTTTCGAGCTATTTAGAAATATTCAACACTAACGTCTGTTGCGCTTATTACGCGTGTCTCACGTGTCTGGCGTGCACACCAAAAACTACTAATTTCACTATATTTCCTAGTTAGATAGATAATTAATTTATCCTAGTCGCTTTATATTTAAAACTAATACCTATCAATAGCGCAAGAGTGAAGAATAATATACCTATAATAAAATCAAAAACAATTTAACAGCGCGCGATTTTTTTTAAGGGGCGGGGCGCTGGGCGTGCGTTCGGAAACTGCATTATGTTGTATACGTTCTTAAAAATTGAGATTATGAAAACTAGAATCATTAATTAGTCAGCGTATGAAAATTCATGTTTACCTATTTAAGCAAAACGATTTTTATTCAGATTTTTTTTCATGATTTATTTTCTTCAATTTACAACATTCTTTCTTATCCATTTCTTGGTAATTGAAACTTATAAAGTGTGTTTTCGAACCTGGTACTTGCTTCGTGCTGTTTTAGGGGTCTAATTTGAAATTCGAATGTCGAAGTATGAATAGACCTATTCCTGTCATATTCCTTTTTCGTAATGAAATGAAAGGGACAGAGCTTATCAAGTTCAAGCATCCTGAATTTGTAATAGAAATGTCAGTGGTCGACATCAAAATTAAAAAGCCACTGACTCACGGAGCGATTTTGCTCACTGTTTTCATGCAGCAAAATATGCATATTAGAAGCTTTTTAATTTTGAGGCCTAGCACTGTCATTTCAAAGTGTGAGATCTATTACTATTCAAAATATTTGAACTTTATAAGCTCTGGTTTCATTTCGTTACGAAAAAATATAACGACAGGAATAGGTTTCTTAGTTCAGGAATTCATAGTTCGACATTCAAATTAAAAAAAAAACCCCAAACAAATGCGAAACAAGCGACACGTTCGTAAGTGTATATGTACATATTAACCTATAAGTTTAAATTACAAAATAAAATATATTTAAAGGGTTGTTTTAAATCAAAGATTACTTAAAACAACATACAATAATAATAAATCAGCCTAATATATAGCCCGACAAGCCGCTATTTGACCCTGAGATATTGTCGCTGTAAACAGCATAATTTGTGGCAATAATGTACATACGTCATGTATTGTCGGGAAAGTGTGTATTGGCTTTGTGTTGTTTGTTGAATGTAAAAATTCTGTTTTGTAATAGATAGGTACCTAGTACCTACCTACGAGTATTCATCCCTATCTGATTCCAAGTATTCGATATTTAAATATTCTGCAGATTGTGACTTTGAAGACTAGCTCCAACCCTGATGTGTCGCGTTCAAGACCGCCGACCTCAATTATAAAACCTTAGGTCTGGGATTCGACTAAATTACCTTTTTAGGGTTCCGTATCTTAAAAGGAAAAAATGGAACCCCGGACACGGCTTAACTAAAACATATCGAAATAAAATTCCTTTTGCAGAATAAAACATGCATGTTAATCACGTTGATTAATGATTCTTGTTTTAACAATCTTAAGTTTGTGAACGTACAGTCAGCAGCAGAAGTAGCTAAGCGGGCCTAGTGCTCAAATTGATCTGCACACGGACTCTAATGTCAAGAGAATAAGGTTCTGTGCAGATCATTCTGAGCATGTTAAAGTGCTTAGCTACTTCTGCTGCTGACTGTACCTATACCACACATGGAATATCCGAACGCTCACCCCGCCTCTTTAAAAAATTAGCGCGTTGTTAAATTGTTTTAGATTTTGTTATATTCTTCATTCTTGCGCTACAGATAAAATAACGTACAGAGTTAAATATATAGTATAGTGAATCAGTGACGAAGGCAGTATTTTAATAACAGTAGATAGTGTAGTAGTATGTACAGCTAGGTTTTGACGTGCACGCGAGACACACATATGCCAATAAGTGTACCTTTGTCTCTTTCTAGCGCTCTAGACTTAAATATTTCAATAATAACTAGAAAATATGAGTTAAGTATAGGTACTATTTTAACAATTGATAATGCGGTTAGATACTAGTGTGCCTCTGTCTGTCGCGCCTTATTTCGCGTTGCGCGCTAACGTCTTGTGCAAGAGCCGCACTCAGGAATTAAAACAAGTATGTAGTAATGAACGCCGAATTAAGTTTTCTTCCTGAATAATCACGAGACGAATTCGTAAAAGCCTATGATATATTTCTGAATGTGAACATGTTCTTACTGATGAGGTGAAAAGTTGTATGCACTCAAGAGCAAAGTTGCATCTCGTGCTTTTGAGTCCCTCGCTACGCTCAAGTTTCTAACTTTGAATGACTGGCTACGCTCGAGGTTAAATTTTAGAATCTTTCGCTTTCTTGGGGCTCAAAATCAGCACTAATAAAAAAAAACAACTTTGCTCTCTTGTTGGACAAATAACTATGGATTTAACGGTTATTAAGGCGACTTAGGTTCGGAAAACGGATTTTTAAAAAGTGGTAGCGCTTGTTTGGATCATGATACGGCTGCCCTAAATTTAATTAGCAATCTTAAGGCCTTTCTCGAGGGACTTAGCTATTCGAATTCTGAGTTTCTGACTTTCGCTTGTTCGAAAAAAATCACGAACATAGGTCTAAAATACACTTAAAACATTCGTAACAAATTATGCGCAAAAGCTAAATATATTAAAATTGGTTCTAAAAATCGGCAATATCATGTTTGAGGGAACTTATTTATTACTTTTTAGGGTTCCGTAGCCAAAATGGCAAAAACGGAACCCTTATAGTTTCGTCATGTCCGTCTGTCCGTCTGTCCGTCTGTCCGTATGTCCGTATGTCACAGGCATTTTACGCAAAAACTATAAGGTGTATTTGAATAAAATTTTGAGGATAGGTGTATTTTGTTAGCCGTTACATAGTTTTGTAATTAAAATGACAAAAATAATTTTTTTTAGGGTTGCACTCCATACATAAAACTAAAAGTCAATTTTTTTTCTTCATTGTGACCCCCCGTGTGGCACATCAATCGATAGGCCTTTCAAAATAAATATAAGATTTCTTAGCATTTTTTTTGATTAAGTGAATAGGGTCGGAGATAATCGCCCCGAAAGTCACTAAAATTCTGTCCCCCCCCTCTAATTTTTGAACGGTGTATTTTAAAAATATGGAAAAATTCATGGACATAGGGCTTATTAATTTCATTCACCGAAAATTGTTTTGAACAAGATCGGTTCAGAGGTTTTCGAGATATTGCTGAAAAACTGCCTTCCTCAAAGAAAAGGACGTAAGTGCCGTAAAATTTCTGTGACGATACGACCTTTTTAATAGGCACGGAACCCTTCGTTTTGCGTGGTCCGACACGCACTTGTTTATTTATTTAAGTGCACAAAAAATAAAAAAATAAAAACATTATACTTCCGAACACGCTCACGCTTATGCTCAGTGAGAGGGAGAGAAGACCATGAACCTACGTCACCTAAGTGACGCATAGAAATTTAGTCTACCTTAATTCTATACTTATGTAAGTGCTGAAAGTACATCATTGGCATGATGTAACCTACAGTTACCGTTGAAGTAGTCAAGTAACTAATCCACTTAACTGTGGGGTAGGGATTTGAAATACTAACATTTAATTGTTTGGCACACGAAAGAAAACTTAGGCAGTTTTAGAGCGTGAAAAAGAGTTGACGGCGTTGGCACTCCATAAGAAAGCAATAGAATAGTGAATTCATTTTATGGATCTGGCTTCGGTCAGCCGGATGTACGCAACGCTGAAGGTATATTTATTGTACATGTGACGGTAGATAGAAGCTTGCCTAATCAAGTGTGTATTACCGATCCTATCTTCGTGGCGTGAGTTGTGTACCATATAGCCGCCGGCGTCGCCTTACCTTATGCATGGTTTGAATAAACATGGCTTTTGTTTTTCTTTGAACATTCTTGGCTACGTTTGGATATAGCTAGTAATATGATCCTTATTTGTAAAGTGAAGTGATAAATATGAACGAGGTAACAACGCTTTTTATATAGTTACCTACAGAAATAACGATGTTACGAATAAATTTATGTTCAGCATAACATTCGCTGGCATAGAAGTATATCATCATCATCATCATCATCATATCAGCCCAAAGACGTCCACTGCTGGACATAGGCCTCCCCCAAAGAGTGCCACAATGACCAGTCCTGCGCCACTCGCATCCAGCGGACTCCAGCGACTTTTACCAGGTCATCAGTCCACCTTGTGGGGGGCCTACCCACGCTGCGCCTTCCGGTACGTGGTCGCCACTCGAGAACCTTTCCGCCCCAACGGCCATCGGTTCTACATGCAATGTGCCCTGCCCACTGCCACTTAAGTTTAGCGATTCGGAGGGCTATATCAGTTATCTTGGTTCTGCTGCGGATAGCCTCATTTCTGATGCGATCACGCAGATATACTCCCCCTTTGGGTGACTTTTGAGCCTTCTTATGAGGCCCATAATAAGCGACCACGTTTCCGTGCCATACGTCATCACTGTATAGAAGTATATATAATCAATATATTCACAATGATTCTCAAAGACACTTCATTGATATCACAAAGCTCTACCCGTTTGCAAAAGGATCTGCGAGAGCGAGTGTGACTCGTGTGAGTAGTGATTCGTATTGATTACTAAAATCCCTTTGTAGAGATCTTTCTGTACGTGCGTGTCATCGTACCTACTATGCTTGTAAAAATAAAGAAACCCACACAAAAACAAATATTGATTAAAAAAGATAGACCCCGCTTATTCGGGTACCTACTGTCCCGTTAAAACCATTCAGCCCAACATTTATATCGTATTTACTGAATTTAAATTATGTTATGCTGATTTAGAAGAAAAACTCGCGTTTAATTATCCGTGGAAATGGAGTAGGTACTAATATAATAGCAATCGCGAATATTATTGTACCTACTGAGAAACTATCCATTGTCAATAGTTTTCCTCGTCCATTTAAACCTTCACGCGGAATCGGGCGTTATCTCGGGGGTCTCTTATCACAGCCGCGCACACTTGATTGATGTAGGTGTATTGAATAGTTAATTGGCTTCAGTAGCTCGTTCGTCTATTACACTTATTGAACCACCATACTTACCTTACCCTTACATCTTATACTTAAAGCCGCAACGAACTTAAAAGCTAAGTAAAGGGCGTGATGAATTTTTAATGAGAAGAATATTAACAAGTCAACTTGATGCTTTCAGGTATAACACACTTACGCTTTTCGTGAAAAGGCAAAGTTTTCTTAAGTTAATTACGAAATAATTACTGGCGTTGTTTCCAGAAAATTACGTCACCTTTTCGAGTATATGTGTACTTCCATTCTATATACTGAAGTGATAATTGAATATAGTGATATTATGTTGTACGTATTTCAATCTCCCCGTGATCTGTTGCCAAACGAAGCACGCTACGAAATAGCAGCGTAGGTACTTCTCCGGTCAAAATATTAATTCAATACGTACGCATACTTATACATAAACCTTCAATTAACAAGTGTAAAGTTTTTGCAATCAGAGATAGTCACCTCAGTACGTAACAGACAATACGAAATATAACAGATGTTGCGTAAGCTTTGGTTATAAAATAGGTTTTGTCACTAGCACCAGTTAATTTTGTATTCGTAGTTATGTATGTATCTACAGTTAATAAGTGTTCAGTATGCACGCCTGCATAGAAGTTTGTATGCAAACGGTGTCACTGTTCTTTGCAGCTGACTGTACATACTCAATAGATGCAAAAAAGTCCGTTTTTTTTTTTGTAAGTTGCTCTCTGTTTCTGTATAAACTATATGTAGGATATAGTTGATAAACACAAATTATACGAAAACATCTGGGTTCGGTTCTGAAGGCCTTACTTGTATTCAGCCTTGGCATGCAAAATGACTTGTTTTTACTTACTTCTACGTTCTATGGTTACAAAATTGTCTTAGTTTCAGGAAGACTTACTAAGCAAAACGTCTCGGTCGTGAAATGCACAAGTAGGCAGAATAACTGAATTGTATAAGGTCTCGATTGTATTAAGGTTTATGTTATCAAATGATCTTGTTTGTTTAATATCTTAGTTACAAAATAAGTGGTATGTAGAATGAGTAACCGCAAATGAACATTTTGTGAAACCTTTGATAAAAATATTCTCGATCGTGTGTCACCTTTCAAATTTAAATTAAAATAACTTTTAAAAATAAATCGGTCTGCCGTTCAGGAACTAAGATGCCACAGACAAAGACACATACACAAACGCATACTGATACACACATTAAACTTATAACACCCCTCTTTTTGCGTCGGGAGTGAATTATGTATTCAACCTAACCGAAAGTGGTGGATTGAAAGACGAAATAAATAAAATCGTGAGGATGCGAATTATAATTGGGGTGAGGGTGATAGTAAAATAATGTATTGTCAGTATATAAACTGGACCAATTGCTCATTAGAAAGAAAGAAAGAAGAAATTTATTTACTACACAAAAGACTGGTCAATTTTCGTCTTTTTTCCAAAATAACTTCAAATCTGTTTTCGCTAAAATTATAAAAAAAAATATCTCAGATGCTTACAACAACCCCTTTCATTTGATGTGTCACACAATTCAGTTTGCGAAACTTTTATTTAAATTTTTCAGTTTAACCCCCAAATGTGGCCCCCTTGGTCAGAATTCATTAATTTACTTTACGCGTCCAACTTTGGGTCACCAATTTACATATGTTTACTAAATTTCAACTCATTCGGTCCAGTAGTTTTAGAGCAAATTGGCTGTGACAGACGGACAGACAGACGCACGAGTGATCCTATAAGGGTTCTGTTTTTTTCCTTTTGAGGTACGGAACCCTAAACCACAAAGCAAAAAACGCGATACGGTTGGAATGTTTTAAAAAGTGCTGGATGGGTTAGCTTTGGGATTTTCGGAGCGTCAACAAATAGCCGATCCTTGAATAGGTGGAGGGAGATCATTCCAACACTTGGACGCCGCGAACCTAAAGCTACCTCGAAACGCCGCGGTAGAAAATTTACCTATTAAAACGCTATGGTATTAAGTTTTTATACAGCCAAGTCCTTTCGTTTACTATTTCTTATAGCGATTTGTTAGCAGTTCGTGCTTCATGCATTTGGTCCATGTCACTGTTTGTCCTGTTCGCGTAGATGTATGTTCCAATACGCAGTTCGTACTAAAATTTGGACGAACAGTGAATTGACTTAGCGGCGGTCAACATCGCAGTTCGTGATATATGCATTTTGACATACTCGCAGCTCGTCCTGTACGCAGTTCGTTCCATAAGCAACGTCCATGCGTTGCTTTTATGCCAGAAACGCAAATTACCGTACAAGCATTTTACATCATGTATTACTCGTATGTACCTACCGAATAGGAACTTCTAAAACATATTTTACAGTACACATGGTGTTACTTTCCCGCACTAGTGCGGAAATGAGCACTTTCCGTGCATATGTTGAAACTTTAAAGAGCCATATGTACTGTAAAACGTTGTACGATACACGTGCGAATAGGTAATTCGCAACTCGTGTCGATTTAAAACACTCCCTTCGGTCGTGTTTTAATTTATCGCCACTCATTGCGAATTTCCTATTTTCTGCACTTGTATCGTAAATAACTATTACAGTACACATGGTGTTACTTTCCCGCACTAGTGCGGAAATGAGCACTTTCCGTGCATATGTCGAAACTTTAAAGAGCCATATGTACTGTAAAACTCGTGTCGATTTAAAACACTCCCTTCGGTCGTGTTTTAATTTATCGCCACTCGTTGCAAATTTCCTATTTTCTGCACTTGTATCGTAAATAACTATTTCTGTTTTGCATTTCTGGTACCACCACGTACATACTAACTAAACATGACATACCTGTTGTCTGTATATTGTCCGATATACAACTAAGGTGCTCTGCTCGCCAAGGGTAAATGCAAGTAATAAGGCCTTCAGAACCGAACCCAAACATTTTTAGACCCGCGCAATCCATGAGCTAACTTTGTGTTTACCAGCAAGTGATAGCGTTTTTCTCTTCCTTAAAACTTTTCCAAACTAGATTTTTATCGGTTTTTACCGCCGTCAACGGTACGAAGGGCACGTTTACGACAGATTTAATAAAACTCTTGCTATTGACAGCTTTCATCTAATATTGGATGCGAACAAGTCAAATGTACCTTTTCTTAACGTGCTTTCTAAGATTTTACGAAATATGGCGGGTACTTTTATAGTAGCAAGACTTGACACCTACACAATTTATCTTTGATGGGAGTTGAACTTTTGTTAGTTTGTTATATAGCGCTACTACTACTTTTTTATTTA
Organism: Epinotia nisella; assembly: GCA_932294315.1. Classification (NCBI taxonomy): domain Eukaryota; kingdom Metazoa; phylum Arthropoda; class Insecta; order Lepidoptera; family Tortricidae; genus Epinotia; species Epinotia nisella. Next base: position 11,069,613 of record OW028677.1, on the reverse strand, counting down.
TAATTGAATTATCCAGAATTAGGGTCAGGTACTTTGGTAGTATTCAATTATTCGCGGTGTTTAACATAAGGGTTCTTCGAAAAGCTTTTCACGTTAATATTTTCACACGAGCTCTAATTTCACTTTTGGTTACATATGGGTATTTGAAATATAAACCAATTAATCCATTTATCATCAATATGTATTTCTTTTCTTAGGTATTCTGTTTATTATTTATTACCGAGCACAGGATGCATTAATTATGGTGTACAACTCTTAGTCAATGAATAAACATGAAATTGACTGAAAAGCAACCACAAGAAGACCCTCGGGGCAGGGCCGAGTGCAGGTCTACTCATTTTAAAAGGTTTCTCATCTGCTCAGCTATTTATCAGTGACATTGAGTGCGGAACGAGTTTTTCTTACTCTCTTTGCATCATTTCCCGAGTACTTTAAAAATGAAAGGATTCCACCAGGCACTAATTAATAACATCTCTTACAAATGTTTGCTAATTTATGATTTTGTTTTTTACTTAGGTTATTCCTGGCAGCATTTTTGTGAAATACTTATATTTTGCCATTTGCGTATTATTAGTTTATATCAATATATATTATTTATTAAAATTTTCATGATTTTCATATTATTTTTAACTAAATGCGATTAAAATCCGTTTAGTTTTTTTTTAAAACACCTGTACCGGTACAAAATACCTCACAGAACATGGCGCTCAAACGATTCCAACTACTCCTGGAGTCATGTCAAATATTTTTTATCCTTTGCACTGTCACAATAGATCATAAGAATGTAGGTTACTTAACACCGTCTTTGAATAAAATTTGACATATGTTTGGTATATGTTGTGACAATTAAGATTTGATAGTAGCTTATACTCGCAGGTAAAAAGGACGAAAAAAGGTGATTTTTAAATATTTATACGGATATACGGATTGAGGTTTTGGCTTTATTGGTCTGCGTTGATGCACTTTTCTCACATTATTTTGTTTATTACAGGTAAGTTCATCAGCTCATTATTTCTCTGGAAATACGTCACAACAGCCGGTAAGCTCTTTGGCAGTTTTTCTGCATATCAATCAATGTGTACTCATAGTGCGCGCACATTCAAGTTTGATTCGGATGCTGACGTTCGTAGCGCCGCCATCAGGGGCGATTAATCACTCAATTTAACAGAAGGTAGGCACTGCTCTTGGCTTAGCTGGGTGAAGATAAGCGATGGTAATAGGGTAGACGGCAGTGGGTAGTCCACGATGAAACGTTAACGGGTCGATTATGCGAGCCCATCGAGTGCGTACTCGAGCGGCCCGGCCCGCCTGCGCGCCCTAATGACGGGTCGCGCATTTAAATAGCCTGCTTCCGATCAAAACGGCTCACATATTCACATTAAATTCATATCCTTCATTTCACCTACAATTCAAAATGACGATTTGCTATTTATCAACTAGCTCCCGCGTTACTAACAGCGAGCATTGGAAGCCATAAGATAAGTGAGGTAATTTACATTTCTACCTCCGTGAGCTGAGGTTTCGCTTTATGTTTGATGATATGGCATGAATAAAGATAATTTAAATGTGTATCTGAAATCTGGCTAAGCATAAACTGAAAATCACCGCAAAATAAAGAAAATACAGCACCGTAGATATATTATATTATATCTACGGTGCTGTATTTTCTTTATTTTGCAGTGGTTTTCAGTTCGGATTTGATTGACCTGACTGATGGCATACAAAATGTCATATAATTATGGACCGTATTCGTATCAAACATTGTGACTATAATTACTATAAGTAAACGTAGTTTATGCAAACAAATATTTTTTTCGTCAATAGGTACTCAAATACTGACTTAGGGTATTCGTCATAATTTAGTTAATTATTTTTTGATAATAATCAATATATCAATTTATTTTGTTTCATTGACTTTTTACATTCAACAATAACAAACATACATTCAGTTTTTTCTATGTAGTAAATTGTTACGTGTATGCTATAAAATAAATATTCTATCGTGGTACCTGGGCGATCGAGCTCTGCTTAGGTAAAAATCCGAAAACTAATTTTCGCAGATATGAAACCTAGCTAGATAAATTTTTCGCCCCCGTAAACCCTAATGTTCAACTTTCATCTTAATCGTTAGAGCCATTTTTGAGAACGTGATTAGTGATTACAAATTTATATAAGCCTCGGCCAAAAGTATTGAGCACCCCACGTTTTCCTTTGTAACTTATGGATAAAGTATTATTTTTAAATTTCATAAATACACGAAGACGTAAAATATAATAAGGGTTTGAACATGTGCAAATCATTAATATCTATTATTTTGAAATTGCTATTTGCGTCTGAAAACTGAAGCTAGGAAAAGTCGGTTGTACAATAAAGGTTTAATTGTATATTTTTTTCACGGAATTTCCCTTAACGTCAATAAATATGACGATTTTTTCCGATAGATACACAACTTTCTTTTATAAAATATATAAATGCACCTTTTAAAGTTTGACTTTTGTATGAAAAACGAATGGGTGCTCAATACTTTTGACCAAGGCTCTATACAAATTTTGCTCGTGTATAGTACCTACCACGACGACCGAGGTGGCTCGTAGTTTATCGTGTTACACTTACATATATATACACATATAGTTCGTTTAACACTTAGTATAGGACAGGATAAACATTTCTATCAGCATGTATGTTGATAAAAAAAACAGCTTGCGTACATATAATGTTTTCGCATCCACTATAGCTGACGTGCGTGAGCGTGACCCATTTTATTCGCAACATGTACTCAGGTCTGATTTATTCCGAACATGCATAACACCATTACTTGCCGATGTACGCCTATATAATATTTTGCGATCTGGCTTCTTACTATTTCTTAGTTCTACTTATTATTCCACAGTCTGAATTACTTCAAGCAATAATCCTAATGTAAAAATTGCCTATTGATTCGTGTCGTCATTATCATTATGCGGGTTTTCTGAATTGCTATCGTTTTAATAACATCGCATTACCTAACTTTAATAGTATTATGTAAGAAAACGTTTATTAATGTCGAGTAGGGAGACGTACCGAGGAGTCTAGGCGTTTTGCCAAGCAGTTGAACGAAATTATATTAGGATATTCTAACAGCACAAACCGAGTGACTTTTGTTGTAACTTGAACACTGTACGAGAACCTATGTATTTTGGTTTAACAAATGACTAATAAGATTACGTCCATGAGTCTAAAGTCATGTTCACAAATTGAACGTTTGGCACAATAATAAAATCAATACCGGGTTCTTAAAAATTACTTGAAAAATGTACATTCATTGTAAGATAATGAGGCGATTTCGGCAACTCATTGTCCGTTGAAAATAATCAACCATCTGACTCGACAAAAATGGAAGTATTCAAAGTGTTTGACTCTGAACCTTCCCTTTCCGCAGATGCCTGGGATATTTCAGAGAATGTCGATGTTCATAATTATGTCGTCGTAGTTACTTGAAGTTGCGCGATGCCTGCTTGACAGTTTGTGCCAAGGTGGGCGTGAAACCCGTCTCATCAGATATATTCATAATTAGGCCCTGAATGTATGACGTGATTATCACAAACTAATTATGCCGTGCACGTTCATGTAACTCAATAGTTGGCATGAATTCACAGTTTTCTTCTTGATGTATCATTATATTCCTACTGTAAACGTATTTTCTCCAACTTGTTCGGAAATGTTCCCATTAATGTAGTAAAAACACACCGTGAAGTCTATCGTTATATGCATTGATGCGATAATAAATTAAAACAGTGGAATTACTTTCCGGAAATGCTCGAGAAGTGTACATTATTGTGCAGGTTTTTAGGGTTCCGTAGCCAAAATGGCAAAAACGGAACCCTTATAGTTTCGTCATGTCCGTCTGTCCGTCTGTCCGTCTGTCCGTCTGTCCGTCTGTCCGTCTGTCCGTCTGTCCGTATGTCACAGGCATTTTACTCGAAAACTATAAGGTGTATTTGAATAAAATTTTGAGGATAGGTGTATTTTGTTGGCCGCTACAAAGTTTTGTAATTAAAATTACAAAAAAAAAATTTTTTAGGGGTGTACTCCATACATAAAACTAAAAGTCAAAAAAATTTTTTTCATCGTGAGCCCACGTGTGGCACATGAATCGATAGGCCTTTCAAAATAAATATAAGGTTTCTCGGGAATTTTTTTGATTAAGTGAATACAGTCAGAGATAATCGCCCCGAAAGTCACTAAAATTCTGTCCCCCCCCCTCTAATTTTTGAACGGTGTATTTTAAAAATATGAAAAAATTCATGGACACAGCGCTTATTAAGTTCATTCACCGAAAATTGTTTTGAACAAGATCGGATGAAAGGTTTCCGAGATATTGCTGAAAAACTGCCTTCCTCAAAGAAAAGGACGTAAGTGCCGTAGGATTTCTATGACGATACGACCTTTTTAATAGGCACGGAACCCTTCGTTTTGCGTGGTCCGACACGCACTTGGCCGGTTTTTTTACTCTTAATTTCATCCAAGAGTTGAAAATTCACCGTATGGTGAATTGGTGTGATGGGAATTTGGCAGTATTGCCAATTGTCCGATAGTCACGTACCAAAACCGAGATAAATAGAATAATTATTGTGTCCAAATCATAATACAGTTTATTTAGACTTAATGATCTTCTCGGACTGATAAATATTTTGTAACAAAGGTATGGTTTTTTAAATGTTGTGCGTTAGGAATTGCCGATTTAACTGAATGCATATACTTATATTTACTAATCCTATAAGTTTTCTTTTTATTCATTTTCATCACTATATTTTATGTGGAACCAAATATACAATTCGGACCCAAAACTTTGAACTTTAATATCCTTAAAAAAACAATTGAGGCGGGAACGGGAACGTGAATTTCAACGGGACAGTAGATCCGAGTATTTGATATAAATTTTAGCTTGATGCCTCCACCTGGGAATAAGAGTCTTGACAGACGGACGAACGGACGGAAGGACGGACAACAAAGTGATCCTATCAGGGTTTCGTATTTCCCTTCGAGGTACGGAACCCTAAAAACAAACAACAAATACATATGAAATAACAAACATTAACTACAATTACTCTTTCCCATAACATTAATTTTACATGACATTAAGAAAGAGCTAAGTCCGTTTCCGTTTGTTTATGCATTTTGCTGATACTTGTCCAATGTCTAAGAAAACACATTTCAGCCTCTTTGACGGTATCTCTCAACTCTTGAGGAGTTAAAACATCGGTTTCGTCACTTGAATATAACGTTTTAAGATTTCGTCTTATTTCCTCGCATATTTGGAGAAAAACAGTATACAGGCCTCGGCATGAATGTCATTTCGTGGATTCGTATCTATTGAAGGACTCTGCTACGCCTTGTTTTTCAAAACCATACTCATCCACGAAACGACTTTTCCCGCCCTCTGCAGTTAATATACTATTATATCACTTTATACTCGATTCTTTCTCTTCCTCCGTCGTAACTTTTAGTTGTGTGCAATGTTATCTTGTGTTCCTTTATATTATTTTCTCGTCTTGTTGCGGCATACCTTCCGACTTTGCGTTAAGCAAGGTTTATATTTGTTATTATTTTCTTCCTTTTCCTGTGGGATTTCCATCGTCCAAAGAAACTTTAAACCCGCAGCGAATTGTTTAAAGTGTAAGCAACAGTTGTAATACTCATAATGACTTGTAGAATTTTTCACCTCTAACCTGTTTCGCAGAACTAATATCGTTGATAAGGTTTGTTCACGAAAAGAGTAGCCACTGTTGTATAATTCACGTCTCTTCACCAATCGTTTTGAGTGGCGTTATGGATATTTATATCAGCTGCTATCCATTTTTGGGCCAACTTTCGAAATCTCTGGATTTTGAATTCTTTGTCACACGTCTACTTATAAGCAAACAAAATATACCATTAATAACTTTCTGTCAAAAAAATCATTTTTGGTACAAGATTTTATTGTCAACTGTATACCGTCATCAACTACTCGTTGAGACGATTCTAACGAGCACAAACTCAGTGGGGTTACGTCTGTTAAAGTCCTGAATTCCCATGGCCACCTTCTGTCTCCATCATCAAATCAGCATCATAGTACCATAATATAGAATCGTCATCCAAACTATACTTAACCCAAAATTTCATCTCAATCGGTTGAAGATTCTTCTTCAAAATTGAGTTGCAAGATTCCACCCGAACAAACATAGTTTACATACATTGCAAGTTAAATAAAAGCTTGTAAAAAATAATGTGATTCATTTGAAGATACGTTTATTTGTCATAAAAATGTGATGCAAAATGAAATAACCATAATTCTAGGTGGTCTGAGCCGGGCAGGCGACGTCATTGTTTGCGGCTGTAATTTATATCGTGTTTAGCGAAATTAGCGCCGCCGCACACGGTACCGCCGCCGCAAAGTAAATAGTACACAGGTACAACAGTAGGCCGGCTTACCATAATATAACATGTTTAAGGGCTTCACTCCACGATCCACTTGTAATCTATTACGATTGACTATGCCTAATCGACCCTTACGTAAAGGAACTTCATTCCTCTTATAATCAGTAGTTTTAAGTACCAATAGACGATCTACATCACATCCACATGTGGTGGTTAGTAGGTGCGTAGGTCCTTATTTGTATTTTTTTACATTTAAATTAAACTATGTAAGATCCTGTTAAAAATCCATACTATACCCAAGAGCAAAAGTTTCGGGTACACTTTGTATAGAAATTCAGTACAAACTGTACCCAAAACTTTTGCTCTTGAGTGTATATACATATGATAAATGCGACAGTAATTTTGAATGTCAGTCTGGTACCCTTATACGCTTAAACCGCTGAACCGATTGATATGAAATTTGGTATGGAGATAGTTTGTATCCCGGGGAAGGAGTTTCACCCCAGAAATCATCCCCTAAGGGGGTGAATAAGAAAGGGGGTTAAATGAGGGTGAATAAGAGTTTTTGTATGGAGCTAAGATATAAACGAATTAATTTTTGTATGGAGCTAAGACATAAACGAATTCCACGCGGACGTAGTCGCGGGCAAAAGCTAGTAACAAAGTAAATGAATAGACACGGAACAAAAAAATATCTTACGGCACTACACAAGCTGTAAATCGATGGTCGACATAGTCGAGGCGAATTACGCGACAAGTGGGGAAAAATACGGATACGGCTGTATCTGGTAGTATTTATGTTGTGGCGGCACCGTCGGCGCCGAGCCCGCTCAGGTGTCCCCGCGCCATTACCCGCCGGATTTACTCGGCCTTGCACTAAGACGAGTAATCTGCTGGTTACTTATTACCGACCATTAAAAATGTATTAACTATTATGCCGTGATTTTGCATGAAATTACGTGTTATGTTTACGGATCAAGCCATTTGAGGAAGGATCAAGTTTCAAAACTCTGAAAGCTGAGATCCCGATTGGCAGTTCAATGGCGAATTATCGAATAAATAAATTAAGAACAGCTGTCTTGTAATTAAATGAAAGTACCAAAAGGACAACTGTTATGTAACAACACTTGGCCGCACTACCTAAAGTAAACCAAGTCGTTGCTAATCAACTTTTTTTCTATTTATTATTAAGTATATGCATAACACATGTCCCTTATAGGAAAATCCGAGCATCACTACAGTGGGCATATAAAAAACCGGACGCGACGCAAGTGCGAGTTCAACTCGCGTGTTGAGGGTTCCGTAAAATTCCTATTCTCTAAGCATTAGGCGCTCCATACAAAATACACAAAAATATTGAGAATTTTCCCGGTACTTTGAATACTCAAACTTCTTATAGGTTTTCCTGTAATCTTTAGGCAAGGAACTATTTTTCATATTTTTTTCAGAATTTTAAGCCTAGTAGTTTCGGAGATAAGGGGGGAATGGTCAATTTTCGTCTTATTTCCTAAATTACTTCAAATCTATTTTTGCTAAAATTATAAAAAAAATATATCTGAGATGCTTACAACAACCCCTTTCATTTGATATGTCACACAATATAGTTTGCGATTTTTTTTTAATTTTCCAGTTTAACCCCCAAAATGCCATTTGTTCAGAATGGGGAATGGATGAAAATTTTAGAAATGCCTGATTTTTTTTTTTGGTGATAGGAATAACCTTCCTTAGCACCAGAAAAAAGTTTCAGATTTTTCAGCTGCGACAATTATTTTTGAAAAATATAAACAGTTTCCTCATTTACGTTTTGGGTCAAGAACGGTAAATAGACACTTTCCTTGATCTGTCTCATATTACAAAAAACTATCTTAAATATCTGTGGTAAACTGACACTGGTAATGAACAATATAGCTGCTGCAAGTGTCAATATCATTGCCAGTGTCAATTTACCACACATATTTAATATATTTTTTTGTAATATGAGACCTATCGAGGAAGTTGCCGTAACTGACCCAAAACGTAAGTGAGGAAACAGTTTATATTTTTCAAAAATATTTGACACTGCTGAAAAATCTGAAACTTTTGTCTGGTGCTAAGGAAGGTTATTCCTATCACCAAAAAAATAATCAGGCATTTCTAAAATTTTCATCCATTCCCAATTCATTAATTTACTTTACGCGTCCATCTTTGGGTCACCAATTTACATATGTGTACCAAATTTCAACTCAATCGGTCTAGTAGTTTCGGAGCAAATCGGCTGTGACAGACGGACAGACAGACAACCGAGTGATCCGTATAAGGGTTTCGTATTTTCCTTTTGAGGTACCGGAACCCTAAAAAGCAACTGTATTAATAAGGAATAAAGACTGTCAGACTGACCCGCTGTAATAATAAACCTTCCACGTGCCCCATCTAAATAATACAGGTATAATGTAAGTTACATTCACGTTCCACAAATTTTCAGCACGTTTTAATGCGGGACCCGTTTTCCTCTTTTTGCGGTAATGGTGACACGGTACGAGCTCGCTATGCCGACCATTTATAACGAATTTTAATCGCCGCACGGAAATTAGTTCTATAATGATGATTATTATTATCTCTCTTTTGGATTAATGCGTTGAAATGATGCTGATAATAGAGGCAGATCATTTATTAGTAGGTACTTTGTACGCGTTTAGAATTCTGTGCATTTACCTAAATTATTCCTATTTGCAAAGTAGCGTTATCTATATAGGTATATAAAGGAAGGCTTCCTGACTGATTCATACACGCACAGCCGAAACTACTGGGACTAGAAACTAGAAATTTACACCCAAACTACCTTTTATAACGTAGGCGACGGATTAGAAGGGATTTTTCAAAATTCCACCCCTAAAGGGTTAAATAGGAGCGCAAGGTTTGTATGGGGGAAACTTTTTGTGCTAGGGTCTTAATACTTTGTAGAAAGATTACTTATCAAAATACAAATAAAGTACTTTCAGCGTTTTGGAAAATTCGTAAAAACGGGGTGCAACGTTTGTATGGGGGAAACTTTTTTGAGCTAGAGACTTAAAACTTTGTAGAAAGATTACTTATTACAATACAAATAAAGTACTTTCAGTGTTTTGGAAAATTCGACCCCTAAGTGGGTGAAAAAGGGGTGCCAGATTTGTATAGGAGAAACATTTTTTTTATGCTAGTGACTTAAAACTTTGTAGAAAGGTTACTTATTAGAATACTAATAAAGTGCGTTCAGTGTTTAGGAAAATTCTACCCCTAAGGGGGTTAAAAAGGGGGGTAAGCTTTGTATGGGCAACACTTTGTTTGAGATAGAGACTTAAAAGTTAGTAGAATGATTACTTATTAAAATACAAAAAAGTGCTTTCAGCGTTTAGAAAAATTCAACCCCTAAGAGGGTTAAAAGGGGGTTCAAAGTTTATGTGGAAAGCTTGAATTTTTTAAAGTAAAACTTCGGTCTAATCATGTATTGTTAAGACTTCAAAACTAATTTCAGAGTTTTATCAAATAGCTACTTTAGGGGTGAGATTTGTAACTTCGGTTTTAGACTGTCTGTTTAAAAACTAATGAAGTTCATTGTTTTTTTATTTATCCCCCAAAGGGGTTAAAAGAGGGTTCAAAGTTTGCATGGAGAGCAATCATTTTTCTAAGACGATAAAAACTTCTACACGGACGAAGTCGCGGGCAACAGCTAGTATTAAATAAAGAAATGAGTGCGACGCGTGTGCTATTTTATTTAACTATATACTTAGTATAGCTAAATAAGCAACATTTTTTTTGTTTGTTTGTAATTGGGTTCTCAAAATAGCTGTAACGATTTCGATGAGATTTGCGGGGGTATAAAATCGATCTAGCTATGTTTAATTTTCTCCGGAAAAAACACGAAATGCACTGGGCAAAGCTCGATCTCTCAGTAGAAAACCTGAATGTACTTTGAGCATTTTTAGCACCTTAATTAAAATCAGATATGAATATTTGTACATTCTCTGCTAAGATTCATACGCTGTAGCGCTTGCTACGCCGTAGTCCGTAGTATTATTTTTCTAGTACTCATCATCCATACTTTCAATTGCGATAAATAAGATAAGATTACCGCTACTTTCATCGCAACTAGATTTAATAGATGAGAAATGTTTGTAGCTTTCTCATTTCACACGCCAAATTTAAAATAGAGAACCTATTTTCAATTCTTGAATAATATTTGTGATGACGTTGCCATGAGCAATCAAATCTCTAAATTTTCTTAGCTATTTGCTTAACTCTGCTCGTGTTTGGTGAGTTCATTTAAATACTTCAACATTAAGTTATGAATATATTTTATAATTGTGTTGATGCCAGAATGTACGGGAAGATATTTAAGTTACTAAATGTCAATTTCGTTCATTGTTACTGTGATAAAGAAGCGTGTCATCTATTAGGACTGAAAACCGTCGCAAGTCTAATACTCGACACGGCTGACATTTATTGAGACTAGGAGGTTATTTCCCAAGTCTCAATGTTTGTCCAGCCGTTTTTAAGGATTTCGTAGTTAAAGTAGCTAAAACGAAATGTTTTCAGTTTCGTCATAAATATGCCTATCTTTCCGTAAGTCACAACCATTTTACTCGGAAAATACAAAATACACATACTTAGGCAGTTTTTGTAGAATAGAATAGAATAGAATAGAATATTTTTATTGTATAACTGTGTACATAAGTTGGTCGTGACAGAATTTGTTTCAACAGGTACCCAATATCGGGCATACAACAATTTGTATTACTTAAATAAACTAACTACTGACTTAATAGCTAAGATGCGAAATATTCACTAAGGTTATAGAATACTCTCTGAAGCAGCCAGTTTCTAAGTTGGTTTTTGAATTTATTCCCTTCTAAAACTTTTAGTTCGGCCGGTAACTTATTAAATACTTTTATAGCACTTATGAAAGCACTCTTTTCATATATATTGCTTTTTACTCTAGGTAGGATTATGTTAAATTTATATTGCTGACGTATATTGCCTTTTACTGTAGACATTTTTGTAAAGTATTCAGCATTATTTTTGACAAAAGTGCAAAGCTCTAAAATGTAGATACTAGTGATGGTAAGGATTTTTTTTTCTCTAAATACATTTCTTAGTGATTGCTGATTGTGGATGTGATAAATAGTGCGTATGCATCTCTTTTGTAAAAGAAAAGTAGACTGGACGTCAGTAGAGTTTCCCCAGTATATTACTCCGTAAGTGAGCAATGGATATATGTTTCCGAAGTATGCGCTTCTTGTAATTACTTCTGAGCATGTTTCAGATAGTATGGATAAAGCGTAGCAGTGGCTAGCTATACTTTTATTGATTTTTTCTATATGTGACTTCCAATTTAGATTAGGATCTATATTTACGCCTAGAAATTTTATGCTGTTTACTGTTTCTACTGCTACACCAGCTTGACTTATATTTAGGGTGGTAGGCCTAGTTTTATAATTTCTGAATTGCATGAGTTTGGTTTTACTTAGGTTAACATCTAGATTAAGTTTTCCAAGCCATTCAACAATTTTCTGTAGTGTACAGTTGATATCGGACTCGAGATTGGAAACATTTGCTTTTGCAACAGAAAAAAGTATAGTAGCGTCGTCTGCAAACAGTACACAGAGTTCATTAACGATCTTTGGAAGTTCATTAATGTATATTAAGAACATGAGTGGTCCAAGTATACTGCCTTGTGGCACACCTATATGTACTGTTTCAAAGTCAGATTGGTATTGTTCAATTGTTTTAGTTCTTTTACAATATTTAGTGATAGATGTCAGTTGCTGCCTATTGCACAGGTAGTTTCCAAGCAACTTCAGTGTATGGCCTCTTACACCCACATTTTCTAATTGTCGTAGGATAATGTTATGTACAACGCAGTCGAAAGCTTTCGACATGTCTATAAATAGGGCACAGCACAGTTGTTTGTCATTTATTTTATCCCAGATGCTTTTAAAGGTCTTAAATATAGCTAAGGAGGTGGATTTGCCTTTTTGAAAACCGAATTGGTTCGAATCTAGGATATCATGTGCATTAAAATATTTGATTAACCTGTTGTTTATGACTTTCTCTAAAACCTTTGAAAAGGCTGGTAGTAGGGCTATGGGTCTATAATTGCCCATATTGTCTTTTGCCCCTTTTTTATAAAGCGGCTTTATGATGGCTTTTTTTAAGTCGTCAGGAAAAATACCTGTTTCTAGTGTGAGATTAGTTATGTAAGTGAGAGGGGGGGCAATGTAATACACACATGATTTTATTACCTGCACTGGTATTTCGTCATGTCCAGTACTTTTCTTTGACTTGAGTGACTTAATGGTTGCTATTATTTCATGTAAATCGACTGGCGCGACAAAAATACTATTGCAGACCTTGGGAGAAATGGGTTTATACTCAGTAGGTTGTGGAGCACAATTTACATTACGATTTGAAAAAAATATATTAAATGCTGTTGCCATATCTAATGGGTCTGTGATAATTGTACCGTCATTATTTATCTTTTCAACTGTGGTGGTAATAGAGTTGTTAGGACTAGTGTGACTTTTTATGAGCCCCCAAGTAGCTTTGGTTTTATTTGTGCTATTTTGCAAATGTTTATCGTTTGTTATTATTTTGGCTTTTCTTATCACCGTTTTAAATAGCTTACAATATTTGTTATATCTAAGTTTATTTTCTTTATTTTTACATTGTATTTGTAAGTCTAAGTGCATTCTTCGTTTAATTTTACTGGCTCTTCTGATTCCTGTAGTCACCCAAGAAGCTTTTTTTTTATATGTCTTTTTAATAGTTTCTACAGGTATACATAAGTCATATATTAAGCGGAACAGATGTATGAATGCATTATAAGCTAAATTAGGGTCAGAGTGGCGATATACTTCATCAAATCTAAGCTGCGATATATATTTTATAAATATTTCTAAGTGAAGGTCAATTTTCCGCACTCGTGTGTACCAGTACTTTTCAGTAAAACTTATGCTCGTTGGGATTTTTATGATTTGCCCTGTATGGTCAGATATTCCTAGGTTTAAAACCTCAGAGACGTAATTGCTAGTGTTAGTTAGGATATTGTCAATGCACGTTTTGACATGTTCTGTAATTCTAGTGGGCTCACGTATAGTAGGGCGTACGTTATATTTCCGCAATAAAGCAATAAATCGCTTTGTCTCTGTGCCATCGTTCATTAAATTGATGTTAAAGTCTCCTGCAATATAGACTTTCCGCTTGAATTTTCGTGACTTGAATACTAACTTGGTAAGGAGGATGTCTAGTTTTTCCATAAATAGATTTAAATCACTATCAGGAGTTCTGTAAATGCATATAACAATAGAGTTAAGCTCAGGGATCATGATGCCACAGGATTCGAAGTGAAGTTCAGTGGACATCTCCGCGATCCAGTCCAAGCTATTATATTGTACTGAATGTTTGACGTATATTGCAACTCCGCCCCTTGACTTTACCTTTCTACAAAAATGAGTGGCTATTTTATAATTCATAATTTGTAGGGTCAATCTATCATCTTTTTTCAGAAAAGTTTCCGTAAGGCACATCACATCAATATCGACACTATCCGTAAATATTTGAATTTGACTTGATTTAGATTTAAGGCCTTGAACATTTTGATGGTAGATACTAAATGTAAATTCTTTATTCACGAAAACAGTGTTGGTGACCTATACCTGGTTTTTCTTTATTCTTTGTTTCTAATTTGGTATAGTAGGCGTCCATAGTTTTTTGCATACTTTTCCGTCCCTTCTTTGAGGTGATTTGACTGGGTTCCTTTGATGTTGTAAAGTAGTCCGTAATATTCTTCTGTGAGCATTTCCTCCTTTTTCCAAGATATTGTATGTTGGATGCAATAAATAAGCCTAGATGATGGACTATATTAGTCATTCCGATATCACTGATCTTTCCTGTTCCGTTTGAGAACATATCAAGTGACAGGTCGAGGTTTGAATCAAAGGAGTAGTGCTTTTTGTGGAATAGTATGTCGCCACGCAGTAGGGTGTTGAACGACTCTACTACTGAATTATAAATAAGCATGCCACAGATATACGTGGGACAAGCTACTATTATGTTAGTATGGACAATAGGGTTCAAGGTTTCTGTAATATATTGCACTAAGTCTGGGCAGTCCATCTCCTGTTGCTGTAGGTCCCCTTCATCAATAAAGATTACACACCAATCGCTTAATGTAAAATTCGTCAATTTTTTCTCTATTCGGTGAAGTTTTTCTTTTATTCCTCCTCCGGGGGTTATAAAATGACAGCAGTCGACATTTTTCAGGGAGTTATCATTTTCAATAATACTGGAGACTTTATTTGTATTGTTACTGCTCAAAAGCAATAGTTTGCTTTTGGGGAATTTGGCAAGTATACTGCCATGACCGTGATTTTTTTGGTGGTTATGTTGGTTGGGATTGCTACCAGGAGCTGTGTTCTTCTCGGCTGGAGTCTTGTTTTGTGTTTCAGAGGTCACTTTCGGTACTTCGCCGGTTTGGGACATCTCGGGAGGGACAGCGGGAGAGGCCGTGGGAGGGGCCGCGGAAGGAGCCGCTGAAAGGGCCGTGGGAAGGGTCACGGGAGCGGTGGTCTCAGCTGGATGATGAACTACTGGAGATGTAGTGACGGAGTTACTCGTGGTCGTGGATCTTTTTAGCGGAGTAGATTTTCGTGGCAGGGGTGAAGATCCACTTCCATTTAATAATGCTTTACAGAGATCCAGCTCTTTTTGTTTGTTGTAAAGACTTTTTTTATATTCGACAATTTCACTGCATAGCCGATCAATTTCTGCATGAGCACTGTCTAGCTGACAATTAAGAGTGGTAATTTCTGATTTGAGTTCCGTTGTCTGCGGGTCCTCTATGCTGAGCATGCTCGGCAGGCTTTTTGAAGAGGCGTCGAGGAAGGAAGACTGTGCGGTGTCGTCTCCCAAATCCGAATCAGATGTATTAAGGTTGTCTAAAGAAAGTCGTGGCAAACTAGGTTTAGGCTTGTTTATTGTAGCGGCATTTCTTCGTTGATTTTGTTTTGGTGTAATAAGGTCTCGTGACGTGCCTGGCTGGCAATGTTTATTTGTAACCTGTGGTTTCATGGTAAGTTTACCCGCCTCGTGACAAGAGTGACACTTCCATGAGATTCGATTTTCCGTTGTCATTAGGTTAAATCTCTCCGTAGTTACGTTAGACGTGCAACGAATATCATAATGATTTTGACATAGGGAGCATTTTAAATAGCGCCTAGTTTTGATCTCATTTTTGCATTTTATACAAATCTTTTTATCTTGCTTCGAAGCCATTCTGCTAATTAATTGACTCTCAACTGTATCAAGGCAATATAATAAGAATATAGGCGTCCTCTCTTGCGAATATTATAATTATGCTAGGCTCCGTGCAGCGCGTTGAGTAAATTAATCGATTCGACTGTTTTGGAATGCACACTCTGCAACTAACTCGTGCAATACGGACCGTACTTTAATGAGTCCAATTCGGACCGTTATTTGACAGCTGCGTACGGAAACTTGCAAGCATGCTTGGCTTATATCTTTGCAAAAACGCCTCAGTGTTCTGCTTGTGTGCGTCAAAGCGTGAGTGTTGATTGGTCAGCGACATGCATAAGCTGTACTCGAGTGCCAAAGCAAGTTTAAAATTGTAGGCGGTTGATGTATGTTTGTAAAGGTTTTTAGATTATAACTCACAGTTTTCTTGATAATTCGTCGATCTTGTACCTTCAATTTGTCACGTTATTGCTGCTGTGCAGATGGTTGGCGCTTATTAAACAAATTAGTCAATTTAAACATATTTTCTGAATTAAAAAGCTGCGATCAAAACAAAACACGTCTATTCGTTGAAAGCTCAAGGGCGTTTTTTATTTCTTTTACAGTTTTCATTAATAAGTTTTTACGTTTAATCTAGTGAAATCTGTATTGGTGTTTGGGGGAATCCTTATTTTAGTTCATTCCGTGATTTATTTTGCATAAAATGTGGAGCCGTATTATTTTATTTTATTACAGGAATGTAAAAACATAAAAAGTTAATATTTTTAACGGAATACGTTTGTATTATTCTATTATTTAATTTCGTAGCCAGCTTTAACACAAATCACATGTTTTTGTTGTGTGAATCAAACTCAGATCTTTTAGGACTGCCAGCAAAAGCACATGACATTTACTCGGACAATCCTATTGACTTACATTTTATTTCATTTTGAGAAATTTTGATATGGTCACTATATAAAATAAATTAGGTATATATAACAAAATTAAAGGTGAAATCTACCAAAAGAGGTGAATATGTTTTGTATAGATGTGTAAATGAACACAATATCACGAAACATACAAATATTTTCCTTTGAAATGTCGAGCACCCGGACGTTTACCTTAGCAGTGGCGAATTTATTTCTAAACGTAGGTATATGGATGGTCAAAAAAACTTAAAATATTGTACCACTATGTTTTTCCATAAGGCATACAAATATTTTATGACAAGATGCTAGCATGCATCTAATTTAGAGTAATAGGTAGTTAATACAAAGTGTGTGCTGATATTGTTAGAGTTCACAATCCGTTAAATATTCATTCAGTAAATAGTAGGCTTTTTTATTAAAAGTGTAAACAGGCTTTTTTGAATTCTACCAAATCTACTTCGCCTAAATTTTTTGGTAATTTGTTAAAGATTTTAGGTGCCATTCCGAAAATATTTTTAGCCAGAAGAGCCGTTTTCATTGATTTGGTATTATATTTTGTGACATCGGCGAGCACTGTTAAAAACAGAAAACGTATGCATAGGTATTGTTTGTAACGTTAACTGCGGTTTTAAATATTATAAAGGTCGGTAGTGTAAGTATGCTAAGTCTGAAAAAAATGCGGTTTATATGATTCCGTTGATGGTATTTTACATACTGATCGTAAACAACGTTTCTGTGATTTGAAGGCCATCTCTCTGTTTGTGGAATTGCCCCAGAACATAACGCCGTATCTCAAAGTTGATGTTACATACGAGTGATAGGCAGTTAGAACAGCTGGTTGACTTACTATTTTACTAAGATTATTATTTATTATGAGACCACCGAGCTGATCTGATGATGGTGACTGAAGGTGGCCATAGCAACCCCTAACGAAATAATCCCGTAGTATTTGGGCTCATTGTAATCCTCTCAACGAGTAGTGGATGTCTGCAATAACGTACAGTCGACAATTAACACTTGAAACAAAAATTAAATTTATGACATTTTTTCGAATACATTTATCATCTTGAACAAATAGCTCCGATTTTCCTACTGTTTTGATATCAAGCCTCATTTAAAATCGTAGCAATATAGTTTCAGTACGTTTGATGCGTTTGCTTCCATATACGCATCATTTAAGTCGCTTTGTTATGCAAAGTTTAGAACTAAATTAACGATGACGCGATCAAATGCATTTGATAGGTGACTCTTCCACGAGATTGTGACGCAGTGGATATTCAAGCTGGTTGGCAGAGGAGTACGTCGCAATGCACTCGCGATATTCTGTTAGGGAGCAGCGCTATGAACAAATTACTCTCCGATTTTCAATCGCGTTGCTTCTATCAAATTCGCCCGTTCGTTCCCACCCTGTTCCCGCGTGGCCCGGCGGTGCGGGGCCTCCCAACCTTCAGCTTCCATTAAACGAACTATAATATCATAAAAATGCGACCCTACATTTTTTGGGAAAAGGCAATGACAATAAAATTCTATAAGACAATATTTCATTCTTCAAAGTGACGCAATTTTGACTTTATAGCTTCTCCGTTTCTAGTACACAGTGGACACAGAAAAAGTTGTTCACATTGTTAAACGCCATTATTTTGAACACGTAAGTGCCGTAGAAGAAACTTGTACCCAGGAACATTCTAGATTTTTCCTGCATGTTAAGATGGACTGCGTACTGCCCCTGTAAATAAATATAAAATTTTATTGAATAAATAAATATCTGTGGAAAATCGTACAATACCAAAACACTTGTCAGGTACTTAAATATAGCTTTACTATTATTCATTAGTATCCTAGGTACATATATGTTGAGTGAGTTCAATTCACAATTTAGGTTTAATAAACTAAATAAGTAATCGTCGTGTCATGCCTCAAGGAAAAATATTTCTCAAATAAATATAAAAATGAAAAAAAAAATCGTTCCTAGCTCACCTTTTTTATTTTACAAGTACTAGTCAAGTTAAATGAATCTACCAGTATCGTTCCTAAAACAAAATGTTGGCAAGGTTTTTCCAAAGCATAGTTCCATAATTTCTTTGTGTAGTTATTTTTTTGCATTGATCCCGTCGTTACTCTTGCCTGTAACAAAAAGTCCTATTCAAACATGAATTTCCACAAAGCGTTGCGCTGTAATTTTATTAAACTGTACCTTTGTTACTGGACAATCTTTGGGGAAGTCCAATAAAAAAATAACGTCGGACATATTTTGTGTGTTCTGAATTTCCACTTTGCCGCATTCGCCTTGTTTTGGACCTTTGCACGTTTCGAATTTCCTCCACAGGCCCCGGTATGGACCCTGAGTGTCAGAATAGTTATAGGTTGTCATTGTCTGAACTTCCTGACAACTTCCGATTAACTTAATCAGAGGATAATTTGAAGAGGATAGACAACGTTTATCCACACGTCCCTTAGTTATTAAATTACTTACGCAATACCATTATTAATTAATTTTGTTCATATTGTACATTAACATGTGCTTTCGCGTTTACAGTATGCTATGCGAACTTGGCTGACACACTGCCGAGAGTATTGATTCTTGTTTAATGTAACCTTATTGCAATCCGTTACCTACCTAATTGTATTGTTTGTTTGCTTGGAATGAACGAAAAATCAGGAAAGATCGAAAAAAAAAGAACAGCACCTACCTGTAACTCTTGTCATTATTACTGATTGCGCCTGGGCCGCGAATAAGGCAGATGTACGAGCTGTTCCCATAACTTAAATAAGAATAATAATTCTTGCGGGCTACTTGTGGTGCATGACTTTTCAACTATAGCTTAATACAAACTTTGTACAGCGAGTTTGTTTTAGGGTTCACTACCATAACCATGTTTAGATGGTAATGATACGTAACTTTTCCTATAATCGCTCATTTAGAGATATAATGTAAAATTAACAGTGAAATTAAATATTACTCACAAAATTGTTGTTATCGCTTCGATTGAAACCAACTAGGCACAAGGCTGTTATCATAGCGAATACTGGCCAAAACATATCTGATACGTATGGATTGTTCTCGTCCGAATGCTCTCGTGGCCAATTTACAAATATCCAATATGTACTGCTACGCGCGTAGGTACAAAACGTTCAAATGACGCAATCCGCTTTTGTTCTGATATTATCTTTTATAATTCAAGGGAGTTTAATTTCCGGCGAATTATTTTAATATGAACACTTTAAATAGGAACTTCAACGATATCATACCTATGACGATGCGAAATAAACAATGTATATAATCGGGAGGGAAAAACCACTGCGTCAATAACACATTTTTACTCGTAACGGTTGCGCAGCTTTATAAAATATTCACTCCTTTGTAATAAAAACGCATTATTTGACCAAAAAGAATTTTCGTAAAATTTTAATTCTTATGCGGATTAAATTTTTATGATGTTTTCATATTATAAGAAATATCTGAGTTTTATTCGTTTTGGTATTGATATGTAGATGTACGTTAAATCCCTTCCTTTGTCATTTTTTTTTGTGTTTGTGCTTAACACCTTGCATTATAATATTTATTCTGTAGGTATCTTGAACAGTTAACAATATAGAATACAACAGGCTATGATAAAGTATGCACACATGTACAAAATTAAGCCAGGTCTAGGTGTAAAGTCAACATAGATCTATCGGTGTATAAAAACGTAACGAATGTAACCGGAATATCAGAGTTTATTTATCTTCCCACAACAGACGCACGTGAATATATTATTAACATTTTCCTTTATCTATTTCCATGTGAGCTGCGCTTTAATATTGCAACGTGCATCGCAATTCGCCTAATGTTGAAAGAGCATAGTGTGTTCGAGTGTAGTTGGGAATCAAGTAGCATTAATCGTTAAGGGTCGTTACGGGGCCGACTATCATTAGTGCATTTTATATCGCGCCGTGTTGCGGCGAAACTCTGGATAGCTTAATGCGTTTCCCCATTACGTGACACCTCTACGATCTACTGTTCTTTCAGCCACGAACGATATTGCTTCTCTCAACGACCTTCGTCTCGTAGGCAAGTGCCTACGAGACGAAGCTCAATTCAACATACTTTTAAATCAGCTCGGGACATGGCGAATTCAAAAAACCCTTAATGCTAATGTTACCTTGTGCTTGCACTTCTATTACGAAATTGTTATATATGATCTTTACATGTAATTGGCTTAGCAAAATGTCTTAGATAGACGGGCATTTATGGTCTATTGCATAAAATTGGTACTTACACCACGTTTTGAACATATTAACTACCACTGTAAAGACCCCCCCCCACCCTTAAACTAGTCTGAACTTAACCTAACCCTAGCTCAAAAACTTAACCATAAAGCTCTTAATAGTAGATATCTAGCTTAAATTATATCCTACCTGAAGGGAAAAGCCCTTTGGTACCGTTTAGTAGCCAAGTTACGTAACTGGCTACGAACAGGGATTTTTGGATTCCCATTTTGTAGCTGGCTACGGGATGGGCCTGCGTAGTACCGTTTGGTAGCCAAGTTTTGTAACTGGCTACAAAATGGGAATCCGAAATTCCCTGTTCATAGCCAGTTACGTAATGGGTCTGCGTAGTTCCTTTTGGTAACCAACTTTTGTAACTGGCTACGAACAGAGAATTTCTGATTTCCATTTTGTAGCTGGCTACCGGACGGGCCTGCGTAGTACCGTTTGGTAGCCAAGTTTTGTAACTGGCTACAAATTGGGAATCCGAAATTCTGTTCATAGCCAGTTACGTAATGGGTCTGCGTAGTTCCGTTTGGTAACCAAGTTTTGTAACTGGCTACGAACACAGAATTTCTGATTCCCATTTTGTAGGTTACGAATCGGTAATTTAAAATTCCTGTGTTGAAACCAGTTACAATACGGGTTTTTTTTCCTCTTTCGAAGCTGGTTCGTAACCGCAGTTACGAATCGGTAATAGAAAAGTCCCGTTTTCAAGCCAGTTACCGAATGGGATTTTTTTCCCGTTTCAAAGCTGGTTTGTAACTGCGGTTACGAATCGGTAATTTAAAATTCCTGTATTGTAACCAGTTACAATACGGGTTTTTTTTCCTCTTTCGAAGCTGGTTCGTAACCGCGGTTACGAATCGGTAATAGAAAAGTCCCGTTTTGAAGCCAGTTACCGAATGGGATTTTTTTCCCGTTTCGAAGTAGGTTACGAACTTTTAGTTACCAAACGGTACCAAAGGGGAAAAGCTATACAGGGTAAAGAAATTAAACAAGTCATGCGAGTTAAAAATAAAATTATTAATTGGTTTTATGTTTTGATTTGTGTGATTTGTTTGGAAGCTAAAGAAACGTTGACTATTTAACCCAATGAAATACGGGCTAGATTCCATAGGGTATTCGGTTTGATTCTTAGAAATCGCTAACCCGATAACAAAGCGAATAAAACAAAAAGGTTAGCCCCGGCTGTACTACTAGTCACTTTATTATTTTTATATTCTAATATTATATCTTTATAAAAGGTCAAATTAAGAAATCATATCAGTGATGAGCGCGCTATATCTTGAAATGAAATGAAATGAAATGAAATGAAATAGTTTATTTGCAAGATTACGGTTACAAGATCTTAAAAATAATAAATAAACCAACGTAATCAACCTGGATACAGGTGTGCAAATTTTTACGAATTAAACAATTAAAAAATGTATAGTTCCACGATGTCAAGACTTAAATACTAACACTTACAGCTATTTGTTACATACCTATTATTTTCTTGTCAAATACTCCTTGATACTATAAAAACATTTTTCATGCAGCCATTTGGTCAACTTAGTTTTGAAAGAAGTCATGTTTTCTAATTTAATAATGTCAGGTAACTTATTGTACAGGAGTATACACATATTATAACAATTATTTTCGTATATGGCAGATCTGCAGGGAGGCTGATCTAAAAGGTTCATATATTGAGCTCTTACATGTATTTTATTTATCTTACGGAGTACCACAGGGTAGTGTTCTAGGACCTACTCTTTTCCTTATTTACATTAATCAGCTATGTAACATGAATATTGAAGCGGGAACCGTTTTTACATATGCTGATGACACTGCTGTGGTTTTCTCAGGGAGGAAGTGCGCTTATCTGCAGAACGTGGCCTCACTAAAATTGCCGGATGGCTACAAACAAATCTCCTTACCCTCAACACAACTAAAACTAACTACGTTTGCTACACAAACTATAGTCGTACGCAACCAGATATAGACTTCTCAATCAGAATCCATACTTGCCACAACACGCAAACCATCTGTTCCTGCCCAGCCGTCGAGAAGGTAGAAGCCACTAGATACCTGGGGGTTATGGTCGATCAGCGACTCACCTGGCACTTGCACGCTGAGAGTATCATGAGCAGAATTCGCAAACTTATCTGGGTCTTTAAAAATCTTAGGCACGTAGTTACGAGGACTGTACTAAATCAAGTTTACATATCCCTAGCTCAGTCAGTCCTCACATATTGTATCCCTATATGGGGTGGTGCAACAAATACCAAATTCCTTGAGCTCGAGAGAGCTCAAAGGGCACTTCTAAAGGTGATGTATTTAAAACCGTACAGATTTTCCACCAACAAACTTTATACACTTTGTGACTTATTATCTGTAAGAAAATTGTATATATTTAACCTAATTATAAAAACACATAAGACAACCATATATACACCGGAAAAAACAAGTACACGTAGAAAAAAAACCAAAGTTATCCACACTCCCACAGTGAAATCTGCATTTGCAAGGAGACAACAAGCAGCCCAATCAGCCAACCTGTATAATCTTATAAATAAGCACATAGATATGTATTCCTCCACCACACACGAGTGTAAAGCTAAGTTAACAAAATGGTTAAAAACTAAAAGCTATTCTGATATTGAAAATTTACTTCAAAAACCAGTATGTTGAATGTAATACACACATGCACACTCCCCCCCCCCCCCCACATACATACACACACACACATAATACGAAATGTTTACTTTTTAATTTATATTTAAGTTATAGCCACCTAAGCTAACAAATTGTAAGTCACAACATGTGGAAGAGCGGAGTTCTCTCAGCACAAGTATATTATACTTAAAAAGAGGCACCAGCACAGATACTGTATCCTAAATTAAGTTACGGAAATATTTTTTTTTTTTTTTTTAATATTCTAGTCTAGATTGGACTCTTTAAAAGCTAGAGAATCTTTAACTATTTATCCCAATTAATTCAAGGCTAGAATTCATTAGGAATCCACTTTGTCTCCTAGGAATTGCTAGCCCAAAAGCAACGTGAATTAAACAAAAAAGTCTAGCTTCGGACCCACTAGTAACAAATCTTAACTTAATTAATACCGCAAAGCTAGACTTGTATGTATCAGGGATCGGAACCGGTTCAAAAATCCCCGAAGTAGTCTAATATTTTGAATTATTTTAGGCTCTTAGTGTAGGACTCTATCGTGTATTTAGTTAACATATTCGTATTATTAGACTGCCCGATCAAAAATGATATCATAAACAAAGAACGAAATAATAACGGTTTAATATGTTAATTTACGAGTACACGTACTTAGTATTTGTAACTTACCTAGTATTTATACCCTTTATGTCGTAATAACAAGAACCAACCATAAAAATTAAATTGCTCTTAAATTGCCTACATAATATGTATGTAAAAACCTCCCACTCAACACATGAAAAAAAAAATGAATAATGTTTATTAGGTTAAAATGTTCAAGTTTTGTATCATATAAGGTTGGGACCTCCTAGTAAGTAAAGTATACCTGTATCAGGAGGACCAAACAAGACAAAACAAATAACGTGAATAAAAAGACACTGCAGCATTTTGAGCACTGTAAATACTTGCCAATTACTTCAGTTGATGTTGAGAGGACTTCTCCCATTTGAAATGGATATTTTACTAGCAGACGAAGAAACTCGACAGCCAACATTTTTGAAAATATAATTATCATATATTCGCATAAATTGATAAATTCACCAATTATATATTATTCAATAATGTATCACTTGTTTTATTGAATGTAAAAATAGATAGTGGTAGCTGAGTGTACTGAAGCTACACTCAGCTACCACTATCTAGCGTACAGTATTATTTACTATGGTACTTGGAATTGCGTAGTACAAATACTAGGTTACAAATACTAGTTATACAAATACCTTTTTCTGACAACAGGAGAAAGTCCCGCAAATATATTGCAAGGTCGTAAGCTTCATATGAGGTTAGATAATTTAAGGCCTGAATGGGAGTCACGAGTTGCGGCGCGGCAAGCGCGCAGCGACCAGGCGCTCGCCAGTAGCAGCCAGACTCGCAGGTTTGGTATCGGGAATACTCTGGTAATAAATATACAGATAAATCGCTATCTGGGACGATCATTAAGAAATTAGGTGATTGCGATTACTGTGTGAGGTTTGAATTAGAAAATCATAGGCACGTCGATCATTCGTAATGGGGGTGATGTCTCCCTTCGTGCTAAAGTGATAGCAGATTGTATACTTAACCATAAGTCGCGCAAGTCCTTGAACTTTTCCATGACCGGAGGTGAGGAACCAGGACGGACTGGGGTGATTTCGGGGGAGAGCAGTGAGAGTAGGTCACCTAGCAAGGAAGTGGTAGCTTCCGCGAGCCCGACATTGGCGCTGTATGTGCCGGCCGAAAAGGGGTTGGTTTATCCGAGTCGTAGGTTCCCACTAAGGGAACGTAAGCCTCCTGTTCGTTATGGGATTGAAATTTATTAGAATGTAAATATTGTGTACCTATACCTACTTAAGATTAGGCTATCGATAGTGTTTTGTTGGTTCGCACTTGTTTATCTATATAGATAAGTCGGTGCTCGCCTCTCGAGTTAGTTTTAGAAAACTATATCTTGTGTTATGCACTAATCATAGTTAAGTTCAGCTTGTCGTAAATAAGGGTGGAGGTGTTGTATATGTGTATAAGAAGGGTAGCTCTGAACGACATGTCAGTCTCGCAATAAATAATTGTACTGGACTTACGTCTATTATTTAGCAGTTAAAACCTTTAAAAACATAAATAACTCAATATGAAAGTTCCGACGACATAAAGGCCTGTCAAAAGGAGAAGCAAATCCTACTTTAGACTATTACTATGGACGAAAACAAGGCACTTTGGATCGTCTCACCACCGCCTATATCTCGGCAACCTCCAGACGGATTTTATTCATATTCAAACTCAAATATGTATTCGTGACAAACAATTATACACAGATAATAAAAGAAATAAATAAAAATTATAAATTAGACTGTTACGAATTTTCGAATATTCGAACTAAAAAAATCGTTTAGTCTCATTCATTCGCCTACCAAATTTCACGACGTTCGCACAACACTCGAGTTATCGTTGAACAAACATTTACACATAGGTAGATACATACATGCATACAAACGCCGGATTGTACCAGTACATTCGGAAAACTTGGCTTGTTCAAAAGCAAATTTTCATATACAAGAAATTAACTGGATTTAATTTTATCTGGAGCTAGGTGCCTACGCTGTCACTAAGTGCATTAAATTAGTCTCACCACTCTCACCGAACTACCTATATAGTTTACCGACACTTATTAGTTACAAAAGTCGATTATCGCAGTTGTTTAACTTTAATTAAAAAAAACGTTTACATGAACAAAATGTATTTAAATTGAAAGAGTTAAGTTGACCACTACTCTGATGGTATCGACATAGTTGCCTTTTAACTGAGATTCTACGACAAGTGCTATCAATTTTGTGGCGAGAGTGTGACGACCGTAAATGCGGCTTCTCGTTCCGATACTGCGGTTTCTGTTGCGCGTACCAGGAAATAGATACCGGGCAGTGTTCAAGTTAGCGCTTGACCAGTTTTCATTAATGTTACTAGACAAATATTCCCGGTATTTCAATATGAGAACATGCAAGTCTCGGTCCAAGCATTTAGCCGAGTGAGATTCAACATCAGGTTTTGTCGAGTTGAACAATCTTGATGCCTCCTGGTCTCCACTGTGTGAACGCAACGGTAACACAAGCGTAGACAATTTTCAATACGAGTACATACATGTCTCAGGTAAAATTCCATTGGTGTCGTTCATGGTCACATTTACATGCCATCATAATTATTTTGGTGTGTTTCGCGGTTTCGTGCTGACGCATTATTTCGTGCTGACGCATTATTTCGGCCTGCATGGAAACCAGTGAAAGCACATTGAAATGCGATTGCCATGTAAAGTGTCGAACAAAAATAGACCTCCAGATATAGTACTGGAGTAGTCGACGTCAAATATAAGTTTACATTTTGTCAACTTATTCCATAGAAATAAGGCAAAAAACGTTTCTTAGACGTCGACTGTACAGTCAAGGGCACCAAATGCATGTATACACCACAAAGTCTTAAAAATATGTACACAGATCTTATTTCTGCAACAGTAAGGTACATATATTGATTAAACTTTGAGTGAATACATATCGGTGCCCTTGACTGACAACTTTAATAAGTTACTTACCTTGATATGAATGTATAAAAAATACGATCGTGTGTTATGCACATGTTGACAGATCCGATAACATTTTTTTTGTTTGTTGTGGTTGTAAAAAAAAACTATATAGTTATACCTCTCTACTTCTACTACTCTACTGTATTAACTATATTGTTGTAGAAACAATTCAATAAGGAATCAATTAATCTATGTTGAACAATACTGCAACTGCGTTTTGTTTTACAAAATTCAAAGTTTCTAATTTATCTGTTGCGCTATTTAATTTAGTTTGTAGCAGTGAAAGTGGATCCGATGGCGGACAGCGGCGGTATGCGGTGTGGAGGTTATATATATGATATTCAAATCCGAACTCACCTGGTCTCGCCATTCAACACTATTATCATTGGACTCTGAGATTCGTAAAGTCTGCGCGTATTCGCAGGTCTGATCTGTACTGGTGCTCCTACGACGAGTAGTAATTCAACTTTGTGAATACGAGCCCTGGCTACGGCCGCACGCAGACCCTCGGCCCCACTGTTTGCCGGCTTATGTGCCAATCACTGGGCTTAGTCTAAATTGCAATTAAACGGACTTGCGTTTCCACCTGATCCGTGAATTTCAGTAAAGTCCTGACCTTCATATAATTCGCGATAGCATCCATAAAGAAACATATTAAAAGCAGATTACATACCTACCTTTATGAAATGGTCTATGAAATTATATTAGACTGAATCAGCTTATATAAAGCTCGTGTTATAACAAATAAGTACCCATCAACTATACGTTTGATGCTTTAGCTTTACGAGCAGATCCAATACTAGGTACATGATGGCGCATCGAGTTAACGTACTATCAGGTGATATCAACAGCTGTTTGTTTTCAGTGACGACACGGTACAACAAAGCGAATCGTCCTTGATTTAGTGGATCCGATTTATCTGTCTTCTTACGTATTCTACAGCTGCCAAGTTTAATAACAGATTTGATAAAGACGTGTATCCGGGTCGGGTTGGGTGAATGTGAGGTCCTAATATGCCGCGCCCTCGTCGCGCGTTGGCCGCTGTCTGCTCCGAATAAGGGTTCCCGTCATATTTCCTACCGCAGCTCACCCATTCATATGGATAGTGCGGCGTAGTTTACATATTTTGATGCGCTCCCGCTTTAATAAAGCCATTAATTTTAATAATCCAGTACGCGCTCACTTAGTTCCCGTGTTCACGGAATAGTTTTTACGCCATAAAATCATGTGTGTGGGGTAATTTAATGTGGATTCAGTTTTGGTACTTTCCTAGTAGTGAGAGAAAAACGCGTGGTCATTTAAGGGATGCTGGAATAACATACGTCTATTTGTTAGGATATTTAATTCGAGACAAAGGAATGCATGGCTACCCTAAATATGGATTTACATTTATAAAGATGTACCTACCCACGTACATGACATGTAGCTTTTATACTTTATTACCTTTTTCACACCTGAAAAATAACTCGCCATCTTATTGCGTATTCACATTTGACGTCAGCAAGTGTAGGTATTATTGGTGAATCTTTCAAAGTTGTGCGATCTCTGAGATCACGCAAGGCCTTGCCATCTACATCCTATGTTCCTAACTCAAATGATTCAATAGTGTATCCACGAAATTGGCGGACCGAAGATTTTCTTCGAAAGACATCTTAAATCTCGCTCAATCCCTGCCTCTATGTATCAAGCGATATTCGAGAAGTCGTTAATTTGTTATTCAAACTA
Source organism: Epinotia nisella (assembly GCA_932294315.1). Taxonomy (NCBI): domain Eukaryota; kingdom Metazoa; phylum Arthropoda; class Insecta; order Lepidoptera; family Tortricidae; genus Epinotia; species Epinotia nisella. Next base: position 11,040,819 of record OW028677.1, on the reverse strand, counting down.
CGGCTTCAGAACGCGAGGGTTCGCGCGACATGAGCTCAAGACAATGCCATTTGCTGCTGAGACCGAGACACAATAATCTGAGCCTAACAATGGAGCTTCTCTTGTTTAAAAAATTAATAAATATACAACGAACATATTGAAGTTCATTTGATTATTAAAAATGAATTTAGGGCTGTATGCCTGTTATTTTTACTTAATTTTACTTTGTAATAAAGATAAAACAAACAAAACATAATGAAAGTAAAATTTATACGTTGATTATAGTATTTTATATAATCGTTACAATCGGCTCTTAAAGTTGAGTACCGTGTTAGTGGCCTAAGTAAGGTACGAGTATCTAAGAGCTAATTGTGTAATTATTGTATACAATACTTTTTATACGAGTCAACAGACATAATTAAACAGACTTGGTATCTAATGAAAATCTAAGCCCTGCTGAAACGAAGTGCAAGTCAGAGGTGCGCCGGCTAAACGTCGTTGATGTCTTTTGTATTGGAGCCAACGCGACGTTCTATTGGTCAAATTCATTATAGTTCAGTAAAGGCGCCACGTGATTGGTTGAATTTATTTTAGTTGTCTAAAGCGTTGTATAATTATTATTTCAGTCGAGTTGGAAGCTCCATAGAAAAAAAAGTATATGGTTTTAGTTTAGTGTACGAAGTGTTTCAAACATTAAAGACTTCGATTATAATTTTTTTTAAATTGTTATTATTTACTCCTCGCATGCTTAAAATATGAAAACAGCTTCACACATCCCTTGTGCCCGCATGCCGCATTAATTTAAACTTTTCTTTCGGGTGACACTTGGCGCTCCATTTCTACCCCAATCTATCTAGTAGGCCGAGTTTGGTGTCGTATTAATACAAGAAAAAAAATATGAAGTAATTTTTGGATGTTAACATACATATATATCAACTCTTCGTAATCCGTAAAAAAGAGTAAAAATACATGTAATTATAGTTGCGGTCTTCAATAAGGTGGAAGTACCTACTTGACTTAATTGCCTTGCTCCTAATATGAGCGAAATTACTTTTTACTATACCATACCTCTATCGTCTATGTCATTGCTATCATGTTCCGCGCCATGTTATTTGCAAAGCCGTAAACATACCATAACCATGTCATGTTCAGTAGCTTGAAATATGTGATAAGTTGCGTTTGTTAAACTGTTGAGAAACGTTATCTGGTTTTCAGTTCGTAGCTTTTGTTAGCTTTGGTGGAAATAAAACCACGTGAATATACTATAATACCATTAACCAATATGAAGGTTTATTGCTGTGCTTAAAGAAAATGGAAAAAGGTGTGTAGATGTAAACATGATCCCATGAATTAGCGAAATATGAGACTTGCTTATGTAGTTTACGTGAATTCCAAATATGAAATTAAACGTAGTAAGTATGTAAATGAGGTTTATAATATTGGAAAAACTTGTAAAATATATTTTCCATTTCAAAATCAAACTCGTAACTTCTCGGATACCTCCAATCTTTTCTCAATCACAAATAGGATACTTAACGTTACCTTCTTTATAATACACTGCGAAGTACCACTTTTCAGGTGCCGCGAAACGAGAAGCCTATAATGAAATACATATCATATAAAATTGGAGGCCTAGGCCTTGCAAAGCGATAGTATTTTGTTTCATCTTCAATTGGTGACACACATCATGGCGTTCAGCCATTTAAAAAATCTTAAGGTTTTTTTAAAATATTATTGCATGTTTGAGAAAAACACTATGAATACCTCGGCCGGAACTAGGGATTGCCAGCCTCGTATTCCTATCCGGACTCGCTACGCTCGTTCGTCTATATCTACTTGGCCGGCAATCTTTATTTTCCCGGCTCTGCAGTAATGTACTATTTATAGCTTGTTCAATCCACTAAGATACGCTCCACTATTCTTATGTACGTACTAGGCAAACCATAAACTTAGGCAAAGAGAAGAGAATGGAGAGGAGTACCGGCGGATAATGGAGGGTATTAAGTTGTCAGAGAAGGTCAAAGAATTAGAAAGTGTTGAAAATTAAAGAAAAGAAAACGGTAGAGGTTTCGGTATTGACAGAAATAGAAAACCGAAGAAGAGCAATGATGGGACATTTGTTTAGACACCACCTTTTCTTAAGGATTATTATAGAAGGGATGTTTGAAGGAACGAGAGGCCTAGAAAGGCCAAGATGCAACTATTTCGAACAAATAAAAGAGAAAGTTAAGATTGCGTCGAACCGGAAAATAAAGGAAATTATTGAGAACAGAAAACATCTACTAGAGTGCAACTCTTAAATGAAAGAAAAAGTCAATGAGAAAGAGATGGCGTTTCATCGTGAATTGAACGATTAATTTTCGTGTGCAATTCGATTGATTTGGCTTTCTTTAATCGATTTCGATAATTGTGACGTTGTCATTAAAATTATATTATATCAGAGTTGATTCTGGCGCCCGAGAGCGCAGTGCGATAAAGCACTTAAGAGAGCTCGAAGTGTGATGAATGAGGGCTCACGACGCGTGGCAACGGCTTGGAATTGTGTGCCGTGCGTCCGCCTTGCCTGCGCTTATGATTGATATAGCCGCGTCCCCGCCTTGGTACAAGCACAGCGTCTAGCGGTACTTATAACGCTAAAGGGGGATATGATCAGAAACTTTCGTTTCCAATCCCAAATTACGTTAATGTTTTTCTCGCTCGTTTGGAATAAGAAATGATGGTGGCGAAACTCTGTTATCGAACCCAATGAACTTCCCTTTTTGGTCTCTAATTTCTACGTTTTTCCTTGCTACCGAATCATCAGGAACTATAAACGTTTATGCTTATCACTCTAAGCTACTAGCCTTCTCCTAATACGCTTAACGCTGTGCAGCGCTGTGACGCCCAGTCAGCTTTTCACATAGATAGTACCGAGTTCAACTTAACTCTTTAATTCACTGCGCTATAACCGCTGCAATGCTACAGCCCAACGCTTTCCACTTATGCCAAAGCACTATTATACGCGACGCTCAACGACGCTTTGTGTTAAACTCACCCTTTATGAAAATAGTTGTGACCTACCTTCATGCTACATCAATTTTGCAATGGCATCTACGCTAGCAATATTCAAAATTCTATTCCATTTAACGCTTCGCTTGGTCGCTGTTTTTAGGACGGCGTTGGTAGTCTAACATTGATCAATTCGATTTTTGTTCTTTTAACCCTGTTTACTTTTATGTATTTATAAGCCGCTGGCCTCTCTGACATCGTGCAGTAGTTTGCTACCCGTATTTAAGGCGGTTTTCTCGAATGCTCATAATCATACTGTTAATAACTACGCGATATCTGAGATAATATTGATTACAGGATTGGGAACGTGCATACAGAGACATATCAACATGTTAAGCGGTTCGCATTAAGAAACTTCATTATTCCATTCACATTTTAGGATGCTTATATACCTCTAGTCTTTACACGTTGTCCATTTGTCGCTGTGTCGGCAGATTGTCCTTGATTGGTCACCTCAATTTAGAAGCCTCAGCATTCCGTGGCTAACCTCAGGAATGCCGGAATGGTTCCCATTCCTGCCCACGTCTATAACCCCAATCAGTTTATGTATCGCGTTACAAAACACCATCAATATCAATATGCGTACTGCTACGCTGTATGTATAAACCTATACAATTTATAGGTTTACGATCATAACCATTCGTCTTAAGTGCCACGTTAACAACTCATCGATAATTTTGGTGGATTACGCGTAGGATTATCTAATATCCAGTTCACAAATCCGGGTAACCAAGTAGCAAAATAGTTTATAATTTAGTTCCTACAAAACTATGTTAAAATGATTGGAGAGTTCGTTTGAATTATGAATTCATTTCTTAAATTACACCAACAGCAAAGATTCTTAAATAACATATGTAGATGGCTAAATTGATAATAAGTCGAGTACCTACACAGGGTTTCAATACATGGCGTTATATAAGCGAGGTTTGTGTTTTATACATTTCATAATATGGTTTTGGGAGTTAATTTACAACGCCATTTATTCGCGTCTGCTAGCCGTATGAAAAGTTTTAAATAGTATTAAAATAGACCTCGAAAACATGGCTTCTCATGTATAGGCGCCGGTAACAATTTGAAAGATCCTGTTAGCGCTAAAAAGCTGGAGTTGCCACTCTACGACGGACAGATTGATTAACAGCCTATTGAACCAGTGGAGTTACAAGAGTGAAGGAAAGCGGTGCGGCGGTGCGTCGCACGGGCGTTTTGTCAGCGATCCGTGGGCTATCGGCAGCCGCAACCCAAACTTAATTTACATAATTAATCTGCGTCCACGGCTACAGGCGGTGCGTTGACGCGTCTCCATTAATTAGCGGCACCAACTCGGCAAGTTTTAGCCTACTTTTAGTAAATTACGCTTTCCCGGGATTTTCTTACGCGCCTCTAAACGTTTTAGGTGTATGTGCGGGAACAAGAGTTTGGATAAATTTAAGTTTGCCATCTCATATCGAAATTACTTTTCATCAAATATGTATGTTAACAGGATTGAAGAAAATCTCTCTGATCATATTTCCGAATCTGACGCACTAATATGACCGTCAAAATATTCAGTTGATAATCATGTGCAGTCGCCAAAAATAAGTTTACACTTTTGCACCTTATTCCATTGCAATAAGGCGAATAGTGTAAACGTATTTTTGGCGTCGACCATTCGTCGACCAATTGCAGACCAAATTCAATGTTAGAATTCATAATCCAATGTGGAAAATTGCCGAGTTGTTAAAGACGCACGGTATCGATACTATCGAAATAAGATGCGATCTTTAGTGTAAGGTGGCACTACATTTGGCGGAAATACCGCCAAATGTAGGGCCACCTAGCCCAAATATTCGTGTTGCATCTTTTTCCTTCCTACGCCAAATGAAAGAGAGGCAACGATGCAATGCGAATACGCAACCCCAAGTATGCCGATCATAAAAATGTCAAAGCATTCATACGTACAATAAGACGTAGATCTCAGATATCCTCAACATTTATTTATTACTTACTGACTTATGTTTTGTGATGGCATGAACTATTTATCTTGTTTACACATTCATTATTTACGCATAAATATTACGATCTATTTCCTCATTGTGTTATTGGCATATAGCAAATATATCATTATTATTTAAGCTCCAACGTCTGATTAAAGTCTTACGTTCTTGATCAATTGAGAGTAGAAGTAAATCACGAGGGACTGAAAAAGTAATACGGCAGCAACCACGACAGCGAGCGTATTAACTTAGTTCCTATCAATTCTCTCGCATAAGCCTTTGCCCTGGCTATGTCAGTAATTTTATTAAACAAACATATAGTTTTAGGGCACGTATATAAAAATAGGTATTCATTAAAATGAAACATTGTAAATTGTATAAAACATTTAATAGTAGGTATGTAGAAGTAGAATCAACACCAGTGTTTTATTGCAAAAATTCCGAGAACATGTGTACAATCCCAAAACTGAAAACATTAAATCAAAAAGTAACAAACAATTATTGTAAGTATTTGTAACAGCTTAATTAATCTGAACAGCATATACAAAATAAAAACGAATTTAAATGCAATCTGATTCATAAAGGAAATATCAGACAATGCGCTTTTGTTGTTCTGTTGGATACCAGGCGGTTAAGAGAATGGGTATAAATTCAACTCGGATGCAGGGCACGTACTTTGCGTAGATCTTTAAATGGTTTTAGATTTTAAACATTTCTGAAGATAATTCCTATAAAATACCTGCTGCGGGCTAAAGCATTGTAGAAAGAGGAATTTGGGGAAAATGTTTTTCAACCGACTTAAAAAAAAGAGGAGGTTCTCAATAGGGGTTCTCAACACCAAATAAATAACCAATAGGTAATGATGAATTTTCTCGAAAAAGGATAAAAATATTGTTAAATGAAGAAAAAAGTAAAGCAGGGGATTATTTTTTGTATTAAAGGGTATCCTTTCCAGGTGGTCCCATGGTCATTAAGTCAGGATCTGATTATGGGATTCAGGAGAAATCGAGAGAACTCTTCAAATTTTATACGCTAACATACAGCGATTTGGGTTTTTTTCTGTAATAATTAACGCATTTGCTCTCGGGAAGCAGTTTATGTGGAAATGTTCACGTACTGAATTGAAGTTGGTTAAAATCTCGTTTAATTTAAAGTAGGTAAATTATTATTTGTGACCAGGGGGTCGTGTTCATGATGATTTGGAGATAACTGATGCCGATTTTTTGACACGACTGTGATATCACCTGTGATCTGGTAAATAGTAATAGAGAAATTAAGCGGTCAAATGGTACATTTCGTAAAAACGGTCAAATTGGCTTGCAAGTCAAGTAAAAAAAAAAGTAGAAGAACTGTAGCTACTCTTTGCGGCATTCTATATACACGGAGAATCCAAACACGAAGCAGTCGTGTCCCGTGACGAGGAGCGCTTCAATTAAAACTGTTGAACTTTGTTTAAATGTTTGTGTCAGCCCATCGTCGACTTACTGAAGTTACCTACAGTGTACCAGATTTTCCTCTAAATGAGCATGAACTTCTATGTGGGGGTCTAATTTAAATGTCAGTCCTTAATTAAAACTACTGGTAGGATGCCGTTCAATGACAAAACATGGTTTTATTTATCTCTACATTTAATGTGTTACAATAGGAACTCTTGAAATAAAAATAAAAAACTTAAATAGACTAACCTAATTTGAGAAAATAAAAGAAATAAATCAAAAAAGGTCCGCTGGGTCGGATCCCTGTGGAAGAGTTTCCATAAGACTGCATTATGTGCATATAAAAACGAGACATGTTGATTTAAAACATAGGTAGGGTTTTTTCTACTACTGACGATTCGCTAAACATATAGACGTGTAGCTGAATAGGACAGAAAACCCGCCTATCTTTTTAAATGAAACGCACTGTGTCCGGGCGCAAATCGACTCAATATAATATCATCTGTCAAAACCACTCTATTGTGAGATATGCCAATGCCAGCGGCGGTGAATTGACTTATTTTTTCAAAGTGAACTTCGAGTCATAAAGAGTTGTATCACAAGATTGGCGACACCACAAGCCTTTGTGCCGAACGAATGCTGTATATAAACTTGAAGTCGATCGCTCAGCTACTACATAATGCGATTGTCGATACTTTAACAGTATTAAAAGCACTTGTGGTTGTAGGAGATTTGGAACGTTCGGCAAGTTAGAGCTTAGCTCGGGAAAAGTTGACAGTTGATCGGCGCGCTTCTGACCGCGACGTAAATATTAAGTCTAGATTTCACGAGAAAATGTATGACTAGTTTATGCTTACAATAAGTACACTTTTAATAATATGTGTTTGAACGTTCTATTTCTTATTAAGATTTGTATCACTAACTGTAGGTAGGAAAAGTATTAACCCATTCAAGGCCACGCAACGCTGCCACGTGGCAGCGTATTTCCTCTTTACAGCGGGAATCGCTCGTAGAGGCAAAACTCAAATGTGGGTCATTTTTTTTCTTGTCGGGACTTGCATTAAATCCGCATCCGCAAAAACTCCGCAGCGATTTTTTTCGGATGCAGATGTAACAATAGATGTGCAACTCCCGCTGTTGCGGATGCGAATATCAGCAACATCCCTGGTTATAAGTTATAATAGAAGAATATTGATGGAATAAATAAATGGTTCTACATAATCTCGATATTCAATTATGGGTGGTTCTCCGAAATTTGGTTAACTTGGGTGTATCGGCAAAATTCACACATATACAATAATCTTATTTAATATGTCTGATTACAAAGTTGTGATGTTATAAAGTTAATTTAATTTGGTCACTCACTTCGCTGTACACAGCATTATTTTTTATTTCTAAAATGCAATTTTACATACACTACTTACGTGATTTTATTGAGTAAACTATGTTTGGCGTCAGTCCCTGGCACACTGAATTCAGGAGCCGTAGCATGGTTGGCCTTATCACGCGACAAGTGACAAGATAGGAGCGTCGTCTCGTTCTATCGAACGGTGTCAGCCAGTGACGCACGCTCTATCCTATCACCTATCGCGTGACAAGGCCAACCATGCTACGGGGCCTGAAGAGCAAATTTCTCCTTATATACGCGCTTATTTGACTGGCCCTTTTGGATAAGCGAACTTTTATTTTCGTTTTGCAATAAAAATGTGATTTGACATACATACATGATTATTTTGAAAAAATTATGGGCGGCGTTAGTCCCTAGGACACAAATTCAAAAAATCATAAATTTCTCTTTAAATATCCGTTAGTGACTCTTAGCCCTTTTGGATACATCACAGTAGGTGTCTTACTTGCCGTGTAAAGGGTTAAGTTTTGTAACAAGAATTTAAAACCACTTCTGTCAAAATTTGTCAAAAAGTTCAGAGAACCACTTATTTAAATTAGGTCGGCTTTATCATCGGTTACTTCAGGGCTAGACGTATTCATAATCAAAGCCCCCAGTTACAAATTAAAGTTGATCACTGTGTGCTCTAATTCACACCCTAACTGCGTCCTCATTAGCTTTGAGATATAATATTATGTTAATTTTTTCGGTGAACCTTTCACATGGTAGGTAACTAATAAGATAATGTAAGTTTCTTGAACGATAGACTTCGTCATTGAGTTTCAAGTTAACTTACCGCAGACCAAATCGTTTGCTGGCTTGGCGAACTGCACGAAGTTGAATTTATCATATTAAATTCAGTTTCCCTCTCGCGAATAGATGGAACAGAACTATAACTAAGTAGGTATAGTCGATTGCTTATTTGTTCTCAAAATTTGTTGTTTGATTATGCACTCAGTCGTAAATATGTACGCTAATCAACTATCCCATACTCGATGTTCGGGTTCGTACGATACGGGTGCGGCTAGAGTGGGGGTGGATGGGGGTTTCTTGCAGGGGGTCTAAGGCTTGGCCTCGTTGGAGTTAACAAATCGCTTGCCCGCACCACGCACAGGTAGTGTCACGGCTCATTACTCCCGGCTTACATTCGCCAAATCACTCGCGCCATGAATAAACAAGACGTAAGGTTCAATCGCTCCGCTGATCTTGCCATTTGTAAACGTCCTTTATTTACGTGTACACTTAATGTACTTAGATAAAGTGGATTGAAATGATGAATAAATAAATAAAACTATCTTTGTAGATACTTTTAGACAGTTTAAAATTACAAAGTTACAATGCTCCAAGAAAGTTCACGTAGTTAATATTGAAAAACTTTTAGAGGGCTTTACAGCCTCTAAACGGCAGCCAAACATAGATATATAGTCACTACATAACAAGCAAAACACAATCATGTCAAAGAGCCATGAAACTAAGTATTTCAAAAATGAAACGGAGTGACCGGAAACGTAATAAGAAAGACAACTAATTTAATAGACGCCTTACAACACTGTAAAAAGCTTAAATGGAAATGGGCGGGCCATGTGGCACGTAGGTATGAGTAAAGAAAATTGGACAAACAAAGTAACTACATGGACAGGACCAGTTGAGTAAACGAAGTAGGGGAAGACCAAAACAAAAGGTGGACATACGAGTTAGATAGAGCGGCTGGAAAGGATTGGATAACAAAGGCAAAAAAAAGAGACACATGGTAGGGTATGGAGGAGGCCTTTACTAGTAGAGTGGTTCTTAATAAATAATAAAAATAAATACTTTCATGTTTGCCTACTTATAAATAATTATACATGAATAATGTGAAATAATAATGTATGCATGAAATGAAATATAATGTAATTGTGAATTATTTTTATTAAGGAATGAAGAGGCTATATTATTAGCACCTTAAGTTAATTATTCACTGCAGCCGTACCTAAAACTTTTCATAAAACACGCGATCTCTGTTATCCTGCACTTTTTGTTTTCGCATAATTTAAAGTTAATCTACGTTCGCATTTCCCAGTGTTGTCACGGGGCTGGAGCACAGACTAAGTAATAGTACTACGTACAGAAGGTTCTCTGTTAATAAACTCCCTGTTTAGACGTGCCTAAATCTGGCCATTTCTTTCTATCGCATGCAACGCACTCTTTCGGAGGCGGAGCCTTAGAGCTAGGGTTACCGCCAGCTCGATTGTAGGTTAATTGTAGTTACGTTAGTATAATAGTGTATATTACTAACGATATTACGATTATTCTTTATTTACTTAAGGATCACCCTACTACACAAAAACTGTGTAATTTGCTACATAAAACTGCCCTTTTCTGCAAAATGTAAGACGAAGACACACAACTCTGGGTTACCTACATGGACCTATGATACTCAGGACAAGCTATACGTGATGCCACAATGAGCGACGGAAAGGCTTCTACGCAGCTAAATTAAGAACTGGTCTTAAAATGGCGGATGGCTTACCATAAACAACCTACTTAATTTGGGTGGGTAGTGGTTTATTGGTCACAACTTCATACTAAATCAGTTGAGGCAAATAAAAAAAAGTGGAACCATGATAAGGATAACGAATGATATTTCCCTTCCTGTTACACTTATCGAGATTAGTATGCTACCATCTCGTTCGGACGTGGTATTATTATTACCATAGCTTGTAGTGAGTATCATAGGTCCATGATTACCTACATACATAAACATAATATAAAGAAAAAAATATTTTCAACCAATATTAATAGACGACGCGGCATATTTATTTTACGAGGCGAATGACGATGCAATGCAAAGCGCGAACGCGTGCGTCCCGTAATAGCGCGCGGCAACCACTGATAGACCGCCTAAAGACGAAATCAAAGAGTGAACCGCCCCTGGCTGGAGTTCAAAATAAAAATGATAAAAAAACTAAACGTTCATTGAATTAAATCAAAATGGAATACGAATATTACGTCACCTTCCAATAATATTATTACTAGAAACGGTGGTGTTGAAAAGGTCTGCTTGATATAGTTAAATTTAAATGCAGACAAACTAAATAAAATGTTTTTTTGCAACTTTTTTGTATATAATTAGTGTACGATTCGAAGGGTTCATTCGGAGGATGGGTGTAACATGTCGAAAGCATCACGAGTTGGAAGCGACGTGCATTTACCGTACTCAGCCTAAAATGAAACGTGGCATTGGTGCGCTCAGGTCGCGCGCGTCCAAATGGCTTGACATTAGCTGGAGCTGCGACTAAAACAATGATTAGTGAAATTAGCGTGTTCGCCCGCTGTGCATTACTCGTGGCTTGGCGTCGCTCGCACGGCGCGTGTGACAATAATTATGTAAATAGGATATTCGGCGCGGATCGTGTCGATGGAATATGTTGCCGTAATGCGCGGATTTAACCAGGCCATCGGCACGTTCAGCTGGTGCAGTGCGTGACGTGCTGGTCCATCACTCAGGACCAAATTAAAGTTATTATATTTTCGTGCGTGCTCTCTGCCCGACATAACCGACGTAACTAAATGGCCGTGAGTGCCACTAGCTATTAATGCATGTCCCTCGAGGCAATGCTACGTGGCGCTTTCACACATTCGCTACCAACGATTTCGTAGCACTACGCGCGTAGCCGATAACATTCGAAAAATCGTATCTAGAGGAAAGCGTCTACGAGCAAAGTGTTCTTGGCACTGAAAGTGTTACATAGTAAAATACCAAATGCTTTAATAATATTCACGTAAATAAAAAGGCTGAGAATTTCTCATACATTTTCATAGCGGGAAATCCTTCTTACGGACTATGGTGACCGTAGCCTTTTTCGAAGCACAAAGTTTCTAGTACAAAAGACGTAGAGGTGTATTGAGAATTGATAGGAGTCGTATACGTATAATATCGTATCGTGGATTGGTGCGCTCTTGTTTACGATAATGCACAACCTTTACGATTCGGATTTAATCTCAATACGTCAGCAGTGTTTCGAAATCGAGCCCGAGCCATTTCCTCGCCTAAGGCAACGGTACGAATGCTACGTCGTCGTAGTGACAATCCCACTGAATCCCGTGTCATATTCGTACTGGAAAAGCCAAACATATCGCTTGTACTGCTTTAAATAAAATGTATAGAAAACAACAACAGTGATAAAATTTAAATAAAAAATATGAATTTCGCAAAAAGAATATTCGTAGGCTACCAACCTATTTGAATAAATATCGAGAGAGGGAACCATTTTTCATCGTGCTGGTGATAATAATGACGCTATTTATCAGCCACTCGAAAGGGTAGGTAATTATTAACGTTATATTTTGGTGGTTTCGTTTGTTTGTTACTGGCGCTTTTGTGCGATATTTTTCCGAGTTGGCGTCAGGACAGTAGGTTATTTCGTTTGACGCGGGGATGGCTCTGGATGATTTATTGTTGCGTTGAATATGCATGTCGAGATGAAAAATGACGACCAACGTGCGAGTGGTAGGAGGAGAGATACGTACAGCCGGCGCGGCGCTCCCCGCGGCGGTGATGGCATCGCGGGCGACGCGCGTCAACCGATCGCGCGATAACACGCGCCATGCTTTTAACGAGTGGGTACCTAACGTGAAATGTCACAGTAGAACACCTCCTAAAATCATGGTACAGATTGTATTCATAAGCTATAAAAAAATAATTCATTCGGGACTAAATTTCATCCTTGTATTCTGTTGCCTCGAAGTTGAGCCGACGACAGCTAGTCGCCGCTCGCGACAAGCGCATGCGCCTCGCTGAGTACGTCACGTGAAGGAAGTCGTTAAGAAGATAAATCGTGGACCGCAGAAAACCCGTAATCCTTTTAAAATGTTAAGTGAAAGCCTTCCGCTACTTCTTCCTGCGTGCCGTAGATAATGTATCATATTTCTTTAGTTTTTACATTTTCTTATTAAATTGGAATGTTTCGCCTGTTTCTCACGAGATTATTCTGAAAACTGTCGAACCTATTTGGAAAGTGTGGTTGCAACCGGAGTCGTGGGTATTTGAAACAATTGCAGAACAAGTTTGTGTCTATGAGCGATGTTTACACTCGGTTGTTCCGGCGCCGCCTTGTTCCCACAGTGCATGAATGCGAGCTAGTCGAGTTTCCCGTCAATCGCCCTGTCGCTTTACTTGGAGATAGCTTTTTATTCAACAAGTGATTGTGCCTCCGACTTTTTTTCAGTTTTGAACCTTTAGCGTCGCTTGAAAGAAACTATTGTCTGCATTAATTAAAAGTATTTTGTAGTAAGAAACATTACCCTTGCCTATATATCCCTAAAAAAGGTGACTTGGCTGCGATACCACAAAATTCATGTCATATGTTTACTTAATCTATCCTACTTAATAATACTAATGCGAAAGTTTGGATGTTTGTTACTCAACCACGCTTAAACGGCTCAACCGATTCAAATAAAATTTTGCACAAAGCCTTAGAATATAGGATAGTTTTTATTCCGAGTCCACGCAGACGAAGTCGCGGGCGGAAGCCAGTAATACATATAACTTTATAGGAAGATTTCGTAGTCCACAATTCGCCTTTTTACAAGTAGGTATCTTGAACTTCTCTGAAACCGAAATAACTTCTACGTGTCCTAATTGTGATAATAACTCGGACAACAGCCCTGCTAGCATAACTTGATTCTCTACTTTACTCGCGCGCGAGATAGACTATCTGTCACTTTTTGACAGCATTAATCAGAAAGTGACGGACGGTCTACCTCGCGCGTGAGTAGAGTCGAGAGTCAAGTTATGCTAGCAGGACTGGTAGATACCTTCCATTTAAGAAGGACCATGATCGTTATATAACCTTAATGATTGTCCTCTGGGGATAATATATCAAGAGCGCATAGTAATGTTCCAAGGACAAATAAAACTAAAGCTTGATGTCAGAAAAAGCCCCTTATCCCTCTCCCCACTCGAGCCAGTGACGTCCATCCGGAATATTTATGAAGCTGGAAATTGTTGTTATCATATCAACCATATTATTTTTATTATGATGTAAATATGAAAAGGCTTTAAGAGTGGTCAGAAGTGCGGGAATTGTTTGTGCGAGTTTCTCCATAAAACCTATATTTATTGCTGTTCGATGTGCTATTTGCTTTCCGGACAATCTTTTTGACTACATTGTTTGTAGGTTGCTTGCAAAAGAGTTCAACCTACAAACATTGTAGTCATAAAAGTAATATTATTATATCATTATATATAAGTGAAAATATTTTAAAGAAATGTAGTACTTTGTCGTTTATGTACTAGCTAAAGCTTATGTACTGGAATTATAATATGGAAAAAAATATATAGATCTGTTAAAGACAAAATGCTCGTTGGATACAAACTATAGATGGGAATAAAACTGCTTCGGCTCGTCGCTGTTTGTTTATTTTCAAAGAGAAAAAAGGCGCGTCGTGCAATCAAGCTGAACGGAGTTTATGAAAATAATGTAATTACACGGAACAATTGGTGGCCCGCTAAAAGTCAAGGCATTGGGTTCGGACGCTGAATTCACTACGTAACCGAGCGCTAGAAATGCACTTAAATAGCAGACGTAAATGAGAAACCTCCTCCTCCGTATTTTACTTACAACGCGAACTTTTGGATGTTTAAAGTAGTCAATCTCTGAGCAGGCGAGGCTTAGTAATTAGCGCTTCGAATTGGCAGAAACTTAATAAATAACAGTCTGTACTTTCACGCCGTTCTGAAATAAGAAAAACGGTCCTTGTTGCTCCTTTCTTCATTTCACTTTACGCTGTTATCTCGTATTCATTCCCGACAAACTGAACGGCTTACGATACCCGCCTCATTTACGAGATTGACTTTAGCATATCCAATCTATTGCCACTCCCGGTTCCCACGGACTTATATTCTCCCGTTCGTTTGTTGGCATGAATGTATCCGGAAAAACCATCGAAATTTTTACTATTCACATTCGTGGATTTAAAAGCCTACACTAGTTGTGTTTCAAAATTCAAATATTTATGCTGCAAGTATAATGACAGTTTTACAGTAGGTACATATATTACTTTTATTTTATTTTGACGCTATGCATCTCTAAGAACATTACAATTATATTATTATAAATTGCATTTGGACGCTCAGAGACCTTATACTTACTTCTCTGGGATATTAAATTAATATCATACACTTTTTGTTAATTCTGATAGAGACCTTAATGTGTAATGTGATGGATAATATTTGTAATGTTCATAATTTCAAATTAGTTCATAGTCGTCGAGAGTGATCAAAAAAGGAAAAAAAAATAGTTTTGAAATGATTTTTGTTGTAAAATTATTATTATCAATTTGTTGTAAATTACTATCTGACATGTAAAAGTGGCCTATACTTGAATTTGAAATGTTGAATTCGTATTAATATTTAATGTGAATCACTCCTCGAAATATTTCATTTCTAATGTACATGCGCCATCGTGTATAGATTGCACACGTGTGTTTTGGCTGGTTATTACGATTCCGTTGCCTAGACACGTCCGGAATAAATTAAACTGCAATTTGGAGGCTTTAATATGGAGTGTTATTGGCGCTATGGCCTATTGCGCGGGCGGTGTGTGCGATACGAGCGGCATTCGAATGAGTCGAGCGGCGGTGGCCGAACGCCGACATAAAGGAGCGATACCCGCACGTTTTGTATGCAGCCAGCCAAATGATTCCTGTAAATTTTAGCAAAAGGCGCCAGGGACCCGTTCTATATCAATCAGCATATACCGATATGCCTATATTAGATCAGCTTCAACGGCTATAAACAAGTGAAATCAAAAGATTTTTCAAAAATCCCAACTGCTTTTTAAAAACTTGTACTGTATCCTATCACTCACAAGATTTTGAGAAATTTAACGATACCTCATTTGTCAAAATCCATCAAACCGTTTGACTTTTCTTGTCCACAAACGTGGTTTTTGGAGCGCATGGATGTAACATACGCTCAAAAAATATAGCCCTCCTTCTAAGGCAGTCGGGTAAAAACGCCTTTCGTTTTTGCTTGATAATAGTTGACTTTGACAATTAGATACAACATATCAATCAAGAGATCTACCAGCCAGGGAACTTACGTACGGCGTAGGTTTCAAGGGATATTTTTTCATAATTCCCTTAATGTTGAACTTATACGGTACCTACCGTGGTCAATTTGCTTTCTAAGACATGATAAACCTAAACTACTAAATGAGCGAATACAGCGGCAGTTAAACCTTTCAGGCTTTGTCCGCTGTACAAACGTTTCCTTTGTATTTTCTTTAGTAAATAAATGATTTAAAAAAAAACGGTATAAGCCTACGCGCACTATTATTTTTGTGTGCACTTCATGCCTTATCACCAAGAAAGCAAGTTCGCCACGGCAACTTAGTGACGTATCTTCTTTTACTAGTTTAGCCAGCAAGCGTAAATGGATATCCGGAATGTGATAAACTCAGTCAACCACATTTTGTCAAATTAACAACCCACGTGTAAACTAATACTTGCGTCTGAGACATTGTTATCAGCGTCGTAAATAAACGTGCATGGTTTTAGATTTTTACGCTGACTGTTTAAGAAGCTGGATGCATCGGGTTCGAATCCCGTTAAGGTCGTTAGTTTTGAGATGAGCACGGGTATTCCAGATCTTTAATAAATATGATATCATCGTCTAACTAGTAGGTATCCATTGTACAATTAGAAGGGTCTAGGACCCAGAAACTGTTCTTTTTAATTTATTTTATATACACGAGCCAAGCGAAGACACCTACCTTTTCTCGAAGCGCTTCGTGCTTTTTTTGAACCCTCGTAATTTGTGTTTAGATACCAAATTGGTATACCAAATAAGCAAAATTCCTGGAATATGATGTCAATAGTGGACTTATTAAACATATAAAGTTACAATTGCATAATTCTTAATACTTTATATTTTATTGGTATCCGATTACGTCACTGATTTACTCACTTACGTGATCATCAAAACCCTTAGGGACTTCCTGAAGTCCTAGAAAGCTAAAATTTGGTATGTAGATAAGCTAGTAGTACGTGGGGCATACTGAAAGTTACTGGAACTGGCCACTTACAACAAAAATAATAACAAAGTGTATAAGATTTTTAAAATAGAACTCTTTGCGAATATGTTACTTTTTAATTTGCGGGAGTGTCATTTGTTTTTTCAATGTAGCGTCATTGAGAAAATTGTGTGCTGGTGTAGCAATGAATTTATGTCGTGAAAATTTTTGCTCAATGATTTTTTACGATTTTCGTTGTGGTCTTAATCAACAAGAGAGTTGCCAGAGGCTTCACTTGGCATTTGGTGACAAATCCCCATCTCGCAGCTCTGTGTATGCATGGTTTGGAGAATTTAAACGTGGACGAGATCATCTCCATGACGATGTAGTGTGAAGGTCGGCCGGCGACTTTAATATTGATACTGTACGACAACTAATTGAAAGTGACAAAAAAATTACTTGTCAACAAATTCGTGCTTTATTGGGCATTGGAATGAGCCAAGTACAAACAATTTTACACGTGCATCTGAATGTCCGGAAGCTTTGTACTCGATGGGTACCGCATGATTTAACAGAAGACCAGAAACGACTGCGTGTAGAGTGGTGCCGTAAAATGATGAAAAAATTTGATGGAGGACAGTCATTAGCTGTCTATAATATCGTGACAGGTGACGAAACGTGGGTGTACTGCTTTGAACCAGAAAGAAAAAGCCAGTCGGCAGAATGGGTCTATCCTTTTGAAGATTTACCGACGAAAGTTAAGAAAAGTCGGAGCACCGGCTAGAATATGGTAGCTTAATTTTTCGGCAAATCAGGACATTACACTACGGTGTCAATTGAAAATCAAAGAACAGTAACTGCAAATTGGTATGTAAATACTTGCTTACCCAAAGTGTTAGAAAAGGTTCGCGAAAAGCGTCCTCACAGCAAAGTCGTCCTTCACCACGATAACGCGTTCGCCCATTCCGCTAAGTTAACGAATGCGTATTTGAAGGCCTCAGATGTGGAACTGATGACGCATCCGCCATACAGCCCCGACCTCGCCCCATGTGACTTCTTTTTATTTCCAAAAATTAAAGATAAACTTAGAGGTTTACGATTTACAAGCCCGGAAGCGGCAGTGGACGTGTTCCAAGAAGCCATTGAAGAAGTGTCTTCAAAAGACTGGGCCTCCTGCTTCACACAATGGTTCGAACGAATGCAAAAATGTGTAAATAGTGAGGGTATATACTTTCATCATCATCATCATCATATCAGCCCAAAGACGTCCACTGCTGAACATAGGCCTCCCCCAAAGAGTGCCACAATGACCGGTCCTGCGCCACCCGCATCCAGCGGACTCTAGCGACCTTTACCAGGTCATCAGTTCACCTTGTGGGGGGCCTACCCACGCTGCGCCTTCCGGTACGTGGTCGCCACTCAAGTATATACTTTGAAAAACAATAAATGTTTTATTAATATAATATCTAGTCTCATTTACAAAAATCCAGAAATTTTCAGTATGACCTAATAAGTACACAAACAACAAAAAAATCCAAAAAACAATCATTACTCAAACTAACTTAGCAACATGTAATGTTTTTAGTGGGATTACTTATTTCAAAGAGGTTGGACAAAGGTTTAGATACTACTATTGCTCAAAGTGCTCTCAACTTAAGTTACCTAATATCTCAGAGTGTACCTTTTTGTAAGTGCATAATGTGAATCATACTCTGAAATAAAATTTTACTTTTACTTTACTTTACTTATTCTACGGCATACGTACATTCTTTCTCGTGGCATCGGTGGATAGGTACGTCTTATTTAGATTCGAATAGTAGACGAGTAGACTAATAGTAACTTACTTTGGATCATTGTCATGGTATCTCTGAGGCTTTTGTGCATTAATAGGTAGCAACTGAGTTCAAGTGTTGTAAAATAAAAAGTTAAAATAACACATGCTAACAAACCGTTCTATATTTTACAAAATCATTATTGTCGTATTGAATAAGTGAAGCAGTTGTTCCATAGTATATCAAGGATCGTTAACTCTCCAGCACGCCTAGCACAACTTGCTGCTCAGTCGCTTCGCGCGCGACTAAGCGTCCCCTATCTCACTCGCACCGTACAAATTAGAAAAAGGGGGGTAGAGCTTTCTCGACTCGCGTCGCGGTGCGGCGTCAGTTGCGCTAGCCCCACAGCTTTATAATAAGTAGACTAATGCATTAGAGATTACAAACCTTAACCTTATTTTTAGGGTTCCGTAGCCAAAATGGCAAAAACGGAACCCTTATAGTTTCGTCATGTCCGTCTGTCCGTCTGTCCGTCTGTCCGTCTGTCCGTCTGTCCGTATGTCACAGGCATTTTACTCAAAAACTATAAGGTCTATTTGAATAAAATTTTGAGGATAGGTGTATTTTGTTAGCCGCTACATAGTTTTGTAATTAAAATGACAAAAATTTTTTTTTTTAAGGGTGCACTCCATACATAAAACTAAAAGTCAAAAAAATTTTTTTCATTGTGACCCCCCGTGTGGCACATCAATCGATAGGCCTTTCAAAATAAATATAAGGTTTCTTAGCATTTTTTTGGATTAAGTGAATAGGGTCGGAGATAATCGCCCCGAAAGTCACTACAATTCTGTCCCCCCCCCCTCTAATTTTTGAACGGTGCATTTTAAAAATATGGAAAAATTCATGGACATAGGGCTTATTAATTTCATTCACCGAAAATTGTTTTGAACAAGATCGGTTCAGAGGTTTTCGAGATATTGCTGAAAAACTGCCTTCCTCAAAGAAAAGGACGTAAGTGCCGTAAAATTTCTGTGACGATACGACCTTTTTAATAGGCACGGAACCCTTCGTTTTGCGTGGTCCGACACGCACTTGGCCGGTTTTTTTTTATTCAGGATTTGATTCGCTCCTAATGCCATTGGTTTCATGTTAGTAAGAAAATAAATATAACATTGCGTGTTAAATGTGTATAAAAAGGCAGTAAACGCCTTCTCAGAGTACAAGTTCAAATACAAAGCATATGGTTTACTTACAGGCTATTCTCTCGATTCACCGCATTGCCCTGAGCTACCGTCACATAAACACATCTGCTGCACACGTACAAAGTACACACAGTTTGTGTATCCACATTCTAATCCAAAACTAACACAAGCATTCTACCTACCTATCGAATTAGGTCTGCGAAGTGAGCGAAGTGCTGGATACATATCAGATGAATAAGTTTTGTTTCCCTGTGGTATTCATACTCATGAAGATGATAATGCACGTAGGTACGTTATTATTGCTGATGATATTATTAGTATCCGACTAGGTTTATGGAGTCATTATTGCTACAAGCCATGTAGACATCGCCTGCGTCGTATAAACGTGCCCCGGGCGGTACTCAGGCTCTACGAAATCGATGCCTTGCTAAGCACTCCCTCGGGACGTGTTTACTTGTTCTGAACTGTGCAAGATTATATCATCAATGAAACATAACCAATGACCGGGACAGCACCCGCATGACTCTGATCCCCATCACCTATGAAAATTCAAATTCATTCATTTCACGCCTCTTGGAATCTTCTAAATAATTAATCGTTCAACTTATTTGTGTAAATTGTTCCTGTCTGCGACTGTTTATCGAAGTCTTTGGTTGGAAACGTTCCAAACAAAAAAACTACCTACTGGCTGCGTTGATTCGATTAAAACGGAACATTTGCATTTATGCGCGCGGGTTGTTTGTGTTATGACTGTGGTTTCATTTCTTTCCCCTTTGCCTTCGAAGGAAGGGTGTTTAATTAATGCAAAAGCAAATACTGGAATTGATTGTCGTCTGTAAAATTAAATCGCGTTCGACGTAAGCACTTCGGAACTATTTGTAGCGTGGGCCCACTTATCTAACAACGTCGGCCCTCTAAGTCCTCCAACGTCTCTAATGAAATTATATCTTAATTATTTTGAACATCAGTCGCAAAGTTCGCTGCTAAACCATTTCACTGCGGAAACATCCCTTTCCACCTTAATAATTTCCTTTTTTTAGTGTTCAATATTCATTCCTATTTTCTGGAGCAGACATTAAAATTCATAACGCGGCTATTATATTCGTCAACATCTGGCGCCACTGGAAAGTTATTATTTAAAAACTTTTAGAAACGCATTAATTACTCCGGAAGGTTTTTGATGGTTTGTATTTTTATCAAAAATTGTTGCGCAATCCTTTCAAATGTAAAATTTACTCGTGAATCCGTGACCAATTTTTATAATTTTAATGAACACCTTTAAACTGCAGTAATAAAATTGCAAACATGTAAAAACTGACGTGTTGACACTGCGGAGAAGCGGTTTAGGTACCTACTGTTGGTTATATTTATAATTATCGTTCATGTTTAAGTACTTGACAAATCAAGTATACTCCAAAGCAACCAAAGTTTATTTGAACACATTACATATCAATATTACTTGATTTATATATTTTCAAGTATTTAGATTGTATTATTACTACTTAGACTGTTGAATGTGTGGTGAGGAAGATTACACGCACTTGGTCTGTGTATGTCACGCCGTGGCCAGACTAAGAATGAATGTAGGTAACGGTTATCGAGAATCTTTGGGTATATAGAGATAGCGGAGCTAGGTTTGGTTTCGGCACAAAAGATCCCATTGGGTTACAAATGCATAGGAAAGGGCTTTAACTCCATAAGACAAGGGGAGTCAGTAAAATATGGATTATTTCATCTGAACTTATTGCGGATATGCCGCAATAAGTTCAGATGCCCGATATTAGTGGCGATATTGAGCAAACCTATATCTTGAGTCTAACACGCAAATTAAAAGCGACATTAATATAAAATTGCCTATTATAAAATTACTTTGGTTTTACTTTGGCGATGTTATGATGAAAATTATTACTTGCCACATTATAAATTATTATATTAAACCAATAATGAATTAATCCGATAGGTATATTCGAAAGGAAAAATGGGCTAATTGATAAAACTGGTTTAATGTTATAAGCTTATAAGCGCCCCGCTTCAACATATTTGATTACGCAGAATGCATGTCCTGTGTTCTGTTGGGCCGTGCAAGTAATTTTAAATAAATTAAATCTGACTCGCAGTTTTTGTATTGTCTGAGATGTGAAACAATAACTAGCAATATTATTGCCATATAGAAATCACAAATCAATGTTGCTACATACATACTATAATTTGCCGCAAGTATGCCTCCCTAGGCTTTATTTGAGGCGTTTGGGGTCGAAACACTGGCACCAGCATGGGGTCCAATCCAAGTGCACTATTTATATAAGAATTTGTCGGCGCGCCTAATAGACAGCAGCGGTGACCAGAGGGCTGGCCTATATTTTGCTCAAAGAGTAAGCATTGACATCCAGCAAGGCAATGCTGCCAGCCTTCTGGGCATACTACCCTCTGACAGCGATTTGGGTATTTTTTTTATCTTTAAGTTTTATTGTTTTTGTCTTTGTAGGTTAAATTATTGTTTTATTGTTTGTATTTATTATTGTAATAAATAATATTTACGCTATAATTTATAAAAAAATATGAAATGCATTACTTTATTATATTATAATGGTGGTTTTTAAGAACATGTAGCGGCGCGGGGAGCGGTTGGCAGGCCTGCCCGAGCCGTTGTCTTGCATTGAAGTGGCGTTTTATTGCTCGGACATGCTCTCGTCTCAAGTTCCTGGTATGGTGCATGCTGCATGCGATAAATCGCGTCAGCAGCGTAAACGCCCACAGCGTCGCCGACTCGTAAAGCGGCTGACGGCTGGCAAGGGGCGACCTCGTAAATAAACTGCACGCCCTCGCACCAACATAACCTACCTTAAACATTGTGCTCGTACTGAACAGAGCTTGCACTGAACTTAGTTAGTTTGAAAGCTACGTGCGATATATCACATATTATAACAAGCAAATAACGTGACAATAAAATAATGCTGAAATATAGTTATAAATACATAGATAGATAAATCATTTATTTGGCATTTTGCAACATCTAATAATAATAAAATAAAAAAGTACACAAAAAAGAAGTAGATAGAAAAAGGTAAAATAACAAGTAAAAACAATTGTGTTACGATATATATGTATATATAACTTATAGTTATATTGGAAATATGAAAATAACTCCGTCTGTCTGTTACGTTTTCGTGCTTGAATCGGGAGTCGTATTGATTTTGTTTTACTCATAACTACATTTAATATGCATAGGTGCTTGTAAATAGATATAGTGGAATCACAAAACGTCTTGAGTGGTATGTCATTTATTGTTTTTGTTCAAAGTCTTAATAGGCCAATGAATAAAATTAATTTGTGGCATCAACCTTACAAGGCCTCCTTGCTATTGAAGGGTTAATTAACTCCTGTAGAGTAGAGGATGTAGTTTCAATAGGATGGATAACATTAAACCAGGGTTAGCCCTTGTACCTAGATACAAATCGAGTTTTTATGAGATCTTGTCACATTACAGTCGATTATAATAAATTTCGGTGAAGTCGTATTGGTTTCATCTGTCTATTGACTGCTATTCGAACTGAAACTGAAGTTATAATATTGCGATATCACTAGAGTTGTCAAAAAAATTGCCACTCGTGATAAAAATCCAAGTCACACCCAGCGCAATTTTTCAAGTAATACAACCAGAGTTACGATACTATTTTTAATTGTTTTGAAATCTTTTTCCCCCAATAAAATCGAAAAATGCTATGCGATGGAAAGGTGCTTAACATTTCTTTTCGATTAGTGTTATATTTACCAGTTTTCTTATAACTATGAGTATTCTCGGTGCTCACGTATCGGTTCAGCAATGCGTGTGAATGGCAACCGATACTATGGCTAACGGCACTTCAATAAAAAATAATGACTGAATGGCATTCGTGTCGAGAATACTAATGAATTAATGGGAATAAGTTTGATTCGGATCCTTTTGTCACCCATGACATGGAAAAACGTATTTTTAAGGGTAACGTTTGATAATAATTCTAAAGTTAATAAGCAATATATGAAAGTCGCAAAAACGCTTAGTATCAACTAATGTGTTTGCATTATGGACTGTTAAAAACATACCTTGAATTTTAAGGAAGATAATCGATTAGAATAGTCTGTGGGCGGGGCACATTGCACGTAGCCGGTTCTACGTGCAATGTGCCCCACGTGCTACGTGTGTGTGTGTGTGTGTGTGTGTGTGTGTGTGTGTGTGTGTGTGTGTGTGTGTGTGTGTGTGTGTGTGTGATGGGGGCTAAGGAGTGATCCCATGGTCTTGAGTATAACCCGAAGAAAAGTGAGGTCATGGTATTTATTTAAAGCGAGAAAAATTAAACCCATACCATGTGCCTCCTGTTATACTGAACGGGGTTCCACTGAAAGTTGTAGACAGGTTCAAGTATCTTGGTCATATCATAACCTCAATGATGACCAAGATATTCAGCGAGAGCGCAGGGCGTTGGCGGTGCGTAGAAATAGGTTGGCTCGCAGGTTTGCTCGATGTTCACGTGAAGTCAAAATAACGCTTTTTAAAGCACACTGTCAGGATTTTTACTCGAGCAGCCTGTGGGTACATACGAAGCGAGCCTACAATGCCCTGAGAGTGCAGTATAACAACACCTTTAGGATGTTGCTGGGCTTGCCCAGCAGGTGTAGTGCGTCTGGCATGTTCTGTGAGGCCCGCACGGATGGATTCCCAGCAGTCATGCGAAAGAGATACGTATCCCTGCTGGGTCGGATTAGACGTAGTCCCAACAGCATCCTAAACGTGATTGTTAATAAGTATGATTGTCCAATACTTGCACACTGGATTGGACAAATAAAAGGGGTTGCTTGTTTTGCACATAACTAAACAGGTACCCACTTATGTATTAACTATCTGTATAAGAATTGTTACCTTTAATGGGTCGTTCTTCTTTTCGACCGACAATAGCCTGTCCCTCGTCTTATTACGGCATCTCATTTGAGTAATGATGTTTACGGTTTTATAATGTTCGAATGAACGTCCATATTATTTTATTAATTAGTGATGTTTAATATTTCACTTTCTCTAACTAGCATTTTTTTTTTCGTAGAATGCCGTGACAGAGTGGTAAACCAAAATGTTGTCCCCACTGAAAGAGTCCACTTTGTCACATGTTTTTTTTAGAAACCAACCGTAAATAAATATTTATATTGGCCAGAAAGGAAACTTTAATTAGTTCTAATGAAGAAACCTATGCATTTTTTTTTAAATTGCACTTCAAAACCACAATTTTCGATAGTTCAAAAACCAAAAAAACAGAAAAACCTCGGATCATTGTCGGTAAAAAAGAAGAACGACCCTAATGCTTTTTTAGGGTTCCGT
The DNA here is from genome assembly GCA_932294315.1 of Epinotia nisella. Classification (NCBI taxonomy): domain Eukaryota; kingdom Metazoa; phylum Arthropoda; class Insecta; order Lepidoptera; family Tortricidae; genus Epinotia; species Epinotia nisella. Next base: position 11,015,679 of record OW028677.1, on the reverse strand, counting down.
ACCTAAAGGGTGAAAACGGGACCCTATTACTAAGACTTCGCTGTCCGTCCGTCCGTCCGTCCGTCCGTCCGTCCGTCCGTCCGTCCGTCCGTCCGTCCGTCCGTCCGTCCGTCCGTCCGTCTGTCTGTCTGTCACCAGGCTGTATCTCAAGAACCGTGATAGCTAGAGAGTTGAAATTTTCACAGATTATGTATTTCTGTTGCCGCTATAAGTACAAATACTAAAAAACCGGCCAAGTGCGAGTCGGACTGGGGCTCCCATACAACAGACATAATTTTTTTGCCGTTTTTATAGATAATGGTACGGAGCCCTTCGTGCGCGAGTCTGACTCGCACTTGGCTGGTTTTTTAATCTTAACCTAATCTATTTTATTGTATGTGCTAAAAAACTATGGAGCCATGTACTTCGAAATAAAGTTTATAATAATAATAAGGTAAGGTTTTTATAATGATTTTATATTTTGTATGTGTTGTTTTATATTTTACTTTTTATATAATTATTGTAAACACCTAATCTAAGATTTGAAGTGAATAAAGGAAATAATAATTTCATAATAAATGAACAAGGACGAATATTAGTCCTCAAATTAAAGTTTTATAGTTTTCTAAATCAACATTTGAAATCAAACCTCAATTATTTCAATAATTGATTAAGTTTATATAAATTTCGATCAGAGGAAAATTTAAAAATTATTCGACATGAGCGACATTTACTGTCGCTTTGATGTGATTGTATTTTTTTTTATAGTATTATATCTATGGGTTATTTAAAAAACCGGTCAAGTGGGAGTCTGACTCGCGCACCGAGGGTTCCGTACGAAATATCATACATCACACCCGTCTTGCCCCACCCATTAATTTTGGAAAAATCTTAACAACGCAGTGTAGTTAAGTCATGAGTACCTACAACGCCATTTATCGGTGCATTTTGTTACTAACTTGCGCGACCAAGGAACTCGGAATGTACCTACCAGTAAGGGAAATGTATTTACGTACAGTCGACGCCAAAAATATTTTTACACTTTTGCACCTTATTCCATTGCATTAAGGCGAATAGTGTAAACGTATTTTTGACGTCGACGGTACCACCGTAGAACCCTGTCACAATTGACAGGCCGCCGTCACTCAAACTCGAGTGGTATGTCACCTTATTGCGATAGGGTTCTACGGTGGTACGTTAATACATTTCCCTTACTGTATGTTGGTTTTTCAGCGATAATTCTTTATCAAGTGAATTAATTTCAACAATTTTTTTTTATTTGCTAGAAGGTACTTTCAAAACACTTTCATACGAATTTGAAGGAAAAAAATTAAGACACAGAAGTATTAAATTACAAACAAAATTAACATGATTTTTGAAGAATAAAAAAAAAAACTACGCTAGATAGAGGTCTCGTTATACTTTTCCGGTAATATTCACGTTAATATTAATGATATATATTATTTTAAAATTTTCGGAGATAAGGAGGAATGGTATTTTTTTCAACATTTTTCTCTATAAATCAAAATTTTACCATTGTAGAAAAAAAAGAAAAACTGTTTTAGAATGTACAATTCAAGCCCTTTCATATGATACCCCACTTGGCCTACTAACTAGAATTTGCATTTTTGCCCCCCCTCTTATCCGCCCTTTTTTATACAAATTAAAAGTACATATTTTTTTTTTTTCATTTTCCATACATGAGGATTAGCTTTGTTTACAACTATTCCAAATTTCATATCGATAGCATTAGTAGTCCCTGAGATATTTGACTTTGTGACAGACAGACAGACGGACGGAGTCGCACCTTAAGGGTTCCGTTTTTACCTTTTTGGTCCGGAACCCTAAAAAGTGATGTTTCTTAATAAGCAGTTGGTAGAAAAATATACTAGATCAGGTGTGCCCAGATTTTATCGTGTACAGTCTTTAGATAGTTGGAAAATCTTGACAATCCTTGAGTAGAAAGTAAAGTTGAGAGTGGCGGACAGGACAGGGCTCGCGCGGCGCGCCGGGGCGCTCGCTCGATGCTAAATCTCATTTTCTGGGGGCGTCCAATCCTCAACAGCCTGCATCGTTTCGCTTTGCGAGAATTTGCTACTCGACTCACCTTTATGTACTTTTTTCGTCCTCGCTCCCCTGAGATCCGCTTTACATTTTTATTTTACTCCTTTAACTCTAATTTAATATGCGGCCTTGCAGAAGGAAATTCAGAATTTATTTTCGCATTATTTAAGACCTCATTGAATAAATTATTTTTTTCGTGGAATGTAAGGGCCGAGAAAAGTTGCGTTTATTACGATGTCAATCGTATCACTACGTGAAAATTACGACAGAATGATTTTGGAGTCTTGTGTTGTTGATTATGAACTGCGAGCTAATTCTGTGTAAACATTCAGAATAACAAGTGGTTTGTCGACGAGGAAAAGATTAAAATCAGAACCGCAGGGTACCTACAACCGAATGAGATTTCATTAAATCTTCTTTCACAAAAGAAAGAAAAATCCTGATCTTGCTGAGAATTTAGACAACCCTCTATAGCAAGGTTTTTAATTAAATCTGCTTTGATCACAAGCCTGGAATGTCTCTTTGGTAAAATGATTAAAACCAATTTAAACGGAGTTACTTTTTTATCTTGTTACCTTTGCTATTCAACCAGTTTTCCTAATGTTTTTATTTATGCCTTAAACGTATCAGCAGTCTCTTCGTTTCTAATATAAATAACATTTTATCCACCTGATAACCCGACAAATTCAACTTAAAGTAAGTAAAATATAGGTACATATACTATACCTACATCATACGTCTATAGATACTTCACTCCAATGTACCTAAATTATCTAATTTCCTTTTATCTGTGTTTTTAGTTTCATTAATTATTATAGTTTCCGTCTAATCCAAATAAGGTCTACTTTTCCCTCTGGGTTGGACGGTCGCTTTCGTAAAATTAGTGCCTACGCCAAATCTTGGGATCAAGTGCCAAAGCGGACTCCGGGCTCCTTTAGGGGTACAACCGGGAAAATCGCCGGGAGGACGATGAATAATTACAGTTTCACCGAACGCTAATAACATTTATGATAATATAACGAGAAATGTATTGTAGTTACAATGATAAAGAAATGTTGTAAACTCCAATGATTATCGTTATTTGATCACGTATTCTGTATCAAAAGCGTTTTCCGAATTGTAACTATGGGTAATGTTAGGGCAATATCAATTAAGGTCTTGCGACGTGCTGGCGATAGTACGAGGGGCGCGTGACCGTGGCGCGCGGGCGGCGTGGGGCCCGCCGACAGCTGCCCGACCGCGCCCGACTGTCCGACCGACTCGGTCGCTTCCGCTCCAACTTAAACTGCAAAATATGAAACGTGCTACTGCTTAAATAGGCACTTACCTAAACTACGCTCCGCCATGTTTCTCGACCTATTGTTTACTTGTATATTAATTAAGATTACCTTTAGAAGTTTTCGGTACCGACCCCTTTTAACGACTATGACGTGCTTAGACAGCATTTGTTTGTTATTGGTCGTGATCTTTTATTCTGTTAAAATACATTTTGGTGTTGAGTTTCGTAATTTTTTATACCCAGTTATTGTATATGTTGTATCGTTTTGGTTGAAGCATAGTGATGTTATTAGAATATGAAATGAAATGAAATGAAATGAAATGAAAATGAAATGAAATGAAAAAAGTTTATTCAGTTAAACAACCCTTGCTTTACATTATTTTCTTTACAATTCTTTATGATTAATAGGGATTAATTACGTTAAAATTAATCCTATGCTTCACCAACAGCGGTGAGCACGTTAACGCCCTCTTATGCCGTGAGGCGTAGGAAGCTTGGCGCTACTTGCGATCTGATCTTTTTAACGCTGAAAGCTATATAAGCTACTAGCTTACGTCCGCAACTTCGTCTGCGTAGACCCGGGATAATACCTATCCTATATTTTAATCCAGGCTATTAACTATCTTCGTGCAAAATTTCATCCAATTCGGTTTAGCCGTTTAACCGTCATTGAGTAACAAACATCCAAACATCTGAGCCTCCAAACATCCAAACTTTCGCATTTATAATATTAGTAGGATTAGTAGGATAAGGAGTCTCAGCAATCACTTTACATGTAATGTTTTTAGTGGGATTCATTTTACAATAAAATATACACAATATAAATTTATTCACGCCGCCGGCCAATCTGGTTGAGAAAAGTATATTTATTTTTAATATATATTATTTACGTGTTTTAATCATATGATAAATATTTATTTTGTTTTTCTCATATTTTATCTGTAATTATTCCATTAAATGATGTAACTAGTCGAAATAAAATACGCGCTATAGTCGTTTAATATTTTGAAACTAAGAAGGGTCTTCGCTCAGAGCTTAATTAACCCCTGTAATTGGTCTTTCTGGGAACTGCGATAAGTTCTGCCTCAAGCCGCTAAGGTCAAATGCTCCAAAACCCTCCGCGGGCGTCTATATTGTCTGTTTGACCCTTCATAAACTTAAAATTACTAGCGTATCTTGTCAAATATACAGGGCGTCCCACGGCTATGCCACATGGAGGGAAAGTACCTTGAATATTGTAGATGTAACATTTTACTGAAAGAAGACATTATTTTAATTTAAAAACCAAATTAAACTGCATTCATCGATTTTTAAATAATTACATGGTTGAACCGGGAATAGAACCCTCTACACGAGAAAAAAAAATACCCTGTAGCTTTATCATGCCGATCGAAAAGCTTTATCATAGATATATTTTTTTGTTAAATACCATAGTGTCAGAAATAAAAGGAAGACCATGAATTTTAACATTTGATGTGAAATTTTGTTCACAAAAATGAAATTAGTTTACAAGAACCAGTATGAAAGTGTCCACGAGCTACAAGCAGAACTTAGACGTATTATTCTAAATATCCACCACAACATAAAATCTACAGGGAGCCAAATAATCAAAAGAATGCGACTTTATATTCAACAGAATGGGGCTCATTTTGAGCATTTATTTTATTTTATTTATTTGGAGAACAAACAGAGTTAAATGTACTTAAATAGTAACTTACAATCTAGATTACAAATGAACATGCATTTAGCTCCTCAACAGTTCCCACATTTGATAAATGAAATTGATTAATTTTGAATTAAAAATGTTAAAATTCATGGTCTTCCTTTTATTTCTGACACTGTGTTATTTAGCAAAAAATAATCCTTATGATGAAGCCTTTCGATCGGTATGATAAAGCTAAGCTACAGGTTATTTTTTTTCTCGTGTAGCAGGTTCGATTCCCGGTTCAACCATGTAATTATTTAAAAATCTATGAATGCAGTTTAAATTGGTTTTTAAATTAAAATAATGTTTCAGTAAAATGTTCCATCTTCAATATTCAAGGTACTTTCCCTCAATGTGGCATAGCCGTGGGACGGGGCGTATAGCGTTAGTATAAAAGTACTGTTAGCAACTTAGCATAAATGTATATTTTTTAGCTTATACGGAAATGTGTATATTGACGATGAAATATATGTGTTTAAATTTTACAATGTTACTGCGGAAATGATTCTCGTGAGTATTCGGCAAAATAACACCTAATTGGATAATCAACATGATAAGTTGATAAGGTAACCTGATATTGTAACTTTTTCGCTTCGTTGTTTTAACATTTTCCTGTTCTTATACAATATTCCTTTAAAACTTCGTGAACTTTTAAGTAATATTTTATAATTAATGATGTATTTAATAGGTATGTGGTTCTTCATTATATCCTATGCGATTTTGACATGTGTTGTGTAGTGTGCAAACGTAAATGAGGAAAATACATCAAAGGAAATTGTTGATGCTGATATTTCTACATTATAATAACATAGATACGTACAATTGTAATTCATCGAACCTGAGGTTCTTTAATACAAATCTATTCATGTATCCTCGTTTGCGTAGGGTGCTAGGAATTTTTTGAGGAGCAAAATATTACGCGGTCGCTCAAATTTATTTTAAATACGTACATAATTTTCGGTGCGTTCTTTCCGCAGGGTTTGAAAGTTAAATCCCTCATGGTTTTTTTACATATTTATGAAGGCCTCGTCGTCCAGTGCTTTTGAATTCTTTAACTGTATCATACCTACTTATATGTATTATCCCCTCATAATTGTTGTAATAATATTTAAATATATATATCTATATTTATTTATTAGGTAGTGACAAAAATAATATAATTGAAATTGTGGGAAGATACATTCATATTCTTCCATATGTAGGTATATGTCATGTATGGCCATTATGAATGCTATTCCATTGACGAATTTCTCGATCAATTATAGTTAACTAGCTTCTGCCCGCGACTTCGTCCGCGTAGAAGGGATGACATGAATTATAGCCTATTAAATAATATCAATTAGTCGTGCTGTACCGTGGATATATAAAAAGGGTGGCATCCCTGCCAGGCCGTTGAGAAAAAAATAGTTTATCGTACAGATACCTGCAAGGCTATCACAAGACAGCGCGCGAGCTCTCTCGATTTTTCTCGCACTATCCGTCTCTCTCTTATTAGAACACTTAGAAAGAGAGGTATAGTGCGAGAAAATTCGAGAGAGATCGCGCGCCGTCTTGTGATAGCCGTGCTGGGCGTTAGAGTCTTCACAATGCCAAAGAGCATACAGGCGTAATGCGGGGATCGGCGCGATTCCATGTTCATTAGCCCGCTACTATTAAGATAAAGTGTAACAGTTTTAGGGGATATATTGAAACAATATCGAGCACATGCATTCTGCACTCGCTGTATTTGCTTTTTGGTTTGGTACATTAGACAACCACCTATGACAGTATCAGCATAATTCAGTTTTAGAGGATTAATGATTTACAGAGATATACCCTGGCATCTGTACTTAAATATTTACGTACTCGGTACAATATCTTAAGTCGATAAAAACATATTTTTGTAATAGTACATGGTTATGAAATTTTAGTTTACCGTTCATAAGGACACCTGAATTTCTGGCTTCTGCATCTGGTTGGCATATAACTTTTTCAATTACCTTTGACAGGAAAGGCAAAAGGTCTGAAATCTTTACATTCTATAGGATTGCTGTTTTTAGGGATTGGTTTAATAAGTGCTTCCTTCCAGGCATCAGGAAATACTCCAGATAGTCCAGATGAGACAGATTGATTGATCAAAGCGCACCCATCCACACCCTGAGCGTTAGACGATATTTTCATGATCACTTTAGAGACTTTACCTACTCTCGTCAACAGTTTTCAAACTAACAGTTGTGGAGCTTAAACGATTATATTCAAAGAAAGTAAGATAGACATAGTAGAATAAATTATTATATTTTTATTATAATAGTAACACTTGTATTTGGGATAAAATTATTGTTAATTAAGTTAGGGTCATTGAAGTTACTTGTGACTATCTAAATTTGAAACAATACGTTTATGGGAAACAAAAGGATCCCAAAAAAATGGCATGCCTTTTAAATGTCAGCCAGATAAGAGGAATACTTAGGCTGAGTATTAAGACCCCGCTTGCACAAATGGTGCACAGAAACCAAAAAAACTAGATTTTTATTGCTCAACACAACCCACCTAGCTTAAAGATGAGTTCGTGAATAACATTTTGAACAGAATTTGGTCATGCCACGTACCTACCGCTAATTTCATTGAAAAATCTCCGTGGAAATGAAAAGTAGATAACGCTTTGAGATTAATGCAGGCTTTTTTAGCCGCTCGTAATAAATAACAGCTTACGTTGTTGTGGGAGTGACGAGATTCCTGGAATTAGGTACTCCGTGGAGGCATGTTGTCCAGTAGGTCAATGACGTAACGCATTGTACGCGCGTCAGATAGATCTAAATGTCACTTTTTATATGGAATAATGACAGTTAAATTGTCCTAACGCGCGTTTGAAACGTTACGTGATTATTACCCCTCGGGTTTAGGACCGGATTAACACAATATTACCTAAAATTATGCTTCCAGGAGAGACTTTGGGTAAGTGACGACTGGGTAAATTCATTTTGATCGCGATGATTTATCGAGCCGTCGCGAGACGAGTGCGTACGGCGTCATCCTCATCGGTTCCTTCTATCGACGTTCCTATCCCTTTGATAAATTGTAAAGAACCTAAGAAAAATGTAACTCTAAAATGAAATAATTTGTAGCCAATAAAATACGAACGTTTTTCGCTGTTGCGAATTATTTCTTAATGTTTATTCTTTATTATATTGTAGTCATGTTCATAGTACAGCCTTGGTCAAAAGTATTGAGCGCCCATGCGTTTTTCATACAAAAGTCAAACTTCAAAAGGTGCATTTATATATATTTATGCTAGGAAGTTGTGTATCTATCGGAAAATTTCGTCATATTTATTGACTATTGGAAATTCCGTAAAAAAAAAATCAATTTAACCTTTATTGTAAAACCCGACTTTTTCTAGGTTCAGTTTTCACGCGCAAATAGCAATTTAAAAATTATATATATTAATGATTTGCACATGTTCGAACACTTATTATATTTTACGTCTTCGTGTATTTCCTATATATCCATAAGTTACAAAGGAAAACGTGGGGTGCTCAATACTTTTGGCCAAGGCTGTGCATTGAGGTGTTACAAGTATAGGGTGGTAGGTACATGCCACCCTGTAAGGGGCACTCAATATTTGTGGTTCTTACATCTAGATTCATATAATTAAATGGGCTTATGTTTAACGGATCACCAGATATAGTAAATATAACGCCAAAAAAAACCACTTTTTACTGCCGAAAATAATAGATGATCATCAAAATTAAATCTCCATTTTAATGTGAAATAATAACCCAAATTATAACATCTTCCTATCTTATTAAAAAAATGTCTCTAAACTAATCATTGCTAACCCAAAAATAGGTAATGAGGGCCAAAATTGAATCTCCATTTTTATGATAAATTTTTACCCAAAACATCTTGATATCCTATTAAAACACATGACTCCAAACTAATCATCGTTAACCCAAAAACTATAATCTAGATAAAAACACTCTGTATGTAGCTTGACGTCATACATCTGTTATCGGCACCATAGTTTCGCTCCCTGCTTATGATACAACAACGGTAGTGAGGGCCCTTTTGCAGATAGCTAACATCGTGTTTGCTATAGCTAGCTGGTTTTTTGATCTACTATTATAATTGCTGTTATATACTTCTCTCTTGGTTTTGAATACTTCGGTGTGCTTCCTGACAAACAGTGCTGCATCTAGGATGTATATATACAAGGCAATGTAAGTAAGTAGCTTAAGTTTAACAAAGTGCGGACGGCAACTGTTTGGCACATGCGTGTTTGTCAGGATGCGGAAACACTTGATTGACGAACAAATCATGTACATCAGAGCTGGAGAACCACAAGACCACACCATAAAACGGAGCCACGCGTCGGCATATATGCCGTTAGTGCAGATTCAAGGTCTGTATCTCTTTTTAGAATATTAAGCGCGTATACAAATAAAAATTTGCGGAACGTAAAATAAAGGGAATGTTCCACGTAGTTCCTTCTAGAATGCCGTTATGCCTATACTTGCCTAGGATCGTAGTTTTCGGTACTGGTTATCCTAGGCTGGATGCTTTGCCGTGCAAGTCGATCTCGTTGACGTGATGACACTTACGGCTTACATGAGCGGATCGCGTCAGCTCTTGCGACAGCTGTCGATGACGTACCTGGAGCGCCTTTTATACCCAGTTTGCCTTTTATTTATGGTCGAGTTGAGCGGAGCTTATTACGACTGTGGGCGCGGGACATGTTTCATAATGCTAACCGTGCTTCTACATTAGCTCCCTTTCGTGACGCGTATTGAGCTATTTGTCCAATATTACTCATTTAACTTACTTACGAAACATTCAACTTGATGTATTAGGGTGGCAAATCCGTTATTATTTTATTTTATTTTTTTATTTTACAATTGGGACTTTCTATGAATAATGTTTATATAAAAGTTACCATTTTTTATGGGGATATAATCGATTTTAAAACAGATAGGTATCTGCAGCGTGGGCTTCAACTAGTAGGAATAGTATAGTAGGTATAGGAATATAGACTAGTCGAAGATCTGATAATGGCATCCCTTAGGAATTGAGAGAACTCCTCAATACTTTTGGCCAAGGCTGTGCATTGAGGTGTTACAAGTATAGGGTGGTAGGTACTATCGCCCAAGGGTAAGGGTTCACACTTTCTGTTCAAAATCGTCTGCACATGCATAGCGAACGCTCCAAAATGATCCTAGAGGTGTGAACCCGTACCCTTGGGCGATAGTACATGCCGCCCTGTAAGGGGCACTCAATATTTGTAATTCTTACATCTAGATTCATATAGGTAATTAAATGGGCTTATGTTTAACGGATCACCAGATATAGTAAATATAACGCCAAAAAAAAACACTTTTTACTGCCGAAAATAATAGATGATCATCAAAATTAAATCTCCATTTTAATGTGAAATAATAACCCAAATTATAACATCTTCCTATCTTATTAAAAAAATGTCTCTAAACTAATCATTGCTAACCCAAAAATAGGTAATGATGGCCAAAATTACCATTTTATGGGGATATAATCGATTTTAAAACAGATAGGTATCTGCAGCGTGGGCTTCAACTAGTCTATATAGGAATATAGACTAGTCGAAGATCTGATAATGGCATCCCTTAGGAATTGAGAGAACTCCTCAAATGTCATAGTCAACATATGACGATGTCGGTATTTTTTTCAAGTAGGTAAATCATTGCATTTGCTCCCGGTAACCTCAAATTTGTGTGACGTGGAACTGAATCAAAGACACGGGACTTCATAAATTTTCTGTGACGTAGCAACTAGTAATCATCTAAACGTCAATTTTTACCAGATTTTTTTCTGGCTACAAATTATTCTTATATACATACACTAGCTTTTGCTCGCGGCTTCGCCCGCGTAATAAGTGTAATTTTTGCAATAATTGTTGCATTGTTACGCCGGCAACGGCTTGCTACTACTTAGGCCTATGGAATAACCCTTCGTCGTCATATACGGGGCAAGGCACTTTAGGGTGTCAGTTAAAAAAAATATATTTCTGGATAGATCTACATATTATTAAAGAAACCTGCTATCCTGCTTTCATATTTCTAGCCACAGTTTATCATTAAAAATCACACATTAAGTTATGTGAACTTTCAACCCCCATCTTAACCCCTTCAAGGAACGAATTAGGAAAAATGCCCTTATCAATGTTTTTGACTTTGCATTAGGAGCTTGTGACCGAAGTTTTAAACGTCTAACTTTAAAAACGACATGTTTCCCATACAAACTTTCAAATTTTGTGTAACCTCCTTAAATTATTTGTTTTGCATTTTAGTAAGGAAGCTTCATACAAAGATTCAAGTCTATAACTTTCCAAATGAACGATTTCCATACAACGGTTCAACCCCTATTTCACCCCCTTAAGGATTGAATTACGAAAAATCCTTTCTTAGCATGTACACGTCCACTTACTGTAAATAATATAATATGTTCCAAATTTCATGCCTATATCTTTAGCGGTTTAGGCTGTGCGCTGTCTGTCAATCGACCAGTCATCATCAATGGCCTTTGAGTCTATTACAGACTATACAAGCTGTGTTAAGGACGGAGACAACGTCTTCCACGCTTAAGTTTAAGCAGTCTTAATGGGATATTGAAACTCAATTGTATATTGAAAGCTTGAAGTGGTTGAACGTTTATAATAGCAAGTACTTACTCGTACCTACAGCAACATGCGGGCATTTTTATGATCAGTGTTCTCTTGCGAGGAGATTTTCGAATCGATTGTGAAATTGTCGTTGTATGATTGATTTGCACATTGTACAAGGTTTTCTACAGAGGGGTAAGTTACTAAAAGGCTACTCCAGTTATGTATGCTCTAAGGTCGATACCTAATCGAAATTTTATCATACACTTGATATACTTTTTCCTTTGTATTTTTTCAAATGTATTTTTTTTCTCGCATAACTCGAGTAATAAGACGTTCGGTGAAATGTTCTGGTTGGCGGCTAAATACGTTACGTTCATAATGTTGCCCGCTACTTAATCCATTAAATCCCGACGTATATTTTCGCCGTTTTTGTCTATATCCAGTTACTTGGCAGCAACTTCTGCAATGTTTTCTCATCCGCCCGCAGTTTCCCCCAAAACTTAGCTCATTCCTGTCTTGGTGAGTGGCTTCGCAAATTACAAACTCAGCACTCAATCGTCGATGCGTGTAAAATGTCTTCGCGATCTCGTAAATCCTGCAATGTGCGCGTCATCGCCAACCTATGCTGGCAGGTACCAAAAGTTTTCAATCAACTAATTGCTAATTGAAAAAGTTTACGAGATACCAAGTTCTGTCGCGTCAGGTAGAGAAAAACGTTCCGACCTAGTTTCTAGCTGAAAACAATTCTCGTGCGCGACTTAGCACAAAACAACGCCGAAAGCAAGAAGATAAATGTGCCTTGCATTGGAAACACTAAAATGACTTGTCTGTATGGTTAACTATTTTTTTTGTTATTATATCATCGGTTATTAACATGATACGAGTATATAGATACAACCGCGAGTTCCTTATGAAGATACCAAAATACGCTCTTTTGTTCCTTTCATTGTGCGTGCCACGACAGTACAACACGCACACGTCCGGCATTATTCATATCATAATCTGGCATTAAAATGTCTAGTTTATGGAAAGGATTACTAATTATTGTAGTAGGTGGTCCACTTTTCCTATTAGCATTGGCCAAGTTGTTATAATTGATTTTCGATTTCGCCAGACCTATGTCAAGCTGGTCTCTGAACTCTCTGAAGGGTCCTTACTTCATTAAACGCCACGCAGGCAAAGGCAACGAGAACGGACGTCGTCTACCTAACGAGGTTAGCGTCTAGAAATTCAATCAGAGACTTATGTAATAACATCATCTGCCTACTCCTTGCACATTGCTGGCGCAGCTAATGATAGTTTTTTGTGTGTTTTAGTGTGATGTTAAGGTATGAGAATTGTTATTGTGTTTTCAAAAACACGAAACCACAAAGGTTGGTATAATGTTTTTTATAGTATTTCCTTAACATGTTTTGATTACTAATTTATTACATGAATTAACTGAATAGTCTTAAAATCTCATTCTGCGCATCTAATCTCGTCTATAGTCTTCTATATGATAATTTGGCTAATATTTTCACAGATCGCCTGTGTGATGCCATAATGTTACGAAATTGCAAAATTGCCCATTTGGTCGCCATGTGCCGCTATGTGGCATGAGGCCCGTTGCCATTTAATGTTTTTTATAGTATTTCCTTAACATGTTTTGATTACTAATTTATTACATGAATTAACTGAATAGTCTTAAAATCTCATTCTGCGCATCTAATCTCGTCTATAGTCTTCTATATGATAATTTGGCTAATATTTTCACAGATCGCCTGTGTGATGCCATAATGTTACGAAATTGCAAAATTGCCCATTTGGTCGCCATGTGCCGCTATGTGGCATGAGGCCCGTTGCCATTTAAAGGTAATTCTCAGGGCTTTTTATCTGCTGTGTTTGCGGTAACCGCATATCTGATAATAACGACGGGTTGGTCAGCTTTAGTTAGTTATTGGTATACTTACATACATAATTATATTTTAGTTCGTTTTATTTTAAAGTTAGTATTATATATTTATTTCAAAAAATAGAAACAGACTTATCACTCATGTTTAAAATAAAGTCAAGATGTAAATAAATACTGTGACTTCAGAGTCTTTGTCTTAAATATATTAGAGTGAACCTGATACTGTCTTAACGCGTAGAAAGGGCAGTGCGGATCGAGAACCCATTGCTTAAACATCATTAGGTCGAAAGGGTATTGTTTGTCCAACATCCCATTTGTATGAGTCTTCTATTCGTACTTACAGTACTTGCATGTTATTGTATTGATGTATTTTGTAGGAACTTTCAGAATTGCTTCTAAATAGAAGCGATAAAAAAAATCAAATTAAAATGATTAATTAGATTAAATAATCAAAATTTGAACGATCTACTATTTTAAATGATTAGGTTCCTACAAACTTATGATATTTTTTCATATTATATACGGCTTATATTAAACCAAATAATATGAATAAACAAGTATTCATTAATGTTATTTGGTTAAATATGCGAAAAAAAATGAGAAGAAATGAAAAGGAAAACTCTCATATTCGCTTCTCATATCATCATCGTCGGTCGTTCCCTTTACATTGACCAGACTTCTCCAAAGGCTCGTATCACCCGCTTTATGTATGGCTTCGTGCAGATGTAGTTGCAAGAGTGCAGTGATTTGTGTGCTCCATCTAGCGGGTGGTCTGCCTCGAGATGATTCCATAGTAGTAGTTTTTAACAGCCGTTTTATGTGGCATATCTGCTATATCACTACATTTTGCCCTTTAATTTTAAACCCGGTACGAATAGCAACATTGATTCCCATTATTTTGGTGATGCAGGCATATCCCTTGCTGTCATTGATACGCCTGTCGAATAATGCCACTCCTGTCCTAATTGTCGCTCGACATGTCAAGCCAAATCGCGCTGTGTTGTCCGACATCGCTGAATACATGTGTCTCTGGACATTATTTATTTCTCTAGTCGGCTCTAATGAATGCGAAGCTTATTGATTTGATTATTGTCGCATAATTTCAACAAAACTGAATGATCAAAACTTGAATTTATAATTTTGTATAATTTATTAAAATTCGTTTGCGTAAACGTAATTTCACATTTCTTTAAGTTACCCTCGACCCGCATCACCGAGGCAGCGGCTTGGTTCCGCTGCAAGATTCTTGCTGGCTCGTTAACGAAACAATAAATAATGATTTGGACGTCTCTACCATTGCAATCTTTTGTTTGTGCTTCATATTTTCCGCCGGTATCAGCCGTCGTCGCCCTGTTGTTTCCCCGCTGCCGATATCGTTGGCTTAACTTCCGGAACCCTGTCATCTTTCTTGATTGTTCTTGAGTAACCAGTTTGTTATTTCATAGATTTTTATTAATGTCGTGTTTTTTGTTATTAATAAACTATAACAAAACACGGTTAGTTAGTTATACTCGGCGTTTTTCCGCAAATCGACATCCAGTGCCTATTTTGCGTGAAAAAGGCGGGGTAGCGTACCGTAACCACCCCAGCTCCTCTAAAAAGTTAGTGAGGGCCTTGGTGTTGCTAATGGCCTCCCGTAGTGTGCCTGGAGACCCTAGGTGTTTTTACTGTATACTTCTACCTGCTTGCAGTCCAGTAGAATATGTTTAGACGTTTCTTCTGCCTCCATGCACGCTCTGCACATGAGACTGTCTGTGATACCTACTTAAATTATAGAGGTGTCTGTTCAAGGTGTTGTGTCCTGTTTTATTCCTCTTACGTAGTTGGTTTCTATGTGTCCTCACGTTGTGAGTTCGTAGTCGCGTTTCGACAGAATCTCTTTGGTCTGTCGGCATGTGTCTATCTTCTACCAGTGTTTTTGTTGTAGGTCTTTGGTGTATTGGTCCAGTGGATTAGATATGTAGCTTTGTGGCAGGGGTAAGATTGATTCCGGTCCGTATGCCGTTGTCTCTGAGCCTTTCCTGGCCAGTTCATCCGCTGCATCGTTTCCTCTTACGCCACTGTGCCCCTTAGTCCATTGTATAGTAACTTTGTTTTTAACTGCGCACACCTCTGTGAGGTTTTGGTTGCATATCAAGCTAGATGTGATGTTGTCACTGCTTGTAGTACCGATTTACTGTCTGAGAGTATCCATATGTTTGTGTTCTTGACTTGTCGTCTCTTTATGGCATTGCAGGCTTCAATTAACAAAACACGGTATAGATATGAAATATTTTTTCTTGTTTCACTAGCTTCTTAACTATTATCGTGCTGACTTGAGATCCTGCGAAGTTAACTATTTCTGAGAAAGAAATGCTATTCGGGGAGACTTTGTTTTATCATAGTTTGTCCTTCTTCTTCCTCCTAAGCGTTTTCTCAATTATATCCTAAAGGAGCCCGGGGTTCGATTTGGCACCTAATCCCAAGATTTGTCGTAGGCACTAGTTTTACGGAAGCGACTGCCATCTGCCCTTTCAACCCAGAGGGAAAACTAGACCACCTCTGTCTCTCTCCTCCTGTTTCTCCCTCTTCTTCCTCCTGTCTCTGTTTCTGTCTCTCTATGTGTCCTCTGTCTGTGTCCTTATTTAAAAATATTTGCCTGGTAATGCCCAAATATCTTCTAAAAGGAATCGCTTTGAATGTTTCATGGAGTTATTTAAAACAGGTTAATTATGTCGCTCATTATATCATAAATGTTTCGTTTGTTTCGTCCCCGCCTTATATTGTGACGCCGCATTTAAGTTTCTGAAGTAACTGAACTCCTGTATCTAATTGACTTTTTCTACGAGTATCACTGGCGAATCTTAATGTTTGCGAGAGAAAGTTAAATATTTAAACAACGTAATTATTCTAACATTTGAATGTTTCTTTTTGTTACAGGTAAGAATGGAGAAAATTTCTAATTCATCGGATTTGACAGCTGGGTCATGTCACCATGTTAGTATTCTCATAAATATTTGACGTTATTCGTTATGATTGAGGATTTTTTGGCAATAACATAGTTTCCAATATGTGAAAATGCTCTGAGGTACCTAGCGGAGAAACGATAATATAATTAAAAACTTAATTTTGCCACAACAGTTCAGTAGTTCAAATAATTCATCAAAGAAGATAAATCAACTGACTTTAGATTTTGCAACATTATTTATCATAAAATAAAACATTTTAAACGGATCATTTCGCATAATTACCGTATTAAGTAGGTATATATCTCAACGTTGTGAGCCTTTTACAGCATTCGTTGTCTCAAGGGGTCAAAGCTAGAAAATATTTCGATACATTTTAGTGCATATTTATTATAGGCGATATAATGTGAGCTTATAACCTCGGCAGACGAATACAATTTCATTACATATTTATAGTATTTCCGTTGTTTGAAGTAGTAGCGTAGCTTGGACCAGGATTCATGATTTCAATCTCGCATTGTGCCCTGTTTTTGTTTTATTTGAGATTTTACCGTGCATCGTCCACTAAACAGGCTGCACAGCACGATTTCAGTTTAAAAGCGTTGCAAGGACTGCGTCCGCCGCTCGTATAAGCGTGATACCTATGTATTGTTCATGGTATGGATCGTATATGTTATTGCCAACTGAGGTAAAGTGCGATGTGGTGGCACGTGACGCTGGATCCGGGTACGGGCCGTGATTGAAGGTCTAACAGGGACACAGTAAGGTTCACTGCTAGCGGTGCAAAAAAGTGAATATTTGCCAAGCCATTTCGCCGCTCAGACTTTGATTGAAGTATTAGGCGCTACGTTAGGATTCCGGTGTTAGGTATATTAATTAGCTTCGCACGGATAAGAGTATAGAGAGAGATAAGTACCAGTTGGTTTGTAGACAATCAAGACTATGTTAAATATATAAGCACGTAACTATTACAGGATGCTTTGAGGTTTAAGGCAAATATGCAAATGATCGTTTAATTCATGAATGACAAAACTGAGACGTGTTGGTATATAACTATTATTTAGCGGCAAATTACTGATTCTTTAATTGTTAGATGATTTCATTAGTTTTAACGTATAAATATTCAGTTTGTTTTTGTACTCGTGCCAGGCAATTCACTAAGCTGTATTGATACATGAGCGATGCACATACAGTCAGCATCATAAACATATATTCATTCCATGACCTTATTACTTAAATATAAGGTCGAAAAGTGTGTACATGTTTATGATGCTGACTGTACAAGAAAATATAATATTTTCTTCGGCGCTCGCTAACGTTCCGCCCAACGAAATGCCGCAGTAAACATGTACAAATATACACTAATAATGAAAAAAAAACCGGCCAAGTGCGAGTCTGACTCGCGCACCGAGGGTTCCGTACGAAATATCATACAACACACCCGTCTTGTTCCCCACCCATTAATTTTGGATTAACGACGCATAGTGTAGTTAAGTCATGAGTACCTACAGCGCCATTTATCGGTGCATTTTGTTACTAACTTGCGCGACCAAGGAACTCGGTGTGTACAGTAAGGGAAATGTATTTTTACGTACCACCGTAGAACCCTGTCGCAATTGACAGGCCGCCGTCACTCAAACTGGAGTGGTATGTCACCTTATTGCGATAGGGTTCTACGGTGGTACGTTAATACATTTCCCTGACTGTATGTTGGTTTTTCAGCGATAATTCTTTATCAAGTGAATTCATTTCGATAATTCTTTTTTTATTTGCTAGAAGGTATTTTCAGAACACTTTCATACGAATTTGAAGGAAAAAAATTAAACACAGAAGTATTAAATTACAAACAAAATTAACATATGATTTTTGAAGAATAAAAAAAATTACGCTAGATAGAGGTCTTGTTACACTTTTCCGGTTATATTCACGTTAATATTAATCATATATAATATTTTAAAATTTTTAGCTTGGTTAACTTCGGAGATAAGGGGGGGGAATGGTATTTTTTTCAACATTTTTCTTTATAAATCAAAATTCGAGCCCTTCCATATATGGTACCCCACTTGGCCTACTAACTTGACTTTGAATTTTTGCCCCCCCTCTTATCCGCCCTTTTTTATACAAATTAAAAGTAAATATTAACATTTTTCATTTTCCATACACGAGGATTAGCTTTGTTTACAATTTTTCCAAATTTCAAATCGATAGCATTAGTAGTTCCTGAGATATTTGACTTTGTGACAGACAGACAGACGGACGGAGTCGCACCATAAGGGTTCCGTTTTTACTTTTTTGGTCCGGAACCCTAATAAACAAAATAAGTGCATGTTTCTTACGCGTATTAACTTATTACACGACGGACAAAATATAGCATCTACGTTCTCGCCTCATAATATACAATACAATACAATACAAATACTCTTTATTGCACACCTCACACAAACAAAGCAGTTACAGAGAGAAACAATACAACAACATGTAGGTAGAGGTAGACAACAGGCGGTCTTATCGCTGAATATAGTCTCTGTATGTCGTGAAAAATTGTAAATATCATTAGGTATGTAATTTGCGGCATACGAGTTTAAATAGCAGTAATTATGTCATCATTAGGCAAAACATTTTTGGCTGAAGCAGAATGAAGAAGTTAAAGAGTATTGTTAAAGGGGCGTTCTTGTGTATGGGCGCCGCGGGCGTGAGGGGCGGGCAGTAGCCAGTGGCACGCCGACCCGCGCCGCGAGCGAGCGCCTGGCGTTCCGCCCATGCGACTTACCTGCGAGCCAGCCTACCTCGACCGCGACTTCTTTTGCTAACCTCCCAAACCCTCAGTGAAAGTGACACTTTTGTGACAATTTCTTTTCAACTTGAGAATAAACTAAAGTTTTACGGGATTACAAAAGGAGAATTCGGGCACAGTAAGGATTTAAAACAGGATGTCAAAAGTTTCCGAATAGCCCTGTGGTGACAGTGATAAATTTTTGCAGTTATTGCCTTTAAAATGGATCAGAATAATACGACTTTGAATGTTTTTAGTTTTAAAATTCATAGCTGACTCAGTACACCTAGTCCTCGGTTCATTTAGAAAGTTTTAACTAAATTGAAAATAGATGTACCTAATAAACTATTTAACTTCATAGCTTCATATATATCATGTTAAATCTTAATTTTAGTTCATGAAAAGCTAAGGTTGTTTCGCGTACTATATAATTCTCGTTCTAGATAATCGTGATTAATCGATCAGTGATTCGTATGAGTCTATCTTAGTGCATTAAGTCATTAACTAAATAACTTTGTCATGCTCTGAATGTCGTTCGGAACTCATACCAGGAAATTATATTAAAACATCCGGGCGCATCGGGTAGGCTTCCAGAGCACGGGTGAAACCGAACAGTAGCAGCGCTAAGTCTAACAGGACAGCCAGTGATTGGATAGCAACTCATCCTAAACGCTGTAAAATAAACTTAGTACGATAATCAGTCGTTATTCAAGTCTGATCCGAGGTGATAGCTGGTCTCAGTACTTTCTCCTGGTGACGTGACAATACGAATCAACACTTTAAATGCGCTTTTAAACATGCATCTAGCTTTCAGACAACATTGGACCCTAAAGCGCACGGTGTCCGTTTGTTACCAAATCCCAAGAATTATCTTAGGCTTTATATTCTCTAGATAGTAGGCAGAGACTTCCATCTGACCTTTAAACCAAAAGGCTAAGAAACTACACCTCACTTTTGGCTTTTGTCGAGTGAGCGGCTGTCCTGATTGACAGATAGGTACAATTTAGAATACACTGTACCAGTAATTCCATACACGATTCTGAAATTATGAAACCCGAGATATATCAAGCTACCGGTGGTGACAGCCGTAGATAAATAATCTCCGGTTTATGAGCTCGAATTTCAGAAGTACATGAAATTAATTTTTGCGAGTACGAGAGAATAGGTACATGTATTCTCCAAAAAAAAAACATTTATATGGGAAATATACGGCCCCTCTGGTTGTTAGATATATGTTCCCATAACAAAACAATTCCACCTCCAAAACGCGTATTGTTATCTCTAGAAAATCAATAAAATAATAATTGGATATATGTAGGTCTGTATATTTATTGAACTCACCGAGCCGAGTGATTTGACAGATAACAACGAACAGTAACGACGTCTTGTAAACTTCATAAAGGTGCGAAGTTTTAGCTGTTTTAGGCATTTCATTGATTTGATTCGAACCGTGGGCCATAGTTACCTACTGAAGCGAACGCCGGAAAAAATAGGATATGGAAGGTCTCATTGGGCCAAAGGCGAGCATCACCAGTATCACCACTGATTTGACACAATGAGATTGGTTCAGCAACGCTTTAACAAAAATAAACAGGATTTTATTTTTACAAATAACGACCTACTCGTACCTGGCTGGAAAAGCGCAGAACTATTATTATAACCACCACAACACGTCACGGGCCTTGAATGGGTTAAAACCACTACATTATTATAACAAAACAATTAATGTTCTAAGTATTGTATGCTGTGGTTAGAAAACGTTGTTCAAAATCGTACGAGTATGTCTGCGGCCTGCCGTACTAAAGTAACTTGATCAGATTTCATCTGATTATTTACAAGTTGCTTTGAAACATATCAATATACTAGCTTCTGCCCGCGATTTTGTCCGCGTCGAACTCGTTTATATCGTAGCTTTATACAAACTTTCGCCTCCCATTTTTGCCCCCTTAGGGGATGATTCCCGGATTAAATGTATCTTAATCCGTTTAGCTGTTTTCGCGTCTACACCTAAACATCCAAACATCCAAACTTTCGCATTTATAATATTTGTAGGACTAGTAGGATTGAATCACAATGTTAGCAAGAATTATAGCATTGTTGCTTTTACATGATTTACGTTTATGTATATGTTAAATGGTTCGGGTAAACTTCTCACTTTTCAAAAAGCCACCGTGGCAATGAATATAATGTAATTACTGGTGACCTAGACACTTTAGAGACTGTCTCTTTGCAGTTTTGCGGTGCACATAACATGTTTAACAATAGACGTATAGTTGGTGCCGATTTCTAAAAAATAGTAATTTCGATAATTTTTAGTCTAGTAGGGGTAAAGTCGTTTTATGACCATGATATTCCCAATTTTTCTCTTATCTAGAAATAATAATTTGGAATGTAAAGCTGAAACACCAGTTATTATCTGCTTTTGCCGCAAAGTCTAAAAGTTCTTAGATTTTTCTTTGATTTTTTTTATACTTTTGCTTTGTTGGTTTTTTGGCCATGATTTTCCCAATTTTGCTCTTATCTTAAAATAATAATTTGGAATGTAAAGCTGAAACACCAGTTATTATCTGTTTTTGCCGCTATACCTTAGATTTTTCTTTGATTTTGTTATACTTTAGCTAATACTACTTAAATTTGCGTATGTATTGAAATATAATGTATCAACTTATAGACAATTTATTCTGCTTTCATTTGTCACCCCACATGAGTATGTATGTTGCATGGTTTGGATGTAATTTATACTTTTCCAAACGCGGCCGCATCGATTTTGATGACGTCATTACTGGGGAGACCGACTCCTCAGAGATTGTGTCCCGACTGTTTTGGGATCCAGAAGACATGCCTAACAATATACTAAAAGATGGCGCTGGTATCTAATGTTGGTTCAACAACACGCAGTTGGGTAACAACACGCATTAGTGGCAATTAGGTGGTAGATTGATTTACGTTTTCTCTAGACAAATTTTTTGATTTAGTTGAGAATGTTGACGTCGCGTCTGAATTCTAATGTTCGACATCATGTATCGCTGATATATTCTGACCGTTTATTCTCTAAAATATAGAAGTAGAAATACGCGTATAAAGATTAATAATTAAAGACTAATGGCATTTTTTGTTTAAAGATATATTCTTCACATTATACGCATTTTCCGTTTTAAAGAATATCGAGAATTCAGAAATGATAATTCAGAATACATTAATAATGTCCGCGCTATTATTCCAAGATGTTTTATTTTGAATAATTCAATTCTATTATTTAAAAGCCATTTAGAAAAGTAATAAATACATTTAATGCATTATTTATATACTCGTAATGCATTCAATTTATTTAAGCGCGGCGCGGCGCAAAAATGGTCTACACACAAACACTATTTAAAGTTGGTCTACACCTTGTTGAGCAACGGCAAAACCTATACAGCCCCATTTCAATATGTGATCTAGGACTACTTATAATTTTTTAGTAATATTTTTTTTTGATGTTGTATTTCCTGTGTGTTGTTTAAATTCCTATTATTCGAAATGAAAAGTAGAGTGTTTAACTCGGATGAAAGCCACCCATTTCAGCCTCGGAACTATTGGCGCTCTCACATCGTTCGAGCGCCAAAATATCTCGACTGAAATGAGTGGCTTTCAACCCTTGGTTAACAATCTACTATTATACTTGACTTCATGTTGTAGAAAAAATGCAAAATATTATTTACTAACTTACTTCCAAAAAATTCGTTGCTTTTTCGATTAATTTATCACCTGCTATTGAATCCGTCGGCGGCTCGTTACAGTTGCCTGGGAATTTAGTGTTAAGGTTCTGTATAAAGTATGTAGAGATGAAAAAATAGAACGCATACCGCGCTTCTGTCTGCCAGTCTGTTACAGTAGCAAATTTCAGTGATCATTAATGACGTCATATTTATTTCTTAATTTGGTCGAAATTGGAAAGACATTTTTTTAGGTGAGCGGCAACTCGTCAAAGTGGTAGATTATGATATATTTATTCGAAACAAACATATTTTGTTAAATAATATAATACTCTAAAATGCATCGGAGCCGAGATATTTGCTATATTTATATTTCCACAGGTTAAATACATATTAAAAAGTTATGCCCTTTAAGAAGCTAAGTAAAGTAAATTAATTGTTTATTACATATTATATAGGTTGTCCCAAAGGTCACACAACATTTTAATTATGAGAGAAACACAGTATTTTTCTGATTTTTCCTATTTTTCTATTGAATCCTAAAGTACACAGTCATAATGGCTTATGTGTGGAGCAGCACATGGAACAAATGGCCTACAGGACTTTTCTGGGACGAACGCAATCTTTTGTCGATTTTTTCCATGAAGATTTTGCACACAGGTTTATGAATTTCGTTGAAGTAGCGTTGAATGAAATGCGGGTGGTTGTGGGCTTGTTGGTATAGCCCTGTGACTCCAAACAAAGGGGTTAAATACCACCGTGTACATGCACGATTATCCAAGCGGATAATCTTGATTATCTTGAATTCGATTTTGTGCATTACGCTTATCGTTGTTTGTACCAGTGAACGTACGATTATTATTTATTCGAAGTCAACGCAAAAATTCTTTATTCCATTTCATCGTTATTTTCTTTGCTTTTGTTGGTCTTTTACCATTGAGCGCAGTTTTCCTTGTAGATATTATTATAATTTTAATTGATATTAGGTGAAATTTTAACATTGTAATGATATTAATTTCGGATGTACGAGTATGGAGAAGAAGCAGAAACATGAGAAAACAACAATGAAATGGAATGAAGAATTTTTGCGTTGATTTTGCACGAAATTTTACGTTCACTGGTACAAACAAATTCACAAAATACAATTCAAGATTATCCGTTTAGATATCGTACAAAAATAACGGATACAGTACTTATGGGGTACAGTTTAAATACAGTAACGCAGAGTTAGTTAGCGTACTTACTGTTTTTTATAAGAAACGTTTTCAGATTTAAAACGCGTGGCACATACCAGTGTTAAAGGTGGGTATTCGAAGATAATGCGAAAGAAGATTTAACTCAGATCTTTCAGCTTTCTTAACTATTTATATATTTTAAGCACCAACTACTCCCTGGCAAAGTGGTGATTGCGACGCTAACTTAGTACCTTAGTAGTTAGTCCCTTAGATCATATTATATGTGTATTTTATCAAATAAAGGATTTTGTATTTGTAGTACCTACGTGCCTTGTCGGCAAATCATATAATTCTGATTTCTTTTGTATTTGTTTCTCAGACGTTTTTGTAGAATTTTGTATAACAGAAATCGGTTACCGGCTTAGAGCGTTTAAAGACAGGAGCCGCCTTTAATATTCTTTCCTCTCCGCCAAAGGTACATAGGAGATTGTACGAGTACATAGGAGAAAAATCTGCCAAGTTATCTGGTTAATCTGGCTTGTAATCGTTCTCCGTGTGTGAAGCTCAGTCACAATTCCTTTATGTGCTGTTTTTGGGTTTAAACATCGTTCTAATTTATCAAATTTACAAAAAGTCTAAATATATAATGTATAGAAAAAACAAAATTTATTATTTTAATTACAAAACAAAATTTATATATAAAGTAAAAAAATATCTACACTGCTCTGTTGTATCAGATGGAATACGGGATGCTAAGCAGATGTCGCTATCTTGTCAGTAACTGCTCTGACAAAAAGCAATACGGCACACCGACGTTCAACCGTGGGAATCTCCTCACGACTCTTCTTGGCCATTGTTTTAACTTCGGGATGTATTTAATACGTAGTATACTATACGCGATAAAATCCTTTTTAGGGTTCCGTACCTCAAAAGGAAAAAAAACGGAACCCTTATAGGATCACTCGTGCGTCTGTATGTCCGACTGTCACAGCCGATTTGCTTCGAAACTACTGGACCGATTGAGTTGTAATTTGGAAAACATGTGTAAATTAGTGACCCAAAGATGGACGCGTAAAGTAAATTAATGAATTCTGAACAAGGAAGCAAAAGTTTGGGGGGTAAACTGGAAAATTAAAAAAAAGTTTCGCAAACTGTATTGTGTTACATAGTATCAAATAAAATGGGTTGTTGTAAGCATCTCAGATTTTTTTTTCAAATTTTAGCAAAAACAGATTTGAAGTTATTTTGAAAAAAAAAGACTAAAATTGACCATAGGCCTTATCTCCAAAACTTAGTAGTTTTAGGCATTTTGAAAAAAATATGGAAAATAATTCCTTGCCTAAAGATTACAGGAAAACCTATAAGAAGTTTGAGTATTCAAAGTAACGGGAAAATTCTCAATATTTTTGTGTATTTTGTATGGAACGCCTGATGCTTAGAGCATAGCAATTTTACGGAACCCGGGACTTGAACTCGCACTTGCCCGGTTTTTATTTAATAAATAATAATCGTGGAAACTGAAGGTAATAATAATATTAAAAACGAATGATATTTCGAGTCGGCTGAAAGAGTTGAATTAAAAACTAGTTATAACAAATTATCAGCTTGACTGACTTAATCTTCTTCTGTGACTCCAGGGAACATTTTTTGACATACTTCAGACAAATTACATTAATTAAGTAGGGACCTGAATCATACAAATCATACATCAAATCTTAAAGCTAGTTAAAGGAATAATTAGTAAGGCATGGTTTTACAAAGTTACGGAAAATACGAACATATACATAGAGTTAAAATCAACCGGGATAGATTCGGAATTTATCGACATAATTTTACACCTTCTTATTTGTTTTATATAATGATACAAATTTCATAAAAAATAATGTATTTAAAATCAACCAAGATTAAAACTTTTTGACAAAGATACTGATTTTATTTTATATATGAAGACGTCCGAGTCTCTGCTCTATATTTAACTAATTGCATGTTTTGTGGTCTTAATAATTTTGTACAGAATTTGTAAGACAATCGTTATTTGTGTGTATCTATTTTCTTATTATTTCACCATTAAGTAATACGGAGTCTTTGATTAATTTATGTTTTGTAGAGTCCCGAAAGTGGCAAAACTAAACCCATATACGAGTAGTTTAATTTTCTTCGACTGTCTGTTTATCTGTTAGGGCCTATGTCTCTTTTGGTATTGTACTTAAAGTATACGGGGCTTTAATGTGTTTTTTAGAAAAAAGTTGTTTCTACGCTCGAATTGGATCAAATTACTTTCAGCTTCTGCGTTATTCCAGTTACACGGTGTAATATATTCGTATTATTACGGTAAAAAACCATATTCAAGCCTACTCAAATATAAAATGAATTCTTTGATGAATCTAGTTCTTTCGAGAATTTTATAATTGAAAGTAGATATTGCATACTGTGAAGTTTATTTTATTTTATTAGGTGTAACCTAGCCAAGTAACTAAGCCAATCACTTGGAAGCTAGTTTCATATAAATTTAAGTACTAAATCGGGGTCCTAATTTTATATATATCGAGTTTATAACACTCCCTAAATACTTCCGAAAAACACTTCTAATACCCTCTTAAAGGAAAATTATTGTATCATTTCATCATCAAATGATTTTGAAGAATTGTTTTTTAAACTATTCTATTTAGGTTACTACTCTCTGAACTGGCAAATAAATTGTTGTACTCCGGTTTCAAAGATATGACTTTAATTATGAAATAATAGTATTTATTTAAGGTTACGCAACGGATTGCGACTGTTGTATTGCTGACTTGTTTTTAATAAACCCGCACGCGATCTATTTAGTGGAAATGAGCGAGCCCGTTGTAAAAGGGCCCTCTTGATGGCGCACCAGAAATTATTCATAGTCTTGATTAAGATATTCGTGGCTGTTGTGAATAACAACCTTTTTTGGCTCTTTTTCTCTTTCCTAATTTACGTTTCCGTTCATTAAATCTGTTAATCTTAAGACATCTTCAGGGAAAATACATTTCGAAACAGTTTATACAATAATTTGGTTTATGATGTCACATAGATCGATTTAAGAAAATATTTATAGGTAGGTACCGTATACAAATATGGAAAATATTTTTTTTGCCCGATTACGGCAGAGCCGTATGGAAGGGTTACCTATGTGAAGCACTATTTTTCTTGTCCTTTTTCATTTTGGCATTAACTATTCGACAAACTTCGTTTTAATTTTTTTCGTTTATCCGACACTTTACTTCGAACGTTTACAGCTGGTCATGTTAGGTTTCGTTTTTGTAATTGTTTGACAAATCAATGATTCTCAATTATTGGTATACCCGCTATATCATTATTCCGACGCTATATCATTATCCGATTCCGTGGATAAACTGTTTCTTGTTTTATCAAATTGGCTTGATTATATTTGACGTATTATTGTTTATACAAAGCAAAGGTTTGTTACTAATTCACATGTTTTTTTATGAACAATGTTGAACGTTTGAAGATTTAATTTATTAAGCTATTTAAAGCTCTCTTTATACTGCACACTTTAAAGCTTTAAAAAAAATATTAGTTGAAACCTAAATGGCCCAGCAATTAAAGCTCTTGACCGACCAGTAACATGGTTTTTTTTTAATATTATGAAATAATGATCGTTTTGACAATAACCGACTTTTAAGCCGAATTACGCACGTTTCCGCCGCGCGCGGGCGCGGAGCACAGCATATCGAGCTAACAATAGCGAGCAAGATCATTTTGGTGCTATAGCCTTATGTCTAAAGTCGACACTTCCTACTACTTTACGTACTACGTACTTTATATTTCTCCCAAACTAACCCATTTTGATTGTATGATGATACGTATGACGTATTAATAACATTGTGGCTCTTAAAATGCCGGACCTGAACATTTGAACAACATTTAAAATCAATGGAATGTGAACATACCTAGTAATATTTACAAATACTGACAAAAATAATTAGATACCGTTTGAATTTTGCCTTAACGAATAGTGAAATTTTACAATACACAGTCTGAATTTAAATTAAACTGCAAACATCGTGTGAATTATGTCTTCGAGCGCCCATTAATATTAGTTTAAACGAGTTAATCAAATTTAAATTGTAAGAAAAGTACCTGATGATGCTTCAGGGAAGTAATGGAACAATTTGAAAGTTATTAAATACGAACAAAGGCTTGTTTAATTCTGTTTTTAGTAATAAAACAGACTTTGTTTCAAAAAGGTGTTCATTTAGAAGCGGCTGTCAACAAGATATTTCAATTGTTACTGCTGTAAAGTTAGAATTAATAAATAACATTAGTTACCGTGGATCGTTCTCAAATATATGTTGAAATGCATTAGTGCTAGCCCTAGGCTATAAGGTTTCGGTAACAAACTGGAGTGAGAAAAGTTTTTCCATGCCGAAAGTTTTAGACACTTACCCAATTTAAATATAAAATAAATAGTCACCATCTCGCAAGTAATTTTTTTTTTTGAAAACTTATTTCAAATATTATCAATTTATTCAAGAGATAATTTTTTTTTTTTGAGAAAACGACATACCCAAATGGCAAAGAAAACGGATCAGTACCTAGTTTGGCTAAAAAAAAGTGATTTTCCTTTTTATGCGATTGTTTCTAAAATCACTAGCCTTTGAGGGTTAACATTTTGTAAAAGCAATATATAATGTATATTAAGGTTAATAATCCGGTAAAAGGAAAAAATTTTTTTTTTTCTAAGGACAGTTTCACCATGCTTACAGCTACACCCTTTTATTATATATATATTTCTGTATGTTTGTAAACGTTTTGGTTATGTTAATAATTAGTTACATAGCATGAAATGTTATTGGTGTTTGAATGGCTTGGGACCTGGAAACATGGTTTTAGAAGAGGGGGATTTCTATAAGACCCGTGTACCTACATATTGGAACAAGTAAAAGGACGTCGTTAATCACTACTCTAGCATATTTATGTAACATAATCTTCACTACATTGCGTCTAATCAAGATAGGAAAAAAAATAAAAACAATTTGTGATATCTTGAAATTTTTGAATGGGTCTAACTTTACAATGACGCTTGGAACATAATAATATAAGTTAGATCGTAAAGTGTAACAGCTGCATGGAAAGTAAAGATACCTACTGGAATCGACCCGAAATGGGAAATTTGAGATGGCAACGGATAAGGAATAACGGAGCGGATGTAGGAGTGGCGAAAAATCGCCAACACTATACGAAATGAATGAAGGAAAAGTCTACCCTCCGAGTATGTTATATAAATAGTATGTTATGGAAGCGATCTTGAGAAGGGTCGTCGAGGCGTCTAGTCCCTGACAAAGCATATATTGTCAGTGTATCAAACAATAGTTTCCTCATAATAACTTTTCTGGCATTCCTACTTTAAGAAGGCTCGTAGATATGGTGCCGGTTAATGTACGGCCCGATAATACGCGTCCACGGTATATCTATCTCTTTTTAACTTATGCTAAAAAAGAGAGAGAAAGATAGATGGACGCGTATTATCGGGCCGTACATTAACCGGCACCGTAGATATATGTCTCTGAGGAGGCCTAATTATTTCCTTTACGCTCACCCTTTCTATTTATTCAATACAAAGTAACCTATTTTCTATCTCTGCGTAACATACGGTTTAATGGCGACATAACAATTGGATTTTTTGTAGATCGTTACACGTTTGAATGTAGTAGGTACCTTTAATTTTCTATTTATTAGAACACAAACGCGTTGAGAATTTGGAATAAAGTGTATAAAGTATTTATATCAATCTACGTCCGGATGAGGTACCTATTGTTTTCCTGAAAACAGTGTGCGTGAAGTTGTATTTGATTACAGCCCCCGGGTAGTTTACTCCGGGCTCGTATGGACCGGAAAGGTTTCCGAGAATAAAAGCTGGCGTTAAGACATCTGCCTTTTACAGATCCGGCTCCTATACTTTTGCTGCCTTGTTCTTTGGTTATGCCAAAATTCAATAAGGAAATAATAGTAAACATTCAAGTTTTTTTTTACTGAATTGGTAGAATTGATTTCTTAAATATACATAGACTAGCTTCCGCGGCGACTTCGTCTGCGTGGACCCGGGATAAAAAAATATTCTATATTTTAATCCATCTATCTTTGTGCAAAATTTTGCAAACATCCAAACTTTCGCATTTATATTATTAATAGGATGTAAACAGAATTAGATATATAAACAAGATTTTGATAACCAATAATCATTCATGGATATTTAGAGGTGTTCATTGTTAGTAATGTTTTAAGCAATACATTCTGATATAGCTGCAGCATTATGATTAGGTAGTAGTGCTCCAACCAAAACTTAAACCTGGGTTTTTATGTTTGATGCGTAATGATGTGGTAAAAAGATGTTTACTTGTTTAGTAACTAGATACAAAACTTGTTATGTTAACTAATACTTATCTTTTTCTGGGATTACCGGGAGTTTTATATACTCCGGGGTTATTTATTGCATCATATCATATCATATAATTTATTTGCTTTGATGATACATCCACCCATGGAACCACCCGGAGAAAAGGTTCTCGAGTGGCGACTACGTATCGGAAGGCGCGACGTGGGTAGGCCCCACAAGGTGGACTGATGACCGGGTAAAGGTCGAGGGAGTGCGCTGGATGCGGGTGGCGCAGGACCGGTCACTTTGGCACTCTTTGGGGGAGGCCTATGTCCAGAAGTGGACGTCTTTAATTGATATGATGATGATGATGATCATACATCGTCATAAAGTACACAATGTCATTTGATATTGGATTAGTTTATATATAAAAAAGCGTATTTGTTAATTAACTGCAGCTTTAACTATCGGAAATATACTATGAGAACGTAAAAAAAATCTCCCAGCATCGCTTCGTATAACTAGTAGGATAAGAATAGGCGCTCACGTCGACCTAAATACAAACACATGTATGTACCTACTATTTATTCTTCGTTTCGTTTACGTTTGAGAATAAGTACTTAATATGGTACTTGGTAAAGGATTTCAGCTAGTTATAAGTACGATATTGTTGACCGTTATAATATTATCTAGGGCCATAGGTATAAGTATTAGTATGCGTCCTAGCGTTTTTACCGATTGTATCCTAGAAACCCGGGGTCCGCTTTGGACCTTATCCTAAAATTTGGCTAAGGCACTAGTTTTACGAAAGCGATTGCCACCTGACCTTCAACCTAAAGGGGAAACTAAACCGTGTTAGGATTAGGTCGGTTTCCTCAAGCTGTTAAATATCAAATTACAGTATAAGTACTTAACACTCGGGAGCAATAAATATTCCGTGTAGAATGTCTGTCAATCAGTCCCAAATACACTTTCTTATAAGCAAACATTGTAATAGTGATATGAATTGGTTCAGTGTTGAGGCTATCACTTCGTATTGGTACTCGTAGTATTTTTGTTCGGTTCTGGGTGCTGAAATATTTTATAATTTACCTGTATCTTAGAAAATTACACCGAATTCTTCTTAAGTTGTAGAATTCTGTTTTTTTCATAAAGGCGTTTCACCTACATTAAAGTAATTAAATAAATAATAAATAAATATTAGGGGACATTCTTACACAAATCGAACTAGGCCTATAGTAAGCTTAATAAGGCTTGTGTTATAGGTACTAGACGACGATATATATAATAGATATAAATATTTAAATACATAGAAAACATCCAAGACTCAGAAACAAATATCCATGCTCATTACACACAAATATTTGCCCTTACCGGGATTCGAACCCAGGACCTTCAGCTTCGTAGGCAGCGTCTCTACCCACTAGGCTATCCGGTCGTCACCACCACCACACCAGTAAGATCAGAAAAAATGGAAAATAGTGGAGTACTGGGTTGTTAATTGATCCCCAAATTTTCGAATAGTTTTATAATTAAGTAACAGTTCTAGGTACCAATTTGGGTGGAAATGGAGTTTTTAGGCGCTATATATATGTCATAACTTAATATTTTCATAATCTTTCTGTGTCGAGTCGTTTCAAATTGTAAAGGGATTTGTCTATTTAGATCTCCTCTTCACAGGTTGTTATTCCACGCACGCCGAGCTGACTTGTCAGAATAAACGCACGAAACCCATTGATATCAACTGAATGCGAAATATAAGTGTCTGATTGACCCTATTATCACGTAGGTAATACAAGTTCGGGAAGATTCGGTATTTTCCTGTTTTATTTTCTCCACATTCAAGAAACAGTAGATTCGCATTCGTCATCGGTAAAGGTATTTTGGAACAGCCTTTACCGTCCGGTTCATACTGGAATTTATGAAACTTCGCGTCGCAACCAGCAGTCGCCTCCTGCACAACTCACTGAACAGTGAGAATCGCGGTCTGTGCATGTCATACTCTTTGTGTTTTTTTTTTTGCACATGCATGACTTAATCTTTAGGATAGAATGTATTGTATACAACCTTCAGAGTATGCAAACAGTGTTTAATTTGTTCAGTTATCCGGAATATCGTTTTAAAGCTGGAATTTAAAGATTACCTGTTAGAGTATCTTTGAGCTTCCGTTTTTTGCTTGACAAGAAGAATACATATCTTATGAGTTTCTTATCGAACACATCTGAACTGAACGAAATATTGTTGAGACTGAAATTAATTACGTGATAATTGGCGCTTTCTCTTTTAATATAAGTATGTAGGAGTACACACTAAACATACATTGTACCTACTCGTTCAATCAATTCAGCTTGTACAACAAATAATGTAGTTTGTAGTAGTTTACTTTGGCCTGTTTCTTCCACCAATGCTTACAAATTGGTCCTTAGTTGTTATGTTATCTTGAATTATTAATGTGTACGCTTCTCTTTACTTGACGTACCTACATAAACATGATTATAACCTGTCTGAGACAGGCTTGAAACAATTAACAAATGCTAGTTTGTTGCACGTAAGTATTCCTGTGGTTATACACAAAGTTTTTTTATTATATACATGCCTTGAAAAGAGAGAAACCTGGTGAGTAGGAGATATTCAGGACTTTATATTTTTGGACTGGACTACCTCAAGAC
Source organism: Epinotia nisella (assembly GCA_932294315.1). Lineage (NCBI taxonomy): Eukaryota > Metazoa > Arthropoda > Insecta > Lepidoptera > Tortricidae > Epinotia > Epinotia nisella. The sequence goes on along the minus strand of OW028677.1, from coordinate 10,982,530 downwards.
CTCAACGCCTCGGAAACTGCTAAAAAAACATTTTATTTATTTATTTACTGCAAAAACCATGGCTACAAAGGTGTAGGTGTAGGTATTTTCTCCAATATGCTCGGAAATGTTCGCCTGACTGTAGCAAAAATAGTACGTGAAGTTCCTCGTTACAGACGAACGCTAATTTAAAAGTCATTACTGGACAGTTTCAGTGGCCATGAAAGTGTATGAAATTCCAATACTGAATATTTTTTTAAATCTTTTAACCATATGTTTTGACGAAGACAAATCACTGCATAAAGCCAAATGCTCGTATGTCTAAAGGCACCTAAAAGGTCACAACAACTTTTTTAGTTAGAATGAAAGGTTAATGGGTTAAGTGGGGAAAAATGGGGGGTGAGCATTCGTATTGACTTAAACTGCTGGATTTAGTTGAAATTTGGTAAAGAAATAGTTTGAGTCCCGGGGAAGGACATACGATCATTTTTATCCCAGAAAACAGCCCTTAAGGAGTGAAAGTTTCTGGGGAGCTACATAAACCGCTAAACTGATTTAGATGAAATTTTGTATAGAGATAGTTTGAGTCCGAGGGAAGAACATAATAGTTTTTATCCCGGAAATCATCCCCTAAGGGGGTGAAATGGGGGCGTGAGTTTGTATGAAGCTACGATATGAACGAGTTCCCCGCGGACGGAGTCGCGGGCAGAAGCTGGTCATATATATATTGACATCTCGTCTAGAATAAATAGTATAGATATGCTCGAAATACAGTTGTGAAATATCAGTAACAAATCATATTAGCAAGGTTTAACTTGCTTTACCTGTTTGCCATGTATGCAAAGTGTTTGTGAATATGCACTTCGGTGTTCACGTAGCTTGTTCCTTCCAATCTAATTAGGAGGGAACTGTGGATAGCTGCGATAGAAACTTGCGGCTCACGAGTGGGACCAACAGCACAGACAAGATTACCAAAGTTTTATCAACCGACGCAAACTCGGAAGTCGAATATAACAATGCCCTTCATGGGTTTATGGAATGCACAGAATCCGTTATTTTTATAGATAAATTGTAACGATACAATGCGTGTATCGGAACGGTCCAAAGTATCCAGCTAGTTTTCTTGCTGATTGTCATTCTAAATTTAAAAAAGTTGTAATACCAATTACAATTCCACGTGACAGCGAAGCCATTACGTGGGAGTCTAGTTCAGATCGATAACATCTAGTTTTCCCTGACTGTCCAAACATCAAATTAAATTATTCATCCGATATCAGTTCGAGTGATAATATATTTCAATGATAATTGATAATTGATTGTGCTACTGATTCCAATTCACTGCTGTATTTTGATTATGTGGTATGTAGTTATCTATTGCTCTACACAAGGTATAAGCCGTTGTACATTTGTCATTCTCTTAACTATCACTCACATTTCCATCATCATACATCATCTTCTCCTGGCCTTGCGTCTAAATATATCTCTTCGAACGAATGCAGCAGACGTGACAAGCTCATCCCCAGCTCCATAACAACGCTGTTGTAAATGCATGCACTATGTCTGTGACATTTAGCAAAATATTCAAAATTGCTAAGTCTAAGTAGAAAATCAAACGATATTATGATTGTAGTCCAGGCAATGAACTGACAACTTGTATGGAAAAAATGACATATTTGGAAATAATTTATAATAGCTAATTTTTCAATGTAACGGATATATTATCAATTAAATAATTACCTAGAGGCAAAATCCAACAAAAAATCAGACATCAAAAAAATCAATATTTAATTAGCTCCTAAAAAGTCCGGATAAATATTTTTATCTTTATTTAGGTTCATTTACATTTGCTTCAAAATATTCAATATAAATATAATAAAAAAGACAATGGATGTTTAATTTAAATCTATATACTTACTTCCGGGTGGAAAGTGTGTTGGATTCTTGAATAAAGCATCTTAGAATAATGTTTTAGAATGAAATAAACAAAAAAAACGCTAGGTATTATAAATTAATGTTTTTTGAAACCGTATTTTGCCTGGAGTAGTGAGTTTACAACTTACAAACACACATAAATACCTATATATAGCACATACATAACGTAATACTTGATATAATTGGCGCCGTAAGCATATTACTCTCGTTACTGAAATGAAAAATTGAAATGGGCATTGTAAAAGCGAATTTCCTCATCCCGTGTAATTAATATTTATGGGCGCTTGCTAATTATCGAGTGGGTCGTTTATGGGCGCTCTACACGGCCCGGGACCAAGACCTCGGTGGCGCAGTATTAAGTTGTTACTCCTCTGAAGTTTCCCTTCCGTTCCGAGAACAAATGATACGAATTTATTCAACTCCACTGGAAAACAACTATGTCTAGAGCCTACGTTCCTTTTATCTGACGGTACGTTTATCGCTGTTTCGGAACCAGTCGAACTTTTTACAATGAGAGTAATACTCAGGTTTATTGTGTTTACATATCGACTCGAAACGGTTTTCCATTTCTTGTTTACTTACATCTTTCCCGACAGAATCTTCTCTTATTTTTTTAGGTTTACCTCATTTAATGTCATGTTATTCTTTAGTAAGTATACTAATTATTAACTTTGATCTTCCTTTATTCGTGGGAAAATTCCATTCAGACGGCCCTGCGGTCTTTCGCAGAACTAGATAATAATATTTCGAAATGTTCGTAGCTATTTGATCGTTTAAATTGAGATTGCAGCCTGAGGTTTTTGCCACACATTGAATTTGTTTTTCATTCCGTGAAGCTTATTTGCGTGCACGACGGGGGTCGGTGGTCGCGGGTCGCCCGGCCGGCGGCGGCGGGACGGGATGTTTCCCCAGGCCTATGCTTCCGACAGTTTATCAAGCTAGCTGCTCTTGACACACTCGCCGTTTTCCTTAGCCCTTTCCGTGATTAATGCCAAATTGTAAATATATCTTCACGGGCAATCTACGTACATTACCGAAAATGTATCATTCATACCGAGTGAACCGGCTCCCACAATGTATCTTCATAGAACTTTAGCTCGGAATCTCTCATATATCATGTTATTGCAAATATCCATTGAAATTTACCATTCATGTGCGCCAAATGCACTTCTGGATTTTCGGGGAATTCAATATATAGGTATAAATATAGCAAGGACTATTTAATATAGCAATGTGAAATAAATAGGGTCATCGCGCCAGTTGACGATCACATAATTTGTTTGTTGGTGAACTGAAAGAATATTTCTTAATTTATTTAGTAGATTCCTATTATATAACTACTAAAATCATTGCCGTGTGGCTGTTCATTCATGGTCTCCAGAATTGTTATTATTTTTAATTGAAGAAACAACAAACTTCAAGAGGTCGATAACTGAAGCTGGTCGCATATCTGGCATATTTAAAATACCTATCGTTTCTATATAAACAGTTGTTACTTTGAAAATAATTGAACGAAAATTGACATCCTTGGAGAGCTGTGAAGTATTTGCAGGTAGTTTAAATTTCGGTTAGGTGCATCATGGAAATGTGATCTTACGGGTCATAAAGATGGTGAGTTGAGTTGTGTGGCTAAAATGGAGAGGTTAATATGGTCGTGTTCTTTATTTTTTGTAGCACTCTGATTTGGAAACTAAGGCAGATAATAAAAATGGATTCATTTCATTTATTACTATGGCCCCATTGAGCGGGAAACTAACGATTGGAGAAAATTCTAAGATGATGAAAGAACGCCGTTTGACAATAATAGGTAGTAGGTACTTAACATAAGTAGCTAGTGAAGCAAGCTGTACAGCCACACCGAATTAATCAGGAAAAGACTTACATATACAACATGCAACGTTACTGATTTATTTAAAACTAGCTTCCGACCGCGACTTTGTCTGCGTGAACCCGGGATAAAAACTACCTATCCAATATTTTAATCCAAGCTATAAACTATCTTCGTTGAAATTTTCATCCAAATCGGTTGAGCCGTTTAATCGTGATTGAATAACAAACTTTCGCATTTTTAATATTAGTAGGATTAGTAGGATATCAAGTTGGTAAGTCATATTTTAAATAAATCTGTAATCAAACTTAATTTTGATAAAACACCGTCCTTATGTGTCCCCACTTTGACATTTACGTCTGTTTTTTTGAGAATGGGCCAATATGAAATCTTTTTATTTTCAGACACATTGATCCATAGATTGTTAGTATACCGTATCCTAATTATTAAGTATTTGCTAAGTTTTATGCATAAAGAGGTAAATCTATATTTCCGCATTAATTATGTTAACTCTGCCAAACAGTCTAAGCAGCTAGGTCGGTAAATTTGCATTGCTAAATGTTTCCAAGTTGCTGTGGGACACTACGCTGTACCTACCGAGATACGATTTCAGCCCAGTCTCGGCTTTGCATGTATGACCCTAATGTAGGTGGTGATAACGTTACACTTTTCTTGCACCGACTTATACAAGTTCTCCGTGAGTTCAGATTTCTGCGACGAGTTCAAGTGGAATTATAATAAAAGAGCGTATGAATTCCGGCCCGGAGTCGACTTTTCTATATGACCTATGCCATTGACTTTTATGACGACTTACTTTATTGCGGAATCACAATTCTGTTCCCTCTAAAATCGGTTTTTTTAATTTTATTTGTAAAATTATTAGATAATTTTATCTTAATGATTTTAAATAGCTAGAGCTTTGCAATCTCCAGATATCATGATGTTGTTGACATATTAGGTTTTAAGAGAAGCATGAAATTAATCTATGAAGCTTTCTTAACGTTGACATACTACATCAATTGAAAGCGTAACTCAGAGCTGCGAATAACTTGAGACAGTAGAGTAGCAAAGCTTCTGAACTGGATAAATGAATGAAACGATGTTATGGTTGTGTAAATAAATGGGTTTACTGTTACGTAGTGGTCGCTATCGTATTTCTACTACTATATCTTTCAAGTCCCTACCTTATTTTTAAACTTTTTCTACCAGAAATCCTTGCATCCCATCCCGACCCGTTTTAATGGACAGACGCGGGAGCTGCGGTACTGCATCCGCTATTTTCCATCTACTTGCTTACGCTGCTCCTTTCCTTTGTGTGGTTAAAACGACGAGAGTTTTTCATGCGTCGTGATATTTCAGATATTTAATTAAGTTCAGTTGTAGAATTACAAGTCATCTACTCTATTTACGTTATGGCTTTATAGTTCAGGCATATGATAAATATTTATCGCATACGATATTAAAAGGAGACGCCGTTTTTGCGGATTTAGAAACCATTCCATTAACGTTGGCAATATCCACAGGAAAGATGCGAACTTAATTCTCTGGTTTTTTTTTTTAAATCCGAAGTATCCGATTACATATTGATAGTAGATAGTTGCGTGCAATCTACATACATATTAGACATGGGAGAAATCTTACATAGAACCCGACTATTCGTAACATTTTTGTTAACATTCTGTTTATAAATCCTCTGAACGGACTTAAAATCTAATATTATGTTGCGGAATTAGTTTCAGGTACTAACATGTCATTGGAATTTAAATAATGCTCATCGGGTAGGAGGCCACGAGGTGGCGTCAATCGCCCACGTTAGCGACGCGTTAGGATAGTTCAGCAGCCGAGCGGAGGTAGCGGCCGCATACGCGTAAAACTTCCCCGCAATGACAAGTGACTTTGATAACGACTCCCGATCCCACCTACCCGCGGCCACATGTGAACTTAGGTATTCCACTTTGCAAATTAAATTTTACCGCAATACTTCACTCTTCGTTCAATCTAATTCCCCAGAACTGAACGGATTCCAATGTATGAAAATGTAACATATTTTCAAATAGCTTTAAATTAGATTTAGGACAGTTGCACGCTTTCTCTCGATGCAATGTTCCAAAGTGGGAATACGAGTCAAAGTGGCGAAGAATTCGATTGAATTTGGAGTTTCTTTTATTGCTGTTACAAGAACTGAATCTATGAGTATCAGGATGGAATATAGGTACAGCTCCTTCATTAGCATTCATATGAAACCTGGAACACAAATACAAATACTTTATTTTTACGCAGTTTTTGTATACGACCTGAGTTCTAATTGGTTTCATTATTATTTTAACGATTTGCTTGTTACATTGTTGATGAGCCCGTATGTATTTGCTCGCAGTCAATCTGATATTGAGTCACACTTGGCACGGTAGTACTTGGCAGCGCCGCCCTCGACATTGCCTACCTGAAATATTTCCGTAGCGTTATATGGATATTGTCCCATCAATGTTTTGTTTAATATTGCAGCTTTGATTGAAAAAATAATGCTAATTAGTTAATAGATTACCTATAGGCTTCAATATCTGGTACGCCCAGAAAAGTCGAAGAGAAGTGTACCTGTGTAAAAATTTGCAGTGTATAGTCGACGCCAAAAATACGTTTACACTTTTGCACCTTATTCCATTGCAATAAGGCGAATAGTGTAAACGTATTTTTGGCGTCGACCGTAACTTTTTTATGTTCCTCTATCATGTCATGTATACCTACGTAATCATGAATACCTACTGCTGATAATCATTACCTCATAAAATCTTTAATTTCGCGAGAATTAGTTTGAGGTATAAAGACATAATGAACTTTAAATGTTGTTTTTAACTTCTATTTACGGGTATAGTTATTGTGCTCGTCGGACCGCACTAATCGCACTGTATTTACGCCATATTTGGCTGCCATAACCGCTCGAGTATTATGTTAGTCCCGACCGCAAGCCAACTATTAATAACGTGCCCTATATGCCTGTATCACACAACAGATAGCGCCAGCCCTCGACCCGCTCTCACTTATTCTATTGATCACCACTTGTCATTGTCCTTAATGGACTACAGCACTATCTTTCGAGAAACAATAGTTTTTGCCATACAATCAGGACATGATCCTTCACTTTGTGTATCAAATCTACCCATTAATCCTGTCACTACATTACGAGCTTTTATGATTTTTTTTAATAAAACAAAATTGCATGTCTACTAGATTCTACCTACCTTCCGGCAGACCGTATGCTTGTTTGCCACCAACATAACAATACAATTAGGAAAGACTGCGTTTACAGAATATTAGAGAACCTCAATACCGTTGTAGATTAAACAATCCTACTGATATTATGTGAAAGTTTTTATGTTTATTACACAATCACGCTCAAACGTCCGGCTTTTGGGTATCATTTATGACCTGGACGGATAGGCTGGAAACTTTTTACGCTGAAAGACATCCCCCAAAGGGTTGAAATTGGGATGGGAGTGGAAACGGGAATTTACGCGGAGGAAGTCACGGACAAATGCTGGTAGTGTAAAATTTCTTATTTTGTGTTTATTCAGAGATACCTATGTTTATCGTAACGTGGTAACTAGATCGACGTAATCATCTACGAAAAGATAAGGATTTACTATTATTGACAACTATGGGTCTCAACAAGACATTGTCACCACAGTACCGCCGTACATGAGTGAACTTAAATGATCGGTATACCCACATCACTTACATGCAAATACAAGGTTTCCCTTAATAAGGTCTCGAGTGCTTGTTCTGCGAAATTGTTTTATCGGCTTGTTTACAGTGTCTCAGCCCTTAACTTTACTCTTGAATTGATTCACATTGAAGAGAAGTCAAGTTCTGTCGATTCGTAAAAATGAAATAGTACCCATGTATTGCCCTGCTCAGATTTATTTTTACTCACCTGCCCACGTGTCTTTTGAAATCGATGGAATGTTTTCTTATTTCCTCTGGACTGCAAACATTATTGGGGCATTTACCGTTGCCGAGATTACGTTATGTGAGCGGAAGCAACGAGATTGAGTTTCTTACAGGTTGAAACCAATATCCTAGGACATTTCCCCGTTTTAGCGGGAGGTCCGAGATGCTCCTTGGGCCACGCCTCCTGTGTAATACTTTTCTTTGTTCGGTTCTAAAGCTTTACCTCCACTGCACCAGTGTAAACAACCCTATTAATTGGTACAGTAGGGATATTATTATCGATATCGATCGATTTTATTTTCATGGCCTCAAAGTAATACATCTTAAGAATAAGAAGCAACGAGATTGAGTTTCTTACAGGTTGAAACCAATATCCTAGGACATTTCCCCGTTTTAGCGGGAGGTCCGAGATGCTCCTTGGGCCACGCCTCCTGTGTAATACTTTTCTTTGTTCGGTTCTAAAGCTTTACCTCCACTGCACCAGTGTAAACAACCCTATTAATTGGTACAGTAGGGATATTATTATCGATATCGATCGATTTTATTTTCATGGCCTCAAAGTAATACATCTTAAGAATAAAGATACCTTGCATTTAAATGAGACAATTATCTTCTGGTTGCCTATTTAATTTCGATAAGCGGTGATAGCAAAGTATTGCATGTTGTTTGCACCCGAGCTTGTCGGTAAAGGAAAACATCGCGAGGAAACCTCATCATATCTGCACGGGGAACATATACGCCCATAGGTTGTTGATAATAATTAAAGCTGGCTGACGGGAGCAATTTATCGTAAATTTACGTCAAAGGTCGTAGATAATATGTACTCGACTCGTATAACAGGTCCACACACTTTTTTTACACAAAAATCACACACGTAGGTACGTAGGTACCTACACACAAGTTTGTCACTAAAATAGAAAGATTGATCATTATCGTTGTTGTAACGCTTACGTTGTTACTTAATTTCGCTAGTAATTTATTAAACCCATAGCAAGTGTCCAGTATCCAACGCCAAGTTCCACGTACAATGTATACTTACGAGTACATGCGCTGCGCACCTATTTATTACGGACGGAGTAAGTTCAATCTCTTTTATCGCGGCATTACAGCGGAGCGAATCGAACGCCGCCTCGAATCCCATCAACAGTTTCTGGTGCGAGCACTCACTCTCCCGTAAAATTATGTTAAACTGGTTTAACTTGCTCTTAGTTTTTGCCTTCCACTGTGTTGTATCAGATAAGGCACGACGACATCCGTACTCCTATCAGGCGTTATTGAAATATTCTCAATAAAATAAACTTCAAAGAGTATATTCCAAGTACTCGTTATGAATAGCCTATCGCACACCAAAGTAATTTTATAGCATTGATTACCTGTTTAATTTATTTATTTAACCTTAAGAAACAAGTTACGAATACAAAAGGCGTGGCCATAAGGAAATCTCAACCGGTATAACTTTAGGCCAAGCAGAGAATAATTATAGCTGGCATTTAATCTGTTATTTAAAAAATAAACTTACGTGGAGTTAAGCTTATTCTAATACCTACCGTATTATGTTGACTTGTAATTTTTATTATCAATAAATAATGAGTATGAGTTCTTACATAAATCGACTTAATGGTGACTGTTTGATGAAATCTAAGCTAGTTACATCACTCTACTTCGTACATGAACTCTCATTTCTAATTCATTTGCTTGGGTAGGCGATGCTCTCCGAAGTAAGTGGTACCCTATGTTTTAATTCATGTTATAAAATATCATGTGCAAAATTTTACCCCAATCCGTTCAGCTGTTTTAGCGTGATTGAGTAATACATGTCTTAACATCCAAACTACTTTCTCTTTCTAATATTATAATTATACCTGTACTAATATGCCTTCTTAATTAGGGCTTTGAGATTGTGAAGTCAAAAAACTGAATACATAGTAAAAATATTTAGAGACTGCGTGCGTTATACTGTTCGCGAGAGTCCTCAGTATTTTTTACGGATGAAGATTAGCGAGATTTGGCATTTTTTCATAAATCATTTTCAATTTCAATTTTGTTTACGCTTTGTTACTTTGGCACGTAACCTTTTCCTTGTAATAATAAAAACCTTTGCCTTGTTCGTGGAGCATTCAATTGAGTTCACCGTGATTCAAGCATTTAAATACATTTTCAGTGTGTATAGGTAATATTGAATGATTGTAGCCGAATAAAAAAAAAGATTGGCGGTAGATTATGCGGTGTGCTACGCGCCATCGTAATTACGACGTCACTCGGCTAAAACGGGGAAATAAATTGAAAAACCGAATCCTCTCGGTGAAAATGCGAGCCGGAAATATCTCTGCACGGCACTTGGGTCGCTATACTGACATCGCCGTGGGTAATGTATTTGCTTTTGTCAAAATGCCATTGTTTTCACGAACAATCCCATTTTTTGTAATAAATATGATATGATAATGAACTTACATTGTCCATTTATTACGACCTAATTATTTAATGGATAATAAACCAGGCGGCCTACGCTCCCTTATTAATTAATTTGAACAAAGGCGAGTGTATCTTTGCATTTTGATGTTCGTAAATTAATTTATTCCTGGCTTTCTCAAACTGAATTCTATCCATTTATGTAACTCAATTCTAATAATCAATAAAAAACCTTCTTAGTATTAATCGACGGATGTCGTCAGGACGTGACTTAAATTCACTTGACTTGCTCGGTGGCCTTAGAAAAACTAAATTCTCTCCAGGGCAGAGGTTATCTCGGATTCCAGTCGCGAAGAGCTGAATAGAGCAGCCGCTTCGTACAACAATTGGGTGTGATAAAAGCGAATCAGTATGCCATTTAACCGCAAAGGCAGTAATTATTGACTTGTGTGGGCACCATTGCCGAAATCGCTTTTGTGTCTGCTGTTGTTATTCTACTACACAACTACACTGTCCCTGCGCGTATCGATACCGAGACCTATCAATGTATCAATGTCTTAACACAATTATAGGTCGCATACACATACACATAGCGCATAAGCTCATTCATCGTTAAATTGCATTCTGAAGATAGAGAATACGAGTAAAGGCGGTCCCATAAGTCTATACCCTTACGTCCATCGATATACGGGCTACTTTGATTTGGGTCAGATATTCCCCTAATATTTTTTATTTCTTTATAATATCCGACTGCACATACATACGTATATTTTTATTATATTAACTTGTAGCCATAGTATCAAACCAATTAATCTGAATGCGTAATCTGCCCAGTAATTGGCGGTTTCATGCGAATACCGAGGTATGGCTGTTGTAACGATTTATTCCACTTGTGCTATATATTTACGTCTTGTCTTGTTCCCAGCCTTAACGACGTTTGGCGTGTGTAATGTCATACCACGTTGTGCCAAAACGGCCCATGAATTTCCGCCGCATGTGTGACTTCCCGCAGTTTAATGAAGTGCCGATATTGGACAGTCACACAAAGCCTGCGCTTGCTGTGCATCCGACAGCACGTCTTGATTGCGTCATAGTCACGATTGACCGCTGTTATAATCAATGCATTGTCTAGAAGTGTCTATCAAATAGGTACACGAAGAAATAGTCATTTTACTTTCCTGTCAATTCAAAATCAATATTTGTGGGTAAAGTAGTTTGTGTATTTGTAGTTATGTTGCAAAATGCAATTAGAAGTAATTTTTGAGCCCCAGGCCGCTGGAAAAAGCTAGCGGGATGGTCATTACGCTATTTCATTGGTCTCTAGAGCCTCGTCAGTTGCAACGGGGTTGCAGGCGCCACGGAAATCGTGACATGAAAATGCAATGAGTAGTAATTACCTATAAGTGGTTTGCGTAAAGTAAGTTTTTTAAGTACGAATACTCTTTTTTTTTCGCCAATGTAGTTGAAACTCCTCATCATTAGGCATATCCAACAATAAATACCAAGCATAGTCGTCTTGGCCCTCTCGACGCTGAGTGAGTTGATAATTTGTAGATGAGGACCTTCGTCACGTGGTCCATAAATGCGCTGTCAGTAGCGCGAAGATGCCCCGATTGTACACCTATTCTTCGTCAGTTTCGTTATCAGTGCTCGTGTCCAGCTGGGTAGACTAGCTTAAGTTAATATACTTCGGAACTAAGTCGATATGGGTTTGACTGACAGCTGCTAATTCATATTGAAATTGCAATAAATGTTGAAATATAGATATTTATTTGCATAAAAATGAGCATTTTTAATATACCATTTTTACATGCTTTATATTAACTTGACCTTGTCCGTCAAAATTTGCAATCCATTTTTCAGTCAATTGCCGTTATCCGATTGAGCTGAAATTTTGGGTAGTAGTATAGTTTGGATGACAATTTAATATTATGGTACTATCGAGCTGTTATGTATGCCGAATGTGATGATGGAGACAGAAGGTGGCCATGGGAATTCAGTATCAGAATCCGACGGTTACCCGTTGTGTTTGGGCTCGTTAGAATCGTCTCAATGAGTAGTAGTTGTACAGAAAAGTACAGTCGGCAATAAAAGCATGTACTAAAAATGAAATTTTTACTTATAATTATAACAAAACACCAAAATCCGCTTAGTCAAGAGAGAATAAATCAAACACACCAGAACACATTCGTTTATCTCTCAGAACCGAGGACCGATTCCCACTGCTCCGTCTGACCTAAATACAAGCCTTTTTTACCCAGACACGTATAGTGATTAAGTACATTGACCACAAGTCAATCACATTAAAATATGAAATTCTCAGAATGAGACCTGTGATAGGCTATAAGCTATGCACACGTTTATCTGGAACAATCGTCTTATTTACTGGTGGCACATGATAGTACTCTTCTTATTTCACGCACATCGGGCTGCCTGAGCCGGCCACGATAAATTATCCATTGTTGAGCGTCGTATTCAAGAGCCGTTTTTGTTCAATTCTTCGTCTCTTCGTCAATGGGAAATTTATTGCCCCCTCTGCCGAATTGAAATATGCCCGATTATACCCTGCTCTGCCCACTCAGGTGGTTATGCAAATTTTCTCATTTTCATTCCTAGTTGCATGAATTATCAATGCCTATTTTTTTATGGCTGGATCTTTAATTTATGGTTAGTTCTTTGTTTACGCCAAGCAAGATATTTTATGAACAATAATAAAATATCTTGCTTGACATACAGTTTACACAAACAATTTTCAATTAATAGCGTAACATAATATCTTTCAGCTTTGAAAGGTCAGAATTCAGCTGCATTTTTGTCCTACTAATGTTTGAATTTTTTATTGAAATCGCAGTTTATAAGTATTGTCAATGTATATGCTTTAATTAATATTTATTAACAATTAAATTAAGCCCACTTATCTCTAGGAGGTACTACGCAAAGTACTGATCTTCGAGTCATTAATCCTGTGAAATGGGTTTTAAATTCAATCGAACAAGCATGATTGTAACTCATCCTGTTTGATAACAAACAACTATCCAAGAGCGAGCTACTTTATTGTGAAGCGTTTATGATATACGTATAGTAGACGTTTGCGAACTTGCGGGAACAACTTATCACATACATTTCCTTGCTCCAGGACTTAGTTTGACACCAAATATTTGAGGCAACTTTTAATTGAAATATTAATAGAGGGTGCTTGTGTTGATGAAGGCGTAGTATGCATTTGTAAGTGTTCAAAAACAGGACTAAGCGCCATTACTCAGTAATCAGTATTCAAAATAGAACTTTTATTTATAGAATTATATAATTATACATATGTAGATCGCTCAATCGACGAAGTAGATATAGCTCCACTTCTGCCTACGCTACGTACAAAGCTCAACCAGCACGCAATAAGTAGGTACCTAGTGAGGCGCGTCCAAATCGATTGAATTATACAAGTTTTATTAGTAAACAGTTCTTAGCAATCTGTATAAATAAACAAGCTATAAGTGGGTACTTCTGCGTTATTAGCTTATTTAAGTAATAATTACTTCATAATATTTTTTATTTGCAATTTGTTAGTGGTCTCCGCAAACATCGGAATAAGTATTTGTTTTACTTTTGGCAGTTTCGGCTTTTATTATTTTTTTGTAATAAATGTATAATTAAAATCTTTGTATTTTTATACTTCAAAAGCTGTACTATGGACTGTTTGCAATCGTGATCGAAGCAAAGTGCTGACTCGCTGGCTAACACTAAAGGAAGATTTCACTATTGTCGTTTAGAGCGGCTTTAGCTCCGATTGAATGAAGATGTGTAAGCGGTGACCGTAATCCGCAGGCTGGTCTATCCCAACTGCCGGCAGCCGGTTGACCTCACTCGCTCCGCCCGCCGCCTTTCGTCTCGTTACTTTTGTGAGCACCGGATCTCATCTATCATTTTCCACTGGAATCGATGACCTTTCACTTGACGCAACGAAGATTTCCATTAAGGATATCAATTTTGCGCAGGTACTATGCAAGTGTTATTTTTAAAACTTGACTTTGGACGCTTTGAACAAACTAATGAGCAATTTGTGTCGTGTCGTGTCGTGTCGGCGAATGCGAGCCTAGACGCAACGCTTAATTTTTATGCTGAAATGGATCGCTTCAACGCAATACAAGTCGATGAAAGCGTCCGTTAGTAACTGCCCGTAGATAGCTGATACTTATACAAGTTGCCTACGACTTACACAACGATTTTGAACATCGTCTATACCTTATCATATTTTTTTAGATGCAAATGATCCCAAGTAAGCTAGATTCGGCGTAGTTTTCGACTATTTAGTTATACAAATATGTCTGATTGTCTAGACAAAGCTAGTGACTCACTCCACAGAAAGTCATATACAAGAAGTCAGCCTACACTACCACAATCAAACATTAGTATGCCTTGTCGTGGCTTATTTTAAGGCTCAATAGTTATTCAATAAGTATCATCAGATCACCCCGCTGTTTCCACTTATCGACAGGCCCCTAATGAGGCATATTTGTCACTTTCATTTATGGCGCTGCCCTGGCATTTCACGCTGTTCCGATACCGTTTGTTGTCCATGTTGATTGATTAATATTTTATCTGGATTTCCATTCCTACTAAATAAATATTTTATTTGATCAGAACAACAGATTGTAACAGCAAATATTACGAGGAAAGTCAAAAATAACAAAATTGGAAAACTTCGCTTTAACGATACGAACTAAATTGTTTTCAGGCATCATTGACTTGTAGTGTGTTACGTAAGGAGATCAAAGAGTTCATTGATAAAGTCAAAATTCTTAACAAATTTTGCTAGTTAGGTTCTGTAAACCCCTTGCTTATTGGTTTAAAAGAGCGATTGTATTAATGTATTAGACGTCTGTAAACGTCGTTAAATCACCTTTCCTTTGCTCTGAGACATTGGCCTTTACGTCGTGACTACTGCAAATAACACAAATATTGTTGACACAAAACCGGCCTCTTGTGTAGGTGTGGCAACGTTAGTAACTAATTATTAGTAATTATTAATACATTTGAAAGAGCGATTGTATTAATGTATTAGACGTCTGTAAACGTCGTTAAATCACCTTTCCTTTGCTCTGAGACATTGGCCTTTACGTCGTGACTACTGCAAATAACACAAATATTGTTGACACAAAACCGGCCTCTTGTGTAGGTGTGGCAACGTTAGTAACTAATTATTAGTAATTATTAATACATTTGTATGTAGCACAAAATAAATCCACTTTTCCTCATTTTACCAATTTTAGAAGCATAAAAATATGAGTGTATTTCGTAATTCCTTGTCCGTTCACTACGGGCTGGCGCTGGCATGATACCTACTTACGACCTTTCAGTACACCTGCGACACATACAAACCGTTTCGCAGCGAACATTGTTTCAGCTCCGGATGTTGTTGGAACAGAATGCGGAAAATAGAAAAGTAACTGAAAACAAAAGCAGCTGGGCTAGGTCAGCTTCATACATTATACGTACCTATATTAAACTCTCAACAGCGCGTATATGTAGGTACATACCGTAAATAATATCCTTTTGGACACCGCTTACATTTGGCATATAAGAAGTAGGCACACTTCAAGTATAGAGCTTGCTTGTTTTTTTTTTGCTTGTACCTACTTGTTTTGGGTTTGGAACAATTTGGGAAATTTAAGAATTTTATTTATTTATTTATTTATTTATTTATCAGCTTACTTAAACTAAACATTTTTGCATGATATCTTAGGTAAGTAAAGGTAAACATATTAAGAAACTAATCATATTAAGTTAAAGTAAGCTACCTTCCGTACTAGTTAAAACTGTATTACGGCAAGGTACCCTCCTTCTCCCCATGATCAGCCGTGTAGTTATAGATCGTTGTACATGATAGCAGTTATAATTGTTTACAGTGTATATATATATAAGTATTTATCTACAAATATCATTACTATAATAATACTTATTTTAAGGCATTTAAGAATGATATAACCTTGTTCCAACATTGCTGCCACATTGACTGGTTAATTAACCAGTTATTATATTATGTCCAATCGATGTAGCCACGTCATGTCAGGGTTATGTGACTGACAAAACTCGCAAATGCAAATTATATTTTATTGAAATACAATTTAGGTTTTTCTTTAGGTAGGTATTTAGTCGTTAAAATGTTCTGTGAAAGTTATGCGTCTACACAACCGGCGTGGGTGGCTAAACCCTAATCTAATTACAAATTAAAGCGTTGATAATACGCATGTCTTTATCCTCTCAATTAGAGAAAGGAAACCACATGTCATAAGGGCGGGTAGCTTAATTAATTTGCTGTGAAAATATGGAGTGAATATCCACCGTCTGTTTTAAAGAATTTTAATTTTGAATGTACACAATTAAAACATGTCTAAATTTACCAGAAGCTACGACTCGTACCGTCAAATGCGGAGTTAGTTAGGAGGTTTAGTTATTTGAAGCAATTATTTTGATAGTTTATTTTCTTAGCTATACTTAACCCAAGTAGGCAATGCATGATATTCAACATTTTTACAAAATATGAATAAAAAAAAAGAAAGAAAAGAAGACATTTATTCACTACACAAAAGACACACAGAGACAAAGGAGTAGACATACATGACAATTGACACATATTGTGTGTCTTCGCGGCAGTGAAACGAAGGTAATCGTACCTACCCTGTTGAACCAGGATAGTTGTGGCTCAAATACTAAAGTATTTGTAAGTAATAAATAAATAGCTAAGAAAATATAATATCAAAGTTATGGCTTAAAATACTGAGAGAAATCTGGAAAGTAGGTCATTTGTTATGCTACAGTCGTTTAGGGCAGAACTCAACGCGGCAATTCCCTGGGTTGTAATTAATCTGATTCCTCTTAGAATCGTAGTTTTCTGAGGTTTTCGTTTACCAACTGGAGTAATGAGTACTGGAAACCTCGCGTTGATTGGTGTCTTTAATATGCATGGGACCGTGATAGCGGCCGTGGAGCGGATATCACAAGCTGCGGCCACTAACACCTCTCAGCCCCCACTCCTGTATTACAAGTAGGTACACGAGCTTCAAAACTTTAGCGTATCTAATAGTTTAATAATCAAAGAGATCGTCAGTTTCGAGTTACGCATAATTTGTGTGGAAGTTACGGCGATTACAAACTTGTGCACAGAAATGATGAATGATGTGGCGGGTGTAGATCAAACGAACGCTCGAGCATTTATTGTTTGTTTTTTTTTATAATGTACGAGTATGTACCCGTTATTGAGTAATGTGGCGTTTTCAGGGCCACGATTTTCTCCATGTCTTAAGAAGCAAATAGTTTCCATTGCTCGTAAATGCTTTGCGACACTATTCTTTGATGGTAGTGAAATGGACTATTTAGATACGTGGTGGCCACTGCAATCGGCTTTATCTACCTAAGGATTTCTTTAAACTTTCTCTCTTTAAGGCATCTTGTCTTGATTGGTTTAGATAAATTACATTTAGGTATAATTATGATCGATAGTGAACTTTTATAATATTATGTCGAATGAAACTGGCATTATGAGTTATGTTATGAGTCATGCCATGTACCTACTATAGCAGTAAGGTCCTGCAAGTAGTTGTAGACGTACAGGCAACTTTCGTCAGTCAAACTCTTTTCATCAATCATCTTTCAATTTAAAAAATATAAATTTGTCAAAGCAAACCCAACTCTTTAAGACGGTCTCTGAGTTCTTTCCGCGGAGCACTAGGTATGGTGAATATATATTCACAGAACCTGCAAATACTGCGTTAAAACAAAAAAGTATGTTCTGTGTGTCTAGTAAAATATTTAATAAACTTCCCGAAAGGATCAAAAACTTACCATTGCCAATATTCAAGACAGAGTTAAAAAAAATGCTTACTAAAAAATGTTTTTATACAATATCAGATTTCTTGACATGCGACAGTCTATAGTTATAAGATTTAATAATATACATTTAATTAAATTGGGATTGACATGTAAAAATTGAAATTGTTATAATAACTTACTACGTTGACATATTGAATAATTCTATAAAATAAATTAAGTTTAATTATTGTTGAATGTAGACTTCTATCTAAATATTTATAATTTATTAATTGTACACTAATATTATGTTAGTATGCAGCATGTTTTTGTATGCCGAAAAGAAAAACATAGTGGAACGAGATTTTTTTACTATACACCTCAATTTGATGTACCTGTTTACAAAATAAACACTATTGACTATTGACTAAAAAAATAGTTTGTACACATCAAATTTGGTCAGTTCGTTTTTAGATGGGACCTCTTGTTTAATGTAATGTCACTTATGTTATGTCTCCAGAATAGCGTAACTATAAAATTTAAAGTAGTTTTTCCCGTTTTGCATAGCGGTGGAACGCCTTGTATAACACACTTATCATTCGCGTTGGCCGTTTCAAAAGAGAACAGGTACCTGGTACGATATTGTTATTTTTATAAATAAAGGAAAACGCTCCTAAATGTCGAGGTGGAAAATTACTATTGCTCCTATTTTGTACCTCGAAAAAACAAATTGTTATTACAGGACACGTGATAAATACGTGGTTGAGACGTAGCTGCCTAGTTGGTATTCACATAAATATTTCCGGCAACCTTTTTCTCGGGCTGTACGGAATCTATTGGTATTTTGCGTTTGTTCTCCCTTTCGTGAACCTACTTGAAACCGGTTGCTTATCTATCGCTTCTCTTACTTTTATACTCAATGATGTTTAGTATTCCTGCCGCGTCTTTAGTTGTATTTCTGTTGCCATATTTCTGTTGTTGCCACTTTTCACGTGTTGCTGTTTGCGTGTAGCCATTTATTTTGATATTTATCATGACACAGTTCGTCGGGTGTTCGCGGTCTCAGCTCAATACGCTTCCACCACAGCATTTGTCAGTGGTTCGACAGATTTATCCTGCCCACTACGATGTTTTATTCCGACGTCTGATTTATTATTACGTTAAGTACGCAAAATTCAGCCCGTATAATGCACTGCGAGTCGATTCTTTGTTACTGTGGCCGAAAACAAATATACCTACTCTTTTGTCAGAACATCGTCCGGAAATGAAAAATATTTACAGAGTACCAAATTCAATTTACTCCGATGTAAATACTATCCGTTTTATGTAGTATTTTTCTGTTGAGTGAATTATTTTGACTTAAAAGCATACCTACCTAGAAAAGATGTACTGTTCAGACTCGATTGCGAATTACTTACAGAAAGTTTACATACTTTTCAATTTGTTTAATTTCTAATGTATGACGCAGTTGTACATTCCTACGCATTTTTATATAGGTACTTATGTAGTAAACAGGTTAAGTGTGTGAGCTTGTATGTAGTGGGTAATCTCCGTAACTGCTTCACCGACGTGTGGGCAGCGATTAATATTATATAATGGAGTGTTTGGAACTTTGTAAGTTGGTTTGTTACTCGTCGGTTCCAAAAATTCGTTTACCAATATTTACTGGACTATTAAGCCAAATTATATTTAATCCCGCGGATCCGCAAGCAATCTTTGTAAAACGCGCTAGGACTATTAATAAATACACAAAAACCTGGTTAAATAAGACCTAGGTGAGTAAAAGAGACACCGACAATTCGCTTTAATTATAGTGATGTCTATTTTTGTAGGAACATTTTGAAGCAAAATTCAGTTTCAAGACTTCTTCTTGTCATTAATGAGGATTTTCAGGATGGTGAACAGTTCTACAGTTTTTTGGACCAAATGTTTCAGTGCCGTCATTTCAGAATACCCTCATTGGAATACGGCTGTAGCTTCAGTAATTCGAGTGGCATTAAATAATTACATTAGCACTGTGTGAGGTTTACCTACCTCCGGAGAGCAACTTATTATTTGAACATTTAGTTTCATGCACCTACATTTGATTATGAAATTTAATGGATTATTATTATTACGCCAATATGCAAACATAATTATTGAATAACTGGTGATGAATTTAATAATGTGCTTAATTATACATGTAGAAAAATTACAGATATCGAGTTTTGTATAATGTAACATTTACTGTTGTTTATTTCACTATAAAACTAACGCCGTACATACTATTTATATGCAAGGAACAGATGCGCCTGCTATACCTAATATTACTACTACTATTATTTAACATGTGAAGCACTTTACACTTTAAAGAATAGAGTATACTCAGTTATTTATTTGATTGATGATATTCTAAGCGACGCGTCGTGCAATATTTCCGTTCGTTTAACATCAGTGGATGTGGTGGCATTAAACGCGGCCACCGTGGCGGGCTATCTGCGTCGGCCAGCCCGGCCATTCAGCGACATCCGCGATGTCAACACTAACCGAACGTAGTTTTGTGACGCGATGCGGTTTCTAAGACATCATCATTTGATACAATTATCTGTGGATATTTGTGTAATATTTGGGGACTAGGCCTAGTCCTTTAACTATTTAAGGCTTGTACAACACTGGTAGGTACAGTCGGAGCGGCCAAAGTGCTCAATCATATCTGAACACGTCTCTATTGGTAAGGCATTTGTGAGCACTTTATCTGATGGCGACTGTACTAGATGATATAATAGAGGATTCCTAGAAAACCCCAAGGGTTTCAGAATCGGGACCGTCTGCTTGGTAGGTACTTAAGTAGGGTACTACCAACTACGGTTATTATTCATTGATGTTATGTAACTCTCCACAGTTTCATCACGTACTTGGGTCAAATAAGTAATAGTAGATTGTATGACAAGGGGCTAAAATAAGCTACATTACCCCGAGATGGATATTTTCCCGAGCGAAGCGAGGGAAAATAATTCGAGGGGTAATATGGCTTTTAGACCCGAGTTATACACTCTACTTTTCACTTCGACTGCGAGAAAATAGTAAAACAAAGATTATCCATCCACAATCAATACCAAATTTCACTGCGAAGAGATTGTTCAATTTAGCGTGAGGCGTTTTCTTTTTTAATGATTTGGAATTAGGACTAAAAAACACCTGATGTTTGATTGGTCGATTTTAATACGTAGCTGTATTCTGGTTGGTTGATAGCAAAGAGAAATGTTTTTTGAAAGAGTTGTGATTGGTGGATTTGAATGATTTGGAATTAGGGACTAAAAAACACCTGATGTTTGATTGGTCGATTTTAATATGTAGCTGTAGGTATTCTGGTTGGTTGATAGCAAAGATAAATGTTTTTTGAAAGAGTTGTGATTGGTGGATTTAATATGGTGAAGTGTTTTGATTGGTCAAATTAAATGTGTTAAAAATCATAAATATGTAGATATACATATTTTCCCTAGGCTTAATAAGCGGGGCTAAAGTAGTACATTTAGCCCCGCTTATTAAGACTAATATGACACACTTTTCGAGCATGAGATGTGAAAAAGGCTTTTTTTTCTGAGCGAGTTAAACGTAGTTTAATTTTTTCTTCCCTGGTAAGAATGTAAGATTTCTCAGTCTCGACACAAATCACCGAGACGAGACGCACCCCTTTTAAAAACACTTTTTTAAGACTTGATTTATTTTATCTTGGAAAGCGATGGCATTATCCACACTTACTTCTAATCCCGCTGTGAATTATTCTGAAAGTTTGTTAGCCGCGGCCACAGTAAGCCAGTAAGACTTTTGAGATGTCCCGCGGTGTAATACCAGGGATAAAACTTAATCGATCTTATTTTCGTTGCATATTTATGTGTCATTAAAAGAGTCTTGATTTGTATACTATGACAGTAACAAACAACGCCGTAACCAGCCGTCGTAATACCGACTCCAGAAGAATCACACGCGCGTTGCCTACCCTTTATTGATTTTAAGGATTCGCTGTGTTGACAGCGATTTGACATTTCTGTAATTATTGCATTAGATATAAGATGATTTAATAATTTGCATGCCTTTTAAGGTAGATTTTAGTGATACCTCTATTGTACCTGTTTGTGATCTGTCTTCACCTAAAATCGTGCCAATAAAGGTTTACTTAGTTACTTAATTGACGTCTAAGAATGACATATCTATAAAGAGATCTGCGGGTCAATCACATAACGCATTGTACGCGCGTCAGGTAGATCTAAATGTCACTTTTTATATGGAAAATGACAGTTAAATCTACCTAACGAAAAAGCCACTGAAAACGGGGAAAAAAAAATGTTACGTGATCGACCCACTGGGTCTGTGTAGATTTCTTTCTGATAATGTAATTAGGTAGATAATTTCAACTGTATTCGCAAACGAGAGAAATGTCACTCATTTCCTTTCTCTTAAATAACTGTGAATCAATATTGAAACGTAGCAAGTAAAAGCAGCAGTTTAACTTATCCATACTTATAGGTATAATAAATCCGACGAATGTTGGCAGAATTGTTACTCGTATACTTTGAGTATTAACCACTGGAGATGTCATAGACAGGCGACCCCCTCCGGCAAAGTACATTGGTCAACTGTTCAACCACGTTATATAAAACTACTTAAAGTCGCTTCACCGTCATTTTGTATCGTTCCGTGTCGCGTGACGTTTCTCTCGAAAAATGGTGACTTGTGCAATATTATCATGTAAAAGGTGATCTGACAGCTCAAATTCGCAACAAGTTCACGTTTCCTATCATAGGTAAGTATTTTTACTAACTATTAAATGTGTATTGAAGTACAATCTCCATTTAAAGAAAATACCGTTAGCGATACGTAAACGACAGAACGTAAACATGATTATAGTGGTAAGGGTTTGAATCGGTCTTTAGGGATGTGATAAAGTAAGAAAGGCGACTCAACATTTGAATTTATCATTCATTCATTCAATCACTGCAGTTTGTTTAATAGTCAGTTTTTTTATTAGATATTGAATTAAATAGTAGGTATAGATGTATGTTACATTTAAATCTTGTATAAAGGTGAATCAGAAAAATTACTGTTCTCTGGACTTACGATGTTGAAATGTAGTCTTAAAAAGAAATGAATTATTGGCAAAAAAAAATCTAGGTAAAAGGAATACATTTAGTGCGGGACTATGAGTGTATGTGTTATTCATATACTATTATTTATAGTATTATACTTTATTTAATATAATTGTATGTCCTTTTGGATTTCCAAAAGATCCCTATATAAAGGAAAAATGGAGAACAATTTGTAATTACGAAAATTATTCTTGGAAACCTACACGTACAAGTGTTATCTGTTCGGAGCACTTTACTCCGGAAAGCTACAAAAATGATTACGTGTACAATAAAATAAATTATTCATTTTAAAAATCAATAAAAATACTAATTAATAAAAGTCTTAAGCGGGTCTTAAAAAACCCTACCAGAGAATTTAAATTAATAAATATGTGGTAATTCTAATAAAATTAACAATTCATTTTATTGCTTTCCCTTTGCTCATTTATGTTTTCAAGTAACTTTATAAATGTGGTGACAGCTGAGCCTTATTAAAATATAATTGCATATACCAATGGTTCTTGCAAATACCAATCAATAAGTATCAGCCCGGAAAACCGCGGGCGAGAGTTCATTCCACAGTTTAACTGTGCGAGAGGGCTAAGGACACTAGGGCACATAATTACAGACAGACATTTTTTTGGGTAGTATCTTCAATGGACAGAATTTTCACTTTTACAATTTAATAATAAATAGTATAAGATAATTCAGTTCATTCATCAAACTAATTTGACTCATTCTTCAGATGTCTTCGATGTGTCCCATCACTAACTTGTTCGCATGTATGCTGCATCAGTTACGTGAAAACTCTGTCTGTGTGCGTGTAATTTTTGATGTGTTGAATTTTTTTGTAGTGTGCGTTTATCGCAACAGCAAAACTTGTGTCTGTTGAGTTATTCCTCTTTTGGTGGTGTGCTATACGTGTTTTACCTCGCCCCCCGCCAAAAGTGGCGAAAAAATTTGTTCGAAGAGTTTACGTCATGGCATCTCCAGTGGCTTAATACTCAAAGCTCGTATAGCATTTAATTAAGTTGTTGTCCATTCTCGTCCAAGTTTTTGTCACCGATATTTCAATTACAAACAGTGGAATTTGTTTTATACCCATGGACGTAAAATAATTAATGATTTCCTAACAATAGTGGGCTGTGCCAATAAGACCCGTTAGTTGTTTGGCCGTAAACAAAATGATAAGTACTTGTACGCCCTGCAATCGGCATCAAGTGACCGCGCTCGCTTTGTTCAAGGGCCTTTCATGCCGCGCCACTCCTCGGCCAGTCCTGTTTGTATTTTGTTCACGAACTTTCCGAATATATTATTTTGTAGTGGTGCCTACATACAGATGTGGAAAAACCTGATTTAAGAGCTCCTATTCAATGAGGCTTTAAAGGCTCAAGTATAATAAAGTTTAACATTCTCCTTGGCGCGTAAGGTTCTAAACCTTTTTTCTAGTTTTCTTTTCCAATACACTTCCTAAATAAAAACCACGTAATTTTTCTTTTAAGTTAGGTATATGATGAATTAGCGAGACCAATGAAAGAGTTAGCATCAAAGTAGAAACGAAGAATAGGCTTGTGTCCTAATTTTTATTACGATGCCATTCGAACCAGTTTTTGGAGAGAAACAAATGTTTGTATTGCAACTACCACTAAAGAAAATAAATACCCAAAAAAATAGTTAAAGACGGACGTCGCTGGCGGTAGCCGAAACGTTTCATACTAATTGATATTGAAATATGACGTCACAGTTTAATATTTGTCGCGAAATACTGCGTTTAGGTGCATAGTTGTCATATAATTTTCTTTCTTTAAAAGTATAAGGATTCTATTGGTAACTTTAAATTTATTTTTGGACAATAAAAAAATACATATTTTTTCTAAACTTTCAAGGTTCATATCTTTTTATGAATTCAATTCATTTTTAATATGAGCATTATGAGCAAACTACCCTGTTGTACTACTTTGTGTTGACTTTCGTTCCCTCTCAATCGTGAGAGGTGGCCTGTGCCCAGCAGTGTCGTATATGGGCTGATAATGTGTTAAATTTAGACTTTGACGATTTTATATTTTTTATTACACGTTTAAACAAAGCTCGTATACAGATGTAGTGCTTAATTGTTTTTATATCGTATTTTCTTCGGAAACGTTCGTATTTTTCATTGCTACTTTAGTCAACCTCAGTACTTTTTGTACTGTGACCGACTGAAATAGCAAGACACGTACGCACTACATATGTATGTATTTATTTATTATTTTTCATTTAGTTAATTTGCTACACTGTTAACGCTAAAATATAGGTAGCCTAAATTTCGTCTTCGGTTTCACCGGTAGATGTAGAACTGAAAAGAAGAAGTCGTTTTGAAGTACTCGTGCCATTCCAATACTACATAATCACTGATCTTACAAACATGGACTGGTTGCTGTAGATTACTGTTGAATTATTTTTATGCCTACTTGATTAACATTCCATTAGACCTATGTAGGTACCTACAATTTTATGCCAGCCAGTGGAAATCAGTGGTCAGCGTACAAAATAACTCTGCATTGAAAATTATGTTTTACTTACTTTTTATTTGTACAGCCACCTTTGCAGGGTTTGCAGTGGGCAGTATATGGTACCTAAGCTGACGCGACGACACCCACAACGCATATAGTATCACAGCCAGATTTGCTGCCACGATGGTTTAGAAGCCTTAATTGAGACCAAATCACCGTAACTGCCGACCATTGCGGAGTCCAAATTTCTTGTCCCTTTGTCCATCCCCAAGAATTGAATGAAAACTTCTGTATTCAGAGCGTTTTCCCATCCATAGCCGGCTTGGTAAGCTGCACGTAGTGCATGATTATAGAGAGCATCTGATGTAGGTGGCAGGCTTCTCAAGAGCTTGTTTTTTGAAGCAAACAAGTCTGCGAACTTCATAAAAAACAGCTTACTGAGCGGGCCAAGTATGGGGAAATGCTCTGAATTGAGAAGTTTTCATACCATGTTCGTTTTCTTGGGGATGGACCAAGGCACAAGAGAGTTGGATGCCGCAATGGTCGGCAGTTACAGTGATTTGGTCTCAACTAAGCCTCCTGGACCATTGTGGCTGCAGAACTGGCTGCGTTGTGGTTGTCGCGTCAGCTTACCATGAAATCATCATCATCATCATCATATCAGCCGAAAGCGTCCACTGCTGGACATAGGCCCAGCAGTGGACGCTTTGGGGGAGCCCAAAGAGTGCCAAAGTGACCGGTACTGCGCCACCCGCATCAAGCGGACTCCCGCGACCTTTACCATGAAATGCCCATTGTAAATCCTGCAAAGGTGACTGTACAGCCAATATAGCTTAACTATTAAAAACCAAAATTTGTTGACACCTAAATGGCTCAAGGATTAAAGTCCGTGACTGTACAAATCAAAAGAAAGTGTGTTATTATTTATAAACAAACATAAACTTAAAAAAAATATAAAGAAAGAAAACAATATAATACGCCGGCCGCGCCGCGTTACCTCTTTGTATCGTTAGAGAAATTCTCTAGCTTCAACAGTAATCTATAGCAACCAGTCCATGTATTAAATTTCAGGGACCTTTACACCCCCCCCCCCCCCCCCCTCACCCGTTAGCTCTACTTTTAGTATGTTGTTTAAGTCACATTTACTTAAACTATATCAACATTCGCTTTTACACGGATTATTTTCCCTATTTGGCAGTCTTTGTTCTTCATTAGGTGTATTAATGAAACAGTTGAATTTGAAATAACTAGGTACTGGATAAAGTACCTATCTAGACATTGAAGAAATATTTTAATTACCTACTAGAATATGTGTAGGTAAGTAGGTAAATATAATAATCGTTATTTTAAGCTGAATAGAATATAACAAAATAAACATTCATGACAATAACAATACAAGGGCAGAGAACAACATATAAGCAGTCTTAACATCTGATTGGTAGGTATATAATTTCCGAACGCGACCAAGTTTTATTTAGCTTGCAAGCATTCCATATAAATAATTAAAATACTGCCCTGATCTAGCCGAAATATAGGAATGAATCGGGCCCTGCCCTTGACTTGGGTTGTACACTTGTTTCAATTTAACATACCGTATTTACGATTCAGATAATTGTTACATTCGAACATATTGCTTGAAAAATTAACATCCAGATACATTCCAAAACTGTTAAATATTATGAAACGTATCTGCCTACTCTATAGCTACTGATATTGTCATACTTTTTCATCTGCTTTCGCATCGGATAGCTTGTTGTACCTGGGTCGTTCTTCTTTTCGACCGACAATAGCCTGTCCTTCGTCTTACTACGGCATCTCATTTGAGTAATGATTTTACGGTTTTATAATGTTCGAAAATGAACGTCCATATTATTTTACTAATTAGTATTATTTAATATTTTAGTTTCTCTAACTAGCATTTTTTTAAACGTATTTTTATCGTAGAAGTCCGTGACAGAGTGGTAAACCAAAATGTAGTCCCCACTGAAAGAGTCCACTTTGTCACATATTTTTTTTAAAAACCAACCGTAAACAAATATGTATATTGGCCGGAAAGGAAACTTTAATTAGTGTTAATGAAGAAACCAATGCATTTTTTTAAATCGCACTTCAAAATCTCAATTTTCGATAGTTCAAAAACCAAAAAAAAAGGAAAACCTCGGTTCATTGTCGGTAAAAAAAAAGAACGACTCACCTATGAATATCATGAGCCGCATTAAGTCATAATGACCTACGTGACACTGCACTATCTTACTATCTGAAACAACAATTTAAGAACGTATTTGGTGCTTTTGTTCCGAAAGTATTGGTATTCTATCAGTTACGTTAGGTTTGCGTGGCCTTAGATTTAGTGATCTGTCAATCTATGTTCATTATCATTAATTCAGTAAATTTTCTTATGGAAGGGGCTCAAAAGTTTAAATCCCTCTGAGCGCGCCATATATTCCCATGAAGTTTGATGTTAGTAATCGGGTTGGCATCGAGTTAACTGGAACACCGAGAGCATTTGCCTATTCATAAATTTCAACCAGACCCCGCGCAAAACTCCGTCGCAGCCTCATTAACGTAAAAGTGGCGATAAACTTGTAGATCGTCGGGCACTGCTGTGCTGTTATAGAGATGTTGGGGAAACCTATTTTGTTCGCCTTTATTTCAAACCTTTCGTAGTAAACTAAGTTGACTGATTTTATTATATTTGAATGAATATTTAAAAGCCTTGATTCCATTGAAATCAATCGCTACCATTCTATTACTTATTCTGTGCTGGAGGGTACTTTTTATTAGGGTTCCGTAGCCAAAATGGCAAAAACGGAACCCTTATAGTTTCGTCATGTCCGTCTGTCCGTCTGTCCGTCTGTCCGTCTGTCCGTCTGTCCGTCTGTCCGTATGTCACAGGCATTTTACTCGAAAACTATAAAGTGTATTTGAATAAAATTTTGA
Organism: Epinotia nisella; assembly: GCA_932294315.1. NCBI lineage: Eukaryota > Metazoa > Arthropoda > Insecta > Lepidoptera > Tortricidae > Epinotia > Epinotia nisella. Next base: position 10,954,097 of record OW028677.1, on the reverse strand, counting down.
GGATAGGTGTATTTTGTTAGCCGCTACATAGTTTTGTAATTAAAATGACAAAAAAAAATTTTTTTAGGGGTGCACTCCATACATAAAACTAAAAGTCAACAATTTTTTTTTTATTGTGACCCCCCGTGTGGCACATCAATCGATAGGCCTTTCAAAATAAATATAAGGTTTGTTAGCATTTTTTTTGATTAAGTGAATAGGGTCGGAGATAATCGCCCCGAAAGTCACTAAAATTCTGTCCCCCCCCTCTAATTTTTGAACGGTGTATTTTAAAAATATGGAAAAATTCATGGACATAGGGCTTATTAATTTCATTCACCGAAAATTGTTTTGAACAAGATCGGTTCAGAGGTTTTCGAGATATTGCTGAAAAACTGCCTTCCTCAAAGAAAAGGACGTAAGTGCCGTAAAATTTCTGTGACGATACGACCTTTTTAATAGGCACGGAACCCTTCGTTTTGCGTGGTCCGACACGCACTTGGCCGGTTTTTTAATTAGAGTATGGAGTTTAGAAAACTACAATGTCTTCATAACATATTGATAAAAATTACCTAAGAGGAAATATCCTTTGCTTTTTCAAAAGTATACAATGAAATTGAAACTTAATTATTTTGAAAACTTTCTGTACCATTCCACTGACTAGCAAATATTAGCGAGTAAATAGGTATTTCACTAACTAGCAAAATTCAAAGAAACAAATAATTTTGATGGTAGAATAATAAAAGAATGTTGCGTATGATCTTAATAACTGCTCAATGACGAGTCATCTTTACCTCTACAAGTATACTTTGGCTGTATACAACATTTAATTAAATACGAACATGAGACTAACAAATCAATTTTAGTAACCATGCTGGTCTACAATGGTAACGATTATTTACCTTAATATGACTTGCATAAATCCTTTATCCGTTTGATATATAGTCTCACGAAATGCCTTAAAATGATGGCATAAAATAAACTGCTGTCCCCTGGCGAATCTCAAATCTGGCCGTAACGACGAAAGGGATATACCCGCGTTGCCTATAAATGAATATTTACCATTTTTGTCGCTCGGCGATGAATCGCGCTGTCGATAGGCCTGTGCAAACAAAAGACAACAATTTGCATTTTAACTAGCTGATAACTGGACCAGTTCGACCGCACCGCCCTCTAACTTCCTCGGGACCCAACGGAAACACTAATTTTCTTTCTTGGTTAGGTTTCATAAAGAAGAGCGCAATAGGTATTTAATAAAAAGAAATTATTCTTACAAAACCAATAGGGATAGTGACACCAAATAAAATGAGTAATAATGTTGAATTTTCTCCTAAAAGAATTAAAAATAAAGTCACATGGAGAAAAAAATTACACAAGACAATAAATAACTACAAATTTATGAGTACCAAGTTTTAACAGGGGGCATTACTCTGTCCCTTTTCCGCAAAACGCACCTTCACATGAAACGATTGTCATTTACTATGACGCTCGAGACCCGTGACGTCACGGGTCTCAAGCGTTTTCTCTCTCTGAAGAAATATTGAAACGGTTGTATCTTTGTAGTTTTTTAAGATATTTGAATAGGATTTTCGTCATTAGAATTTTTTTCCTTCTTTCTTTTGGAATAATAATAAAATTAGAGTCTCCAACCCTATTTCGGTTAGAAAAGTGACCGGGGCTCAATTCGGTCCATCTGTTTCACATATTTATGTTTCGCATATATATCGTGATACGTGAGCATGCCCATTATATGGAAGCGAGCCTTCGAAACAGATTTAAATATATGAGGATCGGAAGCAATGGACGATAACAGGTCTCCAGCTGTAGAAAATAAATAAGCACAAAGGTATGGGACAAAGCCGCTAGTGATAAATTAAAGACTTTCCAGTATTATTAAAATACTTTGCAGAAAGCTTAGAGTAGCTGGAACATTGTAATTTGTGTGGCCGTTTCCCTAAAATTCAGCAGATATAAATAACCTTGCAAAGCCAACAGCATTGTTTCAAAAGCAAACTGGAATGAAATAATACAACTACCAATGATATTAATTAGATGCCTACTTCAAAAATAATGCTACCTTCATTATAAGTAACATTGTCTGAAATAAATCAGCAAAAAAGCCTGCATTTATTCTGAGGCGTGAATTAAAAAAGTTATACAGATTTTGAGTGAGTTATTGTGCAATTCTCAGGGGCGGTTTCCGGGGAATACCAAACACTGGCGAAGCACTCCCGTATTTTACATTGTTTTAATGAAACCCGTTTACTTGTGTCGAATCTAATAATTATGAATATAAAAATTCTATGGTGATTTTTGCAGTACTCGTTGATTGTTTTATTTGACTTATTGAAATTAAAATATCATGAACTGATGTAAAACTATTATGAGAACGTCCTTCAGATAAGGCTACATAAATGGTAGCCATCAAGTTCTCGCAGTGCAATTATTTGGTGAAGTGTGATGGATCGTGATCGTTGTGACAATGTTTGCGAGAGTGTGACCCATGGCTAATTCCCCGGACTTGGGTCTGCTCGCCGCCAGCCTTCTTCGGCTCATCATAGGTAAGTTGCTACCAATAGTCCCATTCTATTAACTCATTATTTTTATAAAAATCCATTTCTGTTCACATACGTTGACGTACTGGTCTGTCGTTCCGCTGAAATAACAAGATTAAATCATACTAGAGCATAGAATGTCAAAGAATGCTTAGTAGGTAGGTACTATTTTTAATCTAGCAGATTCAAATTCCTCTGTGTAAAGCCTGTGGGAAGCGTGTGCGACGCGCTTGTTTTATGTGCATGTTGTATGTGTACGTCTGTAGTGACGCTGCAGAGGCACTTGGTTCGCTTCTTTGCTTTTACAAGTTTTAATCTTCCTAATGCGTCGCCTTGCACGATTCTTTACGAATGGTCGCGTAAGTTTATGCTAACCGGCGCTGTGTTTTGTTTAATTTGTCGGTGAGAGCATTTCGCTCCTTGCACTATAGCCGAGGCGATTATAACAACCGGTGCAGGTTAGTTCTATAGAGTTATTACTGTAGGGAGTTGACCTTAACTACGGCAACTTATTATAACTGTTTATTATAACTCGAGAGTGTATCTCAATGTTTTAGCAAACTAGATATTATTATATTATATAAGTTGGGACATTTGGAGTTTTTAGTGTATATTTTAGTATCATAATATTATCTAGTAAGATAATTTCATCCACATTTAATCCTTATACCTTCGCGCAGTCCAAAAATACATACCTACTAATGCTACCATGTTGTATTTTTGTATCATTATGCTCGTAAAAGATTTGCATATTGTAGGAAAAGCGTCAAAAACAACAGCACAACTATTGTTGGAACATCTGTCGCTAACATTTCGTTGTACATATCTCCAAACAACCACATAGGTATGCTTCTTACGAGCAGCAATAAAATAGTAGAATGACATGGAATTAAATATAAGAAAGTCGATAGACAAAACATTACATTATTATGATGTTCAGAAATGGGAACTTTTAAGGTAGGTATTGTTATATTAATCAATTACCCATTAATACCCAGGGGTGATTACTTTCATGACTAGCAAATCTGAATGAAAAGCAATTTAATAAAGTAATTGTGTCGCAATATACGCCTGCCCTAGACAATTTCTAGCGAAAATTTACTTCCCGGCTCTGGATGAAGTGTCAAACTCAGCACACGGGAAACTTTGAAGTTAATTATTAACTTTAGTGGTGACACATTTAATATCTGTGCCTTTGATCCCGGTGCAGAAGTGAACTCTTTATTAAGAGCCAGTGAAGCTTGAATGGTGTTTAGTGAGAACAGTAATTAGTACAATAGGTGGTATGCAGGCAGCGGCGCAGGCGGCGTCGCGACGTGCGGCTGCCGTGTCAAGAGGCCAGTGACGTGCACTCGACCTGCGCCACCTCAGGCTTTTAAAGGTTTTTCGTGATCCTACAGTGACTTTCATTAAGCCTCAAATGCTCACGTAAATCGAAAGTAATTTTCTTACTAGTGTGCGGTTACATGTATAAAAACTATACGCGATACAATCTGGGCATACTTGATATAGTATATTTTTCTCCCAACTGCTTATTAAGAAAGAGCACTTTTTTAAATAATACATACATGAACTACTATAAAATAAAAATACAATCATATCAAAATGTATGAGTATCTATGAGTTTTTGCGTTATACATTCCAAAATACTTATTACTTCTTGTGGAATCGTTTTAAATATCTAAAGTACAGATATAATAAAACTATTGGGGACTACGCACCACTTTTTCAAAGTCTATCTAATTTCCCTGTCTAGGAGATTCGATGGGTACCTACCTATTTAAACACTATTACGGCACAAACACGGACTGAATCAACAGAGTTGGCTCAGCACAATTCCAATGGACACAACGCGGACGAAGCCTACGAAGTGGGTGTAATTTGGCCCTTTGTGAGCGCTCTAGGGCTGGTTGGCGGTCGTCTGCGACGCAATCGTCATCCAGCTATGGTAAAGGAAATATGGGCCCCTGTCTGTCTACGATGGGATCTAATAACAGAAGGCCGGCCGCACCGCGCGCGTCTCCGCTGCCCGTTCGCATGCGGAATCTTGATGCGCTCTTTTTTGTATTACCCTCTCAAACTTCATTCTAAGAGATGATTCTCCCATAAAATCGTCCGCATAACTTATCCCTCCTCACAGATTTATAATATTGCTCAGAAGAAGATATAAGTCTCCATTTATACAATTTGAAATATTTTATGCCTTTGGAATTGTTCGGTCCACTCTTATATTTTATTGCTTTGGTATTCTGAGTAATAAATTAGGCATGTACCAAAAAGTATTTTCAATAAAAAAAACTGTGGTTTGAACCACACATAATGGCTTGTCAATATGTTATTAACGCAATCATTAGCGGGCGAAAAAATTGTTGTATTCATATAATTTATTGAATCAGGCGTTACTTTGCGGAAATTCATGATATATTACGAGAGCAATATTCCTTTGCTATTCCGCTAAAAAACGTGCAGGTCGATCAGCGGAGATCAAATGTAACTAATTGCGTATAAACATGCAAATAATTACAGCAAACCACCACCAATAATAATAAATGGTTTTTTCATTATTGGTGGTGGTTTGCTGTAATTATTTGCATGTTTATACGCAATTAGTTACATTTGATCTCCGCTGATCGACCTGCACGTTTTTTAGCGGAATAGCAAAGGAATATTGTTCTCGTAATATGTTGTATTCATATCGTGTACAATAGACCCTTTAGCAAGAGGAAACAAATTTGTTTTACGACGGTTTTCTTTTTGTCTAAAACAGGTGTTTTGTCATCCATAAAAATGTATCACAAAATCGGGATATAGTAAATTGGCAATTCGATAAGCCTAAAATCTATATTTATGCCCAGAGCTAGTGATCGAAAAAATATTCTTGTCTCAAAATCAGTTATTATGTTTTCATACAAACAAGAACTCTCTGAAAATACGCAAATCCTCGTAACTACATTAAACTTGAACAAGATGGTTAATTTTGGATACTAACAAGATAAATAATTACTGAGCTTTTGTTTCTACACCATCAATGGTCATTTGAAAAAAATATATATGCAGGCTTGCTATTTATGCTCAAATTGGTGCTTCGCAAAATTTAAAGTGAGCTTTGAAGGCAAAATATCGCTACATCTTTAATTTTAATGAAAATAGTTAATTGATGTTGATTAGTTAATCTTTAGTGTAGCAAATTATTTTGGCGTAGATAAAACTAAAAAGCAAGGAAAATAAATGAAATATCACCAAAAATATTTGTATAGTACATTGTGATATAAGTGACCTATGTTGATTATTACATCCGAGGCGGAATTGTCACGCGTGCCGCAGGTGCGCGTGATAAGAGAGCCGAGGATGTAATTATCAAAGCTCACGCGTTTCATACGACGTTTTTCATCAAATAAAATAAATAAATAAATATTACGGGACATTCTTACACAAATCGAACTAGGCCTATAGTAAGCTCAATCAGGCTTGTGTTATAGGTACTAGACGACGATATATATAATAGATATAAATAATTAAATACATAGAAAACATCCAAGACTCAGAAACAAATATTCATGCTCATCACACAAATATTTGCCCTTACCGGGATTCGAACCCAGGACCTTCAGCTTCGTAGGCAGTGTCACTACTAATAAGTAACTACAAAAGACAGAAAAATCTATGTTTCATGCAATAGCACCAATCAAAAATTTACGAAATTGACAACTTCACTTCCAGATCAGTGCGAGTGGAGCGCGCAGCTTCAACATTTCATTCAACCAATCACGGAGCAGTACAGTAGTAGGTACTATTGCGGCTCGTGACCACCTAGATTTTTTTTCAACCAATCACTGAGCAGAATTCTTGTGGCCCACGACCAACGAGATTTGCTTAACCATTTAGATCACACTCAAACTCATAATATTCGGCTATTTTAAAAATGCACCGTGTTTATACATACGCCTTGTTGCGAGGTACATCTTGATCGGGATAAGTATATAAATATGACGCACTAGTGTCATAATGCTTATAACTCACGCGTGTTTAATATCCTGGATTATTGCCAAACAGCGACGTTATAAGAGGCAAGTTACGAGCAAGTGTGATGAAAAAATACTTTACGGCACAGGCCTTATGAATCAAATGGTACCTAATAAATTGTTGTATACTATTTTCTGCATTGTGAATATGAATCACCTTTAAGGATAGGAATTGGCTACTTTCCTAAAACATGATATTTAGTCCGTCAGTTAGATTATCAAAAAATATTAGACACGTATTTTTTTGTTTGTCAATTAAACAAAAAAAACGATGAAGATATAGCCCGTTAAACGTCACATTATGGTACACTTTTTAGCATAATGTGACGTCACGTGGAAATTTAACAAACTATATCTTCATATTTTTTTGTTTAAATGACAAACCAAAAAATACGTGTCCAATATTTTTTGATAATCTAACTGAAGGACTAAATAGAATTATATTTTTTTTTCCCAGGAAAGTACCCAATTCTTAGGTGTGTTCCTCTCGATGCGTGTATACATGTATCGTACAGTAAAGCCTGCAGTTAACATGTGACCATCAGTGATGCTGCAAATCATGTAACACCTGAGTGATACACGAAAGCATCAAAGGTTAACGTTACTCGGAATAAGACCTCACATACGTATTCGCAATATAAAAGAACATTTAGATGTTAGGATTTGCTGAGCATGTTAGCGTCGCTTGCTCTTTTAGGTAAAAACAAACTTATCTGAAATACACAGTTAAAAATAAATACAGAATTGTTCTGCGCGTAAAGTTTTATTACTTTCATATTCTATTCTAAACATTTAGGTTTTTATTCATCTTTAGTATTTCGTCGTTGCTCAAATTTCTATGTATCATGTGTGTCCCACGCAGCGAACTACGCTTGTTAGAAAACAGAGAATCTTTAAACGGCTCTGCTGCCATAAGTGCACATTTTCGACAAAAGAAGTAAATATAAGTTCGTTCGAGTACGGTCAACTTTTAAAATATCTACCTACAATACCCTGAAAACATTATACTCCTTTACGTTGGGCAGTCGTGTAAATAGATACGATTTTGAACCTTATACCCGAGACGTGGGTTAGGAAACTAAAGTAGGTACTAGATTCGACTGTACCGTTTTGTCTTGTATGTTTTATTAACACAGTCAGTAAATCCCTTAGTATTTTGTTTCCTTGTCCTCTTATTTAATAGGCACATGCAATGCACACCAAGTGTAATTGGGTCTTCATTATCATCATCCCCATCATCCTAGCGTTTTTGGCACTTAATCCCAAGATTTGGCATAGTCACTAGTTTTTACGAAAGCGACTGACATCTGACCTTCCAATCCAGAGGAAAAACTAGACTTAATAGAGATTAGACCGGTTTCCTCACGATGTTTTTCTTCACCGAAAAGCCGCTGTTAAATATCAAATGATATTTCGTACTTACATTTTTTTTGAGAGTAGTGGTACGAGCCGGGGTTCGAGTTGGAACCCGAGACCTCCATATTGCTAGTCGCGTGCCCTACCGCTCGGGTACAGTTTCTTCATTATACCAGGACAATAAAGGCTTGCGAATTTCATTGTACAGTATAGTGTAACGGAAGCAGATTTCATGTCCGTATGTTCCTCTAAAGTGGGCAGTGCGCGTTTGGAATTAATTAGCAAATCCGAGTGCGCGGCGCGACCGCACCGCGTCGGGCGCAGGCTGCGGTCGCCGGCGCCGGCCCACCTGTCCGAGGCCTGCTTTCATCTGCCACTGTAATCCTATTAAAATTTTTCTGCTGATGACACAAAAGAGCATTTTTACTGTGTGCATTTTTCAGCGCTTCCAGCTGAAAAAGGAAGGAATTTAAAACCCGTCAATAATTCCGTCACAAACATTACATTAGCATGATAGCATGTCATCATCAAATTCAAAACTACTTTTTTGTTTTTTTTACTTTAAATAAACTGAGAGAATGCATTAATTACATTATTATTCTGGTATTTTTTTTATTTTACTTTTTTCCCATTCCTGTCGTAACCCGGACGCCCTCGGGACCCAAACCTCGAAAGAAATATCATACGAACGGTTCACAAGAATCGCAGTATGTCTGAACGAGATATAGCAAAAAAAAATGTACGAGCCAATCTATGATAAGACGTGCTAAAAATATATTTCCTTGTTGACTGTGCCTGTTAAGGTCCGGCTGCGATCACCGCATTGACAAATGGCTTGCCACACATGATATTTAAATAAATAAATATTTGGGGACAATCTTACACAAATCAACCTAGTCCCGAACTAAGCAAAGCTATTTGGAGCCAAACTTTTCCATTCCGATCGTCGTTTGTGAATCTGGAAGAGTCTCTCCTTCTGTGATCGTATAAGTCTGATCACCTGGCAGTGTCGAAAAGTCAGCCTTGACATAGGTTTCGTCATCGAGTACTAAGTGAAAATTGTCAGTGCCTAAGAAGTCGTGCAATTTACGCGACCTCGTTTTGATGGTTGCCTGTTGTTCTGCCGTAGTTTTGGGCACCTTAGACTTCTTCTTGGTTTTCATGCCAGCACGTTTTTTAGCACGTCTTATCATAGATTGGCTCGTACAATTTTTTTTCGCTATATCTCGTTCAGACATACCGCGATTCTTGTGAATCGTTCGTATGATATTTCTTTCGAGGTTTGGGTCCCGAGGGCCAGCGGGTTCTTTAACCCTCGACTTCTGTGTCGTGGACAAGGTCTGCAAGTAGCGTTTTATAACTTTATATCAACAGTTCTGCGATGCGATGAACTGATTGGGACGATTAGGATTTGGCAACGATTTGTTCCCATTGTTGGATTTGACTCATTCTACTGTTTTTTAGGGAACCAGTACAGAAAATATATTGTGACAAAATATTTTAATGACAGTGACAATATCATTTTTAAAAGTTTTACAAAATAGGTTGAATAAAAAACCCAGAAAATTAATTTTGAATTTGGTAAATCCGTTTCGAATCATTCCTTAACCTTTCGTATGCTTAGTAGCAGATCTGCACCGATCAGGGCTATCGAACATTGAATCTGTGTCAGAAACAAATAATTCAAATTCCTTTAGCGCTGTAAGTGTCCCAGCATACAAGAGGTTAATTAATGTTTTCAGTTTATCAAGCATTTAATTATTTGATGATCAGCTCAATGTTTATACTATACGACATAAACGTCGCTGAAAATATTAAATTACACATATATATATATATATATATATAATATATATATATATATATATATATATGTATATTTGTATAATACTATTATTTAAACCAGGGATCAGAACCGGTTTTTTCAAAAGTCTCCGAAGTAGTCTAATATTTTGAATTATTTCAGGCTCTTAATTTAGGACTCTATCATATATTTAGGTAACATTTTCGTATTATTAGACAGCCTGATGAAAAATGATATTATAAACCAAAGAACGAAATTGAACGAAATAAAATCGGTATTTTTGTATGGCGAAAATACCGGTATCCGATCCCTGATTTAAACCGAATTGTTATTTTGTCTGTAATGTGACGAATGTGTTTGATATTGAAATAAAATAAAAAAATCAACGTGACAGCCGAAGTGTCCTTTGTGAAAGCCATTGTTTGCCTGCCGAGAGTATCTTTTATGTGGCGTAGTAATCCAGTTACGCTCCTTCTGTACCGACCACAAAAGTAACATTGATGCCGGCTCCGACCTCAAATATATCACTTCACATGTATTGTTCATTTTTTTCCTACTGCCAATAAGTCGGTCAAATATCCTTTAGGAATTTTCCAGTTCCTTTCATCTAGGCAGACTATACTGGCGTTCAAATTGTGCCTGTCACGCCGTCATGACCGAGAGTAATACTTTCCGGCAACTCTAGCGCGGTTCTCATGATAAACGGAGTTTGATTATTATTGTGAAGAAGCCAAAGCTGAATGAAAGATTAACGTTAGCTGTTAAGAAATTACATTATCACAAATTATTAGTTAAGAATAGATTGTAATTAAGATGCCAATTCATTCGGGGGTATAATTCGCTCGTTCGCATTGGGAGGTTCAATACAAAAAGCTTAAAATAAACGAGCACAATTTTATTTTGTCGAAAATCACGCGGTAAAGAAGAGACTCGGGCGAAATTTGCATTAACGGTTTCAGCAACTTGATGCCAACAGAATTTTCCCATTTTTATTTCTTAAAGATAGCTTTAATTAAATCCATTCCATTTCCTTGACTATAAACAAAGGGGACGAATTATTTACTACCAGTAGTTAGATAATACTTGTTTGTAGAAGTCATCTTATTTTATGTGTATTGTGGATCTCGATTATTTCTTGTAATAATAATTCAGAATAATACGCTAAGAGTGACTCAAACTAATTTCGCAGGCGACAGTAGATAACAACGTCAATAACAATGTCAATAACAATTAAGTTATAGTGCAGAACGACCACAAAATATAACATATATCTAAGTTACAAGCTGCCTGCGCGGTTCCGCCTGCGTATTACAATGAAGCAGGCGGAGTCGCGGGATAATATACGGTGAAACATGGTTAATTAGGACCTGGATAATTGAAAAACCTCCATAGCTGGAACTCATGCTAAGGTTCCGACACTTTAGCACTGAATTACCTCTGTTAGTGGAACGAAACCTACCTGTATAACTGGGATTAGTGCTTTCGATTCTATCGTCATAATTAGGTACTTCTATAATTGAGACAGCGAGTGTATTTTTACCTCTTTTACTGAGACTCTATTTTAAGGAATACTTTTGCTAAATGGTTTTCTTTGAATTTCATAGGTATATTTATATACCTCTGAGATTACTCCAATTTTTTACCTACTCCTCTAATTTGGACTTTATTGCTGAAAATGTCCGTTTTGTTTACTAATGCTTCAAAGAGACAAACTAAAATGACAGATTTTTGAATTTACACATTCTGTATACCTACATTTTCTGTATACACAAAACGTGCTAGATTATTTCTATGTACTACCTTTTTTGATTATTGTTAAAAGATTACAAGTCACTCATGTACCTATAATGTTTATTTTTATTTAAAAATCAGACCTCTAGAACTGAAATAACGTTTGCTTACCTCTTGTTGTCTAGATTACACGGTAGATTACTAGTTGTATATAATTCACAAGCCTGAACAGCAGCCCAGGTAATTTGCAAGCTCGGCCAAAAAATACCTCATAGATTTGGTATTTTTATCTTTGGTTTTTCGTAGAACCACCTCCGTTTATTGGTTTAGTATTATGATGAATGAATGACTCTCCTTTAGTATTTATACTCACATATTTGTTACGTTCACCCTATTTAAAGCAAAACCTACCTTGAACTTTGTTAGGTGAGCTGTGCCTTAAAAAATATATTACACGAGTTTAATTTTTTTTTATTTTACGTGGCATCAAAATAGAGATCTTCTAATTTTGATATTTTTTATTTTATTACCACACCAGAATTTTGCCAACACTGCCCCCTAGCATTATCCTCCCATTTAAGTGACGTCAGAATTTGTTCTACACCATTCAATATTTTCAGTGATAGTCAAACTGTACGAGTAATGCCACTAGCGCCATCTAATCATTTCATGCAGTGACTCTTTGCAAAAGCTCTGTCACGCCATCTATCGGATATGCTTTTAACTCGAGTTTCAAGTTGAGTCACACGTTCCACTCTACTTTGGCGACCCTCCGTTAGATGGCGCTCCCCTTTGTTTAGTGTGGCTATGGAGCCAAGCTTGGTTCTGTCGACATTGTTCAGATGTCGCTATGCATTCTGTTTCTGGTTTATTAGAAAAAAAGTGAGGCTCCTGTTGGATTAAGTTGTGAACAGTTTACAAAAATCTTGAAATTCACATTATTTATGAATAATAATTAAATGGGATTAAACAAACTTGTTAGTTAAGTACCTAAATGAGTCTGCAAAACGTATAGGTATAAGTACTTACTGTTTTTTTTGTCGTTGAAGTCAACAACCAGAGCAGATAATTATGATAATATTGAACTTGGCTCTCATTTCACATTTATGTTTTTGACGGGATGGCTATCCACCTCCTAAATCCAGCAATCAGCTCATCGTCTCCAAATATTGATAAAAAAACGCGATAATACAAGTAGTTCTTAATAAATAAGTACCTAATGAGTGAACTAAGTAAAACAGTAGGTGGTAGAACTCATTATTGATGGATTTTCCTTCTGAAGAAAATAAATAGTGATATGGTCAGGTAAACCATCAATATAACGCATATGCGTTACTGACTTAGATTAAAATTTGCGTATAGTTCAACGTTGTCTGTTCGAGAATAAAGGTCGGCTATCCTCATTATTTTATACAACACGGGCTCTACATTTCAGCTCAAATTTCATGGTGGGATTATAAATGCTGATTTCCTTCACGTTCGCTAATTAATCGCTGATTCTGTCATGGCACACCCTCACTTGCAACATGACCCAGTCGGGAAATGGATTGTCTAATCCATCCATTATCTATGCTCCGTGATTGAGCAACAAACGAAAAACTCCCGGGACTGTTGACTGATCTTCACCCAAAGTGAAAAAAGGCCTACCTATTAAGTTGAATCATTTAGCGCAATGTACGAGTATACACGTGGGGCTTTTATTTTCGGTACTTATAAATAACGTTTCCACAGCCCATGACTGCATTGCATATAGTTCTGAGATAATAAAACGAAAAGATAAATAATGTACTGTCCAACAGGACTTTAGGAAATAAGGACTTAATCAAAATTGTATTGTATGTAGGTATCTCTTGCAGCGGTATGATCAAATTGAGACTTAAAATTGTTACCAAATTAGGATTATTTTCAGTTCAGATCCATTCAGGTAATTAATTAGAATACCGCCAAGGTGTATTTACTATCACCGCATGCGGAAAAAAACGATAATATTATGGTGCTAGAACAGAAGAATCGTAGGTATTCATCCCAATGGACGATATTCTTTTATTTCTGATTATAGGTATGGAACAATTATGCCATAGTACAATTTATGCCAATAAAAAATATGAGCATCAACTTTATGCATAATATTGTATGACAACATATTATGACAATAGTTGTTATGCGACTAGAGGGGCACCCGGTTTTATTGTATATTATTGTCTTTAAAGTTGTTTCTATATTAATAAGACAATAAAAATATTCTGTTTGTATACAGACAATTTGAATGATTGCTTATTTATTTAATCTTGTTTCAGGTAAGACAACAAAATTAACAATGACGACGGGGACGGCTTCCGGAGATGGTATTAGGTAAGTGATTTTAACAGTGCGACTTCGGAATAAAGCCAAATTGTACGGTAGATACATTATTCATCCAGACAGGTAATCAAATCCTTTGTTTTGTTTCATGTTTTCGTTTTTTCGTAATTTAATTATATCATACATGATTCCAATTAATAAGTATACTATTATTCATTAAGTTAAGTTTTGTTGCACTCTATGTATACTTAGTTTTTGCACTAATAAGCTATTTTCTTCTGTCATTATTGTCACGAGTAATTATCGAATTACTCGTGACATATAGTTCTTTGATCGCAAAGAACTATATGTTATTCTTTTATGAAATAATGAAGGAATGATTTTCATAAGTTCACCTCAAAATTGAAGGGAACAAGACGACAGCAGCTGTGCTCAGACTCGTAATGATTCGATTAAATCAACTTAGTTTAAAGTGCAGTGTAAAAGCCCTCTACGTTAACCGTAGACTATCCAAGACTTAGCCAGCTACGTTTGCTGAATTAAATTATTTAACAAACTTTCTCACATCGCTGTTTATATATCTAGTTTATAGCTATTGAACGAGCTATTAAATCGAGGAGGACATATTTAATGGCTTTCGATTTAATACCTGCCTCATTCCAAATGCAATCCAATATAGAACACGCCGAAAACACGACAGTTAATTTGTATTGTTAATTATTACAAGCTACAATCAGTTAACTGTCACCCGTGATTGTTATGCAAATACCCATTGTAACTCCCGAGTTAATTTGTTGCAAATACCTCCATTAAGTTGGCGACTAAGAGAAGATTAAATTTACACAATACAGGAAAATGGCTTTATAGTCAGGTTTATTGGACTCAGAGCAGGTTGTCTATCGTTTGCCCGAATTTCATTGGCCATAATTTTATATTCCATAACGTTTCATTTACCATAATATTCATTTGACATATTATTATTTTCCATAATGTTGTATGCCTGAATCATTTATACCTATGCCATAATACATCCAGGATTTTAATCCCGAGCCGATATTCCTTTAGTAATTTGTTATTTCACATGCAGTATGACTTTAATGATTTTATTGCATATGAATATTATGGATTATAAAGTTTCTGGCAAATTATATTATAGCATATGATATTAGGAAAACACATCCAAAATGAATCACTATAGTCCAAAATGAAATGCAAGCCTACAGATTCCCTTCCGAGTAAATGTATTTAATATACAGGCGTAGGTATAGGCATGTACATGATGAGTTTATGAGACTAAGTATAAGGCTTTAATGATGTTTCTGGGAAATTATGTTAATAAATTAATTAAAAAACTTACTTGCAGGTATTCGTTACATGTATGTTCAAGTCACAAGCCTTGAATTGCATATGTACAATTATAGCTATTTATTATCTGAAACGTAAACTATTCAGTTTCCTCAGTTGCATAGTAAGTAATTAGGTATATCCGATCTAAAATATACATGTCGCAGTGGAATACCTAGTATGATTTGCCGTTTTACATAACTGCTAGAGCTGTTTCACTAAACAAACAAAATAATGTCTTGTATTGAGGTGGGTGGACGATTAGCGGGACTGTCAAAGGCCTTCGTCAGGTACGACGACGAGCGAAGCGAGGAGGAGTGTTAGGCAGAACTGCGACCCTATAACATCTTCGTTTCTGGCGCTTCGCCAGCCGCTACCGCCGCACGGCGCTCGCTTCGCTCGCTCAGCTCGCGCGCTGTAGGGTTGCAGTTCTGCCTAACACACTCCTCCTTGCTTCGCTCGACGACGTACCTAACGGAGGCTTTTAATAATCCAGTGGATTTTCATTCAGCGGTATTCAATCCGCCTGATCGTCACCCCACCGTGTTACAAAACCGCGCTGTTTTGTAAAATAGCTAGCTGTAATGTAACACGGCGGATTATACAATATACCTGCGACATACACATTGGCACCGGTCGCCCAAGAATATTCAAGTGTTTTGCGTCCGTTTTATGTTGCATTCTCGCCTACCTGTCGCCATTGCCGTCTATCTAGCCCACGTAAACAAGTATTCTGCACAAACTCAACTTATTCCTATAGTGAAACTTATATAAAGCATATTTAGACGCGCACGTGTTTTCCCGTCGCGAGTAAGTTTATTACTGCAATATCTACAGTGATAGTGAAATGTAGCAAAAAATAACAATTTATCCTTTGCCAAAAGCATTCAGCACCCATGAGTTTTTCATATGAAAGTCAAACTTTGAATTGAGTATTAATCTTTTATAATAGAAAATTCTAAAGCAGTTAGGTGCTCTTACTGATATTAAAAATAACTTGACATATTTATATTTTACGTCATTGAAATGATAATTAATTTATAAGTTATAGAGGACGCAGGAGGTGCTTAATAGTTTTTGACCCAGGCTGTAGGGCACTACTTACTAGGTATCCACTTATGCTTATATTACTATGAAAGACACAAATGAAATGGTAACGTTAAATAAAATCTTCAGAACCGTTATTGATGAACGGTAGTGAAACTACGTCCGTATTTAAATGATCGATTCGTCATCATCCTTATTTGAATCAGAATCAGAATCCAACATTTATTCGTGACACAACACAACAAAATAAAAAGAATGTATCAAATAATTTATCTGCATTGCTTTGAGATTGATTGGTATAGAGAATGCTTTGCAGCATTAAGTCTGCCTTTCGTACCATAAGTTCTTCTTTTGTGCAATAAAGATTGAATAAATAAATTAATGACACCATGAAAATGCACTCGAATCTTATGCGAAAACATTACAGTTTTATTTGAATTTGAATCGCTTTTGAATTCATATTATTTTCGCCAACTAAAAAATATGAGTATCGAAATGCGTTACAACGTATGATACTCTTTGTTTAAACTACACGGTAAATATTCGGAGCGTATTAACATTGTGTACAAAACGTGTTGTTATGTTAATAGTGACGTAGATACAAAAATTGAATGTCGATATTTTACGTAGCTCATAGGCAATCGAGTGCCGACGAGTATATAACGGGCGGTTGACAGGCGACGCGAGCGCGCTCCGATTGTTGCGGCCGGATGCAGCTACCATTTCCGTGTTCAATTCACCTGGCGAGCGTTCGACGCTACTCGTTATCGACCATCCTACCCGTAATTACCGCATTCACTTTGCAGACTTCCTGAAAAAAAAAACGCAAATGCAGACAAGCCGGCGCCGAGCCATTTTTATAATCCACGTTACAGATTTCGCGCAATGAAACATCAAGATTGCTTTACATATTATTTAGAATATATATAAAACGGAAAACATGTTTGGAATAAAGGGGTTTAAAAACATAACAATAATGTCATGTGCTAGCTATAAATTAAACTGTAACATCTGCAGCATTTTACGATGGAATAACCCGTTGGTTAATAAAAAACTTGGAGTCTGTGCCACAGTCCGCACAATTGTTTTTGTGCAAGTGTTGCTCGTCCGTGTCCCCATTTGTCTGTGCTAAATGGTTGCATTCGTGCGCTCCCTGCAGTTGGTTGTGTTTGATTTTGGCAGCGCGGCGCGTGCCGCGCGGCCATCGCTGCAGGCCGCATGCACCACTCGCCTGTGTTTCGAGGCTCGCGGCCTTTCGGCATAATTACAGGAATGCATTGTGCGGGCCCGCCGCAGTACGTGCGCCGTTTACTGTAGTAATTTGCGGAAGAGCAGTGAACCGTGAAAGTAGCAAAATACAGCTTTTTCCTCACCGTTGCTTCCAAATTGCTTGGGCCTATTTAATATAAAAATTTGGTACGATGGTCAATTAAGTGGTATTTGATGATTTGATGATGACTATAAATAACATTTTCGTCTAGCACAATAGAACTCATACAGAAAAGGCAAGAATTACTCAAAAATATAAAAAAAGATAAGGCAACATTACAAGAAATAATCACACTAAGTAAAGAAATCAGCCACAACATAATCCAAGACAGATCAAACAGAAGAATTAATTGCATCCAACATTACATAACAAAAACAGGAGAAGCAATGGATTCCAAACATTAAAAACAAAAAGGCAAACACGAAACAGTGAGACGGCCTATACTAAAAATTGCAACAGACTACTACCGGACAATTGTACTCAAGCGAAAACACCCTAGAAGACTGTATAGACCTCGAAGACAACACCCAAGAAACCCCTGCACATTGTGGGATTTTCCTCAATTTTACGAAACACTACTTAACTGTTTAATTGATGTACTTCAAATGATAGCGAACATTGAAACTCCCGCAGTTCTATGTCTCATAGTTTTTGAGATTTTCGATAAATCGAGAAACAGCCATAGAAATCCATAGAAATATGAAAACTGCAATTACTCACATTTTGTGCCTCTTTTTAAAATCATCCTTATATTTTAATATAAAACGTAGTTTTGATATACCAATATGATTCACTAAAAGTTTGAATTGATGACTCTTAGAGGACGATACTTTAAATTTTCTAAAAATTTCAATATTATTTTTTCTCGATAATCTTACATCGGTCGCATTTTATTTTACAACTATTTAATAGGTTATAAGACTTATAAGAAGAATAGACTAGAAAAAAAAGGACATGAAAATATCGCAGGATTTGCGAGATATTAAATTTTTAAATATTCAAGTTAGGGTTGTCACAAACTAGGTAGGTAGGTTAACTTTATTTTCAGTTGGGGTGTGGTATCACTACTTGTTGCAAAATTGTAGTGTGTTTGTAATGCCACAACATCTCAATTCAATAATTTTAATGGCATTTAAAAACTGGCTGTAAACGAAAAAGCGCTGGTTATAAGGTTCTTTGAGTTTCTGCCACATTTGGCATACAAAAACGACCCTGCAGTAAAAATATGGAGGGTCACCAAAAACTCGGCAGCTGAACGTATGTAGATAAAAGAAAAAAAACAAATTCAGAGTGAAATTCGATTGAGACTGTTACTTTTGGTGGATATAGTTCGACCAAACTTCGGAACTGATCGGGATTGATGGAAATAACTACTGCTCGGACAGCATTCTCAGACGGAAGACTTTTGCTGAAATACTCGGTGTAGAGAAGTACTGTAGTCTTGTCGACGATTTTCATACCATTTTGGTGGCTCTCTCAAGTGGTTTGCCAATCGACACAAAATAATTTCGAGTATTTTGTGCATGTACGGCTGAAAAGTATGTACAATCAATGGCTGGTTTAATATGTCAGTCGCTATGCATATAATACTAATACACGGTTGGCTAATCATTGAGATGACTCCTTTGCCAATAGGAATGCTGTCCGAGTACGGCTAAATCCATCCAGCAACAAATTTTGGCGGTATGATCGTGAGCATCCCATACTCTAAAAATAGACCGAAAAACTACAATTTTGGACTTTTGTCGGCGAGTTCTTATTTCACATTTGTGTTTAAAAAAACGCCATAGTAAACAAAAACGATCACCTAAACCGCTTAAAGTTCTATCACTTATAAAGTCCACTGAGCAACATCTGCATTAATGCCAGAAAATAGCGAAGACGACCATTTGTCAGTCATTTTAGTCGAACGACTTTAATATTCTGATGACGATTAAACTTCCAATTATCCAATAAATTATAATGAAGAATTCATGCCAGTCAAGCAGAACAGAATCGTCGCCTCTGAACTCTGATATTATTTTGGTTTGTGTGATAACCCTATTTCCATAGAAATGGAACAAAAACTTAGAAACTCTATAAATCCCAAATCCCATCAGATAAAAGTAGTGAACAAAATTGAAGTGGGATTTTTCTTTTTATTGATTTTTCTACCATTAACAACTGGCACAGGAAAGCAAAAAAGTTAGTCTGACGATGAGTTAAACAAAGACAAAAATAATAACGAACAGATCCCGAGAAAGTATAAAATACAAAAGGAGGAAGTAGAATATGTAAATTCCTATATAATCAAATGGAGTTAGAGATAGAGAGACCAATCGCTAGGTTTTGGACTCTGAAAGAAGTGATGAAGAACAATAAACAAAACAACATAAAAAAATATAAAACCTGTAGGTATCCTTCCTATCCTAACATATGGCTGCGAGACGTGGGAAAACACACAAATACAAGACCAAAAACCGATAACTTGTCAAAGAGCCATGGAAATGAGTATACTAGGCTACACAAGGAGAGACAGAAAAAGAGCTATAGATATGCACACACATAACAAAAATAGTAGATGTCACGGCTAAATCTAAAACCCTTAAGTGGAGATGGGTTGGCCTTACTCAGAGAAAACAAAAACAAATGGACAAAATACTTAGCAAATTGGACCCTTAGATTCCAAAGAAAAACAGGAAGGCAAAGAAAACGATGGTCTGACGACATTAAAAGGATAGCGGGTAATGTTACCGCATAGCTATAAGTAGAGAAGAGTGGAAGAAGTTGGAAGAGGCCTTTGTGTCACAAAGACACGCCCGCACTTCATAAATAAATATGTACTTGTTGGCAATAAAGGCTAATACTAATAAAATAAATAACATTGTTTGCCATTTGTAATCACCAATCCCGTTCATTTTGTTCATTTGGCAGGTCTTTTGTGAATCACTAATTAAGATGCTGGTAAATTAAAAGACCACAAATCAAACCGTCGGTATCAATCAAGCAGCTTGCGTAGATAAGCGTGATACAAATTAACTGTTTTCTGTTCAATGTTAAATCGTAAATAACAACGAAAATCAGTCTACATTCAGGTTCAATTAGCGAATGCTCTACATTACAAATGTTTCGATTGGACCAGCGCCGTAGTTCGCAAACCGAATAGCGAGAAACGCCGGCCGCCGTAATTTCGTATCGGCGGCTGTCGGAATGGTATTATTTCATAGCATCATAAACCGTGATGCGATTTTCGGATAGGGTTGCGGCGAACGCAACCCCTTATCGATCACGAGACGCACACGAACAAGTAGGGCTGTCTAAGTAAGGCTTCCAATCCCGGGATCCCGGTATCCCGGGATACCGCCTTTTTAGGGCGTTTTTCAATAACGGTATTTAAAATACAATACCGGGATCCCGGTACTCTTATAAAGTAGCGAAATATGCTAAAAACGCTCAATATCATCCATCAAAACGACAGATTTCGGCTGCGCCACGGGGTTAGTCGTTTGTGCATGTGTCTAGATAGACTATTCCGTTATATTTATAAGCCAGCAATAGGCATGATGACTAAAAATTTTTCACGATGCCATTCGAACCAGTTTTTGGAGAGGAACAAGTGTTTGTGAATAAATGTATCTTTCTTTCTTTCTATAAATCCCAAAAAAATGTGACAAATATTGACCTCGCTGGCGGCATCCCAAACGCTTGATACTGATTGACTTAAAAGTATGACGTCACACTTAGCTATTTGAACTAACCGTTGTACGGAAAATCAAGTAAATTGCTGTTTCGGTCGCGAAATATTGCGTTTACGTCCATAGTTGTCATACAATTTTGTTTAACTATAAAAGCGTGAGGATTCTATTGGTAGCTTTAAATTTACACTTGGACAATAAAAACAAATGCAAGTTTTTTCTAAAAAGTTTTCAAGGTTCATATGCAATGCATGCACGCTGTTATGTAATGGGAATGTTAAAAATACTCTTTTCAAGGCTTTTTGTCAGTCCTTTTACACGAGCAGCCTATGGACGAACTACACTAAAAAGTCGCTCAATGCCCTGCGTGTCCAATACAACCACGGCTTCAGAGGGTTGTCGGGACTGTCACGGTACTGCAGTGCATCTGGGATGTTCGCAGAGGAAGGGGCGATGGTTTCAGTGCCATTATCAGAAACAGAACCGCATCCCTAATGCGTCGTGCGTGTGCGTGATAGTTCTAACAGCCTTCTTCAGCTGATTTGGAACAGCCCTGCTTGCGCGGTATGGAGATACTGGAACGCCCTACATATGGGCTCAAGAGGTTCAGTGTATAATTTAATGTAACTAACATAGTTTATAAGTATATCGTTTTATTTTTTATTGCTACTAACATGATATGGACATAGTCTGAAATAAATAATTTGAATTTGAAATATCTTTTTATGATATTAATTATATTTTTAATCTACACTTTATTACAATAATTTGATGGTTTACTATCCATTTAGCAAAACTATGTTATCCATTTTAACATGAGTCATCATGCCTATTGTCTCTGTAAATCAACAGCTAGACGTGCCGACCAAAGTACGGGAGATGTAATCAGAAAACAGAAAAACGACTATCAAATCCACCCAGTTACTGACGCTGCATAATATAATTATTGACTTAAATTTTGTATGTTTTAGATAGTTAGTTTATAATCTCAACTAAGATTAGATTAGATTATTTATTTCATGATAAAAAAAATTACATCACAAATTTGCATACATGTCAAAAAAATAAGTTTTTTTATCACGATCGTCAAAATTAATGAAAAATAAATATACAATAATAGGACGATGTCAATAAGGTGTACTAATTGATATTTATAAGCTTTGACACGTAAAAGAGTCCATGATGTATTTTGTATAGTATTTTAAATTATTAGTATTTATAATTGAATAGTATTTTACATTTGAATATTTACAGTTGATTTGCATAAAATGATACCAAAATGAAACCAGTAGCAGTTTAGCAACCAGTTTAGAGTCATAGTTCACCTTTACAAAATCTTTATTTAAAAAAAATCGTCTTTACTATTTATTTTTTTCAACAACCGGTGTAGATTTTATTGGTGTTGATTAAAAAAGATACACATCAGCATTTTTTGTATATTTTTATTTCGTAGCTTTTATACCTACGAAAGCTGCTACAGCGTAGCTGTTTACAGTTAAAAAATAAATTAACCTTACCTAACCAAAGATAGAATAAACCTGTCTATAATTTTTTTACTAATACTAATGTAACGCAATGTAATAATTATTATTAATTTGTTGACACTTTTCTGAGCGACTTAATTTATACATATGTATGTACTAAATGTCAGTAGTTAGACAGCCCTTTTATGTCACAGAGATTTCTTCTCGACACCGATTTCAATTACGTTTTTATACTCATACGGATTTGCAATGTTTTTACTTGTCACTGACATTATTGTGGCATTACTCAAGAGCAAAAGTTTCGGGTACACTTTGTATAGAATTTCTGTACAAACTGTACCCAAAACTTTTGCTCTTGAGTGTACATAGGTTGCCGGCACATTTATTAAAAGTCTTATTAGACGCCTATTATCTTTTGTTACTACTTACTTGAGTTATAAATCAAGTATCGTACTCGAAATTAAACAATCCATTCAAATGTTATAAGCGAAAGTAGTTATTTTTCTCAGTTACCTATTTACACCTAAACGTCCTGAAAAAGTGTGATGGAATTCGATTTGCAAAAAGCTTTAAGCCCTAGTGGACATAGGTAACTTTTTTCGAAATTTCCCCCTTGGGGGATTTAAAGAGAACCACAGACCGCGGGTACAGCTACCTAGTACTAGCTACAATTTGTTCATGTGATTTTATTTGGGTTGGTAACTTACATCGCATTCTTAAAATTCGGTTAGACTTGCTCTAGTCGTCGATTCAAATCGTTCGTTCGACTAGTAAATTATAAATATATTTATTTTATATGGCACTGAAACTGCGCTTTTACACCATCTCATGAATCTCTTCAAATTAGCAGAATTTACAATAGCTGTTCTTACCCTTCTAGTCTCCCAATATCACACGACATCGTTTACAAAATCATTGTATGTATATATATATCAACGCAACGCGTTTCAATACCAAATACCCAGAATACTGGGTAGTTGTTACAGAATTCCTTCCAACGAACTGTTAATGTGTGAGTGTAATCCAAATAAAAAAAAAAAACATATTTATAGAACAACCTATCAACCCAGAGTTCCGTTCAATTCCATCAAAGGGAAAACTCTTGTCGTGAAATTATAAAAAAATCTGAAGATGTTTTTAGGCTGTCACTATAATTCACTGCTTTTAAATGTGCTAAGCGCGCACTTTTTCTGATAAGTTATTTTGACGCGGATGGAAGCAAGCCCGAGCGCGCGTGGGGTAACATTGGCATTTGAATATGGTGCGAAGTGACGAATAAAATTGACCTTCTGGGTATCCGCAAAAATACGCAAAAGAGGAGTGGTTGATATAACCATGCGAACCCTCCCATTAACTTATTACTCAGTAGTAATGTATCTGCTTAGAGCGCATGGGATCGGACTGATACCGAACAACCCAGCTTAGGACACGACCTTTTATTAAACCATCTTTTCTTAAACCTTTAATAAGGTTCCGTTAAGGAAGGTTCGACATATAATTAAATTATCTACATTCGAACGTGAAAAAGGTGCAAATGTTTATGTTATGAAATGCATGGGTAGTGACGTGATCGAGTCGAAGTTAAAAATGTTCCATTTTGTAACATTAATTTGACAAAGATTAGTATTGTTATTCTGGGTTATTTTTTATTTTTTTAAGAGCCTATTGAGTGTCCCACTGCTGGGCAAAGGCCTCTCCCCGTGATCTCCATGCGTCCCTGCTAGGTGCTTCTTCCGCCCAATTGTTGAGGAACAGATCCAGGTCGTCCCGCCATCTCCGTCTAGGTCGGCCCCGTCTGCAGCGCCCATCATGTGGCACCCATTTTGTAGCTATATTAGCCCACCTGTCTGGATGCATGCGACAGACGTGGCCGGCCCAGTCCCACTTGAGCCTGGCAGTTTTTGCACCCACATCACCTATGCGTGTTTTGGAGCGCAGTGTAGTGTTTCGGACCCGATCCGTCCTTTTGACACCTAGAATACTACGCTCCATAGCGCGTTGGCAAACCTTCAATTTGGACTTCTGGCTTTCGGTGAGTGACCATGTTTGCGCACCGTAGGTTAGGACAGGCAAAATACACATGTCGACGAGCTTTCGCTTTAGTGACAGAGGAAGGTTGCCCTTCATTAGCTCATTCATGGACCAGTAGCTCTTCCAGGCGTTCTCGACCCGGCGTTCGATTTCCTTGTCTTGCCTGTTACTGAAAGAGATTAGCTGACCCAAGTAAATATACTCGTCGTCATAATGTATGATATGCCCGTCTACCTCGACCCTACGTTTCGTGCTGTTGGTCATCACCTGAGTCTTTGACCGACTCATTTTTAGTCCAATTTGAAGGCTTGCCAAGCTCAGATCTTCGAGCATAAGCTGAAGTTCTGTTGCAGAAAAGGCGAAAAGAACAATGTCGTCGGCGAAACAAAGGTTTGATAACCTCTTACCGCCAACGACTATTCCCCTCTCTACCCAAGAAACTGCCAGACTCTTGGTTATAAAATAGGTTATTTTAACTCTTAGCTACGCATTTATATCAGTCATAATAGATTTATTTTTGCTGCCTATTTGACTGGAACTATACATTAACATTGGCTGTGTGTGAGTGCTAGCGGGCAGAAGTCAAATGGAGATAAATGATTATGTACCTTTCCAACATGAGTATGATCTACGCGCTTTCGTTAAGTGAAAAACTCGGTCTGACGAATGACGATGTTTAATGTGTACCTAGTAAAAGATTAAGATAACCGACATCGAAAAATTTTACATTATCCAAAACCACCGTTTTATCACTAATGATAATAAATAGGAGTTTATTATATTTCTCAACATTTAATTAGGTATCCATTATGCCATTGCGTTAAGATTATCAATTCTGAAAAAGCTATAAAACAGTAATATGTATTTTTCAACATCACCGATTCTTGACATTGACGTAGGGTTGTTTGCTGAAGCGGAAACCCGTCAATGTCAAATCTCAAGCGCCAGTTTTATGGGCCATTAACAATGTTAGATCAACTGAAGCAAATAAAATAATAGCATAACCATTTACAGCGTTTAAACGTTGTCATTTTTTGTTGGAGTAAAAATTTTAAATATTTTACGCCTTAAGAATTTCTTCTCTATCCGAAACTGTAAGAGTAAACTCTGTCAAACGAATGCAAGCAAAAAAGGCTTTTGTGTTCTGAATATAAAGTAGTTTCTTTTCGTGCGTTTTTTTTAAAGGATTTTCGTAATGTACCTACCCACATAACTTTACCTACCTTATTTAGGTACTTATTCTGCATTCGAATCGTTTGTCCGTTCAATTCAGATTATCGAATGTATTTTATAAGCTTTATATTAACTTGCTATGGTACTTTGTTCGTTTGGAAGTATGTGCGATCAAATCTTGTAAGTCGAATTTGACAAAATTCCCGTAGTCCAATCACGTTGGAATTTAGTAGGTATTAAGTAAACTTGTGTAAGTTATGGTACCATGAAGCTTGCCTGATAATGGAGACTGGTGGCCATATATAGCATCTCCTCATGAAATTACATAAGATAAACCCGTCGTGTTTGGCCATATTGAAACTCTCACGACGCGTAGTCGAGGACTATGCGAAAAAAGTACAGTTGCCAAGCTTGTACCTATACTAAAAGTATATTTTTGTCGGAAATTTACTTAGTTGTGTTATTAGACATTATCGCTAACACAAGACACAGAAGTGTACAAATTATACTTAGAATTTTGAATACAGAATACTCCGTGAATACTTCAAATCCGTGCAAAACTTTTTAAGAAACAAATTAATTTAGACGAAACAAATAACTTCCACCGGGATTGGCGGACAGAGTTAGATGAATTAGATGTTAGCTTGCTTATCCGGTTGGCTAGATCCGAGTTTCCGTGGTTAATTAAATTATTACAAACACTGTATTAACCATTGGAATTTTCGAGTTGTTGCCTAAGTTATTTGTTTGAGACGTGTCGGCGGTAATCCGGTAATTGATTGCGGTAAAAGCTAACATCTAACCAGCGCTTGAAAATAGCAGAAATTAAAATACATAGAATGAGGGTATCTTGTCATCTTGCAATGTAAGTCACTTGTAAATTACATAAGTATGTCTATAGTTAAGATAAAAATACGTAAACTCCTTTTATCTACACACATTCTATAAATCCGCTAAAATGCGTTCAGAAACTGGCAGTAATGACCAGCATTAGGTATAGCAATAAGATTTATAAAAATAAATTACTTGTCTCTAGGTAATTTTGTACGTATTTTCATTAAGATATCGATATTGATAAAGTAATGACTTTCGAATTTCGAAGCGTGGCCCAGATGTCAAAGCAAAGCATGACTAACTAGATTTTGTTATGGACATCTTTGGTCATGATTTTAAATCTAATCGGCCATGGCGTGGTGGTGCAATGGCGGTTATTCTAATGGTCCCCGAACACATCATTGAGGATTTATTATATTGTGTGTAAATAAAGTAGTGTATGCAGTTGCATACACACATAATTAGTTAAATTAGTGTATACAGTACATAATTAGGTCTTAAAAACACTCGTAGAAACGACCTGACTAATGCGGCGGTTGTGTGGCAGCAGTAACGATATCCTGAGGACGTTGGCTGCGAAGCTGGATGCTCCATTACCTAGGCACTGGAACACTCTACATTGTGCAGGAACCTATGCCAGGGGATCGAGCATCTAACTCTATTAGGATTAAATTCATTTATAATGAATAACCTTAGTTGTATTGTCGTGATTGTATACTAACAACATTATGGATATTTATGTCTGAAATAAAGAACTATTATTATTATTTAAACTTTAGATACGTATATATTATTAAATAAAAAAGTATTGTGTGTGTTTCGATTCGTTTGATATTTCTTGTAAGATACACACTGGGGCCTTAAGACAAACAATGCATTATTGGAAAATTGCACTAGCGTTCAACGTATGGGAGGGCATGGTACCTGAAATGAAAAACTGCTGGAAAACAGTCTACTCAGACTCTTGTTGAAGACGGCTGACATGACGCCCCCAATGTGGGTATTAGACGCGGCCAATTTACAAGGAAACATCGTATTTAATATCTACCGTGCCCCCGACATGACGAGCTAAGCGAAGCGCTAGGGCACTACCTACCTTTTCTCGAAGCGCTTCGTCGTTTTTTTGAACCCTCATAACTAGCGTTTGGATTATACCAGATAAATTAATTTTTCGGGATATGATGTCAATAGTAGACTTATTAACCATATAACGTTTAAATTGCATAGCTCTTATACTTTAGATTTTATTGATATCTAAAAAACGCCGATTTCGTCACTGATTCACTCACACACTCACTCACTTACTCATTCACTCACTCACGTTGAACATCAAAACCCTGAAGGTACTTCCTGAAGTCCTAGAGAGCTGAAATTTGGTATGTAAGCTAGTATTATACAAACAAAAGGAAAATCAACTATGGAATTAAATTTTGTATGAGACTTCCGCAAATTTTGATGCTAGAAGTCTGAAAATTGATGTAGGGATTCCTTGTTATAAATAATTAAATACATATTTCAGGATTTTTAGTAAATCACCCCCTGTCCAGGTGGACAATGAGAATGCAGTTTTCTTCAAATATAAATTTATTGAAAACTAACACGTAATTGAAAATATGATGAGAAAATAGCTCAGCGCGACATGCGCTTGATGCTGGTATGGCTCGCCGACTGGCGGTGCGCGAGCGCCGCCGCCCGATCTGCGCCCTTCCCGCGCCCCGACCCCCGCCGTCGTCCGGTGTCCGCGCGTACACCCCCCACCCTTTAAATTAGGGGATGGATTTCCCATACACTTCTTAAGAAATTACCTTATTACAAAAAGGAATGAGATCCCAATAAAAACATTACATATAAAGTGATTGCCAAGACTCCCTAGCTCATGTACCTTTCAGCGTTACAAAGATATCAGATCGCAAGTAGCGCCAGGCTTCCTACTCCACACAGCTTAACTGTACCAGCCACGCTCTACAAATTCTACATCTTGGCTAAAAAGTATACCTTTGTTGGGCACATCTCGGTCGCCGCATAGACTCTCGCGCGTGCATACGTTATGAATTTATGATGATATTAATAAGCGACGGGTCTATACTTTGCTTCGTTTTTTAATATCATCTTAAATTCATACCGTATGCACGCGCGAGAGTCTATGCGGCGACCGGGATGTGCCCAACAAAGCTATACTTTTTAGCCTAGATGTAGAATTCCTATAGGACTTTGATGACGGTAACACACATAGACTTTTTATGCGTTTTGCCTAAAACTGGTGTTCAGGGCTCTGAAATAAAATCGTAACATTATGTATTATGTGAAAATTTTGATTGATAATGTCGACTTTAATGCACGTTGTACGATATGAAACTACCTAAACACAGGGAATATTAACGAGTAATATGAGGAGTAAGTTCTTAAGAGACATCTCTAAAAGTAAACGAGTTATCCCAGAGAAACTGCGAATTACATAATCTTCTCTCTCGCGATTGCAATGTTGTTCACCAGAGATGTTCGCGTGGTCACAATACAAGCATTATGATCAGCGTCTTGAGTCAAGACGCTGATCATAATGCTTGTATTGACTTTCTATACACTTAGTGTGCCGAGCGAGCCGAGCAAGATTACTCTTCTTTAATTTAATAAAAAAAAAACCCTATTTGTTGGTAGGTACAAGGCCCGTCAAAAAAAATAACCGACTAAATGCATATCTTAAAAATGTATAATGTATAAACGGGGTGGGCCCTGTAACAGGAGCAAATATTTAAAAGGAGCATCTGCAGTAACCCCTTGTGTCCATTTTTTTTTAAATTGGAGAATTGTTGATCTAATGCAAAGCAGTAAATGCAGATTTTGTGATAACATCATGTAATGAGTCATAATTAAACTTAATGCTGTGATGTTATAGTTGCGTTTTCATTGTGCATTGATAATGGTTTTCCAATTGTCACCTTCATAACCAGTCTCGCTATCATTTGTCCCCAGAATATCTCCTGCCCAAAGTTACCTGATGTGTGCAAACACCGTTTCGGATGTTTGTAGAAAGTTAGGGTAAATAATACGAGGTATAAGAACTTATGATATAACAGTCATAATATAATAATAATAATAAGTACTTGATAGTCTTTTGTCGGGCAGTAATAAGGTGCGCGCCTTCAACGCCTGGGTGATGCCCTTGCATACTTACTCCTTTGGCGTACTTAGACTGAGCTGGATGCCCTGGACGGAGGAGTCCGTGTACTGCTTACTGCGCATCGCATGCTACACCCACGCTCGTCTGTTATGAGACTGTATATCTCGCGGAAGTGTGGAGGTCAAAATGCCAAAGACCTCCACAACCGCGAGGTTTGCAGTCTCAGGGATTATTTCCTAAACAACGAGTGTGGGATGCATCGCGACGTAGTAGCAGTAGACGAAAACTTCACCCTGCTCTCCTTGGCAAACGAGAACTGGCGCAGACTTACAGTAATGAGCGCAAAGGACCGCAGGGCGGTATGGAGGAGCAAGGAGCTACACGTATATATCTGCTCGCGTCGGTGAACTCGCTACGTTTCGGGGATCTCTTTGGGGAAACCGAAGGTTTTGTCTGTGCAATTGCGGACGAAGTTATCATGACGAACAATTACCGGAGGTATATCCTGAAGGACGGTACGGTCGACATTTGTCGGGCATGCCGCCGTCCTTGGGAGTCACTCGGGCATATTATCTCCAGTTGTGGTCATCTTAGTAACGGCGAGTACTTGCACATACATAACCTTGTAGCCAGAATTATTCACCAGCAACTTGCTCTCCTATACGGTCTTGTGGTCTCCGTAGTGCCCTTACTATGGTATACTTAAGATGGTCGTGCCACGCTCTACTCGGATCGATTTATCATCACGGACAGGACTATTCTTGCCAATAGGCATGATATCGTGCTGACAGATCGATCGAAACGCCATGCTGTGCTTGTCGATATCACCATCCCCCATTACGAGAACCTCGTGAAGGCCGAGAAGGACAAAGCCAGCAAGTACCTAGACCTGGCTTACGAGGTAACCGCCATGTGGGATGTTGATTCGACGATCATCGCCCGAAGGGACACAAACTAACCCTAACGAAGTTACGATTATTTGTTGTTTTTTATATCTCGTGAGACGCACCCGAAAGGTATGGTACTGAAAATGTAACTTCTGCTGCACTGTGAGCGTAGCACGCGCGTCCCGCAATTTTCACCGTCTTGAAACATTGCAATTTTCCTCTTTAAACATTTCTCTTTCACTTTGTCTCGTTTTATTAATTGTATTAAAACAGCGTCGAGTCTGGGGAAGTATTTATCACACTAATTACAAAGTGATTAGCTTTACTTTTATTACCTTCGACGTGATATTGTTACCTCAACTCAGTTCTCATGATTGATGGATGATGTAGCACATGCTGGTGAGTATAATATTTTAGCGTCTATCAGTTTTCCACTGAATCCAAATGGCTACTTAAGGAAGATATCAAAGCGACGTAAGACCTAACTTCTCGTGACCGAGATTTACAGTAATTCTGTCTAATGACGTATTTACTTTCCAAATCATTGCCATTACATTTTAGGATACACGAATGGGATATGTACTTAGAAATACGAATATGGCACTGGTTTCATTAGGGTAGGCCAATTAGGTCTGCTTGCTGGGGAAAAGCCGCGTATTCGAGCCGCAGCTGGGCTGAACCCGGCACTTAGTTCCACGCAGTGATTTTGTACGTCGCGTGATGGTGCTGTCAAGGCTGAAAAGTCGATAAACGGAGCAAATCTTAACTCTAAGCAAATGCCGATTTTCTTTTCTTATTTTCAATTCAAACCACGCTCTGCATTACACTGAAAACTTAGACTTTTGTCGATGTAATTGAATGAATATTTATTTGTAATGCTTAAGTTACCACGCAATCCGAGCATAAAAATAGTCAAACCGAGATCAAAGAGGTTCGTATATATCCATTTATACATTAGATGTCGTAAAGAAACGGTGAGTCGGATTGGGAAGGATTTTATTGGATCAGTCTGTAGAGCAGAAACCAGCAGCCGTCTGCACGTCCCGTTGAGTATTTTTGTTATTGTGTTGTTCACTTAGAGCCGTGCTAACGGAACACTTGGCGCACGGCGCAGCTGCCCGCCGACGCCATCGTTTCTTAATCCTACCTGTAACTGTAATACTGCATCTTTGGGTTGATGAAATTTCTTGTTTTTACAATAGAGTCATTCGAGTCAAGAGCACGCATTTAATTTTCTCGCGAACAAAAATTGGTATTTCCAAAGTGACAGTTAATAAAATACTTAATTAATCAACAATATCAACTAATTTTGATGTATTCTCCAATAATACGAAACATTTAACAATTTTAAAATATTTTATTTTGGACTGGGGTATAGGTACGCAACGCGGGTAAGATTGTACTTTCTTTGCGGTGTTGTAATGGCGGTGCAAACAACACTGAATTATATTATGCTAAGACGCAGCTCCGCCCTCTTACCCCTGTCAGAGAACGGGGTATTGAGAACTTATACCGACTGCGTGCTTTTACCCCGAATTACTCTTCTGAGGCTCGTTTGTTTGTGTCCGTTACAATATTTTCGTATGGGAAGTTTGACAGTTCTCTATGAAACGAAAGCTGCAGGCGCTATATTTTACGTTGAGGTACCGGTCAATAAAGTTCGGTCGACACAACCCGCCCTTACTTGTAATTTGTGTCCTTAAGCGTTACTTAATTAATTATTCAATTGCTTGTTAGGGCCCGGTGAATTATTTAATTGGTTTTACAATTCAATGTTTTGTATTTAAAAAGTATTGACTAAGCTGTTTATTGCAATAAAGAAAATTTATTTCTACATTACATCTGTAGTTACAATTTAAGATTTTTGGCGTGGTTTCGCTTTGTCACTTCAAGATAGGCGCGCAGGCACGATTTAAGCTTATGTAAATATTCTTAACTTAGAAGCAAATTATTGCGAATAGGTAATTATTATTCCGTAATTCGTTCCCGATTTCATCATTCAATTAAAAAGAGTTAAAACGACGTAAAAAGTGAATGTAAGCGCGGTCGTTTTAAATCTAGGAAATGTTGAACTCAATATCATCTTTATGAACTTGACTCATTTTAAAAACTGGTTTAACTTAATCCGAGCACAATAATTCGCTTAAAGAAAAAACTCGCCAAAGTATTAAACGTTCTGTACAGTCAGGGACATTAATATACATACACAAATAAGGACATATATATCTGTACAGGACTCTATTGCCAAGATCATAAAGGCGTGTGTATACAGATATTTATTTATATCTTTTTATGTGCGTATATTAATACCCCTGACTGTACATAATTAGATTTAAACATTAGCGTCACGATAAGACGGTTCAAGGTCGGGACGAAAGATCGATTTCAGAGACACGAAGCTCATTATTACTTTCATCAACACAGATTAATGTAGCTCTATTAGCGATAATGAGGCACAGGCTGCGCACATTTGCCTTGTGGCTCCCTCCGTTTAATTCGCTATAAACCTACAGTTTTCTTTCACAAGCTCATATCTTACTAAATTTAATCATTTCAAAAAAGACTGGACAGAAAAACATAAGGTTTACTATTCAAAACAAAGCAAACACTGGACATGATAGGATCAGAAAACGGTGAATCGTATTACATTCATCAGTTTCTGTAGATACCGTATATTTACGGCGCCGTCTACTCGACGATTATTCGCTAATGATATCGTTACATTGTTTACCAACTATGTGTTGGCTTCGTGATTGCATCGAATCGATTAAGTTTGCGTGGTTCCTAAACTAAATAATGATCATCCAATCAATTGCCCCGGCCAAATTGCTTGAAATTAAATGACATTTAATAGTTTAATTTGATCCACATTACATGATAAATCTGAAGCGGTGGTTGTATATCGTGACATTTAGGCGATATCACGGAACTTACTATGGCTATTTCGAGCCATCTGAAAAATCCTACTGCCTAGAGCTAATTCAACGGCATTTTAATGACATCACTAAGTGAGAGTAATGAAAATGCTCATACCGTACGGCGATTGATACCTTTTGATCTATCGAGAATAATTTTAGTGGTTTTATTTCCAGTCTCTTCCACTAGTGAACGTATTGACATTTGTGCTTTGAATATTGTATTGATATGAGATATTGTTTTATAATATCTTCAGTGTACATTACGCTCGTTTTATAACATTTATTATTAGGTACCTGTCATATTTTGCCATTGATATGGAGTGACAGGAAGTGGAAATAAAATAGCACAAACCGCTACCATTCGTAGCTTTTATAAAATTCATATAGCAGTACGTACCTACCTACCTACTGTTAATAATCGACAACTATTAACTGTAACATTCTTATTTATACCAATGTTGCGCAGCGAATATATTGAAGCGCAGGAAGCACCAGCAAGAAGCTTTGTAGCGAGAAAATCCTCGCTCTAATCACAAGCTACAAAGGTTCTAATTTCAGAAAAAAGTAGCATCAGAATTCCAAGCATAAGACTGACGGATTATAATAAAACTTTGTTAATATTACTCGCTGTAAAGACACGGTGACTCGTCGCCAGGTGTCGACTACCGAGTACCTCGAAGCTGCCTTTACTCAATCCCGATTCCATGGACTGATGAATGATAACCCACAAATGTTTTATAAGCGGCATTATTACCATGGTTTTGTGTTCTTTTTACCTGACTGCCGAAGGAGAGGAGGGTTATATTTTTCCAGTCTATATTTATTTATTATTTATTAATAGGAGGAGGAGGAGGAGATAAGGGGGGGGGGGGGGGGTGGTCAATTTTTGTCTTTTTTCCAAAATTACTTCAAATCAGTTTTTCCTAAAATTAAAAAAAAAATTGTGATGCTTACGACAACCCGTTGCATTTGATATGCCACACAATACAGTTTGCGAAACTTTTTTTTTAAATTTTCCAATTTACCCCCCAAAAGTGGCCCCCTTGTTCGGAATTCATTAATTTACTTTACGCGTCCATCTTTGGGTCACCAATTTACATATGTTTACCAAATTTCAACTCAGTCCATTAGTTTCGGAGCAAATCGGCTGTGACAGACGGATAGACAGACGCACGACTCCGTTTTTTTTCCTTTTGAGGTACGAAACCCTAAAAAGCAGTTGGGTTTTTCGAAAAATCTTTTTTTTTCATATTTTTAATGGTCGTTAATTATTTGCACAAGTATGAATGCAATTTTATTCATAGTGTACCAGTTTAGCATTAGCGTCAGTTATATTCGAGGCGCAATTTGAAGCATTCCATTCATTACAGTTTGCTTCAGTGAACAAGTATCCCTAGTTAACCGCTTTATGCATCTTCCTGACATAGTTTCTCGAGTTTGCTGTAGACTTGAGTCTAGATAGCGATATGGAAACAAAATGCAACCAGATCACATTCAGTAGGTACGCAAACTTGTCTTTTGAGATAAAACTACCTAACCATTGAATTCAGCTCGCTGGTTGATAAAACAATCTACTCGGTAGTTTTTAAAACAAAAACACTTTCCTTTGATGCATCAGTGCCACGATGAACATGGAAATTAATTTATTTTAGGTTGTTAAGGCGTAACTCACATTGGGCTCGGGCGAAATGTCCAATAATTAGGGCCTGAGGACCTAAAATTAACCAACAAAAATTATGAATAATATGTATTTTAATCATTGGGTCTATGTCAGATTTCGGTTCGCGTCTCTTCTGTGGACATTGCTCAAGTTAACGGCTATAAAGCCTAATTTTTGTTTGAACTCTGAATCTAGTCCAGGCAATGCTCTGACAACTTGTATGGAAAAAATGACATATTTGGAAATAATTTATAACAGCTAATTTTTTTAATGTAACGGATATATTATCAATTAAATTGTTACCTAGAGGCAAAATCCAACAAAAAATCAGACATCAAAAAAATCAATATTTAATTAGCTCCTAAAAAGTCCGGATAAATATTTTTTTTTTTATCTTTATTTAGGTTCATTTACATTTGCTTTAAAATATTCAATATAAATAAAATAAAAAAGACAATGAATGTTTAATTTAAATCTATATAATTACTTCCGGGTGGAAAGTTTGGTGGATTCTTGAATAAAGCATCTTAGAATAATGTTTTAGAATGAAATAAACAAAAAAAACGCTATTATATATTAAAGTTTTTCGAAACCGTAATTTGCCTCGGCTAATCCGCATAAACGGCATCGCCTCTTCTCTGCGATAAAACATATTATATACAATGAACATATTGCATATTGACCACAGAAAAGACGATTTTTGTTTTTTTTGTCTGAGAATGACCCAATTCGTATTGAATAATTAATTACTTTGTTTTAATTTTTAATGGAATTATAAATACTATCTACTTTAAAAAAATCTTGGTTGTTAGGTATGAACTTTAGAATAGCTACTGCTTCTAAATTATTTAAGTGATATGTTTACAGTTCTTTTATTATTATCCTGGTAGTGGCTATTGTATCACTGCGACCATTGCTGATCTATTGTGATCGCCACTTACTACAATTCTTGGTCAAGTCCTGCGAACTCGAAGAATTGCAGGATTTTGTTGACAGTTCTTTGAGGTACATTGTTTACTTTTGAAATAATGATCTGTTTTCACAGAAATCCATTTTTATTCCGATTTTCGCAAATTTCCTTGCATGGTCGACGAGCACAGCATAGCGAGCGCCACAATATTTGAGGGTGTCGCCTTAAATGATAAATAAATTGAAGAGGCTCTAAGTGGAAAGTAAGTTTTTCATAAGTGTCTCGTTAGATGGGAGATCGGCGAGGCGGGGAGCGGGCGGGTGCGCAATATCCTCGCATACTTCACTTGGCCTTTATTCCCACATATTAAATTATCGCCAAATGTTGCGTCCTTGATTTATTCCCTCACGACTCCTCTCCTCCAATTTCAATATTACATTAGGATGTCATGCTGAAATTGGGCTTTGTGTTGCTCCTAACCGTCTATTTTAAGTGTTATCCATAAATCATTGTAATGACGACAAAAGAGACGTTTATTTTCCGTTAATTAACATCTAGGTCAAGGTCATTTTTCCTATAAACAATGATATATAGAATTATATTACTGCTTTATAAATTACCATTAATATACAGATTGTTACATTTCTATCGACTTCTACGATAAAACACGAAGAGAACCTTTATCACATACATACTCTAAATAATACAGCATCAAAGTGTTTTAATAGCACAGTTATATAAAAAACCGGACAAGTGCAAGTTCAACTCGCGTGGTGAGGGTTCCGTATATAATCTAAATTTCATAGTAATATTGAGAATTTTCCCGTTACTTCGAATACTCAAACTTCTTATAGATTTTCCTGTAATCTTTAGGCAAGGAATTATTTTTCAATTTTTTTTCAGAATTTTAAGCCTAGTAGTTTTGGAGATAAGGGGGGGAATGGTAAATTTTCGTCTTTTTTCTTAAATTACTTCAAATCTGTTTTTGCTATAATTATAAAAAAATATCTGAGATGCTTACAACAAACCCTTTCATTTGATATGTCACACAATACAGTTTGCGAAACTTTTTTTTTTATTTTCCTTTTTACCTCCCAAAAGTGCCCCCCTTGTTCAGAGTTCATTAATTTACTTTACGCGTCCATCTTTGGATCACCAATTTACATATGTTTACCAAATTTCAACTCAATCGGTCCATTAGTTTCGGAGCAAATCGGCTGTGACAGACGGACAGACAGACGCACGAGTGATCCTATAAGGGTTCCGTTTTTTTCCTTTTGAGGTACGGAACCCTATAAACCAAGCGATAACATATTTTTCACCTCAGCGGCTCGAATATGGCGGTTTTGCTGCTTGAAACCAGTGAGGAAAATGCAATTTTGCTGCGAGCGTGAAGAAAACTAACTTTTTAATTTTTCATATCTTAGGTTAGTCGCAGGTTATCTTTTCATACTGATGGGTGTAATACAAACTTGGAACATTTAAACTTCATTCTCTCTGTCACTTTCACTCAGTTACAAAAAATGAGAGAGATAATATATGTCGATCCGTCATTCGACTTCGAAATCTTCGTAGTTGGCCCCCAAAAAGCAGGAACGAAAAACGCGTTAAACTCGTATAAAAATATGAAACACATATAAACTCATATATTATTTTAATCATATTAGTATTTCATTATTCTTAATATACAATTAAGAAATTTGATATTTATCGCGAAAATTTAATATTATAAGTCTAGTTTTTTTTTTTTTATATGGTGAACGAATATAAATTTATATACAGTTTCAGAACGCACTTTGTATTCTTTAAAAAGTTAGCGCGATTGTACTTTTTAAATGTTTATAGTATTACGTTTTTTTTTGATACGACATAATTTAAACAAAAACTAAAAACTGTACTAAATATGAGTGAATCAAGTGACGAAGCCGATGTTTTAACTCCTCAAGAGTTGAGAGATGCCATCAAAGAGGCTGAACTGTGTTTTCTAAGTAAGTGCATCTTGGACATTGGACTTAACTTTTCTTTACGTCATGTAAAGTTAATGTTATGGGAAAGAGTAATTGTAGTTAATGTTTGTTATATCATATGTATTTGTTGTTTGATTTTTTAGGGTTCCGTACCCAACGGGTAAAAATGGGACCCTATTACTAAGTCTTCGCTGTCCGTCCGTCCGTCCGGTCCGTCTGTCTGTCTGTCACCAGGCTGTATCTCAAAAACCGTGATAGCTAGAGAGTTGAAATTTTCACAGATTATGTATTTCTGTTGCCGCTATAACAACAAATACTAAAAAACCGGCCAAGTGCGAGTCGGACTGGGGCTCCCATACAACATACATGATTTATTTGCCGTTTTTGTAGATAATGGTACGGAACCCTTCGTGCGCGAGTCCGACTCGCACTTGGCCGGTTTTTATTCTTCTATTTGGCGATTTATTCCTTTGCGTTATATGTTCTCGCCGCTGAGGTGAAAAGTTTCATGTATCACACGAGAGCAAAGATATTTGCATCTCGTGTCTTTGAGTCCCTCGCTGCGCTCAAGATTCTAATTTTAAAATTATAGAATCTTTCGCTTGCTCGGAACTCAACATCAACACTCGCAGCAAAAATCTACTTTGCTCTCTTGTTGAACAAATAACTATTGCTAACGCTCGCACGTAGTAAATGTTCCGGTTAACATAATTTATTAACGCCTCCACTAAAAGGAATTAATGACGAAGAGCCGCTGCATTAACGTTTGATCTTGTCTAATGAGTGCGGAGTCTGTATCTGTACGTGTATGTATCACTCAAGCCGAAGAAGCCCATGAGCCACGAAGCTGTCAGCTCTTTTAGAAAAGTCAAAATACTGCGAGGTTTATAATGTAAACATTTCCATGTATGTTTGCCGGAGGATTTTACGCTTGTGGTCCGGAGAGTGCGATGTCTGTCATGTTACTTAAAATACTTTTACTTAAGTCTAGTACAATATTGGGGACGCAAGAGTGTCGTGGTTGGGGTTGAATAAGGCAGAGGTATTTCGAAGCAGAAGCCAGCCGCAGCTATGGTTCTTACGCAGTGGCCAGCAGGATGGAAATCTAAGGCTAAAGAGAAAATACTGCTAGTTACAAGAGCGCAGTGGTGTCATGGCAAAGTTTAAATCTGTTATCCTACTAATCCTATCTTACTAATCCTACTAATATTATAAATGCGAAAGTTTAGATGTTTGGATGTTTGTTACTCAATCACGCTTAAAAACGGCTCCACGATCTGGATGAAATTTTGTACGAAGATAATTTATAGCCTGGATTAAGACATAAGATAGTTTTTTTCCGGGACCACGCAGACGAAGTCGCGGGCGGAAGCTAGTAAACTATAAACATTTTGTGCAGTTGAACCTTTATAAAATATATATTATGAATCGATTAAATATTTGTATTAAGTGCTTATTAATAAAGCTTGAAGCTATTTCTGTTTTTACTTTTCCTTACGTTTCTAGAAATTTTAAATTTGAATTTAATAATTTTGCGAATATGGCAGGATAACTAAGACGCGTTTTCAAGTGACTGGCCAAGAATTGCGGGGGACAGAGACTAGTGGAAATCCAGACAGGAGGCCTTTGCCCCAGTGGGATACTCCAACAGCCTAACAAAAATAATAATTGCGTGGTATCATCAAAATGGTTGATTATTTAACTACCGCATTTCCCAACAAGCTCACGTTTAGTACCTATCGTACTGTTCAATAACTATGATATAATATGAAGACAGGAACTAAAATATTACCGATCTTCATTTGTCAATGGATAATGTTAATGCTGACTGTCGAATGGTACGAAAACTACATAATAAAATGTAAGCTTCGATCTAATGGCTCAAAAACTTAATTACACTTCAGTTTGAATGAATAACTTTGCTTGAAACTTGAGTTTGTATCCTTTCAGGGCCTCAACTACTTACCGTCTATGTTTATTGCTTTTGAATACAATCTTGTATTGATCGAGGCTTCCATTTGAATACCAGATTCTACGATGAAAAATACCTATTTACAAAAAAAAAAACTTTCAAATTGGGCTTGTTTGATTGATTTTGCTAGTACAAAAACCTTTAGAGAAGTAAGACAAAATGCTTTTTGCGGAATTTGTAAACGAAGTAATAATAAATAAATAAATCTACATATTATGAAGGACAAAACTAAATATATACCTCATGTACAACATACAATTTTCGTTTCATGTGGTATTTTGTAATATTGAAGGAAGAAACTTTTGTAAAATTTATATTCGTATGCCGGTCAGTCACCGACATGGATATACTCGTACACGAGTATTTCATTAAAGTTGGACGATGTCGAAGGGCGCCGCCACTGACACAATTAACTACTTAGCGTAGCCGTACCGCGGCAGGGCCAAAATAACTACCCGCGTAGCGCTCTCGGTTAGCGTGGTTGTCTACGAAAACGGCTTTAGAAGCCAATCTTCCGCGGCTGCTTTGCCGGTACTGACACGAGCCAATCCCATTTTCTATTCGAAACCGAAAATCCTGCTGGCACTGTACGAGAACCATTTATTCGCGCCAGTGACTGACACTCGGAACACGCCCGACGTGCATTGTATCCCGGCTGACATCATCCGCCAACACCACATGTACATAGCCTGCTATAGACTTGTTGCACTCGCTGTTCCCGGGTGTTACTTCACCCGAAAACAACATCATTACTTGTTTTGTAAAATATCGGTTTTTGTAACTTACATTGTACGAACGTGAACCTAATCTAACCTAACAATGCTTTTGATATCTCGGAGTATGTGCATAAATATGTAGTTTAGGTACCTAAAGTATATAAATGAAATTGAAATTGTTTCTCATGTTTGAAAGCCACTGGTTACAAATTTAAATCCGCGTTCGGTGACTCAGCAGCCGAAGGACTATCCCAGGAAACATCAATAGATCAAGTTTTATATGTGACAAATAGTCTCGTGTTAAGCGAAATTGCTTTCCGATCCACTCCGACAAATAATGTCAGGCCACTGACGCGTGACCTCGGTCGTTTTCGTGACGATCACAATTTGCCTATACTACGACTCCGGGTCGGGGGGGCCTTATTTTTGTGTATGCGATTGGCGTATGTATTCAGTCTTTTATTTGCTACTCCCTCTGACGAGGTACTTATATACGGTTGAATGGGAAAATAGTTTTTCCCCCCGAAAAGTATTGAAACTTCGTAACTGAATTTTTTTCCGCTGCGTTATTGAGAGTAGTTGCAAATATTTGTATGTTGGGACTGTTGGAACTTACGTATCTACAAGTTTTATTTATCACATTTATTTTGACACCTGCAGGGTAATTGTGTGACAAGTCGAGCAAGTGTTGGGGCAGTTGTAATTTTCACTTTAAGTTTATGACGCTTGATAATATGTCACAATAAGTGTTCGAAAAGTTTCGCAATTACTCTGTTGCCCACACTATCGATATAATAAAATTAAAATACACTAAGTATTTGACGGGTTTAAATCATCGAAAATTATGCTACATACATTTATTTATATTCGAAATGAAGCCGAATTATATGTAT
Source organism: Epinotia nisella (assembly GCA_932294315.1). Taxonomy (NCBI): domain Eukaryota; kingdom Metazoa; phylum Arthropoda; class Insecta; order Lepidoptera; family Tortricidae; genus Epinotia; species Epinotia nisella. The sequence continues at coordinate 10,912,451 of OW028677.1, read as the reverse complement.
TGTAGATTATTGTTATTTTATTTTCGGTTAGATTAGAAGTGCGCTTTGATTCCGTCCTTCACGGCTCGTTCCTGCTCTGAATGTGAAAGGTATTAGGGCGAGTTTTAATTACAAGTGCCTCCTGACGTTGACTCGGCCAACCTGATTTTCCGACAAAAGTCCGGAGCTCACCTTTAAATTAGATCGTCTTGTGGTTCGCGGGGAATACGAGTGGGTATAATAATACAATGCGGTCGCTAAGCCGCTCACTGAATTACAGTGGTGCGTTGTGTGCCCTATTGTGTGCAACCGAGGCGGGAATAATATACGAATCTTTAATTCAAGTGCCCTGACCCCCGAACGCCGCAAGAAAATAACACAAAACTGCAGTCTTCATTGTGTTACTTTCAATAGGATTTTGATGAATCCGCAGGGGATAAATGTATTGTATACTTTCCTGTAGAAGATAACAACATTCCGAGCAGGAATTCTTTCAATTCAATTCTAATTCAATTTTAATTCTATTCAATTCTAATATTGATTAATAAATATAAAATTTTACATTTCAATTGCTTATAGGTAGGTACTTACTTGACTATGTATTTACTTTCATTTTTGTCAAACGAGATAAAATTTTAAATTTCTTTGATTTAGGTTTTTTTATTATTCGTTCCTTGAAACAATATTTGCATTAGTATATTGAAAAATAATAATAATTTGTGGTTTTTAAGAAGAATCTTGAATATTCTTGTATAGGAAAAACTCATTGACTGATTTTCATTACAAGCTCACGTTGAAAAAAAAAACAATGAGTTCAACCACGATGATGTAAAGCGTGTGCAACGTTTAATAGTGATAAAATGGATTTGAGCCAATTGTTTTTGTTCTCCTGATCAACGTTTATTGCCTGTTTCGTATGCGGGCCAAATCCTAAAAGGTTCCGAGCTGTACAATAAAATTTCATTTCTCTTAAAGAAAAATGGACAGTCCCGATAGCAATTTGCGCATTAATATATCTGTATCTTGCTACGCTAGGCTGTTATAAACAAAACAAGAAAATAAATTAATGTGGTTTTTAGAGTTTTTTTTTCTGATTTCAATTTGATTCTAAATCATCTCTTATAATTTAAAATACTATCCTTTAAAAGGCTACAATACAGTGAACTAGTTGTCTACCGGTTAAAGGTGTAGTACAAAGTAAGATTTTCTATTGTGTATTGCTCAAAGCTACCTTAGGTAACGCGGAGCTTTAATAACGTGTTTTTTCTTAAGCTTTTTCCGAGTCCTTTCTCTTAACCTTTCTCGGACGGAAGTAGGTTGAGTGCGCGATCTAAAAGGTCGGCGATAAAACAAACAAGTGTCATTGCGATCTGTGAGGACCTCCTAAATGGAGACGTAAGCAAATGTGGATGGTAGAAGTTAAATGAGCCGTGGGTATCCTGTATCTAACTTCGTACAATCTTCTACCCTTACCTATCGATCTTGCGCTACTTTTGAATTAAACCGGCGAACCTGATTAAAAGTTTTACCGTCATCGTTGATATATTCAAAGTTTTACTATTACGATCGTTACAGAAATCAGACGATGTTGAAATGCATTTTATTTTACATTGTTTAAAAAGTTTAATTGTGTTAGTACTTTGCAACAGCCCATAAGTGATTTTCAATTAATTACAATAATAAATAAGTTTGTAGCGTACTACCTACCTTAAATTGTTCAAAATAAATTATTTATAAGTTCCGCTTGAATAAAGAGCAAATCTATATACTACGTACCTACAAAGCGAATACGCACAGATAAACAGGGCTCTCTCGCCCGCATCTTTCCCGCCGGTACTTTGTATGTAGTAGGCCTCTACATTTCCGCTCGGTAACTTATCCTTCTTTTCGGATCCATTCCTAAAACTTCACTGTTACCATTAATCATACATTGGCATTATCTTGCTCTTCGATATGTCGGGGGCGGTGTGACGTGCGTGCTCAAACAGCCCATGCATATTTAGCTCAATCGTCATATATCATTCTCAGTATGGAAGATTCGGCTGACGGGTTCTGTTCAAAAAGGTGGCTTGAAAGAGTTGAACTTGTGATATTGTAAAATGAAGTCACATTGCAGGTGCGAGGACCTGTAACATGTGAAATCTATTCAACGAATGATTACTACGTTTTTTCCTAGTTTTAAAGTTCCGTTGGAGTCTATAAGTACCTATAGATATGAAAGAAGTATAAAATCAACACCGATTTATTACAAAATACGTGAAAAATACATTCCGTATGAGGATACTAGGCCAGTTTATCAAGTTACTATAACTTAGTTTCGTACTTAAGGAGCTTAGCATTCAGTAGGTAGTTGATGTTTTAAGACTTAACTGATCTAAGACATTTCTGAAACAGTTTGTGCAGTCAAACCGTGCAGCTGCAAGTCGGTGCAGGCCCTACAATCCCTACATGGTTCCCAGCATACACCTGCTTTGTGTCTCATGGTCGGTATTTGTGTAAGACGGTCAGTCGAGTAATGCGCCTGAGGTTCGGCCATTATGCTTTCCTGCATGAACTCGCAAACATGCTACTGCGACATGTTCACCCATACTCTATTGAAGCTAAATTGTTTCAATTCATTATGCACAAAGGAGTTTATTAATCGTTCTGTCGAAATTAAAATAGTATGCCAAGTGAAATTCCATTAAATTCAGCTTTAATATCTACTAACTATTAAATAAAATAATAAAGAAACCCATGAAAATTCCTAGACAGTTCTTGTCAGTACTGTCATCTATACCATCCAACCCATTTGTTAAATATATGTAAAATAGATTCGTAAAGTAACAGTACAAAACCGTCTGGATGGGGTAATTATCTGTCAGATAACATCTTTGAAAATCGTTAGCTAATTCGTTTTTGCCCTTTAGGGTCGCAATTTGATTAGGACCGTCGCTGTTAATTCCAACGTAATTTATGTAATCTTCTACAAGTATTTTAACGGATCTTTGATTTCGTTTAGTACTAAAAGATTAAAGGGCCTTAAGTGAAAGGTTAATTTTAAAATTAAATCAAATGTCAGAGGATCCTATTAGCGGCTCTGTTTGCCTAGCTAGGGCTGTCGCTGCGCTCCCAGGTTCTTCGTGCACCCGCTTATTACCACCTAATGAAATTATTATTCATAGCCCGTCGTCAGAATGATCATTATATAAGTACATACATTACATACGTTATTGAGAAGTAGAATTTATTAATCTAGCGCCTATTCGAATGATCTCGGGCAGTTTAGTATTTTTATTTCTATTTAATTAGTAGGTAATGTATTTATTTATTTGCGTCAGGCAACAAGGCCCATATTTACAAATAAATTACATATTGCACCGCAAAGGAGACCGCTGACGCAGCGCACACGCCACCGCACGAGGCGCAACTTCAGCAAAACACGAGTTTACCTATGTAATGCAATTCCGGTTGTTACTCACTCTTGATTCATTCGTTGAACACTTGTCATTGCACTTAGGCTATAATTTCTGTAATTTTTGATTTTTATTAAATTAGTTGTAAAAGTTTTTGGTTTTTTTTCGGACCTCCGATTGCAGCAAACGTAATTGGCGCAGTCGGTAGGATACTCGCGGGTAGTTTTCGCGAATAAATTCGGGACCTTCAACATCAAGATCACGCGTTCGCGAGCCACCCGGGTTGGCTATCAAGCACCGGTGACGAGTATCCAGAATCTACGAGCTGCTGACCGGAGGTGAATCCAGCAATCGATTCTCGAAGACGACCAAGAATGGAGCATATGTGAGTACACCTGAATTGTTCTCGTGTTGCTTGCTTCCTTAGTCCTTAGATCCTTAAATTTATTCACAATTTTTCACCCCAAGAATTCGGGATCCCGGGGGCCTACATCAAGTCAGGTTCGACGGGAACAGATAGATTCGCTTAGAAATTTAGATAATTCTGATTTAGATAATTCGTTGGATAATTTAGCCATTGGAGATTTATTTGAACCCGTTATAACAATGGCAATTAACCCGGACGACGTTTACAAGGCCTTACGCCTGGTCCCGGACTTTGATGGCAATCCTAACATCCTTACACGATTTATTAATATATGCGACCGGATAGTAGCCACTTATATGAGTAACGAAGCCGGAAGCGAACTGTCAAATCTGTGCCTAATCAATGGAATTTTGAATAAAATTACTGGTACAGCTGCAAGCACTATTAATAGTAATGGCATCCCTGATAGTTGGTTAGGTATTAGAACGGCTCTTATAAATAATTTCTCCGACCAACGCGACGAGACCGCACTATACAATGACCTCTCAATAGCCAGCCAGGGTAATAGGACACCTCAGGAATTTTACGATCACTGCCAATCGCTTCTAAGTACGATAATGACCTATGTGTCATTGCATGAGAATATTGTTACCACCATAGAAGCCAAGCGTACTCTTTATAAAAAAGTAACCATGCAGGCCTTTGTACGTGGATTGAAGGAACCCCTTGGTTCGCGTATTAGGTGTATGCGTCCAGACTCTATAGAAAAAGCCCTCGAGTTCGTACAAGAAGAACTTAATGTAATTTACGTACAACAACGAGGAGAGACAGCCAAAGCCCACCAATCAAATAAGGTGACCATGCCCTCACCAAATGTGGGATTTTTGCCACCCCGACCTTTCCAGCTATCTCAAGCACCAAATTGGCCTGCGCCTTTTGGTCAGCGCCCAGTACAGCAACCCCCGCAACCATTCAGATTCAACCCTGTACAGACGCAACCACAAAACCGTATGCCCACTAGAACGCAACAAATGTTCGGCGCCCGTCCGCCCAATTATAATCCCCAGAGTAACGTATTTCGACTACCCCCTAGAAACAACCCTCAAGATAACTCCACCCCCAGGCCTATGAGCGGTGTACAGGCTTACATCCCAAGAACATTGCCCCAGGCAAATCAACCTTTCTATAGACCGCGCGAGATGCACATGAACGAATGCTCACCCTACACTAGTGAATCATATTTCGATAATTACTATATGCAGCCGGAATACTACTATGACGCGCACGCAGCTAATATGTACGATAACCTTGTGGAATACGACCCCACCGCCGGACTGGATTCGGAACCAACTTATGAATATCAACCGAATGACGATGCATTACCCGCACCCAATACTAGTGAGCAGCAGGATTTTCGGTCGGACCGGAAGTCACGAAAGCCAAAATAGAGCTCAATTTGCAATCTCAAAGGCAACTGCCTTATATTCAAATTAACAATCCGCCCCTCAAATTTTTAATAGACACCGGCGCGAATCAGTCTTTCATTAGCCCCGAAGCAGTCCAACGTCATTTTCCAAATTATCCCCTTAATTATGACCCTTTTGAGGTCACCAATGTTCACACCGTGAGCAGGAATGACTACTCGTTGACGTTGCCCTGTTTCCCGGAATTCAAGGATTCTGGCGACATGAAACTATTCGTATACCGTTTCCATAACTATTTTGATGGTCTTATAGGACTAGATTTACTATCGGAATGGGAAGCGAAAATCGACCTAAAGATTAACATGTTAATTACGCGGACTTCAAGCAACCCCATACGGATGTATGTCGCGGCCAATGCCTGTAATTACTTCGAAGAGATGATCCCCGCTGGTACGTCAAAAATAATCAAAGTACCAATTAATACCGCTGACGGCGAGGCTTTCGTAAAAGAACAGATGATTAGTAGATGTATGATTCATCCTTGTCTTACTATAGTTAAAAATAATCGCGGCTACATTGAAGTAGAAAATCAGTCCCCGAATGACGTCATCTTCTCGCTCGACCAGCCAGCTCAAGCTGACCTCTATAACATTGAGTGCATGCGCACCGATCAGAAGGTTAATAACACACGCGCGCATGACGTAACGTCGCGATTACGTACCGATCATCTAAATAAGGAAGAGGCCGCTAACTTGAAGTTACTTTGCTCTCGTTATGCCGACGTATTTTATATCGAAGGAGAGTCACTTACCTTCACTAACAAAATTAAGCATCGGATTAGGACTACGTACTACCTACCTATCATACATAGGGAAGAAGTTAGGGACCAGGTAACCAAAATGCTGGAACAAGGGATAATCCAACCCTCAGATTCAGCTTGGAGCTCCCCTATCTGGGTAGTACCTAAAAAAGTAGATGCCTCGGGTAAGCAAAAATGGCGTCTTGTAGTTGATTTCCGCAAGTTGAATGACAAAACCATCAATGATAAGTACCCAATCCCAAATATTACAGATGTGTTGGATAAATTAGGACGGTGTCAGTACTTCACCACGCTGGATCTAGCTAGCGGGTTTTATCAAGTAGAGATGGACCCCCAAGACGTTCCCAAGACGGCTTTTAACGTCGAACAAGGACATTTTGAGTTTTTACGTATGCCAATGGGCCTCAAAAACTCACCTAGCACCTTTCAGAGGGTTATGGATAACGTTCTGAGAGGTCTCCAGAACAAGATCTGCCTTGTATACCTTGACGACATAATCGTGTTTAGTACATCTTTACAGGAACATATGGCCAACCTCGAAAAGGTTTTTCAGAGGTTAAGGGAGTCCAATTTCAAAATTCAGATGGATAAGTCTGAATTTCTGAAACTCGAGACCGCGTATCTCGGACATATAATCGGTAAAGATGGTATCAAGCCAAACCCTGAAAAGATCTCTGCTATTAAGAAATATCCGATACCCAAAACACCAAAGGAAATTAAACAATTTCTGGGCCTTCTCGGTTATTACCGAAAATTCATCCCCGACTTTGCCCATATCACTAAACCCCTTACTTATTGTCTGAAAAAAGGAAACAAAGTTACCCTTGACTCCGAATATATCAGTTGTTTCGAGAAATGCAAGACTCTCCTTACAAATGACCCGGTGTTACAATACCCCGACTTTACCAAGGATTTCCTTTTGACTACAGATGCTTCGAACGTCGCTTTAGGAGCTGTGCTATCACAAGGTCCCCCAGGGTCCGACAGACCCGTATGTTATGCTTCTCGTACCCTTAACGAAAGCGAGCAAAATTACAGCACCATTGAGAAAGAATTACTCGCTATAGTATGGGCGACGAAGTATTTCCGACCCTATCTCTTTGGACGCAAGTTCAAAATTTTTACAGACCACAGGCCCCTACAATGGATCATGAATATTAAGGAACCCAACTCACGCTTGACCCGTTGGAGGTTAAGACTCAGTGAATATGACTACACAGTTATATATAAAAAGGGGAATACCAACACTAATGCTGACGCCCTGTCCAGGGTGGAAATTCACAACGAAGAGATCGAAACTATAGTAGCAGACGAGCTTTGTTCCATATTACCTAACCCCACGGAAACACCTGAGACCATAAATAACTCCTCCACGGAAACTGTGCATACCAGCGAAGAAAGCCCTATTTTAGAAGTACCTATTACAGACGAGCCCCTTAATAAATTTCACAGGCAGATCGTATTCACCGTTGTTGACAACGCGAAACGAAAGCCGACCACGACTAAGCCGTTCGACACCCACACACGTATATCCGTGCAAGTATCTAATTTAAACATAGAGTCCGATGTAATAAACGCTATTAAGGAATACGTTAACCCCAAGGTTAGGACCGCCATGCTTATCCAACCCCCACTCGCGATGTATAAAATCATCCCCATCATCCAAAGTAATTTTAGGAGTTCCGCCATGAACCTTGTGCTTTCCAAAACGGAACTAGAAAATGTCAAAGAGTATCTTAGGCAGCAAGAAATTATTAACAATTATCACGATGGTAAGACTAACCATCGTGGTATTGCAGAATGCTACTTAGCCCTATCCAGGAAATTTTATTGGCCTAAGATGAAGGATCAAATTACTAAATTTATAAACGAGTGCACCACCTGCGGTCAAGCCAAATACGACAGGAACCCGGTTAGACCCAAATTCAACATTGTACCTCCTGCGACCAAGCCATTCGAAACAGTCCACATGGATCTTTTCACTGTTCACAATGAAAAATACATAACTTTTATGGACGTATTCACAAAATACGGCCAAGCCTATTATCTACGTGATGGAACCGCAGTTAGCATACTACAAGCCCTTTTACAATACTGCACGCACCATGGACTCCCCATTACTATAGTCACAGACAACGGAACCGAATTTACTAACCAGCTTTTCGCCGAATTTGTAAGGCTTCATAAAATCAACCACCACAGAATTCTAGCTCATTCACCTAACGATAACGGTATCATCGAAAGATTCCATTCAACCCTCCTCGGACACCTCCGCATATTGAGAATAAAGCAGAAACATGAACCTATTGTTAATCTTATGCCTTATGCCATCATAGCTTATAACAGTTCTATTCATAGTTTTACCAAATGCCGGCCCTTCGACTTACTGACAGGACACTTTGACCCCAGGAACCCCCTCGACACTGATATAACCGAGCGACTTTTACAACAATATGTCCAAGACCATAGGGAACAAATGCAACAAGTCTACGAGATAATAAATGACTCAGCCCTTGCAAACCGAACTTCATTAATGCAGAATAGGAATAAAACTCGGGAGCCTGAGATGGAATACGCTGTGCAGCAACAGGTATTTGTAAAAAATCCCCTAGCAAGTCGTCAGAAAACTGCCCCACGTTACACCCAAGATACAGTGCTAGCCGACCTCCCAATACATATATATACCTCTAAGAAACGCGGGCCAATAGCCAAATCACGCCTAAAACGTGTCCCTAAAGGAAAACCCTTGTTGCAGAGTTCGTTTGTTGCTGACGATCCCCCTGATAAAAAGCTCGGAGATAAGACTTGAGAGCCTGGATGACGGACCTGGACTTTTACCCTACAACCTTGGACCCATGCGACTCACGACCCATTACCACACCTACCTACAGTACATACAACTTGACGAGATAAAAGACAAGATTAGTTTAACTTTTGGGCAATTGCAGACATGCAAATCAAGGCTAATTAATGACACGTACCTCTTATATGAAAATCAGTTAAACTATCTTATAAATAAGTTAATGAAAGTAGAAAGTCAGCTGGAAACCCTAGAACCGACACGAGTCAAGAGAGGACTCGTAGACGGACTCGGGATGGTCATTAAAAGTATTAGCGGCAATTTAGATCAGACGGACGCCATTAACTACAACAATCTTATAAAAAACCTACAGCTTAACCAGAATAAATTAGTTTCCGAATTAAATAATCACGTGAGCCTAAGCAAGGATTGGGCAAGTCGCCAAGGCAATATATTAAATACATTGGTGGAAAATCAAAAGAAAATTAACGCCACCTTAGATGTTATCTTAGATAGTAACGCTTATAGAGAGAATAGTTTAATTAAATACGCAAAATTCGCTCAACTTCTGATTATCCTAGGTGAAAATGTAGAGGATTTGAGCCAGGAGCTTGTAAGAATAGAAAATAGTTTAGCGTTTATTCGTAGTTCTAGCACTCATCATTCCATGATAGAGATTAGTGTTCTAAAAAATATGTTAGAGAAATTAAAGCTATTATACGGTAAAGAAAGAGTCTTAGATTTACAGTTGCGAGAATATTATGATGTAATACGCCCGGGATCCTATTACACAGATAGGGAGATAGTAATAACATTTCAATTCCCTATAATAACATCAGAGGTCTTCGATTTATTCAAATTATCAGTCGTACCCAATAGAAAGAAAGAAGCCCTCCTACCTCCTTACCCCTTCCTAGCAACGCACGAGGATTCATTCATGTACATGGAGGCAGAATGCCCGAAGTTCAGCCGCCAGTATATTTGCGAAAAAGAAACCAGCCTACAACTTCGTACATCATCTACAACTTCGGACTGCATTCACCGCCTAATCCGGAACGAGGACCCACAAGCATCCTGCCAACCCACTACGGTATCCCTGTCAAAGCCAGCCATGGAAAAACTCGACGATCGCCATTACGTCATCTCACTTCCACTACAGACGAAGATACAACTATCCTGTAACAGAGAGGACTACACGTCGCTACAAGGAAGCTATCTGGTTACCATCCCACTCAACTGTCACCTGCGAATAACAGAATTCACTATCACCAATAATAAGGACGAAATACGAGGCCACCCCCTAAAACTGGCCGAGATTCCTCACGATGATATCAGGATCCCATCTACACCATCCGCTCACATCAATCTGAAATCCATCGATCTCAGAGGATTACATGACGCCGAGAGCAATCTCATCTTCGAGCGATCCGTTCAGTTAGAGACAAGCCCAGCGACGCTGTACCATACAACGATACCACTGTACGTAACCCTAATACTAAGTGCAAGCGCACTTACAGCCATAATCCTACGAAAATTCTACAACAAAAACATAATTAAAAGGATATCAGAACCAGAGCCAAGCCGCGAGACCCCCGGAAACAAGGACCCGGGAAACACTGAAACACATCAAGCCCAAGATGGACTTCCGGCAATTTTTTCACTGGACGTAAGAAAATAATTGCCAATTTAAGGGCGGAGGAATTACATATTGCACCGCAAAGGAGACCGCTGACGCAGCGCACACGCCACCGCACGAGGCGCAACTTCAGCAAAACACGAGTTTACCTATGTAATGCAATTCCGGTTGTTACTCACTCTTGATTCATTCGTTGAACACTTGTCATTGCACTTAGGCTATAATTTCTGTAATTTTTGATTTTTATTAAATTAGTTGTAAAAGTTTTTGGTTTTTTTTCGGACCTCCGATTGCAGCAAACGTAATTAATACCTTACAGACTAGCATACATATCAATATACAAAACATAACACAATAACACGATAATGACGAATTGCCTGATTCGGGATGATATTTATTCGGGAGGCTCGCTAAAGGTTGATACAGGATTATCATATTTATCATACTTATAACAGCTGGCTCCAAAATAAAGACAAATTAGTACCTATATAATGATTAAGGAATTATTGTCAGGATAAAACTTCCTTTTAATAGTTTCAGAAAATGCAAAGTTCTCGCAAAACAAATGTGTGGATGTTGAGGTAAATATTGTGTGCATAAGTTTGACGACGTCTCGTTTTAAAGCAATACACTCGGTAGGTTAGGTATCTCTGTATGTGTGTCTGGGAAACCCTGTAAGTGGCATAACTATTACGCACGTCTATCAAAGGGAGCATTTCGAAGGCAAATGTTTGATACAGTCAAACCACTGGTGCCACCACGTGACTATTCACGACTCCGCGTGGTGTCAAACCACGCGGTGTCGTGAATAGTCATGATTCAGGATAGTATATTTACATTCATGACGATGTTAATAATGATATCTCAAACAGCCGATTTATTTCATGTAGCAACACCTACAAGAAATCATGTTTATAATGTGGACGGGTAGGCGAGGAGTCTGAGTTCCTGACAGCTAGATTGTGAACGAACAGTTACGTGCAGATTTGTAGTGTTAAATTTGGAGGAAAACCAGGGTGAGCTCTTTCCATAATCACTTTCGATGCATCCTATGATATTGTTACCATTTGGTATCATTTACACAGATCGGACGATGACTGTTTATGATGTGATGTATTTATGTGCGGCTACATGTCTTATTCTCTTTGAGAGGCGTGACGGTTTATCATGTATATGAATAAGGTTTACCTACAGATCACGTACATGCGATAACACAGTTCTTAGTGTGGAGTTCTTTAGTGTGAGAGGATTAGTAACAAGTGTAACAACAGCGTCTCAGGTTCGGTAGTCTCAGCCTTAGTCCATATCAGTATCAATCAGGGGTGCACCCGGGTACTTATAACTGGATCAGTAGCGTGTGGATTGGAACAGTATCAGTTGTGTGGTTAGGGATGTCTATAAGGGGAGATTGGAGGACATTCTCGGGGACAAAGGTCCCCACACCTCATATGGAGCTGGTACGCACGAGGCGGCAGCTCATATGTCAGATATATAAAGGATTCCGCAAGTTGTTAGAGTATGTTTATAGATGCATATGTGCTAATACATGCACCTAAGCTAGAGTACTATAGGTACTCATTTGCGGCCATGAGAGTGATCAGAAGTGGCTTCGCGACACGCGGTCTCCTAACTCAACTTAATAGTAATGGTGATGGTTTGTGTTGAGGTTATTATGAACAAGCGCATAATGTGTACTTATAATTGAAGGAATGTTTACAAAAACAACATAACTGACATATTTTACGAAATCGAGTTATTGATATGATTATGCTCGTCTGTGAAGACGCTACAAATTGAGCAAAAGATATTGTTTAATTTCGATCCCGTTTGCCCAAAATTACCGCTTTATATCTGAAAAATGGAATTACTCCGATCCACGGAACGTATAGTACAATAATAATTTTATTCTCTTATACATTTATGTATAAATTAAATGGAATACATTTGGTAATAATACAGTTTTCGTAAATCCAATAATTATTTTTACCATATAGGAATAAACTAGCTTTTACCCGCGGCTTCGACCGCGTACTAAAAGTAATTTTAACCGTTTACAAAAAAGGTGCATCTCAGATTGACCCGTATATTCCAATTGAATTGCAATTTGGCACAAATACTTTCAAGAATTTTCATGTCCACAATGTTAAATTTCAAAATCGATGCCATTTTCGTAATTAACGTCCCAAAAAACCATAAAAACGACACCCATATATAATTATATATATATAATTCATTAATTTCCAGACAACATCGGTCCACAATTCACATAAAAATAAAAATAAAATCAAATTAAATTAAAATACACATCAAAAAAATAAAAATAAAAAAATTAAATTACATAATGGTGTTAGAAAAAACCTTATGATACGGCGTGGAGCGCAGTGCAGTGCATATAGATATTTAGACATTTCAACCCCATCGCACCCCAACAGGGAGATGGTATTTCACGTCCGCCACGTTGGATTTTAAAATTGTTGTTTTCGTAATCAGCGACCAGCGACCCGATAAACCATAGAAACAATACCCATGTTGATTTTCATACATTGTCATCACCTTTTCCCCCTTTTAGGGGTTGAATTCTCAAAAAACCTGAAACATATATGTACTCATTTATCGCTGCGAATACTCCTGTGAAGTTTCGAATGAAATACTCTTACTTAATTTGTTTCCCCATACTAACTTTGGACCCCCATTTCACCCATTTTAGGGGGTGAATTTTGAAAAACCCTTTCTTTGTGCACCCCTAGAACTTATAAGGAACCTACGTGCCAAATTTGGAAACTCTAGAGCCAGCGGTTTGGGCTGTGCGGTGATATGTCAGTCAGTCAGTCAGCTAGTTACTTCTTTTATTTAATTATGGCTCTACATCGACTCTACATATCGACTCTAGATAACGACTCTACATATCAACTCTACAAATCGACTCTACATATAGACTCTATATATCGACTACATATCGACTCTACATATCGACTACATATCGACTACATATCGACTATACATATACATATCGACTCTACATATCGACTACATATCGACTCTATATATCGACTCTACATATCGACTCTACATATCAACTCTACATATTGATTCTACATATCGACTCTACATAACGACTCTACATATCGAATTATCGACTCTACATATCGACTACATATCGACATTACATGTCGACTCTACATATTTGGATAGATGTCCACAATATAAAATTTCAAAAATTTTCGTAATACCGTCCATAAAAACCATAAAAACGACACCCATATTGATATTTAGACATTTCAACCCCAGCTCACCCCAACAGGGGAGATGGTATTTCACGTCAGCCACGTTGGATTTGAAAAATAAACTATAGAAACGGTACGCATGTTAAATTATTTTATTATTCGTTTGTATCATAGAACCTGTACTAATTTTGCGGAGTCTCACACAAAGTTCCATCCCCTGTTTTGGGGGCTGGGGGAAAATTAACAAAAAAAGGCAGGTATTTTTCGTTGGTAACAGAGTCTGTGTACCAATTTTTAGATTCCTACCTTGAAAAGTGCGAAAAGTCCCATATAACATTTCACCCCCTCTTTTAAGAGTTGGGTGCAGATTTCCAAAAGAAAATTATGCACGATTTTTTATTAGTCACAAATAGTCCGGATACCAATTTTTAGCTTTCTACCTTGAAAATTGTGGAATGCTCCATACAAACTTCCACCCCCCATTTTAGGGAAGTGGGGGGTTAGAAAGAGACAAAAAGTAGCCTATGTCACTCTCCATCCCTTCAACTATCTTCACTTAAAAAATCACGTCAATTCGTCGCCCCGTTTTGCCGTGAAAGACGGACAAACAAACAAACACATACACTTTCCCATTTATAATATTAAGTATGGATTGGTTTTGCACAAAAATAACATAACTGCCAATAATTTTACAAACACAGCATAAGTGACGAAGGTAATTTTCATATTATTGAAGAGACAACCGATTACTAATATGGAATCCAAGATGCAAGTGTAATTCTATGGCCATACGCAGGCATAGTGAATAAAATGTATTGTTTAAAGAAATAATATTTTAGGAGAAATTACGTTTTTTTTTAGCTTCCTGTAACCAATCCAATGTAATTATGTTGTTTTCATAAACATTCCTTCAATTGTATATGAGACTCGGTTCCTTCAGCTATTTCTCTGCGTAAAATGTGTAGTTGGAGTAGTATTATATTTTCACAAATAGGTATTGTACCTAAAAATAAAACATAAATATCTATAGTTTAAATTAAACAACTGAAGAATCCCTGGGAACATTCTCTCACGTGCAACCTAGAGGTCAATCTGGCTCTATACATCGCATACCAATTACTATCAATATGTTGCGCACTCTCGTTCTGATTTGGTGCTGCGTGTTAAATCTTGTTCAATTAATTTTACCTATTTCCTAAATCTCTTTATTTTATATCAAATCTTTGAAAATTTACATCTACAGGGAGTCTGTGAAAAGGGGTTACAATTTTTTTTAATCGTCAAACCTACTAATCCTTTGTGTATAAAGGTACATCTAACTTACTTTTAGCTTAAATACGTTTAAATCTGTTTGTTACTTTGATTTGTGTTTGTGAGAAAAGGACAAACAAAACACATTTTAGGTAACAGACCTAGTAGCATGATATACGTTTTGTCGATATGTTTTATATGCCGTTTCAGTACCTACATTATGCCCGTAAAATGTGACAATAAAACCTATCGTGCTAGCTGGGTGTATGTAAATTTTGAATTAGGTGATAAATTAATACCATTGAGACTATATACGATTTCCAATGTGCGTCACTGAGTCTGATTGACGTCATCAGTTGCGCTGCAAGTTCCACTAAGGCCAGTTCCGCATTATGCAGAGCGGACTCTATGACGCAATTTATTTTATGCTTTATCGAGAGCATACTGATTCTACCTTTTGTTCCTTACATGTCGGTAAATTGCCAGTTTTATATTTGTGCAGTAGTAGGTATTATATTGCGCGGAAGCGGGGCAGTGCAGTACGCATGCAGTACAAGAATAGCACTTCTTCACTTTACGCTTAGTCGTGCAGTAGGGAATCTGTAGAGTCCACACGGTGACAGCTTACTGACACCATACAGACTCCGCACCGCAAAATGCGAGATGACCTAATCCACCCTTTTAACAATCCAGCCATTATGTATTAAAATTTGTGTACCAATGAGTGTTACAAATTAATTGATTTAGGAAAGAGAGCTTTCCTTAGAATCGCTAGCTACATTTTAAATTCCACGCTCTTGATAAAATTTAATAATATTTATTTGCTAGAATGCAGGTACAGTTACGGACTTTAATCGTTGAGCCATTTAGAGCTTACCTTTTACTGGATATTATAGCTTAACTATTAAAAACCAAAATTAGATGACACCTAAATGGCTCAACGATTGAAGTCCGTGACTGTACATAATGGCAAGAGTTATATAATATGAGCGCTATAAATTCAGCAAGCAAAGTACATATTATGAATATCATATACAAAAAAATAAAAATAGTACAGCAGATTTAATAGTTATTTACGATACAAATTCGGAAAGTGAGTAATTCCCAACGAGTGACGGTGATTGACCGACACGAGTTGGGAATTACGTTTCCGCACGTTTATCGTACAAAGTTATAAAATACATTATGCGAGGAAACATTAAAAAAAGTTAAGCTAGTTTGGATGAAAACATACATGGCGAATTTTTAATGAATCGGCGGGGACCGGGCCATGCCATATACGCAATTTTTACAGACAAAGGTTTTACTCAAGCAGCCAAATGTTGTCAAAAATACTAACACCTTTTATGGACATGATTGAAAATAAAAAGCTCTTATTTTCATTATGAAATTGTTCGTGTAGGCGCATTTGCACAATGTACTATGTACTTAGGCTGATGTCATGCAGAAAATTTAAAAAAAGTTGTAAACCGCGCAGCCCGATTTAGACTTGATGAAATAACTGTAATAAAATATTTATTTTCATACTTTATGGTAAAACTCTTACTAATCATTTATATATATACACATGATTAATAAATCTATGTTACATCAATCCTACGAGTACTACTACATAATACGAAAGTTGGATGTTTGGATGTTTAGATGTTTGTTACTCAATCACGCTTAAACGGCTGAAGATTTGGATGAAATTCTGTACGAAGATAGTTTATAGCCTGGATTAAAATATAGGATAGATTTTATCCTGGGTCTACGCAGACGAAGTCGCGGGCGGAAGCTAGTTACTTTAATATTTGTACAAAACTAAAGTTTAAGAAAAATACAACTGCTA
The DNA here is from genome assembly GCA_932294315.1 of Epinotia nisella. Taxonomy (NCBI): domain Eukaryota; kingdom Metazoa; phylum Arthropoda; class Insecta; order Lepidoptera; family Tortricidae; genus Epinotia; species Epinotia nisella. The sequence continues at coordinate 10,895,724 of OW028677.1, read as the reverse complement.
TTTTAAAGATAACATATTTATTTAATTTTAAAATGTGATGTTCCCATTTCCCGCACTTGTGCATCTGCGGATAAGCAGCACTTTATATAGTTTCTATGCCCATATAGACCCTCAGAAAGATGTACTTTCCGAGTTTATGCATGCATGCAATGCATTATTTGCATTAAATGAATCTTGAGTTTTGCCGCAAAAATTGAGACGTCAAAAAAAAACTTTTTTAGGTACGTTGCACAGGTTAACAGAAATGTAGCATATGCAACTTTCAATTGCGCCAGTACGTACTTATATTTTATGAGAAATACTAACTTGCCCGGCGCCGCACAAAAGAGTCCTTTCAGAGTGGGTCAACATAGACGACCTTATTTGTACAACATGGCTTAAGGGGCCTCTCAACTTGCCCACACACTTGTTACCATCAATGATTCAAAGATTCCGAATTCGACCGCATGTATTCGAATATACGAGAGACGTTAACGTGATTTATTTATTAGCCCTGCTGGATGTGCTATCCATGTAATATAATAATAAATATAAATTATACAATTTTATAATTAATGTAGGTATCAAAATAACTGTAAGTAGTAGGTAGTTAAGTATTTAATAATTCGATTAAGTACGGTATAATTCTTAACAATTTCTAAATAGGTACAGTGAACTGGTGTATAGTTCTGTTTTCATAATTCCACAGTGTAACTTTGTTGCTTAAGTATGGTTATTGTTGTTTTCCGTCTTGCGAGATAGTTTACAGCTGCTAATGCGCACCAGGAACGCTGCTGCGGAAGAAAAAACTATCTCGGTTTCCTTCATTGTCTTGAAATTGCTTGGTGTAAAGCTGTGTTAAGTACTTAGTTGACAATTTTGAAATAGGTACACGCTGGGATATTGTTTAGCGTAGCTATATAATTTTGCGGTTAAAGATTTATATATTTATTATTTTCAAAGAAATATACATTTCACTTATTGAGAATACAGTGAATTATCATGCCTTAATTATGTGTTACGCCCGTGAGCGCTTACATGTGTAATAAACAGTAAAAAAGTATATATTAATTATACACAAATACAAATGTGGGTAATTGTTGCACTAATAACAAATAGCATAACGGGTAGAATGTCGTCAAGCATAGAATTACACGCATGCGTCGCTCGCACACTGCATCTAGCGATAACAAGTCGGGCCCGGATTCTGTTTCAAATTAAATGACGGGAATATTATGAATGACATGGGTCTTCAGTTGGTTTTTAAATTTTTTGTATGAGTCTGCCTCTTTAAGATTTTTAGGTAAGTTATTATAAGTTAAGGGCTTAAGGGGTTAGACAGAAATGTATATTAGTTGTTTGATAATGTATTTGTTTAGTTACGATTTTGCTTATTAAGAGCCATGTATTAAAATAATATAATTGGTTGAGACTCATAAATTCCGGATAGATTTTTTTGTTGAAGTTTAAAAGTCATACATAATTAAACAAAACCTTAATTATCTTATTTTATCGTATATTTAGTACCTACCTATGTGAAAAATAAATATTAGGTACACTTCTTTTAATAATAAGTGTTCTCTTGTTCTGTATGGGCCAGTTCACCTAAAAAATACGAGTAAACCTACCTACCTACCCTTATAACCTTACCCTTGTAACCTTTTTATTTAGAACTACTTTCCCTCCGTAATTTTGATTTTTTACACATTTTTATTGATCATTATGACCTAGTCATAGGTACCTACTGTACTTACTATACGATTTAAAATATTTTAATGTAATGTAAGTAACCGTTATTAGAGTTTTTATAAAGTTTCATAAATATGTAATCAACAAAAAATAAATGATAAACCTCATTTATCACTTCAATTGGCACTCTTTGCCTCTTTTATATAATTATTCCTCATTTATATAAATGATCTGCCACAAACTGTTGACCACCCAATGGTCAACAGCTTGCCGACGACAGTACGGTTATATTGACTGGAGAAGATCCACAGACATGTAAAATCAATATAAATCATCATCATCATCATCATATCAGCCGAAAGACGTCCAAAAAATCAATATCAAAATAATCAAAAATCAATATAAATAATACATTGGAATTAATAATAAATTGGTTAAATTACAATAATTTACATATAAACTTAGGGAAAACAATAATTATGATTTTTTACCAAAGAACCAATAACATGATGAAAGATATAACTGTGACATATAATAATTATATAATTGAGGAACCTGATAATACGAAATTTTTAGGATTAAATTTAGATAATAAACTGACTTGGAAATCCCAGATTGACACTATAATATGTAAAAAGTTAAATAGTTTTTCATATGCATTATATAATTTAAATCAAGTTGTAAATCGGTCTGAGGTACTTACTGCTTATCACGCTTATGTAGCAGTTACATTGCGTTATGGTATCATGTTCTCGGGTAAGTCAACCGATCGAGAATTGGTGTTTAAGGCTCAAAAAAGTGTCTGCGTTCTGCTTGTGGAGTGGACTGAAGATACCTGACTTATGCATTATTTATTTAAAAATACTAACTGTACCATGTTTATATATTTTTGAAATTGCTATGTATGTCAAATTAAATATTAATCAATTTCCTGCTAATAATAGTACGCGGCAGGAATACAAATCTCAAATCAGCAATCAAAGCAAGGTGCCTTGCGTGCAAAAAGGCACCTTGGCACCCAAATTGTATAACAAGTTACCCAATTTAATAAGATAATCCGAAATGCCTCTTTTTAGGAAATATTTGTTGGACTTTTTGGGACAAAATGCATTTTACTCATTGAAAGAATTTTTCGACTATATAAGCCGCATGTTTATTAAATCTGGTTATGTAATTGTAAATAAAAATTGAATGATATAGTTATGCATGTGAAATTTGAATGATAGCTTGTGAATTGTATAATATTGTATTTCCGACACGATTGTAAAATTGTTGTGGAATAAATAAATTGAAATTGAAATTGCCTATGTCTAGCGGTGGACGTCTTTCGGCTGATGATGGTGATAAATCAACAAATAATTCAAACACGCGACAAACAAAATCTTTACAAAAGTATTTGACGACCTCTTTAGCCTTGTTAGTACCCTGTGACCCTGCCTACGAAGCTATAGAGGTCCCGGGTTCCAATCCCCGTAAGGGCATTTGTTTGTATGATGAGCACGAATATTTATTCCTGGGTCATGGATGTTTTCTATTTAGGTACCTACCTTCAGTATTTATTTATCTATATAAGTATGTATATCGTCATCTAGTACCCATGGTAAAAGGTTTGCTTAGTTTGGGACTAGGTTGATTTGATAAGACAGTCCGAACATATTTATGTATACCTGCCAGGCAAAGAATGAATCTCTTTGGTAACGGCTACCCGCAACCAAAGGAATTCAGGGTGCTTCCACTGAGCTGCATCATCCGCTTTGTGGAAATAATGGAGCGAGCTTGGGAGTAGCTATAAAGGGGAGGGCAAATGCACAAAAGATCCCACTGGGTCGAAGTGTATCCGAAAGGGCCCTCAAGTAGATAAGATAAGATAAGATATATACCTGCAAGACGTTACTTTAATATCAGAAAAAAAACAGACTAAAAAGCACACATATTTCATTTCGGACCGAGCGATTTTCTTGTGTTCATAATCATCTCCGAGCTTGCTGTTTGTATTCTCTGGGTTTACGCAAATTTGTTGACTCTGTTAATTAATCGTTTTGTATGCAGACAGGCGTAGGGATAGTGTCGGCGCAGCTTTTTATTTTCCTAAATGAAAAGTAGTCGTAAACTGAAAAGTTTCCCTAATTCGGCCAACAAAGAGCTTCGGTTAATTTATACGTCATCGTTTAGCTATTTGATCTTTTATGGTTATGGCATACCTAGCGCGCGAGAAACGTCGCCCACACAGTCACTAAGGCCATCGAGCGCTGCCAGTTTTTTTTTCATTATTATATTTATATCTGTATAAAGGTGCCATCGCTTGGCGGTAATGGAACGTTGCAATAGCGTCTATTGCTACTCATTCATTGACTTAATAGCAATCTTAACAGATTCCTGCCTCTGCTATACATTATGAGTACCTAAGCGGACCGATCGGCGCGGACTTAATCGGCGGGCCTCTTCTCGGAAAGGTGTAAATTAATTACACTGATAGCTTTAAATCACCCCCACCGTTACGTTTGAACATGAGTCGATATTTGAATGGATCTATGTTATTTGTGCATTCATTCGGGCTTTGATTAATTATCGAAAAGTAGATACCTATCTTACCTGCCTGTTTGTTATTTATACTTATTATACTTAATCTACATTATATACAAATATTATAAAGAGTGAGTGTATTATAAAGATGGTTTTTAAGCGTGTTGCTTTGTGAGGGTATAGCTTTGTAAGTTTGTTGTACTGAGTAATCTCTGGAACTACCTACCTGCGCATTTGTATTCAAAAAATCTTTTTGCAGTTTATAGAATGGACCTTCGGCATGGACATATGCTATGTTTTATACTACGCCTCGCTGTTATACGCGGAGGCGCACGGTATTAGTGAGAACTGGGGCGGTGATACGTACCTATATACTGCAAGCGCATCGCCCCGCTTCCGCACGCATCCTACTAATATTATAAATGCTAAAGTTTGGATGTTTAGATGTTTGTTACTCAATCACGCTTGAACGGCTAAACTGATTTGGATGAAATTTTTCACGAAGTTATATAGGTATCCTGGATTAAAATATAGGATAGTTTTTATCCTGAGTCTACGCAGACTAAGTCGCGGGCGGAAGCTTGTGATATTATAAATTTATCACTGCGCGAATGTAATACTGACAGTATACCGACAATTGAGGAAATCTGTGTGACATCCGTAAGCTAACGTCAAAGTACAAAAAACTGCATACTGATGCCGCCCCGCCAAGTCTGGAAGTCGCCTTAGCTCGCGCTATCGACTATTTGACACAATCTAAAATAATTAAAATTATAAGTAATAGCGTTTATACATATTACTCACGAAGGATTGTACTGTTTTTACGTTCTATTCCCTAACGCAAGAGCGTTAGGGGATAGACAAGTGTGTGTTAGCTAGACAAACTGATACCTATTGTGTGTTGTTAAAGATCATTCCGAAGGCGCTACTGAGCTAACGATAAGGAGAGCGCACGATTCGAACGATTGCATTATTATCTCAATGCTTCAGTAGAGTAAAACAATTCTGAAACAAAATACATTTTTAAACTTACGGTGTGCCTGATGGTGCCGTAGCTTATGGAAGCTTGGGAATGCAGATTTTAATTTTTTTATGTAAATATGTATGTATGTTTTACTTGATTTATCTTTTTCTTTGTATTTTTTTAAATTTTATTATTTCACCTACTACTTGTATATTTAAGGTTATTTTGTGGCAATATTTTTTTTTATTTCTATTTCTATTTCTTGATTGTAGTACATAAAATATGAAATCGGATAAGTGGTTCCGGAGATTACCCCCTACATACTAACTTACAAAACTAAAATCTCACACTTTTCCTCTTTGTATCATCTCTGCAATTGCAAAGATTTACCATAAATTTGTATACGTTCTATTACTTACTCGCTGTACTATTGAGTTTCTCGCAGAATGAGCGGTTTTGCTAAGCTCCGTTGAAATAATGTCTTGTTTATTTAGGCAAATTATGTCTTATTAATAATATATACAGTCGCATAAATCAGTAGTCTTGCCGACATCTCACTCATAAATATTGAAGCGGATGTGTTGAGAGTAAGTACTGAACTGGGTTTTGTGGGCAATTAAAAAAACTTTGATGAAATTAAATAAAAAATAGGATGCCTGTAGAGCTGTAGACTACCTTGCTCATCTGCCAAGTAGCAATAGCTTTTTTAGGGTTCCGTAGCCAAAATGGCAAAAACGGAACCCTTATAGTTTCGTCATGTCCGTCTGTCCGTCTGTCCGTCTGTCCGTCTGTCCGTCTGTCCGTCTGTCCGTATGTCACAGGCATTTTACTCGAAAACTATAAGGTGTATTTGAATAAAATTTTGAGGATAGCTGTATTTTGTTAGCCGCTACATACTTTTGTAATTAAAATGACACAATACATTTTTTTTAGGGGTGCACTCCATACATAAAACTAAAAGTCAATTTTTTTTTATTCATTGTGACCCCCCGTGTGGCACATCAATCGATAGGCCTTTCAAAATAAATATAAGGTTTCTTAGCATTTTTTTTGATTAAGTGAATAGGGTCGGAGATAATCGCCCCGAAAGTCACTAAAATTCTGTCCCCCCCCCTCTAATTTTTGAACGGTGTATTTTAAAAATATGGAAAAATTCATGGACATAGGGCTTATTAATTTCATTCACCGAAAATTGTTTTGAACAAGATCGGTTCAGAGGTTTTCGAGATATTGCTGAAAAACTGCCTTCCTCAAAGAAAAGGACGTAAGTGCCGTAAAATTTCTGTGACGATACGACCTTTTTATTAGGCACGGAACCCTTCGTTTTGCGTGGTCCGACACGCACTTGTTTTATTTTATGATGTTCTTAATATATGTATCATCTTTATTCTAAGTACGAGTACCTATTTATAATTATATTATTATTAAAGCCTACGCCAAAACGAAACACCACCACGAGTGGAGGAATTAGGCGGGTTTAAGGCACTCAAAGCTCTTCATAGAAGGAGTGGACTCGGGCTGGTCCAAAAAACTGGAAATCCAGCAGGGAGCAACTCTGGATTATATCGGGAGTGTTCACAGGTCACTTCGGGGTCAAGGATCTCTTGGCCAAGATGGGATTATCGAACAGTGTAGACTGAAGAATGTGTGGCAGGGAGGATGAGACTATGGTACACTTACTGTGTGAATGTCATGCCCTTGCCAGACAAAGAATGAATCATTTTGGTAACGGCTACCCGCAACCAAAGGAATTCAAGGTGCTCCCACTAAGCTGCATCATCCGTTTTGTGGAAATGATGGAGCGAGCTTGGGAGTAGCTATAAAGGGGAGGGCAAATGCACAAAAGCTCCCACTGGGTCGAAGTGTATCCGAAAGGGCCCTCAACTAGATAAGATAAGATAAGAAGATAAGACCTATTTATAATAGTATATTGTTTAACGAGGGGCGCAAGTGGAATATTGCGAACAAGACTCGAGTTTGCAATGTTCTTACGCCCGTGTTATACACGATGTTTTTCATCACATTTGCGAGGAATTATATAACTACAAAAGACAGACCGACCGCACCAATCAAAAATTGACGAAACAGCTTCAATATTTCAACCAATCACAGAGTAGTATTCTTGCGGCGCTCGGCCAACCAGTTTTTTTTTTCAACCAATCAAAGATCAACTATATTTGCTTAAGCCAATCAGATCACACACAAGCTTATTACTCCCTTGGGAATACAAACTCGCCATAACTCCCGTGGGAACAATTTAGGCCATTGTCCTTCTGTATACAGGCATGGAATAACACCATTTATGAGCAAGTGTGATGAAAAATATTTTTTATAGTTGCAAAGTTTTAATTCCTTAATAGTCGAACATATTGTGCCTATTATTTTTTAAGGTTGGATTATTTACAAGTAGGGGTGTATTCACTGTTCAGGTGTGGCCTCATGTTCTTGCTGTTATTGAATAATATTATAATGTTGGAATCGATTACAAAGATTATTTTTAAGTAGTACCTAAAGAATGCTAGAATCGTACTATTCTGAATTCGCTGGTGTCATATTATGTTGTTACCTTTCCATCGTATAGCAGCGGTCGTGTTTTATTTGGATCAAAGGATATATTTTCATTTAGTTATATCATGGATTAACGTCAACTTGTAGCACACCGAACTGGCAATAATGACGCATCGGGCAAGCAGTTACCTAAACAGATAAATTTCCGATATTACTTTACGTTGTTTGCAAACCGTGTTTATTTTAACTTCTCGTATGTTACGGGTGTCTTTGTCTCTCATAATTGTACTGTACATTCGTCGTTATAGGAGATGTTTTGCTCCGGAGAGTGTTCCCCGAGCTTGCAACAGTGGCGGTTAGGCGGGGACGTAGGGCGGGCTCTACTGCCGCCAGTTCGCCTCGGCCCGCCTCAGGACTGGCCGTATCGCGCGCGTGTCTCCTCACCCCTGCTCACATTAAGCTATATTATCATTCATCAAAAACAAAAATAAACCGTCATGTGATCGGTAAATAAATGTTATTTTACTCATGAGTGTGGTGTTTTGTGTACTTAATCAGTGCGGCGGAATTCGTAATTAATAATCGACAGTGTGCCATGTGGTGAAAAACCTCACGGTGCCGCCAGCACACGGATATGGTGGACCCTTTGAAGATCTTTTGGGTTTTGACGAACAGTACTTATCTAGGTAGGTAATGAGATGATAAACGAAGATTTCCGCCCTACTTAGTTTTCATTTTGGTCCGGTGAAGTACGTAGGTACGTCGTGTAAGTGTATATATAACGTACAGTCACGGACTTTAATCGATGGGCCATTTAGAGTTCACTTTATACTGGATATTCATTGCATAACTATTAAATGTCAAAATTTGCTGACACCTAAATGGCCCAACGATTAAAGTCCTTGACTGTACGCCAACAACGTCTGCTTACTATCCAAACTTCGAGTAAGGAACAAAGTTTCTGACACCAACTCGCAATATATCTCGCTGTGCACATACGTACCAGAAAACATTTAATCTTTACAGTACGACAATAATAAAGTGGTTAATAGGTACCACATAGTCACACATAAATATGTTTAGATTCTTATCGATTTTTGCGTAATTCGTGACAAGTTGGGTCATTTACGACTATTTTAGTGTCCATTCGGCTCTTGGTGGACCAAAAATGGTGGCTTCGCGCCGAAGGTAACATCTCGGTATATGAAATGTAAGAATATTATATTCTTTGATTACCCATACTCACAAAACGTTATCGATAAGTAACTTTTCTCAAAAAATACGAATAAAAGAAGCTTAATAACAGCTTGCCTTGTAGGGTCAACTGATATTTAATTTATGAAAATCAGGCTAGCCCGGTTTTAAATTGGTATAAGGTAGAAGTACTAGTGCCCGACATGTCAACAGAAAATACTTATTTGAATCACGATATTATGCTCATTTAAGATGTATTAAACAGTTTCATACGGTTTGGGAGACGAGGTATTTACTCAAGTTACTGATATGGAATTCGTTTCATATGGTGATCTTATAAAAAATCCTGATAATATAAGAATTAGGTAATCAATCCGAATGTACGAGTCAATGGCAGGTGGTTATGCTGGCAGTCCCAATAGATGTCATTTCAGTACAAATGTCATGAATGACAGACTGACATTTATTGGGACTTGAAGGTTTAACTCATTGTCCCAATTGATGGCAGCTGGTTTTAACAAATATGTTCATAACTTATAAATAAGTTATTTGTCTTGAAATTGTGATAAGAAATATTGAAGTCACTAACATTTAGTAACTTAAAAATGATGTCGTAATCAATCTTAGTTTATTATTCGCTAGTTAAATTATATTCGTCGAGTACTAGTACCGCGTTGGGCACTAGTACTTCTACCTTACATAGATATTAATATTAAAATTGATTGTGCATAAAATCTTTATTCAGAAAGCTATTACATATGTTCATTGTGATACCAAAATGATTATCTGAAAATGCCGAACAATATGCCTTGGATATATTGAGGTTACAGACGTGTATACAACAGGCCTGTTGTATACTTATGTAACCTCAAAAGATCCATTATCTTTCATGTACTAAGTACTTCGCAGTAAAGATCTAACAATATGTATGTCGTTATTGTTTAACGACACTGAGTGAGCCCTGGTGGAGGTATTCAGTCATTAAATATATTGTCGGTATTCGAGTATATTATATCTAGAGTAGGTATAATATACCTCGCAACCATACTCGGGACCTCATTAAGAGGAAATTTACGAACGCTCAGTATAACCGATCTTTCGCTTTAACGTTTCATATATGGTGTATATTATCGATATCTACTTCTTGTTCTGAGGAAACGCACACTGCTTGTTTTGAAATACACTCCGAATAGGTATTATACAAAATGAGTCATACAGCAGCAACTCCGCACAGAGGAGGCTTAAAATCTGTAATAAACAAGTAACTGCTTCAAACGAAACAACTAAGGGCACATTACAGACAGGAAATTAACTCTTTAAATATGAAGCGTTATACTGTCTCCAGTTTACTTAATTTTTACGTCAAACAACTTTTGAATTGTAATACAAAGTGTTCCAAGTTTTCTTTGTTTATTACGTTTGCGCAGAAACTTGGCAAATTATCTCGGTGGTTAGCTACGTATAGAAGTTGAAATCATTAGGAATTTCATTTAACAGAGTTTCTGAATGACGTAACTTGGAACTTAACTTTTCGACATGTCTGTAGCAATAATTATGCATGAGGTGTACCGGGAGTTGTGTAAGTCAGTTTGTAATCGAGTAAACTTAAACCAACTCTAGATCTGTTGAGCATTCGCCATTTGATCAGCTTGTTTAATACTCGTAATGATGATGGTATTGCAAGCCCGTGCTTACGCTGTAGCACTAAGCAAGTAAGTAAATCTTACAAAAGGCGGACATAATAATGCCATATGGCATTCTCTACCAATTAACCATCTACCACCCCTCACCTACCAAGGCAAGGCAGAATAATTGAAGGTGAATTTATATGTAAAGCAGAGTATTATGTTCCACTGGTACTATAATACATTGTACTTTTATCTATGAAAATAAATACTCCTACCTATATTATTTGAAGCAAATCTACCATCACGAATGTATGGATTTCTTGGAATAGAGAATTAAATTTTATTTATCTACTGCGTTGTCTCGAAAGTTCCAAGATGAGTTACAGTTATGAAAAGAAACAAGGATAAAAGGTTTGTTCTCATCTTTCACTTCGACGAATTCGTTATTCAGTCCTCAACTAAGTGTTGCGTGTGCAATAAGAAAATAGATAGAATCATTCGAGTGAGAGCTTCAGCTGATTGCAATAAAAAATTGCATTCGCGTGCAACGAATGCACCTGCGCCCGCGAGGCGCCGGCGAGCTGCGATACGACTGTAAACCCAATCGCGGGCTTCGAACATTTGTTCACGAATGTAATCGACGCAGCCTCCTGTCCTAACACAATCAGCCAATCCACGTCCCACCGAACCCACTTAAACTAATGCGGACTATTGAAGCGACCGCACTACAATTGCCACTAACGAGTAGGTTTTGTTTGCAAAGTGCGTGCGAGTTTGTTCAGCAATCGTATCTATTTCACAATCAGCCCAAGATTCACACGACTTTCGGAAATATATTTACGGGCTTTTTACATCTTAACATTATTTCTTCTCTTGCTATGTTAGTATTTCTTTGTTAAAGGGTTAATTTGTTATGTATTTTCTTATCATGAAATATATAATCTAATCTAATTCTGATAAGCCTTTGGCATTTTCCATAGTGATACAGATTTCTCCGGGAAAATTTCGCGGCTTTTGCTTTTTTACCGTCTTGCGATGTTTACCAAAGTGTGTTTGTCCATTCTCTGCGCCATGATATCGTTAGAAATTGCCGGCCCACTTCTCGCGTTTTGATCCTTATCTGAATTTTAGGCTGGTGCGATAAGCCTATAAAGTCGCAGGTAAAGAGACCGATGTGACATCGAACAAACCGCGATAACTTTGATCAAATAAGACTCAATACCGATATTGCTCTACATTTTTAACAAAACCTCTGGCTGTTCTTCAGCAATATCGAATGAGGCAGCACTGATGAAAAAAGATGATGTAAATATTTCCTCAAAAGAGAATAATAAGTTGCCAGTGTAGGCTATTAGATATCGTAAGATCGGCACACCGCAAATTGTGAGGATTGCGTGGCTAACATATATTTATATGTTAGAGAAAAATCGTAAATATATGTTAGCCACGCAATCCTCACAATTTGCGTTGCGGTGTGCTGATCTTACGATATCTAATAGCCTACACTGGCAACTTATTATTCTCTTTTGAGGAAATATTTACATCTTTTTTCATCAGTGCCGCCTCCTCATTCGATATTGCTGAAGAATGGCCAGAGGTTTTGTTAAAAATGTAGAGCAATATCGGTATTGAGTCTTATTTGATCAAAGTTATCGCGGTTTGTTCGATCTCTGAGGAGATAATCGTGAGGTGACAATTATTTTACCGAACGATTCAAACATTCGAAGATTCGCCTTTAGTCTTTTGAAGACTTAAACATGTAATAACACGTTTTATACTACTCTGTACTAATATTATATGAATTTGTAGCTTTGTTCGTTTGTATGTGGGAATAATTTTCGAAACATTTTTTCCGATTACAAAGAAGCTTTCACCAGTATAAAGATGTATTTATGGATAGACATTAGGCCAATTGTATCCCGTGATTTCACCTGCGTTCTTTGTACTACGCGAGCGGAGCCGCGCGGGCAGCTGGTATATAATACCTAATATAAATCATACACATTATTATTATTTATTCGATCCTTTTTGGGAGATAGAGTAATATTTAATTTTTATATTTCAATTATATTGACGATCATGGTACAATTTCTTGTAATTTTGACATTTGTGCAAAGGGTATAAGCAGGATAACCTAAGAAAAATTGCCTCCAGCGTTTTTGGGTCGAAAGTCGAAACTATAATCAAACGATGCCTTTTGAGGAGGTAATCCCTGCACAAAGTTTCATCTCTCTGTTACCCCCTGGGGGTGAAAAATACCCGATTAACCCCATAACTGTTTTTTTTTCGAAACTATGAAAGAGACGAATTTTAAATTTTGTACAAATATTAAAGAGACTAAATGTTAAAAAAATATGACCCCCCTAACCATTTAAATTCTTGTAAAAAAAAACACTGAATAACAAGTTGGTACGTACCACACACCATTTTTTTTCCAAATATGAACCAATATTCTACATCATACAAAAGTTTTATCGACCTAGCGAGGTATCATGCGAGGGTTCTAATAATTGGTATTTAGCGAGCCATCATTACGAAAGGGTGTCAAGGGCCCGTCCGCGCCACGAGACCGCATGCCGCGTTTTTGTCCAGTCCGGCTCGGCTGGAGTGTGCAGTGCTCTCCTCGCACTGCATTGTCGTTGTTTATTTTACTTTCCGACTGAAGCTATTTACCGCTACGACTAACATACACTCCGAGATTGCTTTAGCCTTCACAGCGTCACTAAAGTAGGTGGTAAATTTGAGACATCTAAAGTGTTAAGAAATGTTTACGCATTACTTTTAATAAGGGATCGAATCTTAGCTTTCAAAGTTTGTAGGTAGTAAATAGGTTACAATTTCAACGTAAAAATCCTTCAAAACGAATGATTGTTAAAGACGATTTGACGACAAAATTGATCGAATAAAAACATTTCAGAGTAAATTTAATAAAAATGGCGAGTTGAAAATAAACCTCAAGACTGCTTAATAGTAGAATTGCAATTTTACCGTTGAAAGTATTAGTCGGTGTATGTTTAATACACGTGAGCACAGCTCTTGTTTTTCGAATCGTCGTCGTAAAACTCTTCCCTTCTGCACGGCTATCACAAGACGGCGCGCGAGCTCTCTTGATTTTTCTCGCACTATACCTCTCTTTCTAAGTTTTCTAATAAGAGAGAGACGGATAGTGCGAGAAAAATCGAGAGAGCTCGCGCGCCGTCTTGTGATAGCCGTGCTGGTCGGGGTTCCTTCGTTATCAAATTTTCTTTAACATTTGTCATATCCTTTGCGTACGTCACAATATTATTCAATTGATTTCTTCTTGTGAAGTATTTTTGCCGAGGAAATTGAGTTTATCTTTATAAAAATATTGAAAAAGGTCCCTTATTTCTCTCTCAATGCTTTGGTAGGCATTTAAAGCCGGTTGAATTGTCAAACTTTTTGGCGATTGTTTCACTGACTCAAGTTCACGTTTGCTGTCTCCCTGAGCTGTAAAAGTTTTTCTTGTCCTCTTTGTTTTGGACCCAATCACGTTGAAACGACTTATGGTATTTAGATGAAACTTTTTGTATTGATTTAGATCCATCTGAAACAACACTTGTAAAAAAATGTGACCCGAATGAATTGCTGCGAAAAGACCGCTATACTAGACGTGGCAGAGAATGATACGATCGCTACTTTGTAAGCGTGAGCTATATCCATTCATGTTAGTATTTCTGAAAGCGGCCCTAGTAAATATGTCCTGTTTGCGATTTACCTTTGTGTCGCTGAGGATCTCGCCGCTTCCTTCATGCTCCAATAGGGACTAGTCTGAAGCGGTCCTCCGACACGTCGGGAATAACCGGAATCATACTCAGACCGCACATAACTCCTAAGGGAAATCAACATACGATTTCTAACGTTCAAGTACAAGTTTGTTGTTATCATAGATCATATTCATATTTCACTTTGTTATGATGTTGAAAAGCCATATACTTAAATAAACAGTAACTTGGAATAGTATTTAAACATGTATATAATCTTCTAGAGGTGCATGTAACTCTGAGCTGTGCGTATTCAGTTAAACGGGTTTGCTTTAGAATGGTATACGTTAAAATGCGTATAGTCCATTTATTTATCCAAACCACTGACTATCGTGTTAACGTATATATCGTACAAAAACTACTCCCAAGAGTGTTCTTGGCAAATGTAAGCGCTGCACATCCGAGTAATTAAGTGTTTTATTTTGCATACTTCGTCTCTATATTTAAAAGATGATTCTACTATTTTTAAGACGTCTCTCTTTTTACTGTTCTTTCATTATTATAACGTGATACTGCAATAACGTTTTATTCTTGTTATTAAACATTTACGACTAGTTAAAATAACTTTTTAAGGTTCCGATACCTCAAAAGGAAAAAACGGAACCCTTATAGGATCACTCGGTTGTCTGTCTGTCCGTCTGTCACAGCCGATTTGCTCCGAAACTACTGGACCGATTGAGTTGAAATTTGGTAAACATATGTAAATTGGTGACCCAAAGATGGACGCGTAAAGTAAATTAATGAATTCTGAACAAGGGGGCCACTTTTGGAAGGTAAACTGGAAAATTAAAAAAAAAAGTTTCGCAAACTGTATTGTGTGACATATCAAATGAAAGGGGTTATTGTAAGCATGTCAGATATTTTTTTTTTATAATTTTAGCAAAAACAGATTTGAAGTAATTTAGGTAAAAAGACGAAAATTGACCATTCCCGCCCGCTTATCTCCGAAACTACTAGGATTAAAATTCTGAAAAAAATATGGAAAATAGTTCCTTCCCTAAAGATTACAGGGAAACCTATAAGAATTTTGAGTATTCCAAAACACTTATGAAATTTAGATTATATACGGAACCCTCACCACGCGAGTTGAACTCGCACTTGTCCTGTTTTTATCCCTCAATAGACAAGGAAATTAATTGCGTTTTGAAAGTTTTGAAGCCACTAGAGTTTGTGAGGTCACAAACTGGCAATACACACCTCGTCAATCAATCCAATTAGGAAATTTTACACTCAGCCATTAAAAGTTCGTGACGGGCGGAAGTTGCGCCGCGCGCGGCCACCACACGGGACGTGCCACGCCACGGGCCGGCTCGACGGGACGTGCCCACACATTACTCCTCATTTGCGACTCGATACCTATTTGCGTAATATAATGCTCACCAAATTACTTTCAATTACCTTCTAATGATCTGTGATTCTGATGTAGGTAAATAAAATGTCCCCGGTGATAACGTTTCCTTGAAATTTAATTTTTTTGTTTTTTTTCACAAATAAATCAATTTGCAACACTACAATACCCGTGTTTTATTGTTTCCGAGACCATTACGATACAGCCCGTTTAACGCAAAAAGCAAAACGTTGAAACGTTCGAAAGCCTGGCAAAAACGCACACTTCGTACCTATACTGTAATTGAAACTGGAATCGATGTGTAAATGAATGGTTCCCGAACACTCTGCTTGCAGAAAAAATTCATAGGAATATTAGCAGTCCTCTATTTCAGTGTTATCGTTACTGTTAGCAATATTTTCTTAATTATTCTTGGGGCGTATGTATATCAACAAAAAACAAAGACGACGGGAGGAATCAGTATAACTAAGAGTAGGCGTTTACGCTGGAGCTGGAATCCAATTTCAAAGAATGCATTCAAATTTATATCTTGTCGTTCAATCGCCTCAGCGGTCGAGAACAGTTTCAATTTATTTTAAAAAGTAGTTTTGTGAGAGGTCCAGGACACCAACGCGCAGAGCTGTTAAATAGATCGGCGCGTTGGTGTCCTGGATCTTCGGAATTTGGCAGTGGTGTGAGAAATCGGAACGGTGTTACATTGACTCAAACCAGCTTATGTTAAAGCCGCGCCTCCGCCAGGGTATCGTCCTCGTCGACACGAAGGCACGTCCCGACACTCCACTCGGTGCACCTCTTGATAAAGAATTTCATTATCGGCCACCACTCCGGCTATGTGAATGTATCCCGAAGATTCGATCTTAGCACATTTGCACCCTGATAGGATGCTTTGTTTTATACGCACACAGAGAATATTAGAGCCTGGTATTTCATTCGGAGAGAATTGTTAATACCGACGATTAATAGAGGGAATGTCTATTGAATCTCGTGTTGTGTATATTCTTTTCCAGTATAAAGTGTCGTGGTATGCTTTTGTCGATGAGATCTGGAATTTTAAATGAACACGCTAGTATGGTGTGTGCTTAACTGCTTAGTTAGAGTATCCTCTTTTAAATAGATATTGTAATTCTTCGTTTTAAAATACGGAGCTTTTGTGACCACGCTGATTTACCTCCGCTGTTGGTGGTGTCCGTATGGTCTTATGTGGCTCACGTAACCAATCTTATTTACGAGGAACCGTGCACACAATGAGCACGTGACCACACCATCGACATGTTTTAGCTGATCGCCGCAGGCTATTCGAGCTTTCAGCAGTATACGTACGTAGGTATAAATAGTTCTTTAAATATGTGAAAAAAATAAAATACTTTTGTCATAAAGGCGTTAGCAGTAGGTATCACCTGCACAATCTACAAAGGGCTAGTAGAATTTGATAACGCTGGTTGTCAATAACATTTTCGTTAGGTGGTACACATATCTTCTTCTAAATATATAAAAGAAGAAACTGACTGACTGACTGACTGACTGACTGATCTATCAACGCACAGCCCAAACCGCTGGTTCTAGAGATTCGAAATTTGGCACGTAGGTTCCTTATAAGGTCAGGGGTGCACTAAGAAAAGATTTTTCAAAATTCAACCCCTAAAGGGGTGAAATGGCGGTCCAAAGTTTGTATGGGGAAACAAGATTAGTTAGACTACTTCATTCGAAACTTCACAACAGTATTCCTAACGACAAATTAGTAAACACGTGATTCAGGTTTTTTGAAAATTCAACCCCTAAAAGGGGGAATGTGGTCCCAAAATCTGAAAATTGACATGGGTGGCGGCGTTTCTATGGTTTATCGGGTCGCTGATTACGAAAACAACAACGATTTTAAAATCCAACATGGCGGACGTGAAATACCATCTCCCCTGTTGGGGTGCAAAGGGGTTAATGTCCAAAATATCAATATAGGTGTCGTTTTCATGGTATTTTGGGACGTTAATTACGAAAATGGCATCGATTTTGAAATTAAATATTGTGGACATCTATTTAAATATGTAGAGTCGACATGTAATGTCGATATGTACAGTCGATATGTAGAGTCGATATAAAGAGTTGATATGTAGAGTCGTTATGTAGAGTTATGTAGTCGATATGTAGAGTTAATATGTAGAGTCGTTATGTAGAGTCGATAGGTAGAGTCGATATGTAGAGTCGATATGTAGAGTTGATATGTAGAGTCGATATGTATAGTTGATATGTAGTCGATATGTAGAGTCGATATGTAGAGTCGATATGTAGAGTCGATATGTATAGTCAATATGTAGTCGATATGTAGAGTCGATATGTAGAGTCGTTATCTGGAGTCAATAGGTAGTCGATATGTAGAGTCGATACGAAGAGTCTATGTCGAGTCGATAATTATATAAAAGAAGAAACTGACTGACTGACTGGCTGACATATCACCGCACAGTCCAAACCGCTGGATCTAGAGATTCCAAATTTGGCACGTAGGTTCCTTATAAGGTCTAGGGGTGCATTAAGAAAGAATTTTTCAAAATTCACCCCCTAAGCGGGTGAAAAAGGGGTCTAAAATTTGTATGGGGAAACAAGTTAAGTACGAGTATTTCATTCGAAACTTAACAGGAGTATTCCTAGCGATAAATGAGTAAACAAATGTTTCAGGTTTTTTGAGAATTCAACCCCTAAAAGGGGGAAATGTGGTGACAATGTCTGAAAATCAACATGGGTATTGTTTCAATGGTTTATTGGGTCGCTGGTCGCTGGTCGCTGATTACGAAAATAACAATGATTTTAAAATCCAACGTGACGGACGTGAAATACCATCTCTCCTGTTGGGGTGCGATGGGGTTGAAATGTCTAAATATCGATATGGGTGTCGTTTTTATGGTTTTTTGGGACGTTAATTATGAAAATGGCATCGATTTTGAAATTTAACATTGTGGAAATGAAAATTCTTGAAAGTATTTGTGCCAAATTGCAATTTCGTTGGAACATACGGGTCAAACTGAGATGCACCTTTTTTGTAGACGGTTAAAATTACTTTTAGTACGCGGGCGAAGCCGCGGGAAAAAGCTAGTTTCATATAAACTTTGCGCTTAATCCAAATCAATCGCTGCGACAGTTTGTTAGCTTGTTGAAATGGCATCATTTTTTACGGGAGTTGACGCAGTTTCGTAACAAAATAATTCAGCGAAGTCCGGGGCGGGCCTCCCCTCGCGTGTTTACTTGCAAAAAGTCGCCCGCGGCGTCGTTAGGCTGCTCTTTACGTCGCTGATTAGTTTTTATGGTCGTCCAATTCAGCTGAACTTTCAAATTTTATGAGGGAAACTTCTTTTGAAGATACGGAAGCTCTAAAGTCTGATCTGATTTAATCACGCTCCAGACATCTTTATCCCCCGCAATACTCAAAACAGCACTGAGTTTTTGATTGCAAGTTTTCTCGCTCAATGTTTATGAATGTTTGTATAAATCCTATGCCATAAAACAAGGATTTGATATTCTAATGGACTATTGAATTATGAATGCAAGAAATTTGAATATTTTTACATTCGTTTAAAAGCAACCACTTTTTAGGTCCGAAGCAAACATGAATTATTTGTATAAAAAAATTCTTGCCTCAGTCGAAAAAAAGTGGGTAAAAGCGAATAATGTGAATAGATATCCTACACGCATTCGAACCATACACTTCAATGATAAACTTATATGCGAAAGAGTTTCAGAGGAAGTCGCTTTTTGCTGTGTAGGTATTAATTTAGCGTTGGTGTCTGTCGGAACCATTACTGAAGCCGCAATAAGCGAATTCTGTTTGATATCGTGAAGGCAGGCGGCGCGGGACTTCAATCGTGCCCCCGTAAAGCTACCAGCTGCCGACAGACGTATTAACTAACCTTATAGAGTCCATATTATCCCATTTGAGAGGAAATGCCCCTGGAAGTGTCAGTAATGTTTGCTAATAAAGCCGCCGGACATTTTGCCCAGCGGGGCCCTAATTTATCAACGAAAGCAATTTTCGTCTAGATTTCTTTTTTCGTGCGACTCTTCTGGCAAACTGATTAGAACTCATTTCATATTATCCAATTAGAGACGCTTCTGGAAAAGCACTGCAAAAATGGAGATCGATGAAACATGAAAAAGTTGGTAGTACGTACACGCCGTTTGTTGTCATTGAATTTTTCCTAGAATCGGTGGCGTTTGCTGCTAGGCTGGAGTTATTTGAGCGTTTAATGTAAAAATGGTTGCTTGAAATGCCTTTACGCCATGTAGGTAATATATCGAAATGTTTTGTTAAGAATCACTTCAGCAATGGGAATAAAATACTCAATACGCAATTTGCATTTTCTTCAAATGTTGCATTATTCTTTTTTATATTAGAATAAAGAACTTTTTACGAAAAAAATGGTCTGGACGTGGCGCTTCATATATGTATTACTAGCTTCCGTCCGCGACTTCGTCTGCGTGGACCCGGGATAAAAACTTTCCCTTATTTTAATCCAGGCTATAAACTATCTTCGTGCAACATTGGATCCAAATCGGTTGAGCCGCTTAAGCGTGATTGAGTAACAAACATACAAACATCCAAACTTTAGCATTTATAATATTATACTTGTTCCCAACCAAAGTGACGACTGAGGCCATAAAGAAAGACAATGAAAGACAATGCAAAAGAGATTACGCGAGCCGATGGTTTTATGGCCTCAGTCGTCACTTTGGTTGGGAACAAGTATAGTAGGATATTTATGTTATATATAAGGAAATAAAAAAGGCTATATTATTATTATGTCTGGAATAGTAGATTAAGCGTTTTCCCTGTTGCACCCTATAGGAGCCCAGGGTCCATGGTACCTAATCTAAAGATTTGGCATAGGCACTAGATTTACAAGTGACTGCCATCTGACCTTCCAACCAACACGGAAAACTAGACTTTTGTTGACGATGTTTACCGTCACCGAGAAGCTACCTACTGTTCAATATCAATTGATATTTCGTACACAAGATTTTTTTGGATCACAGGGATCGAACCCACGGCTTCCAAATAGAAATTCGCGTGCCTTATCGCTCGGCTACAGTAGCTCTCTACTACACCACGACTAGGGAATGCAATCTTGATCCCGCGAATTCTCGAATTCACAAGATCTCGAGCATATTTTCGAGATTCCATCTCGGTGGCAGGAAATCTCGTGTGTTCAAATCTCGGTCGAGATCTCGACTGAAATAATCGAAATCACGAATGAGATTTTAGTACGCAAAGCATGTTAATAATTCGTGTCAGATGGCAAGTACTAAAGTCTTCAAAATAAATTATTAAAAAAACATTTAGTTAGTGAGTGTGTACACATTTTAGTAGTAAACCTGACAATTTACAAGGACTTCATAATTTTTTGGCAATAAAAATGTTTTTCCAGTATTCTGTAAATGTGTTTTACAGTCAAAATATAATAGCAATAGCAATACCCTGAGTAGGTATTACTTGAATCAAAATAAAGGCATATTTAAAAAATATGTGAAATCTCGATATTGTCGTCGATTTGGCTGTCGAGCTCTCGAATCGCTAATCTCAACATCAGAACTTTAACGCGAGATCTCGAATTACCAATCTCGGTTCGAGGTTGCATTTACAGTCTAATATACTCGTAGCAATAAATTATGTTTTCTTCATGTCCTAAGTATTTAAATATTTAGCAATGGGGCCAGGTCTTTGATTACCTTCCTTCACCATTCTGCTCTATTCTAATCTACAGCGTTATAAATTTCCTCTCCGGATTTTTCTGGACCTACCATGTCACCTACCAGTTTTCCTATAGCAATAATTGAAAAAAAAAACACATTTTCGATTTTTTACCCGACTGCCGAAGGAAAGGAGGGTTATGTTTTTTCGAGCGTATGTATGTATCTATGTATGTGTGTATGTCTTATTCCTTGGCACGCCCTGCAGCCTAAACCTTTTGACAGATTTTGACATATGAGGTTTCGTTGGATTCCTCTTAATCGTGGGAGTGACATTAGGCTATAAAGTTTGAAAAAGAAGCAATTAGGTTTTTTGAAAAATCTTTTAATTCCACTTGTTTACCACTGTGGACATTTTGTGGGTACCGTTAGCGACAATCCGCTCCTTTGTGTCTTGCTATTAACGATAAAACGTATTCTTTATGTATTAAATAATAGCTGCCCGCGCGGCTTCTTCTATAAAATATAGCCTTTTTACCATTCTATATATATTGAATTCGGATAAATAGTTTCGGAGATTATAACCCTATGTACAGTCAGCAGCAGAAGTAGCTAAGCGGGCCGGGTGTTCAAAATAACTTACACACGCTCTTAATTTCTTAAGAATAAAGTCGTGTGCAGGTCATTTTGAACACCCGGCCCGCTTAGCTACTTCTGCTGCTGACTGTACAAACTTACAAAGCTACAACCTCACAGATAAATATTTCCCGTTTATAATTTTGGTATACAATTTAGACACACGGAGGTATATACTATTTTTTGTTGCTCGTTGCCATGGTTACGTCTCCTGGGTCACTCTGTAAAAAAATGGTGTTTAAAGCACACGTGTTTTTGTTATATTGGTAATCCCATTCCATGGTGCGGTATCCTTCAGCATGTTACAAGTCTAATTTATAGTATTTTGTCTCTTGGCTTACCGGGACAGAAAAACAACAAGAAAAAGTTGATTGACCCATAAAATACGATGAGAGTTGACAATTTCATAAGGAGGTCTGTTGAATCTGAGTAGAGCTCAACATAACTGGTATTTTTGTCTTTTCAGTAACTAAGTTCATCCGCATCGGCATCGCTGACAAGAATGACAACCCGCCGTACTTCGACAAGGAGCTATACGAGGCGGAAGTGGACGAAAATGAAGACATTCAACACACCGTCCTCACCGTCACCGCCAAAGACCACGACGAATGTAAGTACCAATTTCTCGATTTTTCAGAAACTCTTTCCGTCAGCGATGTAATTATAAACTCGAAGTTTGAATATTTTTCTTAAAAACTTTTAACTCCATGATATTGACTATCGCATCAGTATGGTAAAGATACATGGTACAGCAACGCAAAAATATCGGAAACATATCACTCATCTTTCGTCTGGGATTAAAAATAATATTTTCAATCAATATACATAGTATTTTGATAATATGATTGATCCCATAGTTTTATACTGAGATATCGTCGAATAGATAATTATCACTTTAGATTAACCTGTAGGTTTTTTCATATATATTTAAAAGGCCGCAGTGACAGAAACAGAATAACAAAAGCAGAGCAGCAGTCACGTTGTGTATACATTATTTATCTCCGCATCCACGTATAACAGCCATTTGGTTGGGTTTAAATATACGTTTGCAAGCACCGAATTTCGTTTTGGTGTACAAAAAACTCTTGGAATGGGAAAATATTTACGACAGCTTGGACTGTATTCCTTCTGTTCTTTGGTACATAGAAAAACCATACCTACTACAATAATATTAACGTTTCATTCATTCACTTTAGATATTTAAAATACTTCGAAAATTACAATAGTAAATAATTCACTATAGGTATGTAACTATTTCACATTTATTTATACAAAGGAAAATTCCTGTCAGCAATTTCAGGCGTACTGTCAAGGACTTTAATTGTTGAGCTATTTAGGTGTCAACTAATTTTGGTTTTTTAATAGTTAAACTTTGACGTGTCCAGTATAAAATGAGCTCTAAATGGCTTAACAATTAAAGTCCGTGACCGCACCTACCACAGTAGTAATTTGTTAAAACCTGAATCAACAAAGCAGTTTGTGTTGCTTTTTCGTCGCTGTTCGCCGTCCTTTGTGCGAAGACGAGGCGGGAGTTCAATTCCTTTTATAATAAAGAAATGTATTATCGACATTGCTGTTATTATTCCTTTTTGTGGTCCTTAATAATAGCCCCTTACAAGGCTGTCCTAAGGCTTTGCGACATGGAGGAAAAACACGCTAAACAGAAGAAGTAAAATTAGTGCTCACAAACCACAAATATATGAACATGACTATTATTAACGAAACTGCATGTTTCGATATTCTGAGCACCCTGAAGACTATAGATATATTTATATATTTGATGGTGACTAGTTATCCGTCCACATAACTATAGGACGACATGAATATCTAGTGGAAATAATGTAAATTTTTAGTGTTTGTTAGGATTTATAGCGTATACTATAAATATCTGTAACACTGCTCTAACTGGAATAACGGAAAAAAACATAAAAAGACAATCGAACTATACTACTTGCACAAGTTTACGCCAGGGTGGCGCGCCAACCACTGCAATAAGAGAAACACAAGCTACGGGGCGTAGCGCCCGAAACCGTTTTCTAAACTTCCGAATAAGAAGTAGTAAACTGTGATAATGAGCTCGAATGAACTTTCGGAAAAAAAGTGTTCAAAGGCATCAAACACAGGATATCGTTTTGCGCCTCCTAAGTCTTGTACAAAATATCGTAACTTTTACTTTTCGTAAAAAAATGAAAGTCCTATCAACTTTTTTGAATTTGTAATCAAACATCCTCATTCAACGGCAGTTCAATTTTATGCTAATAAGTGAAAGCATTATGAAATGCAATTTAAAATGTGTTTATGTACTTGTCAAATAATTATATGTAACACGTATTATGTGTAACACAAATACGCTGTATATTATGTTGCTCTGAGTTACCTATTTTTTATTACAACTTTTTTTGTTAAATGTTAAGACACACAACATCATGCATACTATTTCCAATCATATGTCTTTAAATGGATCAATTACTGCAAAATATGTATCTGTAAGCATAAAGCGAAATCCATTAAAACACAAAAACAAATGTTAAGTATTTATTCAAAGATAAACGTTAGGTACTTACTCCATGAGATTAAAATGAGATATTTACGGAAGAAAAGCATTATGAATTCAGGTCACTAAGCGGCTTTGTGTGAAATATGTTAAGAATAGGATTCCGTTCTACCTATAAATACGAAATCCTCTAAGGATACACATTTACTCGTATTTAATATTTGCCCGAAGCTTTTAACTTCTCTCTTTGATAGAACATTATTATTTGTAGATGATCTGTATTACTACTAAATGCAAAATAAACCCATAAATTTCCATCACAACGTACGTGATGTATTGTTTTTTAGCGAATGACCATAGCGGTGGCGATTTAATTCGATAGATCCCTTGTTACTAAACTGTCGAAACATATCCATATTTATGTGATACAGAACATTTGAAAATAAAATCAGAAGGATGCTAAATGTTACTTTCCCAATTGTGACGTTATTAATACGTCAGATCAGGCGGCAGGTTAAGAAGCAGTTGGTAATATATTGATTGCAGCGTCGATTCCAGTAAGCCTGTTGGGAACGAGCCGGCGTGGTGTCGCGCCGCTGACGCGGGCGCGAGTTTGGCATACGTACCCGCTCGTTGGAAACTTTCACGGGAAGTGTTCCTACACGTATGTGTACTCGGCGTGTGATCGATGAGTTTGCACAGTTGCTGCCTGCGATACATTATAACGCGGAATTCTGCGCTCGCATCGACCCCTACTTTCTCACTCAACTTGTCAACCCGGAGCCTTATTAAACCTTTCCAACATTCACTGCCGTAATGCCATTACAGTTCAAATTCTCTCCATCTCACTAATATAATTAACTTAGATTATACTTCAAATTGCCCTCTTGCGCGTTAGCAATCTGGCATGACGTCGTCGTCGGAATTCTCAGGTAACTTCTCTCAACTCTCCGGAGATAGCAAAGACCATTTTATATCGCCCAGCGGACTATTTTCGAGGGCACCGGCGAAATTGAAAGTATAATAAAATTTTCTCTTACTACATCGTAAATCTTTAGGGGCCGTCATGTGTCCGGTCGTTTGTTTTCGCCAAACGCTACTCGATAATGTAATTTATTTAGGATACAAGGTAGTACTGTATTTTGATCATCTTTGATTTAACGAGATGTGCACATATAATAACCGTTGTTAAAACTTTGACTTTTCATACCGAAATTAACATTGATCAGAAGAAAGTAGAACAACCTCATTAATGTTTCTGATTAATTAAGCGGGGTTATTCTACATTTCCAGCAAATTAACTTTATTTTGAGTTGAAAGCGTGACATTGTGAATAAAGTAAGGCACATCATATTTAATGATCAAAAAGCAAAGCTAATACACAATGTTGGTTGGAAAGTTGCAACATTTTATGAGGAACTGTCTGACTCTGAAAAGTAATCCATGGAGTTGTTTTTGTGAAGAACAACAATATTGAAAGCCTGTTTTTGAAGCGGATATAAATAAAATTTAAATGGGATATTAAACAATTCTGACTAAAGTTGGGCTGGTTGTACATACAAAACCGTAAGCGACATAATATTTTTTTCACGCTACTGCTCGGATAAATGGCAATAGATGGTGGGAATTGGGGCGCCAACATTGTCAATAGTAGCTCATGAACCTAAAACACTACAACAATGATATTATAGTTCGCCGCGTAGTTAGTATCGGTCGCGCGCCGCTCCTCCCCGCCGCGCTCTTTTGATTAGTATTATGATATGATCTTTAATTAGGTTCATAATTTTGATTTATAATTATTCGCCATGTCCTCGCAGTAGGCGTGAAAAGCACTGTGTTAAGCCTTGGCCGAAAGTGCAATAGCTGGACTCGTCCATTTATTGCTCACTTTCTAGCAACAATTTATACAACAATTTACTATTGTTCATGACCGACCGAAGCATCGCATAGTATACACACAGCAAAACTATAACGGCCGATTCAAAACGAAACCAAGTAGAACTCCTAACATGTGTGAAATTGCTTGGAATCATCTGTTAAAACGTTGTCGACAAGCCTTACATGATTGTTAGTGATTTTTATTGTCTACCACTGTTATTCAACAGACTGGTTCAAATACCTACTGAATTCACGCCAGCAAAATTTTTGTGACAATGTCTGAAATTCATTTCGTCAGCATGAAATTCCGCTTTATAGGTACTTAACACGGAGAACGTTTAAGAGGTTTCGTAACTGCTGCAAACACTTTTAATATTGCACTTCCTTGTTTTTTATCCAAATGAAAGTTTCGAAAAAAAAACCGGACAAGTGCGAGTTCAACTCGCGTGGTGAGCGTTTCGTATACAGGGTGAAATAGGGGTCGTGATCCCAACCATTTTTTTCTGACTCAGTAAACGATTGCGATGTTACCTGTATATATTTCAATTGAAACAAAGATGGTTCGTTTTTTACGTATTTTAATTAAAAAACGTTAAGTAACTTAAAATGCGCGGTCACCCTACTTTTCCAATTACAAGTTGTAATTGGAAAAGTAGGGTGACCACTTGTAATTTACATGTAACCTCTTTAAAAACAAACTGTCTGATAAAATACTTATAATTTTTGAGTAATAGTAATAATGTAACAGCAAGTCAGTCAATAAACGTCTCAACAAAGATTTAAAATAAAATGAATGAATTATGCCTCCGGCGTACCCATTCTCGAATATCGAGCGATCAGATACAAACAAACAACACTACCATAGCAGGTGAGATGTTTCATCATGATATCCCAATTTGCCAATACTGCGATGATTGTTAAGTACATGCACTTGACATAAGTTTTCTTGGGAAACAGAAGGATGACCATGATCTCAAATCATCCCAGTTATTTTTTAATTATTTGCTGTACTGACTAAAATAATTCGCAGGAAGTACCTACTGTTAGTCCTAACCTATCGTGATGCTTAGGGGAAAGTAAGTTAAATGCTTCTTTCTTGCTCCACGACCCGTATTTCACCCTGTATAATACACAAACATATTGAGAATTTTCCCGTTACTTTGAAAACTCAAACTTCTTATAGGTTTTCCTGTAATCTTTAGGCAAGGAACTATTTTCCATATTTTTTTCAGAATTTTCAAGCGTAGTAGTTTCAGAGTTAAGGGGGGAATGGTAAATTTTCGTCTTTTCTCCTAAATTACTTCAAATCTGTTTTTGCTAAAAATATAAAAGAAATATATCTGAGATGCTTACAACAACCCCTTTCATTTGATATGTCACACAATACGGTTTGAGAAACTTTTTTTTTCTAATTTTCCATATTATCCCCCAAAAGTGCCCCCCTTGTTCAGAATTCATTAATTTATTTTTTAATTAGGATTCCATCTTTGGGTCACCAATTTACATATGTTTACCAAATTTCAACTCAATCGGTCCAGTAGTTTCGGAGCAAATCGGCTGTGACAGACGGACAGACAGACGCACGAGTGATCCTATAAGGGTTCCGTTTTTTTCCTTTTGAGGTACGGAACCCTAAAAAGTATAATTTGTATAAAATCTCATAACGTTATCTTATACCTACATCTGAGATGAACATTCATACACGTATAATTCTACAAACCGTAACATTTCTAACGCAAAATAGAAAATTATTTTCGTCCAACCCGTGACGGTACCTATTTCAATTATTTTCTCTAATCAATGGTTTAATCCCAGATTCACAATTCCAGATGACAAGTAGTACCTAGTAAAATAATTATGCTCGTATAAGTATACCACCACCAGTATGTATTCGCAATTTTCTAGACGCAATACATACCATAAAAATTAAAATGTTATGACTATGAATGCAAATGATTACTAAGTATCAGTGCTTTAAAACCTAGATACAAGTACGAGTAGAGACCACAGCTGAATGGTCGCAGTGGGCGCAGCGCCGCGGGCGTTCCCGGCAGGCACTCTGCATCAGCTGCATGCGATTGTCTGATCCTTAGGTATTAAAATTTCCAAACGTCACCAGCAGATGTCGGCGGAGCGCCCCGATTCAATCCCGCTTTAAAACTGCCTTTCTGCCTCGAGGAAATTAAGCGTAAGCGGTGAAACATACCTATACACTCGGCTGCAACTGCCGTCTCTTGCTTTAAAATGTTTGCCGCAGTATTTGTGACAAATTAGAATGTTATCTGTATCCACCAGACTGCCAGTAATAATTCGTTGTTTGTTTTTGTTTGACTTATGAGCTGCAATTTAATTTACATAAAGCCCCTTATCGTAACTATTTTTGAGCGAATGCCGCGGTTAGGCGAGGAGCTCGACGCGCAGGATTCCGGATAGCTGAAGTGATTAATCACGCCAACAATTTGTGGAACTGTTATCTGCGTGAACTTGTTAAACTATTAACTTGTTCACGTCGACAAAGTGATGGCAAGCGTGAGAACATGGACTGTGCTTTGTATTGTCGTATATAGTCAAACACGTCATTATACCACTTCTTTCCCCTTTCGAGTATAGGCACTGATATTTTAGTTAAGTATTGGGTTAAGTCGTCCTAAATTTGAGTAATCTAATAATAATACTGTAACGAATATCATTGCTTAACACCCTACATTATTGTAATTATTGAGTTGTCCAAAATGTACGCAATTATTTTAAACTGTTGGAGGATACGAATTTACAAAAATATACTGTACTATCTTCCGCCCACGACTTCGTCTGCGTGGACCCGGGATAAAAACTAAGTATTCTTTATTTTAATCCAGGCTATAAACTATCTTCGTGCAAAATTTCATCCAAATCGGTTAAGCCGTTTAAGCTTGATTGAGTAACACACATCTAAAAATCAAAACTTTCGCATTTATAATATTATAGTAGGTAGTAGGATTAATTTAGTGAGATTCCTACTTATATAAGTGTAATTCACCAAGTAAACATCAGAACTGCTGCCATTAAAATTACTATTCAGAGAAGCTTGGTCTGCCTAGACTGATTCATTGATATTCTGTCATATTAATATTGATTATACGATTTATACCTATACTGCACTAGTATTCCATGCAGACTTGGAACTAAAACAGTGTCGAAACTACTGCTTGAGTCAAACTGCAGCAAGCACGATACGTACCTACCTACTCACTCATGACTAAGGCCCAGCTAGTGCGGTGGTGTAAACTTAGTTACTTCCGATTGACACTTGGTTTCAAATGTCGTGTGCTACCACTCAAATAACTATAGTATGTGTGAAATGAATAGAGTTAATCAAAAATACAGGGTGGCCAACTTGGAGGTATAGAACCTTTTTTTGCCGCCATTTTGTTTTGGCGGCAAATATGACAGTTGTTGCATGAAAATTACTTTTTGTAGATACAGCAAATTTGTTATGGAGCGTTTTACGTCTGTACAACATGTCACGCAGCACGAGCCACAATAGAAACGGTCGATTTATTTCGAGAAACGGTGACATTGATTGGCCCCTAAGATCGCTTGATTTAACAGCTCCTGACTCTTTTCTGTGGGGCTATCTAAAGGGACGTGTTTATGCTAACAGGCCAATGAACCTTCAGCAATTAAAACAAAATATCCGAGACACAGTCACTGAGATAACGCAGGAAATGTGTGAAAATGTGATGAAAAACGCGATGAAGGGTTCACATTTCCATATTTAATTGCCGGCCCTAAATACTATATTTAACAAGAAACACTCAAAAATGTGTATATTTCATAGAATAAAATTACATAAACTAAAGTGTATACATGTTACTTGGCTACCCTGTAGTATCTAATGAGCCAATTTAACAACCCAAAAATATAACTCAAGTCAAAGAAAATCATACACAAACTTCCATATTCAAAAACGAGTAATAAAATATCCCATAGTACCAACCTTTCTAAACCATTATACTGTTTTATGGTTTAAAAAGATAAGGGACTACTGTAACAGCTTTAAAGCGTTGTTAATTTAAACAATGCATTATCAATAGGGACTAAATAAAAAAATATAGTAAGATGGAGTAAAAATAAATACATTAGAATAAATAAATATGAGATAATAGTTAATAAATATTTTCAAAAACGTCTGTTTTTCAAGAACCTGCAGCACGTCTCTCTGTAAGTATCAAAAATGAAGCTACAACAGCTTCCTAATTTTTTGAGGTACTTTTTGAATTGGATTTTCATCAGTCTTCTATCTTTTAGAATAATAATGTATAAAATTAGAGTCACCCACCCTATTACACCTTCGAAGCAGGTCGTTGATTGCGTAGTTATCTGTCCTTGAGTGTAATGACGTTGTGCCGCGCCATTTAACAGGAGGTCTGGCAGTAACTGCCTGTGTCTGTATCGACACGGATCCTTCCCGCTCGTTAAGCCACGGTCAATATCTACGCTAACAAATGGGGTCAAACTGAGCGACCTTTACAGTAATTGAATAATAGCCAAATTCTGCAGTAGGAAGTTAATGACATTCTCATTTCCGAAATTTGGATTTCAATTCATTTATTAGAAACCATGTACAGTCACGGACTTTAATCATTGAGCCATTTAGGTGTCAATTAATTTTGGTTTTTAATAGTTAAGCTATGAATATCCAGTAAAAAGTGAGCTCTAAATGGCTCAACGATTAAAGTCCGTGACTGTACAATAAACACATGCAACTTAATGCTAAGTACAGCACAAGGGCCCTGTTAGGGCGTAGCAACTCATATTATAATAAATTATAAATATAATAATAAATATAATTATTAAACAAACACATGCTAAAAAAAACATTGTAGTGGTAGAAAATAATATAAATAATAATTATATAATTACTCCAAAAGTCCTCAATCCGCACCAGGCCAGCGTGGGGACTACTGCCCGTTCCCTCTCATTCATGAGAGGAGGCCTGTGCCCAGCAGTGGGACGTATACAGTAGGGCTTGCATTCCGGAATTCCGGATTTTCGAAATTCCGGAATTTCGGACCTTTTTTCCGATATTACAATTCCGGAATTGAGATACACTCAATATCGGAAATTCCGGAATTGAAACAAATATAGTTTGTCGTCTAGTTGAAAGCTAATTATGGGTGGTTCTCTGGAATTCGGTTACTTTTTTGACTAATATTGACCGAGGTGGTTTTAAATGCTAGTTACAAAACTTTACGCTTTGCACGGCAGGTAAGATACCTATTATGATGGAATTGATGTAGGTATCCAAAAGAGCCATTCACTTTAACCGATATTTAAAGATAAATTTATGACTTTTTGAATTTATGTCCTAGGGACTGACGCCGCCTATAGTTTTTTCAAAATAATCACACCACATCAATGTCAAATCACATTTTTATTCCAAAACAAAAAATAAAAGTTCGCTTATCCAAAACGGCCAGTCAAATAAGCGCATATTTAGGGAGAAATTTGCTCTTTTGAATTCAGTGTGCCAGGGACTGACGCCGAACATAGTTTCCTCAATAAAATCGTGTAAGTACTGTAAAGTAGTGTATGTAAAATTGCACTTTATTGCAAAACAAAAATGACAGCGCTAGATGGTGTTAGTTTTAGACTGTTTTGTAAGAGTCAAGATCTGCGCAAATTATTTCTTAAGTGTGGTTACGAGCTGCCTAAATCAGGTAATACTATTGCTAAAATAGTGTTTAATCATGCCGAAAGTACCAAAGAGGAGTTAAAGAAAAACATCGTCAACATGAAGAAAGAGGGAATCAGGTTTACAGTGAGACGCTAGATGAATGGACATCCCAGCGAAGCAGGAGATATATGAATATAAATATTCATTCCAGATAATTTGGTGGCTTTCAATTTCAAAACCTCGGGCTGGTGAGAATAACTGGTTCCATGCCAGCTCATGTTGCATTAGAAATACTGGGGAACCACTTATTAAAGTTCCATGTGTCTATCGAATTACCTTTTGTCCATTTTACCCACCAGTGTCGAAAGCGAGAGAATATTTTCGTCAACGGGCTACTTCTGCAATAAAATCCGAAGTTCGCTGTCCGATAGAGTGATAGATTCCTTATCATTTTTTAAAAACCGTTTTCCAAGAGAAGCTTTCAGTTCAAGATAATCAAGAAACATTATTTGTTTTTTGTCAACATCAACATCAACGACGTTTGCTGACGATATAGTAGTCTTGGCTGAGACCATGGAGGACTTAAGTACGATGCTCGATGACCTCAGTAAAGCTTCCGAGCGAGTTGGTCTAAGAATGAACATGGATAAGACGAAGGTCATGTCAAATGACCATGTAGTACCAACTCCCATTACAATCGGACACTTTACGCTCGAAGTTGTTGACGATTATGTATATTGTATACCTAGGACAGACCGTCCAGTTAGGTAAGTCCAACTTCGAGAAAGAGGTCAATCGTCGAATCCGACTCAGCTGGGCAGCGTTCGGGAAACTCCGGCACATATTTTCGTTCAATATTCCGCAGTGTCTCAAGACGAGAATCTTTGACCAGTGTGTGTTGCCAGTGATGACATATGGCACTGAAACTTGGTCGTTTACTATGGGCCTCATAAGAAGGCTCAAAGACACCCAAAGGGCAATGGAGAGGGCTATGTTAGGAGTTTCTCTGTGTGATCGCATCAGAAATGAGGCTATCCGCAGCAGAACCAAGGTAACCGATATAGCCCTCCGAATTGCTAAACTTAGTGGCAGTGGGCCACATTGCACGAAGAACCGATGGCCGTTGGGGCGGAAAGGTTCTCGAGTGGCGACCACGTACCGGAAGGCGCGGCGTGGGTAGGCCCCCCATAAGGTGAACTGATGACCTGGTAAAGGTCGCGGGAGTCCGCTGGATGCGGGTGGCGCAGGACAGGTTAATTTATCACTCTTTAGGTGAGGCCTATGTACAGCAGTGGACATCTTTCGGCTGATATGATGATGATGATGATGAAGTAATTTCGTATTATGTAGTATTCTTACTTTTGAAGTTTTTAAAACAATGATTACCTCTGTAGTCTGATAACATTCGTGTGTTCTTTAAAAAAAGGCCACTGAATAATTATTTACGTTTGTTGATTATTAATAAATAAATATTGACTACTATTTGCTCAAAATCCAACCACAACAACATAAAGGAATAAAATCCTTAATTCCGGAACCAGTTCCGGAATTCCGGAATTGAAGGTCAATCTCGAAAATCAGTTCCGGAATTGAAAACCGTCCGATATTGCATCCTCTAGTATACAGGCTGATGATGATGATGAATAATTATATATATATCATTGTTAAAAAGTATTAAAATAATTAGTTATTAAATAATTTTATTGGATATAATTTTAAATATTTTGACTAGAGGCCCGCATAATGAATAGTCCATAATTCTATAAACAAGAATTACGGTGGGTTTAGATATTCAAAAACAGTAATAGATTTTTTCTACTCAATTACACAAAAACGGCTGAATGGATTAAGATGAAATGTGGTACAGAGATAGTTTATGACCTGAATTAAAATGTCGAATTAAAAAAAAATTAGGGATGACAGTTTTAATGCATATTCACGCGGATGAAATCGCGGTCAAGTCCTAACATGTGTAACACATTATATATAATTGTGTATATGTATTAGACAAAATTAGGTAGGTATACTCCTATTATACTTAAAACTATTAATTTTATTTGCTTCCTAAAACTCATATACATAACTCGCGCACGTGAAATACTTGAAAGTAATTAAATCCCAAGTTGGCATCACGACTCTTTCTGAGGGATGGATGTTATAAATCAAGGCAGAGCACTATTGGACGTGCGCAGCCTTAATTAATTCCGCTGAGACATTAATAACGCGTTTTAATTGAAGACGTCTTTTACTGGCTTCATCTTCGAGTGCGATTATGTGCAGTGGCAGCGTCGGGCGGAGCTGCCAACAAGGACGCGATAATCCGCAGCTTCTTGGCTGCGTTTTGTTTCTGCTGCGTTTATCGGCATTGTGTTTCGTTGCAACAAGGTGACTTTGTAGATAAACAGTTACGATATCTAGTTTTTTTTATAAAATCATTTTTAAAGGAGGCTTTTGTACACGTAAAAGGCGAATTATTAGGATTCTATTTCACAAGAATCGACTCGATTTTGTTTAGGTAGGTAGGTTTGTAGTACGCGCTTGCTTTCATGCTCGTAAACCTTGGGTCTTGTACATGGACAAGTATGTTACTCAGATACAAAACAGTTTACAATTCAATACGTTTACTAGAACCGACTCCCTATTTGTCTAATGGAGCTTAATGACGCGTTTTAATTAAAGATGTCTTTTAGCAGCTTCATTTTCGAGTCGCGATTATGTGCAGTGGTAGTGACGGGGCGGCCAACAAGAGCAAGTTAAGTCAGCGTCTTGACTGTCTTCTGTTTCGCGTAGGTAGCGATGTCTTAAGAGGGGTGCTTACTGATGGAGACTTCATTTAATAAACATCAATAGATACCACAGGTATCGTAGCGTTCCCATGTACCTGCAACACATACACAGTATATATACACGCTGCCTCATAATACAAGAGCTATATCTGACTCAACTTGATAGATCAATAATATATATATAATTAGATAGGTAGTATGTTATTTGTCACCACATCAGAACCAATGCGTGCAATACTCGTAAATAGATTACTAATATAATGAATATTATATTGTCATAGTAGTTCATTTTCAAGCTACTGGTTTTCACGTTAGCCTTTTGCAAATATAGTACCTACGTATTAATGCGAGGGTGCCAACTTTGCAGTAGTAAGTGGAAGCCAAACTGCAGATCCGTGTCATCAATTGTTCCTGAACACTACATAAAGTAGAAGAGCACGTCCGCCTTAATCCTTCTGGCAACCCTACCATAGCATTCACAACGCTTAACTTTACCTCACCTCAGGGAACCAGTGTAAATCAGAACTTAGGTTACGAGTTGGTAATACGAATCCCGGTTTCAAGATATACAAGGCATGAGCGGTGAGGAGAGTAAAACCAGTTGTAAATAGCATAGCAGCTCACATTCGCCGTCCGCTGCCGCTAATGGCTGGTAAAACCTCGCTCCACCTCACAATGGAAAACTCCCTAAAATGCTTGATAAATTGCTTCCCCCCCGTCACTGTATTATCCATCTACATAATATGGAACACATATGCCGATTTACGTCACTTTCTAGTAAGAGTTTAGTTATTTATTCATTATATTTACTTAAATACAACAAATAGTCATAACAATGACAGTTTAGTTAATCGTTCAAATATATTGATGACATCTTGTGACCTGACTTAATTGATACTTAAGTTATAAAGAGCTAAAGCTATATTGGTGAGTAGAGGAAGGAGGTAATTACCGGATTGAAAATGTTAAAAAGTGGATCCCAATTCAGTTTGCATTTTCATTTAAAATGTTTGTTGCTGAGGTAGCTCCGTTTTTTTAGGGTTCCGTAGCCAAAGGGTAAAAACGGGACCCTATTACTAAGACTTCGCTGTTCGTCTGTCTGTCTGTCTCTCTGTCCGACTGTCACCAGGCTGTATTTCATGAACCGTGATAGTTAGACAGTTGAAATTTTCACGGATGATGTATTTCTGTTGCCGCTATAACTACAAATACTAAAAAACAGAATAAAATAAATATTTAATGGGGCTCCCATACAACAAACGTGATTTTTTTTGCTCGTTTTTATAGATAATGGTATGGAATTCTTCGTGCGCGAGTCCGGCTCGCACTTGGCAGGTTTTCTTGAACCGATTTGTATAACTTTTTTATTTGGGAGTATTGCTTCCAGATTGGTCCCTTAACATAATCTAGTCCTGACGAAGGGATGCATGAGGTAACTAAGGGTTTTTCTCAAATTAATGTACATAAGGCCCGCATACTTGTGATTTCGGTTTTTTTAGTCACTCATGCATTTGCTCAGAAACCACAAAATGGGTGAAGTGAAACTGATGATGAAGACCACAGATTACTTGTGCAACCCCTTAATGATGTAAGCTTCACACTTCTTCTTTTGCGGATTCCAATTACATTCCGTTGATGCCAACTAATGAATTGTCAAAATTATGAGATTCATGCAGAAAAGACGGAACTAATCAAATATTTTCAGTACACATAAAGCGATTTGGGTATTTTCTGTAGTAACCAACGCATTTGCTCTCGGAAAGCAGTTCATGTGGTGTTCAGAATAGACCTTCCTGATAGATTATTATCCGGAAGGTCTATATAATTACTGTTGGATCTGAGCTTCAGCATCGCCTACGTTTTTAACAACGCCTTAAACAGACCGGTTGACATTAGCTGTCATTTAACGCGGGAATAGCCTAGATTTCACTTTGTCATGTTTGCTGGTAGGACTTGGATTGTTTGAACGTTGATATTATTGTAGAATCGTTGATTTGATGTAAATTCATTTAATATTTGTAGAAAAAGCGATTATAATTGTTAATTTTGATCCGTGTGTATTTTATTGCTAAAATTACATATTATAAGTGCTTTGTGGAACGTGAGCGGAACCGCAGGTGCAGATAATAAGTGTAACCTGTATTATATCATTTAATTTCCATTCCTTCTATAGTCATGCGGTCACCAATAAACGTGGGTAGTAAGATTATACATAAAGTACAGTAATAAATCTCTAAAATGAATCCGTATAAGAATGTAAAGTAAAGGATTTGGATAATCATTTTTGTTCAGTTCTTAATTTTATGATTATTGACCATTATACAATATCATTTAATTTGCACGACTTAGAAGCATTCAATATAGGCTTGAATGTCATTGAATTAAGTTGAAAACGGTAATTAAATATTTTAACGGTTGTTTTAGCTTTTATATCCGTCACGAACAGAGCTTTTAATGTTGAATAATTGTATTCCCGCAGAGTGTGTCGCTTCCATTGGGTCATTCAAGTGTTATTACGAGTATTACAAGTCCCATAGTCATGTGTTTATTATTATGTATAACTGGTCGCGTCGCACTCTGTTGTAGAATCAGAATCACCGCTTCAATGCCTATAACGTTACTCAATATTTTTAAATAATTTGATAAAGTAATTTAAGGATTACTTTCGTAATAAGTCTATTTTAAAGCTAATAGATGATAATATTTCAACAGCATGTTTTAAAATCAACCACGTGAATTTAAGTCGCACCCATGTTTGATGTCATGTGATACTCTTACATCTCGCGGCATAAATCCTTAACGTGAAAGGATTTCAACGACAACGGAGCCGCACGTTTCTTGTAGCGTTTTAACAGAAAAGCCTTTCAGCATACCTACATGTTGGCAGAGTAGGTCGTAATTGATATCGCTATGGCTAAGGTTAAGCAGAGCCGGCACGATTGCTAGACCTCTCGGCAATTCTCCATTAATTACGTCTGCATCACGCTCAAGCCCGCTCTGGCGTCACGCTGAGCGATTGTATTGCTAATACGCTGGGATGTCACACACCGCTGTCCCAATCTCGCAATCAATGTGCCCGCAGCGGTACACAATTTTGCACAATGTGTACAATTTTATTGCTTTACCCGACCACATGTTCCGACGGACTTGATACAGTTTGGGTCTCTGCAACAATAGTACATTTCGATGCTAGTGCGGAAAATATGTCATTACGTCACGAGTACCGAGAGGCAAGAATGACGTTTCATTCGACACGTGTATTGAACGACGTTTTTTAAAACAGTTGCGAAAAAATAAGAAAAACAACAAGTAAGGAATTTGAAACTTTTATATTATTAATTCTGTAACATCATTGTAGGTAATATAGTTGAAAAATAATGAAGTTGTTCAAAAATATTTTTTTTTAATATAGTTCTATCTTATTTATTTTTTATTGACATTATAATTTAATGGTACAAAGAAAAGTGAAAAGCACTAGTTCGCGGAAACCAACTTTCCGCACGCTAAACAGCTACGTAAAGTAGCACTTATTGAGCAACTGTATTAAAAAAAAAATTGTTCACGATTGCTACGTGATGCCGTTTCAGCAAATAAAATACAACACATTGCCGCCCCAGCTCTTTAAATCTGCGTATCTCCTTTTAGACGATAGTAACTTCGCTAGCTAGGCACCTGAAGCCTGCATTACTCCAAACCGTCATAAAGGAACATTAATCATTCATTCAGCATGAAGACAAAACGGAGTAAGAAAATGTTTCTGAATTTCGCCGCCTAAATGATGAAAACTTAAATCTTTCTTGACTAGCTTCAATGTTAATAGATTGCAGCGTTGTTCTCGTTAGTAGGATTTTGTCAAATCTTTTACTCGGTAATGGTTTAATGGAACGAAGAAAATATTTTTAAAAAGAAAATCACTCTGTTTTTACGTTCGTTATTTTTACATTTAATATTCCAGTGTCTGAAAATATTCTGTATCGAAAAAAGTTAAATAAAAACCATTCGAGCAACATTCAGCGCAGCAATTCTTTATAAAATAGGAGTTGTTGAATTAGTCAAACGTGAAACATATCTCAAAGGCTTACTACGTGCGAATTTTAAAGAATTTTATGCGAGAGAATAATGAATAGAAATGTTTGCTTCTTATTAAAATAACATATTTATGATTTGTCCAATACCTACTTATTTCAGTAGGTATACAAATATATCATTCCGCGAGGTAGGTTCGTGGGAAAGTGTTAGTTGACGAAACCCCACGACACTTGACAAATTACATTATGATTTTGTTGCCGGGCCTGCCGAACCACTTTCTAACTTAATTTTGAACTAATGCGCGTGTTATGCTAAGTGACAAAGTTTGGCGTCTCTCTTTATATATACAAACCTATTCGGTCTCTAGTTTAAATAAAAACGAAATGAAATATAACCATAATACATTTTATTCGACAGTATACTAGTATATCTACAGCCACACTCACAACAGTTCTTTAAAACTAAGAAAAATTGCATATATTTTAACCACGAAAAATACAGGGAAGACAATTATTATTATTAAAAAAATAATGTAAATGTAGTTAGATTAATGAATTACAACGTAAAAACTTTTGTAGTTAGTAAATGGGCTCAAAGAGTTTGTTGTGCGTTTTTCAACACTCGTCTATTTTAGGTACTCGGGATAGTCAAGGGAATGTGACTGCGCACCGCGCACCAAGTTACACCGCTACGCCACTATGGCGTGGCTCCGGCTACGGAGTGCTACGGTTCTATTGGACAAGCTACGTAATCTGTTTATACATTTATTCGCTACGATTTCTCTTTGTGAGCGCTGGAATTGTTGGGACCATTTTTAGCGCTGAAATTCAATAAGTTTTCATTATTGCATTGGAGTAGTTTTATACACTGAAGTATATTGTATAAACCGGGCTACTTAGATTCTAAGAACATGACATTGCGAACAACTTAAGCCGTTGCCACTTAAAAGTAGGGGACTATCGTTGTTTAAGTGTATAAGCTAGGCCGAGTTGAACGTGTTTACACCGTCCCGGGCTTGTTAATTACTCCTACACCGGTCTCGAACTAATCTCCATAGTAGGACACGCTGACAATGAAATTACGTGAAGGCACTTGAATGAAAATTAATACACGTGCTAATGGCATGCTCCATGAGCTGTCCGGACATTGTGACTGGTATATCACGCCATTCAATTTGGTACAATGCTAATGTCACCTGATTGGATTACCTCGCTCTCATATTTTCATAATTGTGTAGATAATGTATGTTATGTGTGTCAGTGAATTAAATTTTCCTGTCATTTAATTCCATACAATCGACGATAAAAACTTCTACGCGGACGAATTCGCGGGCAACAGCTAGTATAAGATATATAAAGAATTATTTGTAAGCAAGCACTCTTAAACAAATCGACCTAGTTCTAGACTAAGCAAAGCTTATACTATGGGTACTAGACGACTATACAGTGTGTGTCTGTCATAAGAGCATTTATTTTAAGGAACGATAGCTTTCAGTGCTGTGAACCGTTTTATCGAAAAAATATAAAAATTACCTTTTCTACTGGAGAGTTATTAATTTTTTAAATTTTCTCGAGCAGCAATGTACCTACTGCTAACATTCACTTGACGTTTCAGAGAGGCAGAGCTAGTTACTGTCAGTTGTTAGCTTTGTTACCAATACATTGCGGGCCGAATTAATTTGTATAAAAAAAATAACCGTTTTTTTTAAACTAGAGATACCAATTTACGTTCATTAGGGCTTATACTTTCAGCCCTTAAAAGAAATGTTCTTGTGAAAGACACACACTGTATACATACTCATATAGATAAGTAAGTACTTGAATACACAGAAAACATCCAAGACACAGGAACACAATTTACGTGCTCATCACATAAATAAATGCCCTTTCTAACCCAGGAGCGCAAGCTGCGTACGTATGCAGGATTACTACCAAGGCTAAAGTGGTCGTTTTAACGTAAACAGCTCAAAAATATTATGATTATAGCCTTTTGTTACGAGTGTAAACATGCTCAATAGAAAACAGTTTTATTTTCCTATTTCCTATTATTTTAGACGGTTATTGGAGGCGGGTTGGATGCTTTGTTAACATATTGTTAAATATGGTTTTATGTTATCACGTTTATATAGGCATATTACACATTTTGGCCAAGATAGTAACAAAGAAGCACTCTGTAGCGTTTTATTGAGTAAATAGCGTATATGTGTATCAGATATCAGGGCGTCACAGTGGCTTGTGCAAACACGTGGAGAGTGAAGTAAACCGACGCCGGTTTCAGCGCCTTCAGTACGCCGCAAATGACGCGAGAGAGATATTGCGTAAGACGCGTCACGAACAATGCTGGGTAGTTACCTACTACTCGTATCAAGGCTGCTCAAATGTTAGCATTAAGTATACAGCCATGTTCACGTTAGTTTCAATCACAATATCAAGTGTATCATCAAATCATCATCATCATCATATCAGCCGAAAGACGTCCACTGCTGGACATAGACCTCCCTCAAAGAGTGCCAAAGTGACCGGTCCTGCTCCACCCGCATCCAGCGCACTCCTGCGAAAAAAAAGGTTACTTGATTCGAGGTAAATATTCTTGAATCTAATTAATGATCTCGAATAAAACGAAATTATCTTGACACAAGATATTTTAGTCTTGGTTCCAGAAAATCTCATTCCAGATGATGGCGTTCTTTCTAATTATTATTTTCTCTATCATCATCATATCAGCTGAAAGACGTCCACTGCTGGACATAGGCCTCACCCAAAGAGTGCCAAATTGACCGGTCCTGCGCCACCCGCATCCAGCGGACTCCCGCGACCTTTACCAGGTCGTCAGTCCACCTTGTGGGGGCCTACGCACGCCGCGCCTTCCGGTACATGGTCGCCACTCGAGAACCTTTCCGCGCCAACGGCCATCAGTTCTACGTGCAATGGGCCCACTGCCAACTTCGAGAAAGAGGTCAATCGTCGAATCCGACTCGGCTGGGCAGCATTCGGGAAGCTCCGGCACATCTTTTCGTCCAATATTCCGCAGTGTCTCAAGAAGAGTCTTTGACCAGTGTGTGTTGCCAGTGATGACATATGGCACTGAAACGTAGGCGCTTACTATAGGCCTCAGAAAAAGGCTCACAGTCACCCAAAGGGCAATGGAGAGGGCTATGTTGGGAGTTTCTCTGCGTGATCGCATCAGAAATGAGGCTATCCGCAGCAGAACCAAGGTAACAAATATAGCCCTCCGAATCACTAAACTTTTTTCTATATCGGGAATCAATTCTGCGACAAAACCACGTTGTAGTGTTCAATGCGTCCAAATGCGCATTTAATAGGTATGTTTGCCAGTTCATCCCGCTCTAACTCATGCGTAATCAAATAGTAAGGAACGGGCATATAAACGTATTGAACAAGCATAAAACTATTTTATTCGGCAGTCTTTGACTTTTTTTTATGGGAGGAAAATCCGTTATGGATACCTCCGTGCCACGGGGATAGCGTGGAGGTTATGTCGGACTCGCACCGACTAAAAAACCCCCGATGGTCCTCCTGGACGCATTTCGGACGGCTCGGGGATCTCCTACGGAACGCACCAGTGCCGCCCTAGCGTCATACCTCAGTGGTTCCTACCTTTTTTTCGATTGCAGCCCCCAACTGCAACCTTGTACCACCCCGAGGACCCGAGAGGATTGTGGTATTATTAACTCTTTAATCGTAAGCTTTTGTGTTTTAAACACTTGTCGAACACTCATTTTCTTACTGTTTTCGTCTTTCGTACTATCCAATTATTACCCTCGAAGAATCCAATTATTATCTTGTAGAAAAGGTTCTCCTTAACACTTCTTTCTCGTTGATAACTCCAAAATAATCAGTACTTTGCATTTTACATCATATCTTTTTAACGTTACCATCTGCGTGCATTATATAGGTACGTGTACGAAGTACTTACTTGAATTATGAAAATGTTTTATGATCGCTATACACAAGATGAATATTACTGACGCGCACGAAATAGCTGAAAACTTTTAACAAGTCAGATTTTGCTACCTGTAAACTTCTTCATCGGCTCCTATATTATCGTGGAATATTGCCCTAGAGGCAACGCATAAAAATAACAAGAACATTAGTCGAGAAGCCAACAACCCCATGTGATTATTCACTCCTACTTATACGGCCGTACAGTTTACGAGGCGTGTTCTGAGAATCGGAGGATTTAAGACTACATTGATTAGATTCTTTTTAAGTAAGTAACAATATCGATTATAAATGCCAAGTTAAATAGAAATAGAAAAACATTTATTGCCACAAAAGAATCTTAAATATACAAGTGGGAGGTAAAATTAAAAAAAATACAAAGAAAAAGATAAATAAAACAACAATAACCCTATATAAAAATAACTTAAGATACCAATGGGCAATGGGTCCCATATCTCAGCATTGTGTGTGTGTGTGTGCGTGCGTGCGTGCGTGCGTGTGTGTGTGTGTGTGTGCATGCGTGCGTGCGTGCCTGTTTGCGTGTGTGCGTGTGTGTGTGTGTGTGTGTGTTCGTGGGTGTGTGTGTGTCTATGACGCATATAGCAAATTATATTCAAAAATGCGCTTACATGTTTTTTTTAGTTGAAAAAAGGTGCGAGTACTTACTTTTGAAAAAAACGTGTGAT
Source organism: Epinotia nisella (assembly GCA_932294315.1). NCBI lineage: Eukaryota > Metazoa > Arthropoda > Insecta > Lepidoptera > Tortricidae > Epinotia > Epinotia nisella. The sequence continues at coordinate 10,852,309 of OW028677.1, read as the reverse complement.
TTTCTTTCTATAAGCACCTGTGGTAACGGAATAAACTGAGAAAAACATCAATTTATATTTTTCAAGTGGGTAGTTAGCAGTTTTTATGGGTACCTTGATGCAAAAAGTTACACTCCTCGTCTATTCCGCCGTAGCACAACAATTTTTATTTCGTCAGTAAGGTGTACCTGGTAGGTTTTAAACGAAAAAAACCGGAAAAGTGCGAGTTCAACTCGCGTGGTGAGGGTTCCGTATATAATCTAAATTTCATAAGTGTTTTGGAATACTCAAACTTCTTATAGGTTTTCCTGTAATCTTTAGGCAAGGAACTATTGTCTATATTTTTTTCAGAATTTTAATCCTAGTAGTTTTGGAGATAAGGGGGGAATGGTCAATTTTTGTCTTTTTTCCTAGATTACTTCAAATCTGCTTTTACTAAAATTATAAAAAAAAATATATCTGACATGCTTACAACAACCCCTTTCATTTGATATGTCACACAATACAGGTTGTGGAACTTTTTTTTTAATTTTCTAGTTTACCCCCCAAAAGTGGCCCCCTTGTTCAGAATTCATTAATTTACTTTACGCGTCCATCTTTGGGTCACCAATTTACATATGTGTACCAAATTTCAACTCAATCGGTCCATTGGTTTCGGAGCAAATCGGCTGTGACAGACGGACAGACAGACAACCGAGTGATCCTATAAGGGTTCCGTTTTTTCCTTTTGAGGTATCGGAACCCTAAAAAGTAATATTTTATGCATTTTTTACACGAAATTATTAATAATAAATATAGGTCCCAAACGTTGTATTGTATTAAATACGCATGTACTTCGTACACAATCAAGTATTTCAGAATCAGAATCAAACATTAGGTATTTATTCGTGACACACTAACAAGCACTCTACTAAGATATAAGAAAAAGAGAATCTATGCCGTGTCAGGAAATGCGCCCAACTCAGCATTGTGCTATTTCAGACTTTCGCATCCACAGAGCAAAAAATACCATATTTCATATTATAAGCATTTCACCGGTCATCTTCTATCCTGGTCTTTGCATTTTAACTTCTCAAGCATTCGTCCCATTACCTGTAATCTGGATCCTCAACACAATCATGCATGAGACAAATATCCTCGTTATTAGAAGCGCCTTAGGTATGCGTCCCTCAGACTCTGGTGTTGGTAGATTGAATTTAATCCCCTCCGTGTGTACACAAGCGTGACGTCACCTTTCTCGAAAATTTAATTATGCAATACCTACCGTTTATTATTGTTGACATTCCAAAGTCTAAACAATCAAGTGTCGATCATGCCTAAGTAATTATTTAGAAGAGTAGGTTAACGTAATATTAAGCCATTGAAAGGTTATCCATATATCTCATAATTACGAATAAAACAGGAGGTTGATTGGATTACTCGTTGATATCATTGTAGTTACTACGTCGCCGAGTCTTCCGGCTCTGACCAACTGCGCGTTTACACATGAATATCATATTGTTATGCGAAATGTCAAACCGTTTTAGCTTCAGCAACAAACTTAATTTAGAAAAAAAAATCTCAATAAAATAATTATTCTCAAACAAGTGGGTAGATAATGAAACTCATACAATAATCTACTTATACTAAACTAAGGATAAAATACACTAAAAACTAAATAAAATATTTACAAATAAAAAAATGTATTTAGGCTCTGCGAATCGGTTGGTAAACACAAATCATTAATAATAGACGAGAAAATGTTTGAGATTAATTTGGCTGTCAGAGACAATATGATTTTTGGACACAGCGTGGAAAATGATACTTTAAAATATGACGCTAGGAAAGCTTTTTAACTTTGAGGCGGAGGAGGCATCATTTTTGATTTCCTCTGTTAATTTTCATTTATAATCTGGCGATTGTTCGGAGTTTTTATCAGTTTTAAGGCGAATTATATAGGTTTGTAACAAAATGTATATTCATACCCAACTAGGTAACAGCTGAGTTCGCGTTCCACAAAAATATTATTAGTGTAGATTTGAAAAGAAGGTATTTTATTAAAGTTAAATCATCGGGAATAAGTTAACGTCCCTAGTGATCGTGAATATTAGAAATACAATCTGAATATCTGCTGCGTTCTAAGCTAATATTTATTACAAGTTTTTATTTAACTTACACTCTACGTGAAGTATGTATTTTTCCTTCAAAATGTACAAACCATTTTCAGCCCGTTACCGGTATACAATTGAACTGAAAATATGACATACTCGTACTTATGTAAGTTCGATGGCTACGTAATATTATATTAGCACCATCCAGCTACTCTGATAATGGAAACTGAAGCAACTCTTAAACTGCACAGGATAAACCCGTCGTGTTTGGGTTCATTGGAACCCTCAGAACGAGTACAAACGGCTACAACAATAACATTAACAGCAATAACATTTTGTCCTATGAAATATTTTTTTTATCAGAAACTTACTTTATAATTTGAGACAAGTATATCAACTAATAATGCCGAAATTGCTTTTTACTTCAATTAATGGTCCCTTGCTTAAAATTGCATATTGCTTAAATTTGGTGTATGCATCGAAAATGCAAATGACGTAAGCGTGAGTCTTGGTAAATTTAGAAGTGGTCAGGAGCTGACAGGAAAACTTATGAGCGGTTGCCCCGGAGTCCGGACCGCGGTAGCGGTACAGCGGCAAGCTGCCTGCCGCGCGACAAACAGCCGTGCCCTGATAATTAGCCGCGTCAATATGCGCCGCGCAAGCTCGCCATTGCCATTTGAATATTTCCCCACGGGCAAAGTTTGCGGCGTGCTCGTTAGAAACGACGGATAGAGTTTTATTAATGTCCGAAATGATAACGACATGTCGCGTGGTCTCGCGTACCCGCCCCGGATTACTGACGGCCAGCTGAATTAATAACTCGCTTATTGCCGCTCCGGGGCCCGCAATACGGATTTCAATTCCTGTTTTAATTTTGTAAGGGTTTAAACGTGTTCTGGGTTATAAGTTTGACTTAGTGCCCCATTGTTCGACTGGATGGGTACGGTTAACTCTCAAGTAGTACAAGCACTCGCTGCTCTCGTCTTATTAGCTTATAATATAAGTATTTCAATTATTAGGTTAGTGTGACTAGGTATAAATGTCTAGCTACTCACTACTGAGTTTCTTTTTAAACTACTATCGATCGATCCATCGAGATTGGGCGAACCGTACGAACCTAGCTCAATTGTCACAACAACAACAACAACAACAACAACATTGCTCAATCAACTGAAACATTTGCACCAGTTGTGTGAGTAAATTCTTGGTGTAGATAATATTTTTTTTCTTCTGCGTACCGTTTCGGGCCGCACGTAACCCGAACATTTTGCTTAAATGAATATACGCTTGAGAAAAAGAAAAAGACGCAAGAAAATAGCCATTGTCGTACGTTTATAAGATCACGTCACTTCCATCATGTTTTTGCTCGAAGATTTATGTCGTTGTAATAAAATCTCCTCGTTTGAATAAACATCTCCAGCGCTTGGGGCTGTGACAAATTGCTAAAGCCGCCACCAAAAGCCGATACGTACGGTAGCTGAAATAATTATTTTGTTGTTGCTACTGCCTTAAAATTCATCATAAGAAACAATAAAGTGTCAAGGTCTGTGTGCACAATCAGGTTTTTTATTTAGAGGTCCGAGCCTTTGCTTGACCCACCTTGAGAATACGATCGGCTTTTCCTCAAGTAATTTGTCCTACGAGGCCCCTATTTCAGCCGTCTTAACTGGCAACACTGGCGTGACGTCACTACCGCCACCCCCACCGACGCGCGCCGGCTAGCTGCTTGTTCAGTACACTTTGTAAGGACGTGTGTTCCCCAAGTAAGGACGTGTGTTCGTTCGCAAAGCGATTTATATTATTCCTCGCCGGGAGATCAGCGCCGGCTCTTGTTATTAATATCAAAAATGCTCAGGTTTATAAACCTTGAAAGCATACTTTCATGTGCCAAATATATATTTATGTATATAATAAAGGAACACGGAAAATACTTAAACCTGAAGACAGGAAACAGCAGCTTTCAAATGATACCTACGTATTCTTTCATACTAAAAAACTGTCCAAAGGGGCAACCTTTTCTAATGCAATCGGACAACCAAAATGTTGTGGCATACGTGCAAAAAGTGATAAGTAATTGGCCTACCTGAGGATGACACGATCATTCTTGCATCAACGTTGCCGCATCACAACATCACGTTCACAGCGAGGTATAATTATCCCGGGTTAATAAAACGCTGCAGCGCAGTATAACTATAGGTACTCACGTACAGAAGGTAGTCGGTCTAAAAAAACAGTTGTTTCACAGCTAAAAACAGTATGGCATTCCATTGCCGTCCTACCGCATAGCAAGTGCTCTTTCTTCTAGTAACTGGTCGTCGTGTCATGTCGTTGTGATACAACGCTGACCGTGGTACGATAAGTGCCACTGTTTGCCGCCTTCAGATGAATTACACCTCAGAGGTGTGTGAGAACCGCGTTTAGCCGAAGCGGCAAGAGGGACACACCTGGCTACAGCGCGCATACTCTCTCGACACCATGAACATGTAGTGGTCCCTGTCAGATACGGTCATGTATATTTTTTTAATGTAGTACTCGCCTTTTGTCGAGAATACTGTTGGAAAATTGCCTGTTCTACATGGCACAAATGACACTGGAGAGCCGATCTTTATCGCGAATAACAGCAGGTCTATTCGCAATCCGAGATCTATTGGCTACTTTCCTAAAAAAAGTTATTGAAGTCGTCAGTTAGATTATCAAAAAATATTGGACACGTATTTTTTTGTTTGTCAATTAAACAAAAACTGACGAAGATATAGCCCGTTAAAGTTCCATGTGACGTCACATTATGGTACACTTTTTAGCATAATGTGACGTCACGCGGAACTTTAACGGGTTATATCTTCATAATTTTTGTCTAATTGACAAACAAAAAAAATACGTGTCCAATATTATTTGATATTCTAACTGACGGGACTAAATAGAATTATATATTTTTTACCCAGGAAAGTACCCAACTCAAGGGATCGTAGTAGGACCAACTAACCTTAGCGAGAAGTGATGGACCTAAAGTGATGGATTCGTCAAACTATGCGTCCAAAGTTAAAACGGACGTTTTGGTTTTGAGTTCATAGATCGACGAATCCAGCAACATAAAAACTAGTTTGATGTATTCACAAGGTACTTAAATACAAAATACAGGTGTAGTGGCCTCCTTTTCCTAAATATTTATCCTTAAATTTAAATAATCAGAATTATTTACCAGTGGCGCTAGTGAGCACTGTAACGCCCTCTTAATTATTTTTATTAATCTTATTGATATAATGCTGGTTATTACTGCCAGTTTCTGAACGCATTTTAGCGGGTTTATAGTATGTGTGTAGATAAACGAATATTTTGAGTCCAGCCGAAGCTTGACCTACCCAAAGTTAAATGCCATGCCCGCATATAAAGGTTCTGAACAAGCAGCTAGCCGGCGCGCGTCGGTGGGGGTGGTGGTAGTGACGTCGCGCCAGTGTTGCCAGTTAAGATGGCTGAAATGAAGGGTATAGTATAGGGGCCTCGTAGGAAAAATTACTTGGGGAAAAGCCGATCGTAATCTGAAGGTGGGTCGAGCTTCGGCTGGACTCGAAATATTAGTTTTTATCCCTTCGGGGGACTTAAACGCGAATAAGAACTTTTGAAGTCTTCGATTGCGTAGTTACTTTTGATGCTGACTTTACAATATCCACTACTTACCTATCGTGAGGGATAACTATTCGGTAAAAATCAATCAGCAGCCGACACTAACCAATACAGGGCACCAAATCGACTCATTAAATCACTTATCACACGACACGATAAACGGCCAAAGCATAATTTACTTCGTTAACTCTGAACATTAATAATATCACCTGCTTTTGCCACATTCCATCAACTTCGCCGTACTTTATGAGAAACTTTACAAAATTATTTTTCCTTCGTTATTTCCATTTCTACGAATTTTTCATCGTAGGGGCACTTCTCATTTAATTTTCTACTTACGACTCAAGTCGTAAGTAGAAAATTAAATGAGTTCTGATGATAAACTTATGTAATATGTATTTTATCAACAATACGGTAGTTTCCTCATGTTAAAATTGATAACGTAGTGTTGCTAAATGGATAGGAAACCAAAATTTTTGTAATCAAGTATAAATTCTATCTAGGTATGCATGTAACACCCTCGACCTCATCATCACTTACCATCGGTGAGATAGGGTCAAATGCGTACCTACACCTACTTATCCTAATAATATTTTTAATGCGAAAGTTTGGATGTTTAGATGTTTGTTACTCAATCACGCTTAAACGGCTTAACGTATTTGGATGAAATTTTGCAAGGAGATAGTTTATAGCTTGGATTAAAATATAGGATAGTTTTTATCCCGGGTCCGCGTAGACGAAGTCGCGGGCGGAATCTAGTACGTAATAATAAAAAATATAATTAAAATCATAAAATGATATATGAACCTTGAAAGTTTAGAGACATATGTTTTTTTATTGTCTAAGAGTAGAGGGAGTCCGGGAGTGTTGAACCTCATTTTACTTAAAGGCGCGCGTTTTAAATTTTAGGTGTTAGTCGCAGCGACTTTATTTTGCGCACATATATGACAAATTTAATTAGGTATCATTTGGTATCATTAGATTGTTGAATTTTAATTTCAAAAACAGCAAAATTATTCAAATCTCCCACTCCGACGGGTGAGATGACCAGTGCAAGGGGGAGACTTGACCATATATCTCTGTGGTAGAAAAAGTTGAAAAAGCAGTTGTTTAATGGATAATACATCATTTAAAACAAAAACATACTTGTAAAACAGTCTCTCTTACAAATTTGTGACGGTTTTTGGGAAAAGGTCCCACTTTGTCGATATGGAGTTAAGAGTAGTTCCTAATACTACAGATCATACGCTATCTTTTGGTGAAAGATTCATGTCTCTAGGTGCTATAGTTATTTTTTTTAAATTCTGCAAAGTTGCAGAAGTGAAAAAGCGACAATTGAGAAAACGTTGGTTAAAGTTTGGGATGGCAGAAAACACACTTCTACTTTGAAGTTATGGAGTGGTTGGTATTAAATGAATGGGCATACTTTAGGGATTTCAAATTAGTTAAAATCATGTATGTAACCTTAGTATTTTGAATGTTATGGAGGCTTAAACATAAAAACGGGACGAAAATATGTAAATCCTGAATATGGGTTTATTTCTATACGGCACGCAGATTTATCATTAAAGTTGTATTTATAAATGGTTTCCCATGCTAAAAAAGACAGAAATAATTCTGTGGATCCTTTTATTTAGTTATTATGTCAAAAAGTTAATAACAAATGATTTGAAGAGTGCCATGCATAAAAATTAAAATACATGTGTCTCTTAATATATAACATGAGGTTACTTAAAAAACATACTTATCAAGCATAGAAAGTATGTAAAATATCAAATTATAAGTACTTTTTGTGTGTATAAAGTTTAGTGATTTTATATAGGGAGGGTCCCACTTTGTCGGTTTACTAAACTTTAGTGCTTCTTCATTGAAAGTGTTTGTGTTTGGTATATTTTTCAGTTTTATGTATGAGATAATGGTTTGTTATTGTTAATCTAAGAGTCTTTGATACTAACGTCGTTTGTTTAAACTTTTTTAACGTAATTGAACGAAATTTCTTTTCGACTCAAGTTTAGTGACCCACTTTGACGGTTTGGTGAATCATACGCTAAAAAATTACTACAAGTATAAAATCATAATTTATAAACATAGGTGTAATTTGCTGAACCAAAAACAGTATTTGCAGAATAAAAAAAAAATAACTATAGCACCTAGAGACATGAATCTTTCACCAAAAGATAGCGTATGATCTGTAGCATTAAAGATAGCGTATGATCTGTAGTATTAGGAACTACTCTTAACTCCATATCGACGAAGTGGGACGTTTTCCCAAAAACCGTCACAAATATGATATCGACGATTTTTTCTGTATGCGACAAAGTGGGTCGCTGGGCACTAAACTTTGAGGCCCTAAAAAGGTGCTTAAAATGGAGATTTATGCGTCGTCGTCAAAATCATAGGTATGTTCTATCAGTTTTCATCGAAAGTTGATTTTCGGTAAGTTTTGCCATATTTCACTAAACTGCCCGGAACTCCGTAACTAGAATCGACAAAGTGGGCCCTTTTACTAAACAGCGTCACATTTAATCAAAATTAAACATAGTTAGCCCGATTTTGGACTTTTAAGATTGTTTTGCCAAATCTCCTGCTTCCCTCCTTGCCTTACAAAGGTGACATTTTCTTTAAATGGTTGTAACGGATGATTAAAATATTTAAACCCTGCAAAATTACATTACAATGTGATAAAAAACAATTCTTATCTTGAAAGCTGTCGAGATAGCATTAGAACGCAAAAACGCCAAACCGTACCACTGGCGGCCAATATGGCAACGTTGCAGCTGCCGCCTTTGTGCGAAGCGGCGCCGATAGCGCGAAATTTTAATAGAAATATTTGAGATGGTTCAGTCTCCTACCTTGACAAGGCTCCCGGTTTCCCCCTAAATTTAAGCTACCAATAGAATCCTTACGCTTTTATAGAAACATTTAGTTTCTATGTTTGACAACGATGGATCTAAACGCATATTTCGCGACCGAAACCGGAATTTACTTGATGTTCCGTACAAAGATTACTGCAAATAGAAAACTGTGACGTCATAATACTTTTATGACAATTAGTATAAATCGTTTCGTCCGTCTTTGACTCAATTTTTTGGGTATTTATGTTCTTTAATTAAAGTCCCATACAAAAATTTGTTCTTCTCCAAAAACTGGTTCGAAAGACATCGTAAAAAAATCTTAGGACACAACCTACACATACCTACCCATACCTATTGTACAGTCGACGCCAAAAATACGTTTACACTTTTGCACCTTATTCCATTGCAATAAGGCGAATAGTGTTAACGTATTTTTGGCGTCGACCGTACAATACCTACACATTGAGGCCCTGGTATTTGTTTATGCTTTTTTCTTAATATTTGTATCGTTGTTCTTTTGCACTAATGAAGTGTATGATAATTATTATGTTATACACAGCAGCTAAATATTAACTTCTTGCGAAAGATGAACTTGCCGAATTATTTCTTGCAAGAGAAAAATCATAACCGATTCAAACCCAACTTCAATGTCGTTGCTTTTATATTGTATACGCACTTAAACAATTATGTTCGTCAATGCCAGACACGACAACTAATGGCAACATTAAGCGTTGCTGACCATCCACACATTAAAATAATAGAATAGTGTGAAGATTCCGACCACTTCAGCATTACACAGTTTTCATTAACTGGCAAGCTTTTGTGTGTGTGAGTGCGCGTGGATTGGCAATCCCTTTTACAGCAAGCAGATCGTAGTCTTCTAACAAAAACTAATTAAACCGAACATCGGCGTGTGAGCCTCGAAGAGTAATGAATAGCAGAGGGCAGAGAGCCCACCTCCGATGGTTTAACATAAAAAACAGCTTCAATTAAAGCACTGCGCTCTTCGAACGAGATTTTAATTGAAATCTCATCGTTTAGCTGGTGGTAAACAGGTCACCAATAATGCTTTTAGATTAGTCTCGTGTGATCGGTCGCATCAGTTAAGAAGGTGTGGAACTTATTTTGAATACCGTTTGGTATTAATTTGCGGTGTGTGTGGTCTTTACGCACAAGTACACACACTGACCTTAATTCGGTTTTATCTATAATGTATAACTTTATGATCCGTATTTGATAGTTTGCAGCTGCAACCCGCGTCATTGTGCACGCACACAGCCACTGATGAAAGTCCTATATAAACCCATGTACTTCATAATAAAGTGTTCATTCATTTCCCGACTTTCGTCTATATTATTTCACTCCATATCGAGCTTTACTTCAGATTTTAATGAGCGATGTAAATTATAATCCCTACTAATTTCGAAATTCATCTAATAAACTCAGTTAAACTGATTGATATCGCATCATGTCCAAATGCCCATGTCGCGTAATTGACTATTCACCGAATTATCGATTTGCATACGTTACCACTCGATTGAAACCATTATTCGCGTCGGTGATTTGGCAACTAGAGCACATACGTATAAAAAAAATGAAATACTATTTTATTCAAAATCAACTCGCATACAAATACAACTACCACGACCACCACCAGCCACCGTAACCGTGGAGAGCGGGCGCAGTTTGGCGTGCGGTAGCATAACGTGGCGTGACGTTGGGCCATCGCGTAGTGCCAGTTACTCCAACCGGTTGTTAGTTACGCCAGTTATGCCGCGACAAGGCGGAATGGCATATTCGCTGACGGCGCCCTGCCGTCGCTATTCGCACCCCTTCATCTTGCTATTCGTGCCGCCTCAGCACTGAAGCAAATGTCCTAAGACGTTGCTCGTGACCCCAATTATGTCGCGGCATGCTCAAACTCCAAGTTACTTATAACTGGAATATTTATATAGGGATTTAAAATTATTTATATGCAGCTAAATATTACGCAAGTCTTCTTTTTGGTGATTACTTAAATGGTTATTACTTTCAACTATTATATTATATTATTATACCTATAACTATTATATAGTATTATTATAACCTGACATGCATGCGCCTTGCAAAAAAAACAAATAAAAGAAACACAATGTTACACGAAATAAAAATAGGTTAGTCACTTGTATGTATTCATTTTACCTACTTTAACAGAAAATGATGTCAATAATAAGTAACAAAATGCCGTATAATAAAGAACAATTAAAATTGTGACCGCTACTCGAGTACCTATGGCTTTGATTCGCTTTGACTTTGATTTGCATAAGAAGTTAGTTAAATCGAAGTAAGCAGTTTTTATTTTCTTTTTATGGTGTTGTGTAAGTATGGCAATTTGTAAAGTTACTTGGCAGTACGATTATGAAAATAAACAGTTTATATTTAAATTATATTTCTGGCAATAGTGGAGGTAATACTTTTCAGTGTTTAGTTAAGTGCACTACCTAGTGCAGCGTGAAAACCCCCGCTGCATAGTAATTAATGTTTAGGCCATCTGTATTTTTGTAGGGTACTAACCACGTTAGCTTGTCTGCAGTTTCTACTTGACATGAATAACTATTTGCCTTTGAGCTGACAGGTTGATCTCGTAGGTGGCGCTGTCGCACCACTTGTGCTGTATTTCCTTTCCTTAAGACTTCCATTAGACCTCCGTGAGTTTTTTCGTTTCGTGGTATTAATCTTATGATTTAGTTTTAAAAAATATTTAAAATTTGAATAGACGATTTTCTAGAATCCCTTCTTAGACTGTCAGAACTGCAAAACAAAGTATAGACAAGGCATTTTTTCTGGAAAATTTGACAAGGAAACATATCGATGTACTGAAATATCTCCGAATAAGCCTCATATCAGGAGTTGCGTTTGATATTTACTGAAGTCGTTCCACGGATTGTGCTGGTGGCAATATTTATTGGTCCCATAAGGGCATTGCCTGCCTCTAGTCTGCCCAGCTCTACTTAGCAGCCTTTCGAAGTGGTTGCTGTGGTAAATCGCTGCAAATTTCTGCTGCACGCTGTGCGAGCGTGGTGTTCGCAGTTCTCCGATTATTACGAAAGCCAGACGTCTGAAAGCGTTCTGGGTAAGAGTTGTTTGTTTATTTTCCATTTTGATTTGTAGTTATGTCAACTGTTGTAAATCTTACGTTTTCCAATTTCGTAGCTTTCTGGTACGGGTTACGTGATCTGCCATACCGTGAACCATTATTGACTCCGCCCCGTCTAATACCGGAGTACACCTGTGCTATGCGCTTTTTGGCTATCGGTGGCCGGGATCCCGCTAACGAGTTGGAGCGCAGAGACCTGCGCCGTGCGCCTTTCGGTGCCCTGTTCGTACCTTTACGTGGGTCTCCGTACGAAAGGCTCAACTTTACAAAATTAAACGTGTCTTGGGTGTGTCTCTGTTCTATTCTTTTTATTTATCACCACACTAGGTACTCACTGAGTTGACTACTAAAGCAAAGCAAACATCTCGCCGCGACATTTTAAACAGTAAATAAGATGTTATTCTTAAAATGTATAAAACTCGAAACACAGATTTTTATTTCGCACACACGCACACACACTTTCTCACAAATATTAAATTGTGGACTTTATTTAGAGACTAATTCACTTTTCACATAAATCATAATCATTGGCTAGTTGATCTGGTTACTCTTGTTAGTTAGTCATATACATGTTATGTCTTGTGCTGAATGCTGTGTAAGCCGACACCGCGGCTGCGCCTGCGAGCGCGGAGGCACGCCGCTGCCCTGCAAGGCCACTCGGATATTATTCCGGCCCGGGCGGAGTCCACCCCTGCATATTCATGTCCTCGATTCAGAGACGCGTATTAATTTGCATCCCGATCCACCACTGCCCTCGCTACATTGTCCACTTTCGTTTCTTTGCCACGTGTCTCTGCCCCAGTCTCAGAATTCCAATTTCACGTAAAATCGGTCCGGCAACACGTGTATCTATAGTCTATGTTATTATTATCACATACCTCAAAATAGAAGACTAACTTTTAATCTATTATATTATATCCACACAAATGTATTACATAGAATGTAGAAAATGGAACTTATTATTTTTTCAAGCAGGTTTTTCTAATAGCTAATATTTATTTCCGAAGAAGGATTGTCTTTTCCATGAGGAGGGATAGGTATATAACTTATTAAATAATGTATTAACAAAATACTCGCATTTACGAGAGAATCTGATAGTCAATAGGTACTATACATATCTATAGTAGTAGTATTTTAAGGCACGTGTTACTAACAAAATATGGAACCAGTTTTCTGAATTAAATAATTTTTATTTTATTTTATTTATTTATTTGTATATATTTAATAACATTTACCTTATTGTAGAAAAACAACACTGTTATTTCTTTATATGTATTAACGTGTATACACTCAAATGCGAATAAAAACAATGCAACAAGCTATTTTGCGTTTAAATATTGTTGTAATTATTCCAATATTTACCTAACTGTTTCATTATTCATATGTATTCACATCGATATATAAGAATTGCGTGGTAATAAATCATGTCCGATTTTAAAACACTCAAGCACCCACATAGAGGTGGTCTGAGTGCTCCATAAATCAGCATGTGCGGTGCTTTATGTGAAGTTCGGGGGCAGCTACGTGCACTTCCAAACCCGTATTACGTATATTGAAAGCGATTCCCATGTACGGGACGCCTCAACGTCGAAATCAAATAAGGCGGCTTGTTCACGAAAAAAGCAGCCATCGAAAACTAAGTCTCCACTGTCAACTAGTAGGTCTGGGTAGTTCAAACCGCAATTAGATAGCCAACTGAGTATTCTTTTTTATGTGTAAGAATCTAAAACCTATCCATTTTTCCTTAAAAGTTGTGAAATCCTACATAATGCCAGTTAAGGCTTAAAGCTAAAATGATTGTAATTAAGAGTCTGGAATGATATTCGCGCAACATTATAGCATCGATAATCTATTTGAGTAAAGGAAAAAAAGGAACCTCTATGCTATGACCCAATCGTGAAAATTACAAAATCCTAGACTACAATCCAGAGATTTCGAAAGTTAGTCCAAAAATGGATAGCAGCTGATAAAAAATATCCATAACGCCACTCAAATCGATAGGCGAAAAGACCTTCTTTTTGATCAAATTCTTTAAAAAATGTCATTTCATATTGAAAACCTGAATTATACAACAGTGGCTACTTTTGTGGACAAGCGTTATGGGGTTTTCAAGCATAGCTATACAATTGTAACTTACTTATAAATCCCGATATTTTGTCGCAGATGCGTCACAATATTGTTGGTATTCGATTAAAAATAATCTTTAACCAGTGGGTATTATATAGGATGAACCTTCCAGCTGGCCTAAGGCTATATTTTATCCCTTGGCTCCGCCTGGGTTCTCTGCGCGGGCTGAGCCGCGCGGGCAGCTAGTACGTTACTGAGGTTTAGACTAGTGCGTCCCCTATTTTTTTACCCGACTGCTGAAGGAAAGGAGGGTTATGTTTTTCGAGCGTATGTATGTATGTAAATATGTATGTATGTGTGTGTTTGTCTTATTCTTTGGCACGCCCTGAAGCCTAAACCGTTTGACGGATTTCGACGTTTGAGGTGTCGATAGATTCCTCTTAATCGTGGGAGTGACATGGGCTATAATATTTTCAAAAAAGCAGTTCGGTTTTTTGAAAAATCTTTTGATTTCACTTGTTATTTGAGTATTTCATTTACTTTCCACCTACCCTATACATACAATAGCATGAGGGTCTACTAGGTCAAAAGATCACAATAGAAGTTTCCATCGACACTACCCATTAATTCTAGATCATGTTCAGTGTGGATCGCGGCTAGTTCGTTTATGGCATTACCTATATGGCACCCCAGCACCATCTGACTGACTGACAGCATCCGCCGTACATTCTGTATTAGTCATACGACTCGTGCAGTAGCGATTACGGAATTATACACTTCAGCAGAGCTAAAAAAAACTAACCGCTTTTATCTACATTTAATATTTTTTTCATGTCCAAAACAGTTCATTAACTATTTCTTATTTGTTAAATAGTGATGTATGATGTATGTCTACATAAAATGTGTTATTTGAAGTAATTATAAGCGTTTAACCTTTGTATTCCACTTACAAAATGTGTTGTCTCCCGCAATGTCTATCTTTTGTCATATTAAAATAAAGGGCATGCAATGGTACATCCCGAGTTTAGGTCACAAATACCGGCCCAGGAAAAATTTGGATAGCAAAAAATCGCATCCAAATTGCATCCAGTGGGGGCTGGATAAGGCTCCAAATTGCTCTTACAAATATCATGACAGACTATAAAAATCCATCCTCTGTGTTCTGATTTCGATAACTTGAAAGTACTTTACAGCGAGGTAAAAAAGTGTATAAATAATCAGAGCATGCCGAGAAGTTGTGAAATGCGAAAGCACTTGGCATTTTCTTTGTTGGAAGGTATTTTGTTGTGAAGCCCAATACTGTCGCAGATCGGTTCCGGTGCCTGGTACTTTCTTTGAAAGCCTGTACTATTGGTACAGAGACTTCCACAGAAACTAATTAAATGCGCACATCGAGCAATCGAACGGATCCACTCAAGAAGTTCTAGGGGTGTTTCCACCTATGATGTAGGTATCTAAGTATCGCATATTAAATTATGTTCACTCATGATATTTCGTGGTCGAAATAAGCTTTTATGTTTGTGAGGAGCACTTCCGTTAGGACTTTATTATTTCAGTAATGTATTATTATTTCTTTGTGTTAGTTAGAAACTCCTATTGTAAATAAGTTATTTGGATGGAAGCATTTTCGTGATAATATTTGTCATAGGTGACACAGAATAAAATCGAACAAAATTGTAGAATCATTTTATATTATCAAATTTGTTATACACCATTTTTTCATGTTTATTAAAAGATTTATGTTCTGAAATGTTGAAAGATTCCTAAATTCTATATTTTCTAAAAGTCAACATTTTCAGCGTTCAAAAAGTACTTTTTCGAAATTTCATGATCGAAGATCTCACGAGAGAAGATAGAAGATATTTGATATGGAAATCTAACTTGAGTATGAGTGGATTTTTTGCTCCTGAGTGCAGAATATGTATTTCTCTTGTGATCCGTTTGTTGGCTTGGTCATGGAAATATTAGAAATGAATGGACATAGTCCCGCTTTTGTGCGTTCCGATAAAATAGTTGGCTGAACCTGGATATTACACGGCTGTTTCACCCTGTTTGACCCCGGGTTTGATGCGGCAGAAGAAATCGCAAAACGGATGTAGGTTCTACCTATTTGTGTTGTGTTTAACTCTGCTCAGTAATGTTGGATAATATACCCACTTAGTAAAAAATTATGTGTCAAATTATAAAGTTGCATTATGTTTCTTAGAAAAAGAAATAATTTATTTGGGAGTTATTTTTCTTTATTTACTTAATTAGAAACTAAGTGGTTCTCCTTAGTGTCATCTTAGATCTAAAACAAAATGGCGACATTAATACTTAAATGTATACCATCGAAATAAAGTCATTGCTTAGAACATAACTTTTACTGCAAACATGCATGTTTTATGGTTGCACAAAACATTTAGTCATTAACACCAAACAAACATTTAAACGTAGCACACGTTCGGGGACGATGTTATTTAACGATTACGGTCGAGACTGTATCGTACTGAAGTGATAAAGTGTATGTATAAAATAGTGGCGAAATTAATAAGTTCGTAGTTAAGAGGCCATCAGACAGAGTTGGCGGCGAAGCGTCGCGAGAGTATAAACGAGCGAGCACGATGCACTTAACGGTGGTCGGCTCCGAACGCTAACTGACGTTAACAACCGAAAGGCTAACATTAATATTATTAAGTGTTTATTTTGTTGCATAATCTACAATTTAAACCCAACTCTTGCAGGTGTTATGTTGCAATAATAATGTAAATTGTGTACTTATGATAAGCTAGCTATGATTATTTTCTGGTACCTATTTTCTCGCGATAGTTTTGAATGTCACGTTTAATTTATGCAGCAGACATGTCCATTGTCTAGATGAACTCTTTTAAATTAGTTTTTATAATTGTATGTATGTTAGTCTTTAACGAATTTGTTATATGAGCCTTAGATGCCTGAATTAAATGAATTATGATTATTACATCAAATAGGCCTCCTCAAATACTAGTAATACCTTCAGTAGGTACAGTATTGACATTTCTAACAGACAAGTAGTCGGATTTATTTTGAATGCAATCCTTAGTCATTCTTAATTAGAAGACTAGTATTTAAACAACCCTGTAAGTACTATTTTTTTACCCGAGAGTAATTTATACAACGGAGAAACGTCGTTGTAAGATGTGATAAGTAGGTCTTACGTAGTAGGAAAGTTGCCGGTTTGTTAGAGCGGACTTCTCTGCTACAAGAGGCTTGGTTAGCGAGTCACATTGTTTCAAAAAAACCTTTGCCCGGGCTTCACAGAAATTCACCGCTGTTTCTTTATCGTTATATTAGCTTCGTTTCTAAAGTTTTTCCTTTATTTGTTGATCTTTTGATTTTCGCAACTTTGATCTGAGGTTTGGCTTTGCTTTCGGCCGTGGTCACCAAATACCTATCTATTTTTTGTTTTTCTTAGATTAATCCCGGTTTTCTTTTACTTAAAATCGCCGTTCATCTCTACTTTGATGGACAAGACGGCAGAACCTAAAATTTATTAGTTCTAGAACTGTGGAACAATCAATTATGGTAGGTATTCGGCAAAAAAAAGTTTTCGTAATCTAAATAGTAGGTATGAATCGTATAATTGATGTTCGAAATTACTTTTCCGCCAAATCCAATTAATTTTTCATCTATATAATAGCTTGGCGGATTTCGTGTTGCAAATAACTCGTACTAAAAATTGATAAACGATCTAGTTTCATCGTACCTACCGATTGGTGTGCCAAGCCAGAGATTAACGAAATCATCCGTGTAAAAATGTGCAATATATCGGATTGGTTGTTCCCATCGATCATCGAGATAATCGTGGGTGGTCCCGAAACGATTATTTGCACATCCGACCGTCGACTGATAGCCGGCGTTTTACGCAGTGATCTCGAATCTCCACCAACGGGGCGAACGCTCGCCGTATCGCCGTCCGCATCGCTTCCCCACATTGTTTCATGAGAACAAATTTATAACGAAATAAATTGGACTAGCACTACCAAAAAGATATTTTGCAAGTTTCATGCATACAGCACAGGCCGCGAGATAAAAACAATTTATATGAGAATTTACCCACCTATTCTATTCACTATCATCTACTTTATGCTAGAGTACCATCAGCATCATACATATAGGCATTCCAGGAAATGAAAAAGTAGACAGCTTGGCTAAAGAAGCCTGTCAGATTGGAACCCCATACAACATATTACCTTTCTATTCCGAATGCATCAAATTGATTAAAAAACAATGTCGTCAAAAGTGGAAAGCGTACTTCGATGAAAGGTCCAAACAAAAAGGCATTTGGTACAAAATGATCCAACAAGAACTAATAAATACACCATGGATTGATTGCTCCCTTAGTCGTCAAGATATTGTTATAGCACAAAGACTTCGTTCCGGCCATATTCCACTTAATAAATTTGGATATATGATCCGCAAAGTTCTGATACCGAACTGTACATAATGTGATAACGTTGAAGACGTATGCCATATCTTGATAGAATGTGTGCGGAATGACTCGTTTAGAAGCCAACTGAAGATATCCTGTAGCACCTTGTTAGATGTTGGTGGGTCCAATAGCGCACTGGCTTTTCCACTGTCGGACGAAGCTAGGGCATTATATAAGCTAGTGAAGATAGGTATCAATAATCGACGTTAAGGTGAATATTTGTTGATCATATGGAGCGTCATAATCGTCAAGCGATAAAGCTCTTTAAAAAAGATTTAAAAAAATATGCTATAGTAGCTGCCCGCGCGGTTCGTCCATGTATTACCTATACAGAACAAAAGCGAAGCGGCGGGATAAAATATGCCATATGTCTATTCCGAAGGTCCATTCTATATACTGGTGAAACGATTGTTGAAATCAAATGACTAGTTACGAAAATTACCATCACACAAAATTACAAAGCTCCAAACAAAACTACCAAGACTACAGAACAAATATTCGTGATCATCACACAAATAAATGTCCTTACCGCGATTCGAACCCGGGACTGCCGGCTTCGTAGACAGGGTCACTGACAACTAACTAAGCCAAAGTGGTCGTCAAATAACGTTAGTACAGATAGGTAACAAATTATTGACATGTTCTTTTAAAGAGCTTTAGTTGCTATTATTTGGCGTTGCTATTTATGATTTTGTATACCTGACTACTTTCTTATAATTTGCAATACCTTCTATACAAATATTATTTATTGCTCACCATAAAAATAGTACATAATTTAAAGTAAAAGTAAATTACAAATAAACAATAGTAGACAACAGGCAGTCTCGTCGCTAAAAAGCGATCTCTTCCAGACAATCTTTGGGTATTTGAGACGACGCAATTAATTTAATTTAGTCGGGGTACTAAAAAAATATAGATCTATTTACTCCAGCCCATACAATATCGATGTTTAATCTTAATCAAGTCCAACCAACCACCACTGCACAAATTGCGTTGTTTCTTTGTGTGAAATTATATAAAATAGTATTCCCGGGTGATGTTATCGTGTTATTCCCGGAACCAAATTTTAATAAAATGTGACCTTATGTATACAAGCGTTCGTGCTCGGAATGGATCCAGGAAATGTACATTTGAAGGCATGTGGTTAATGTAATTTTACTTGCGTAATCCGGTGGCTTCAACTGAACTGTGCACTGAATTAGTTACTTGCTCTCACTGCACATTTGTTGCAAGGTTTAGACCATGTCTTCATAGCTATAATTAATATCCCTATTCATAGTAGCATAAATAATGCACAAGTTGTACCTAAATCATGAAAAATTATTGTTATAATTTACGAAATATGGAAACATTTCCGTAATAAAAAGAGAGTCACGAGGGAGGGGGAAATATAAGTAAGCACCTACGAAAGAATGTAAGTGAAGTAATCATAATGAGGTTTATGGTTTGCCATAAACAAGACAGAAAAACAAAATAAACTTTTGTAAATAAATATTTACTTTGAATCTTCGTTTTTATTATAGGCCGTAAGAGCCCATAATTGGTAAAAGTGGCACCGAAAATTCATGTGCTCTGCCTATCCCTTCTGAAAATACGAACGTAAATGTATGCCCTCCGGCCGCGATGGCAACTGAGTTTGGTAACCAGTTGCCGAAAAGTAATGAACATTCTTCTTACGCAACCAGTTGCCAAACACGAATGACTATTCTCGTTACAGAACTATTTACTTTTACCTTCGTAGTTTCGCAACCAGTTGCCAAAAAATAAAAAAAAGTCTTATTATGCAACCAAAATTACTAAAGGATTAAACATACATTCCAACCTTTTTCAAGCTAGATGTATTCTCGTTACGTTTTCTGTCTGACATAGTTGACATCTATCAATTGATTTGCCCTATTAATAAAGGTTATCGATTATTTGCTGTGTTATATCTATTACAAAACAGTTTACATCTAGAATTTATAGAAGTAAATCAGTCATCTAGAAAGCTAACAACATGTCTACTTCAAATATATACCCAACATCAAAAATTGAGTTCATTAGTTCAAGAAGAGGAGGGGTTTCAATTTTATACGATGGTAGGCGTTACACCCGTAAAAAAAAATATGTAAACAAAAATTCGTTTTGGAAATGTGGTGCCACAAACGGATGCAGCGGTAATATTACTCTAAATACTCGCAATGAAATAATCATGCAGAAGGCACATAGACACGATTGTAAATGTGATTTTGCAAAAATGTTGCTATTAAAGAAACTGGATGATCTGAAAATGCAGAGTAGTTGCAATTTCGAGTCAATTCCTAAACAATACGATGGTATGATACGCGATTTGAAAAACAGTGGACATCATTTCATCAGTGATATACCAAAGTTCAGCAGTGTGAAAACTTGCCTCTATAATGAGCGTAACAAAGTAGTTGGGGCCAAAAAAGTGCGTTTCACACAGACCACGGATGTTGTAATACCCGAGAAGTATCAACATTTGTTATCTTTGCGAGTATGAGGATGGAGATTTTAGAATCATCGTATTTTGTGTTGATGATGTGAGGACAAAATTGAGTAACTACAAACATTTCTTTGCTGACTGAAATTTTCCCTTTTAAACATCGCTGAACTATTTTCTTTATTCGGTTTTCTTTTAGCAGGGTTCTTCTTTCTCGGGGATTTTTCGTCAACAAATGTAGTTTAATAATATTTCCTCTTTTTAATTCTAACTAAACAAACCTAACAAAATAGCCGTGACCAAATGAAACTCATTTCGCGTGACGAGTGATCACCTAATCCATACAATGTGGGAGGAAAACATGGTAAAGGGTTAAGTGAAAACTACTCGTGTATTGTCTAAACTATAAGGGTTCAGTTTAATTCTTTTGAAAGAAATGTGACTTTGGATTTATTACTGAGTTGTGAACTGAGAATGTTAAGTCCTGTTAAGTAACCAGATTTGAAAAATTCTTAGGTGGCAACTATAGTTCTGTAACAAGAATAGTCATTCGTGTTTGGCAACTGGTTGCGTAAGAAGAATGTTCATTACTTTTCGGCAACTGGTTACCAAACTCAGTTGCCATCGCGGCCGGAGGGATGTATGTGTGTGTATCCCTGGTAGGAGTTTATTATTCTAAAGCTCATACAGCCATGCCAAACGGTGGCATTGTTTATGGTTTCGGCAATAAACTATAATGCCACATATGATGATGATCACAAAGTGTTGGAATTAAGTATCTACTTATAGAAAAAACTGACGTGCTTTGTAATTCAAAGTGACCACAGAAGTTGCCCAACTAATATTAATTGGAAAACACTGGACAGATCCGACGCCTCTCGAGCACCGACAAAGTTTGAGGCTTCTTGTAACCAACAAATGACGGCCTGCACTCCACGTCAAAGTCAAACGTCTCCCTTGTGTGTGTAACAAGGCAAGCAAAGAGTTTTCTAATGTAGCAGCATAAGACATACACTCACCATATCGTAGTAGTAAAAGCTTTTAATCGATGAGAAGGCCTATATATTTAGCAAACAATAAATCTTTGTTTCAATATTTTACCTTCATAAAAGAAAGAAAGAAGACATTTATTCACTACACAAAAGACACACAGAGACAAAGAGAGTAAACATACAATACAATTGACACATATTGTGTGTGTCATAATCATAACACGTACGCACAGGTAAAGATACGCTTGAGACTCCATAGGCTACGGTTTCTGCCTACCAGCTGAATAATACCTCCATTAGATATCTCTTAAGGACGTGGGTAACTAGTGAATATATTCGAGCTCAATACCATTCTGGTAACATCAGTGTGCGTGTCTTGTCTAACGAGTAATGGGTAATGAGTGTGTCTTATACCAATTATACTGACTCATACGAGTAAGTACAAGTATTTCGATATACAATCAGAAGCTGCGCACGTATATTGAATAGGTACTCTAAATAACAATATGTATACAATAAGTGTAGAATGATCCCAGTCTATTTCCAACGGCATTATGGTGAATGGTTCACGACATCTACAGCAATTTATTGATGTTGATTGGTTCTTGCAAGGATTAACAGTCATTGTCTTTGTAACCTAGAGACTAATAGGTACCTACATTAAAATGTCACCAAAAACTTCCACTAACTTGTCTTCTCCGAACGGTCCTATATCCATTGGTAACCGGTCACACGCACTGATTTATAAGCGCACTTAGCCGAACTACTCATGTGATTGAACGGTACTTTAATCCGAGCTCGACTTTTATTCTAGATTTTTATTACTGACCGTCAAATATAACATTTATTCGTTCGTAGCAATTTCCTTTTATAAACGTTGAGAATTGGATGAGAATACAAATACCTGATGATACTTTCATTGAATAATTCAGTCAAAGAAGAATGTTTCTCTTTCCGGTAGTTAAAAGTAGTGGTAGCTCTAGCTAGAATACGCGAGCAAGTCTTTAATTTTTTTTTGATTTTTGAAAAAGTGACTCGTCGAAAAACTATATAATTAATGAACTTGCTCACAAAATTTCACTAGAATCGGTTGAGAAATGCGACCTGTGGAAGAGAACAGATAATATATATAAACTTATGAGATAAAATAAAAAATAAACTTATACGGGTTTTTAAACCCGGCACTTGTGGATCCGAATAAGCCAAATAAAATTCATATACCTGACTTAAATAAGTAAAAAGTAATAACGAATATACATATAGAAAGTAATTATGTACATCCCTTGTATATATTAATATTACACACACTACTATGTTTAAAATACAACTTTATTTAAAATAAACAACTTATATAGATTTTCAAAATTGTGGATTTGAATAAGCCAAATACATTAACATTATTAAAATAAAAATAAATAATAAAATAAAATAATATATACCTATATATAATATGCATATAGATAGGTATATAAAATATTACCATATATATGCAAAATTATATGCTTAAAACAGTATCACTACGGTAACCAACAATTAGCTTATGTTTAAAAGTTTCGTTTAACTGGCCCTGTAAACAAGTCAAATAGTTATGAGTCGCGCTATCAAAAAACACGCTTTTATAAATGCACGTAAAAACCAAAAATAAATTATGGATCGTTCAAGTTGTCTCTATGTCTGGGCTGAAGTGTAAACTATGTGCTTTTAATTATAATATTTGATTGTAAAGGCGTGGAGCGCTGGGACAGGAAAGACTTTCTTGTAAACAAATACTAATACTAACTTCCTGGCGGAAGCTGCAGAAAGTCTTTCCTGTTCCAGAGCCCCACGCTTTTACAATCAAATAGTATAATTAAAAGAACATAGTTTACACTTCAGACCAGAAATAACAGCTTAAACGATCCATAATTTATTTTTGGTTTTTACGTGCATTTATAAAAGCGTGTTTTTCTAGTGTTTTTTAAACTATTAATTTATTTTATACTTTTAAGTCTTTGATAACGAAATATTTTTAACATTTATACATTTATTTCAAATAGGCGAATGAGCCCGCATCCTCTCCATCTCCGCCAGTGCGTCTGTATTGCATGGTGTTTTACCTGTCAGCTTAGAACAATCTAGCTCTTCAATCTGGAGACCACTAAGAGTGCAAACACGACTATGATACGATATTCCACTTAATCGTGGTCAAAGTTCATTACAAGACCTTTCTAACAAGTCCAAACACGGCTATGATAAGATATTTCATCATGTAATGCCAGTGCCTATCTTCCGGTTTTACCTGTCAGCTTAGAACAGTCTAGCTCTTCAATCTGGAGACCACTAAGAGTGCAAACACGACTATGATACCATATTCCACTTAATCGTGGTCAAAATTCATTACAAGATCTTTCTAACAAGTCCAAACACGGCTATGATACGATATTCCATCATGGAATGCCAGTGCCTATCTTCCGGCTTCATCATCAGACCTTGAAACCTAATCGTGGTCAAAGTTCATTACAAGATTTTTCTAACAAGTCCAAACACAGCTATGATACGATGTTCCATCATGAAGTTCCAGTTCATATCTTCCGTCTCCATCATCAGATCAGTTCGACAGTACCATATTATTGTATTGTCATCAGAACTACATACAGCTGCCAATTTTCAAGACGCTACGATCCTTGGAAGATGGTTAAATTAGTTACCTTAGATTCCATTACATACTTAGTTACATACAGGTCGACCTAATAAAAGCGTGTTAAAAAAATACCCTCGTATGTTCCTGTTACTAACCACTTAAATCTAAACCTTATGTTAAAACCATATAGGGTCTATTACTAGTTCAATTTTTCTATCTGAACCCTAAGTTCAATATAAATATTATTGTTTGTTGAACACTGTAATGCTTGCATATTGCGTAAATTGTAATAGTTTTAGATAAGGTACTCGTAACAATTTATAAGTTGTCTTGTAAGGGAAATACTTCATTTCTTTGGACAATAAAGTTTCTTTAAGCCGAACAGCGCAACAGACACCGGACACCGGACACTGGACGCCGTAGAGACACACGATTGCCCAAGCTGAAGCATAGAACTTCGTTCGCTTCGTTCGCTCGTTCGATTAGAAATATTGATACATTTACTGCAGAGAACGGGAACAAGCAATTTGCAGATAAGTCAAATTATGCAGAAGAAACAAAGCTGAGTCCATCTTTAAATACGAATCCATGAATTGAACATTCCTGCCGAGGCATTTAAAGTGCTGTTTAGTTCATGTTCTCCAACAATGCGAGGAAATTACATAATATTATGATGGCAATGCTCGCCACCATATTTAGTTTTAAAAGTAGACGACTCATAAAAAAAATAATTGAAAAATATAATACTTTCGTTGGACTAATTTTGTTGCGCAAAACTAAAAATCAATCAGAAAAAATTACTGTATTACCTATTTAAAAAAAATATGGCATGTAAATTATAGCGCATATTAGTTAATTTGAAAATTTTATTTCGTGTATGTATTTTTTTATTCTAAAGCATTTGAGTCATGCTCATGTTTAAAGACGTCACTTGTATCACTTGTAAATGCAAGCTTTTAGTCTATGGCAATTAAAAATAAACAATACAAAAGCAAACTTCTAATGTACGAACATTTGGCTGTTTACAGTCTGTTTTCATTTCATACGCTTTCTCGTCCGCTGCCGTAGGGCGGTATCTCTTTAATATTTTTTATGCTTTTAAACTTGCGCTTTTCGATAATTATTAAACTCACGTACCTACTTTCGAGCGAACAAGAATTTTAAGAAAGCTGAACCTGTATTAGATAAGATTTATTTCATTAATATTATTAACAACTCTGTGGAATTTAGGGGATCTTTATTAATTTTTTTATACGAAATATCAATAAGTAATCACTTTTCCCGAACTTGTTTTTTTACCTTTTGATTCTAGAATGCGTAGTGGAATGATCAGTGTTAGAAATGTGGTAAAATCAGATAACTAACACAATTTACTCGAATCCGGAAGCTTATGTTCAACTGTCATGATTCAACTTCGGGAGGGAAATTCCTACCTGGAATTTACATGACTTGATTACCTAGACATTTATCGCCGCGGAGAGTTATGTTAGCTACTGATATAACGTATAAAGCTAGTGGGCACATTTAAATCCGTAGGGACGGGCACAAGTAGGAATGAAATGAAACCCGTCAAAATAAACAAGGCATTTCAAACATTTACCGACGACACCCTTTGTTGAACAAAATAATGAGATTTATCTCATAGAAAACAATTTACACGTCTCTTTGTTTGAATAACTCATGGAAATTTATTTACATTGTCATGATTAGAGTGCATTATCTAGTAGGACAGAGCGCGTAAGGGACGATTTGCAAGGAAATATCTGTTTTTATCAGAATAGCTTATTTGAGTGCGGTAATAATATAAATATTAAACGAATATTACAGTGTTTGCGCACACGCCTCAACACTTCCACAGTCGTGAATTATTCAGCGAGGAGACGTGGTGACCCGCCGCCGCCCAGCCGAGTGGTTACTCCAACGCGGATACCATGCCCACCGACCCAACGCCAATTGTTTTCCATTCAGTATAACCCTCGCTGTATTATTTGTTATCTTCGCCGTTATTCATTGATTTGTTGCTACAATAGGGGAATTCCGACCGTCAGAGTAATAATGTTGGACACATAAATGTATTCTTGTAGGATATATTTGCTAGAAAGGTCCCATTCACTTATAAGGTATCATATAACGTATTTTCATGAGTGAGTATTCGGGTTGGCATTAGTGCAACTGGCGTGATAACTGGTTCGAATACGAGGTCCGCAGAGGCGGCCCCGTCCGGCACTCTCATATTTAAACTTTTACAAAGGACCAGACCCCGACGGCTACATAAATCACCCGAGCCTTCCTTCACACATCTCGCTCGAATTTAAATAGGCCCCTATGCAGGATCTCTCGTGATTTAGGACCTACGAGTAGGTACTTACAGAACACCACTGTTTTTTACTATTTGTACTTACTAGGTACTTGATTTATTAATAGCGAAATTTCTACAATGTTCTAACTGTGTACTAGGTACTAATTCATTTTATTATAAAAAAGTACCTCGTAAAATAAATTTAATCATTCGCATGCCGGAACGCAGATCTCTATTCTACCTACAAACGACATATCAACATATAACATTTATTGAGTGAGTAATGTGAGAAGTAAATAAACCCGCTGAGAATTCGCAATTAGCTGGGAAGACGGTACTTAGGAGAAGCCCGAGTGAGCACTAACCACTCGAGTACATTTTTAAATGTAAATCGAGCACGTAACCCCACGAGGTGAGCATGCGTTGCCTGCTCTGTCCGGAGAACAAATTACAAGACTGCACAAGCTCGTACAGACTCCGAGGCATTTAAAGTACTATTAAAGTCCGCTGAGAGGCCTGTACAGATTTCTAGCGAAAACCAAGGATTAAGAGCACTACGTGGTGTTTTTATATGGTTTGTTTGCTATAAAAAAAATGGTGATGTACCTAGCTGAGTATACACACTTGAATATTTGTAGTTAGACCTGCCTTCTTGCCATTAATTATAAATTAATCTCGAATAATGAAATATTGGTTTGGTTGGTTGTAGCTATATCACGTACCTATCTCTACTAGTATATACAGGGTGATTTAGGGGTCGTGGAGCAAGAATTACCAAAAGCGAATAAGATGGTCACATTGAACAACTTTTCCTAAGGGACTGACCACGAAATCGTAAAATAACCGGCCAAGTGCGTGTCGGATCACGCACAATGAAGGGTTCAGTGCCTATTAAAAGGGTCGTATAGTTACTAAAATCTTATGGCACTTACGTCCTTTTCTTTAAGGAAGGCAGTTTTTTAGAAATATATCGAAAACCTTTGAACCGATCTTGTTCAAAACAATTTTCGCTGAAATAATTTAATAAGCCAAGTTCATGATATTTGTCATATTTTTAAACCGTGGTTTCAAAAATTTGAGGGGGGGAACAATTTTAGTGACTTTCGGGGCGATTATCTCAGGCTCATCATCATCATCATCATATCAGCCTAAAGACGTCCACTGCTGAACATAGGCCTCCCCCAAAGCGGACTCCAGCGACCTTTACCAGGTCATCAGTCCACCTTGTGGGGGGCCTACCTACGCTGCGCTTTCCGGTACGTGGTCGCCACTCAAGAACCTTTCCGCCCCAACGGCCATCGGTTCTACGTGCAATGTGCCCCGCCCACTGCCACTTAAGTTTAGCGATTCGGAGGGCTATATCGGTCACCTTGGTTCTGCTGCGGATAGCCTCATTTCGTATCTCAGGCTCTATTCACTTAATCAAAATAATTGCTGAGAAACCTTATATTTATTTTGAAAGGCCTATCGATTGATGTTCCACACATGGGCTTGCGATGAAAAAAAAATTGTGACTTTCAGTTGTATGTATGGAGTGCACCCCTAAAAAAAATTATTTTAGTAATTTAATTACAAACCTATGTAGCAGCGGCTAACAAAATACGTCACACCTATCCTCAAAATTTTACACCTTATATTTTTCGAGTAAAATGCTTGTGACATACGGACGGACAGACAGACAGACAGACATAACGAATCCATAAGGGTCCCGCTTTTTGCCATTAAAAAAAAATCGGCTGTTCCATAAATTACTCTCACTTAGCTCACAGTTAACTCTTAATTGGATCTTATTTTTTTGCGATTTCGTGGTTGGGAAAAGTTGTTCAGTACTGTACTTTTGGTCATTCTTGCTCCCTAAATCACCCTGTATAATCTTATCAGATACCATTTGGATTTTTCCAGGAGAATTCTAAGTGAACTTGAAGTTTATACATTGGCGCGGGTTTTTCTTTTAGTTTGCTGCTCCGCCTCGCCCGTTGGCCGCCGCCTCGGTCCCGGCTCCAAGAGCTGCAAAACAACATCGAACATCTTCCTAGTAGCTCAATTATTTTTAACATCGGAAAAGCGTAAAACCATTTTTATTCCTGGGAACTTTAGCGATATTAGGTTAGAACAAAATGTACCTTTACTTAGTGCCTTTTGTAGCAAGACGCTGCCGGTACCTACTCATGCATAATGTATGGAGAGACGCCGCCAGCGCGCCATCTGATCGTCCGATAACACGGACCTTGTTTACACGGGACCCGCTAATCCTGTCTTCCGAATTTTAACAAGATTTGAGTGATGTTCCGATCCCGGGCCAAATTTGTTGGCTCCATATAGAGCCTCCCGAGATTACCAAGATAAATTGCCTGTATCTTCCTGTGGAGTCAGTAAATGAGCTCAACCGTGCAAAATTCTTAGATTACGTAACATGTCCTACAGTCACCTACCTACTTCGCCTTTTACTTCCTCTTCAGAAACTTATATTATTATTCAAATGTAATAAACCTACAACTTAAAGCCTCACTTATAAGATTTGTGACTGTTGAAATGAAGTTTGCCCAACTGACGAGTTTAGATTCAGGAGAGTCGTTCATTATTTATGTAACGCAGTTGAAACAAGCGCCGGGCGTTTTTCACCGGAGCTTGGCTAGCTTCCAAGAAATGATGTACGCGGAGTGTGATACATACGTGATGGGAATTACTCAAGTCAACCTGTCAGTGCCTGCCTACACTATGACTTACTTGTATATTATATTGGAATAATAACTTAATACTGAGATAGATACATAGGTATTGTGTTTCGCTAGTGTTACCTAGTTATCAGCCTGTTTATGATCAAACTTTACATTTGGCATTCGTGTTACGTCATTATGGCATTCGTGGAAGTTGCTACGGTTGGCTACGGACATATTTATGTAATCGGAAACAAAAAACTGAGATCCGAAGCTACCGTCCGAAAACGAGATATTTGACAAAAGTGCTTTCAGATGAAGCTTTCGTCAACATGGACGTACCGCAAGGTAGCATACTAGGACCGCTTTGTAATATTACTCGTAACAAGGTTCCTCTCTTCGCTGACGACTGCTATATAATCATTCTTGGCAATAACTCCATAACTTATCAGTCAGAAATAAATATGGGTAGTATTTAATGAGGTTAACAACAGGTTGCAGCAAAAAAAATTGAAGGTGAACATAGGCAAAACCAAATATATGGAGTTTTACGCAAAACAATCCTAAAAATTTGGTGATATTATATAATCAGGAACCGATAGAGAATGTGGAGTAAGAACCACTGATTCATGTAGACCTCTGTTCTGAAAATTAAAAATTATTCCGTTACCTACTCTGTGCATATACGAAATGTGCCTATTTGTGAAAACTCGCATAGATACGTACAAAGTTATATCAAATCCAAGGTCAACATCTAGGTTGCATGGATTGATTTTTGCTATCCAAGAAATAAATCTGAGCACTTTGAAAAAAGCATACTGTACCTACATGTTCCGACCATGTTACAACCGATCTTGTTCAAAACAATTTTCGGAAGGATAATTGGCAAAAAATTTCAACCATCTAATAGAAATTAAGTCCCTAGAGTTCATACAATTTTTTTTTTAAATGGTGCCTAATAACGGACATTTTTTAAATAAGAATTCATAATATTATGACATGAGCAAATCCGTTAATTACGCAACGCGCTGGTAGGAGAATCGCCAATCTAGCACGTCTGTTCCTGACATTTTGTTGTACATAAATTACATAATCATTAATTTTGTTTTATCTCATTTTAATTTTAGTCTATTTGTCATTTATCTCATTTTCTGGTCTTTTTAGGGTTCCGTAGCCAAAATGGCAAAAACGGAACCCTTATAGTTTCGTCATGTCCGTCTGTCCGTCTGTCCGTCTGTCCGTCTGTCCGTCTGTCCGTCTGTCCGTCTGTCCGTATGTCACAGGCATTTTACTCGAAAACTATAAGGTGTATTTGAATAAAATTTTGAGGAAAAGTGTATTTTGTTAGCCGCTACATAGTTTTGTAATTAAAATGACAAAAAAAAATTTTTTAGGGGTGCTCTCCATACATAAAACAAAAAGTCAAAAAAAAAATTTTCATTGTGACCCCCCGTGTGGCACATCAATCGATAGGCCTTTCAAAATAAATATAAGGTTTCGTAGCATTTTTTTTTGATTAAGTGAATAGAGCCGGAGATAATCGCCTCGAAAGTCACTAAAATTCTGTCCCCCCCCCTCTAATTTTTGAACGGTGTATTTTAAAAATATGGAAAAATTCATGGACATAGGGCTTATTAATTTCATTCACCGAAAATTGTTTTGAACAAGATCGGTTCAGAGGTTATCGAGATATTGCTGAAAAACTGCCTTCCTCAAAGAAAAGGACGTAAGTGCCGTAAAATTTCTATGACGATACGACCTTTTTAATAGGCACGGAACCCTTTTTTGCGTGGTCCGACACGCACTTGGCCGGTTTTTTCCTGTTTATTTTGTTTTATTTTATTTTCTGTTCTCATTATCACATAGCATTTTGACATGTAAATGCTAATTTTTATAATTATTATTATGTAATTTAACGCTCCTCAAAAATGTTTTGCACGCCTGCACGCAGGTTGAATGCACTGGACTATTGTATTGTACTTTTAAGAACTATGTAACTGCATTCCGAGCAAAATAAAAATCTTTGAACCTTTGAATCTTAGCATGACATTGATATTTCTATTTTTATTATTATTTAATTAATATTCTTAATATTGACATCCATGTGTAATTTTAATTTTATTTCTAGGACATAACATTTTAATGACATTCTGCTAAAATCCTAAAATATTGTACGCCATGGCCATCACCTTTAAAATTACTCACTTTCACACAATAAATTATTCGTTTTGGTGTGCAGCATAATTGGCTACTTTCCTAAAAAAATATATTTAGTCCGTCAGTTAGATTATCATAACATATTGGACAGGTATTTTTTTGTTTGTCAATTAAACAAAAAAAGATGAAGATATAGCCCGTTAAAGTTCCGCGTGACGTCACATTATGGTACACTTTTTATCATAATGTGGCGTCACGCGGAACTTTAACGGGCTATATCTTCATCTTTTTTTGTTTAATTGACAAACAAAAAAATACCTGTCCAATATGTTTTGATAATTTTACTGACGGACTAAATAGAATTATATTTTTTTAACCCAGGAAAGTACCCAATTATTGTCGTCTCAATCTTTTCGGAAAATGCGACTAAGTAGCGAGATTTGAACAACGAGTACCCTCCTCACTAATTAATTGAAAATTTGTAGCTCTAAGTTAACCGCGTGATGAGTTTGCAGAAGTTGACAGCTGTTTTGCCTGCGACCGAGAACAATAAATTTTGATCAAATCTTAGATGTGAAGCGGTGGAGGTCGCCGGGGCGCGGGCGCCCCTGGGCCTGCGCGGCGGGCCCGAATAATCGCAAGTTAACTAACCGTGGTGCGGCCGCTGCCCGCCGCCGCCGCGCAGCCGCGTCTTCGTCGCTCCGATACTTCCGTAATGAGCTCGAGACAATCTTTTATTGTCTGTTTGGACTGGGATAAATGGTGATAGATGACCCTCTGTGCCTTCCAGATTTCGAGCCAGCTCTATCCGTCTCCCAATTTATAACGAGAGTATTCACAGCGCGCTCATCCTTCGTATATTAGACGCTTTACGTCTACGAGCCCCTTTTTATACTACATAAAAAGTCTCGCCGCGTATTTTTCCGCATTCATTTCTGGCCTAATGAAATGCGAGCAACTCGTATGCAGCAACTTTTTATGCTAGACTCGGTCGACGGACTCGTTTTGAGGAAATGTCGCGCTTATGAAAAATAGAGAACATTGTGTTGCGTTTTTCATCACGCGGCGCGCGTGGGTTGCGCGCGACTAAACACAGGGCGGCTTGTGCGTCTAAACAAAAAGCACCGCGCGATTTCTGTGCCTGTACGCGAACGTCATTATTACGACAGATGTATCGAACCTCAGACAACTTTTAATTTCCTCGTGTATACGTTTCCTGCCGCACTAACCAAAACCTTTATTATTATTTAGCTTGGGTTCTGCTTAACCCCTGTGGGACTTTGGGTAACATTTTGAGAAAGTGGAAAAGTTTTTGCTCGTAAATTTTGCAAATAATCAGAAAACTTGTCTAATGAGTCGGACGCCCAACACGGTAAGGGTTACCTATCATAAGCTCGAAAATTGTTATTCCGATTATTAAAATCCCGAAAACGTTGCCCTTTTTTTAGTTGGCCGAAATTTTGTTTGCCTGAAATTACATTTCCCATATTATTATTTTCCCAATTCTCAGTTGGTTGCAATTTCACTTCGCTTATGATTCGAATAGACACTTATTAAAATTCCGAAGTATCATTTGTCAACTAGTTTTTGGTGCCGAAAAGTATTAAGTTCGAAATATCATTATTATTAGCTTCGCCCCCGTCCCCCTTTTTGGGGT
This sequence comes from Epinotia nisella, assembly GCA_932294315.1. Classification (NCBI taxonomy): domain Eukaryota; kingdom Metazoa; phylum Arthropoda; class Insecta; order Lepidoptera; family Tortricidae; genus Epinotia; species Epinotia nisella. The sequence continues at coordinate 10,819,286 of OW028677.1, read as the reverse complement.
TTTTAAGAAGTCGTGCAGCACTCTAGTTGCTATTATGAGATTTTTACAGTTCGTTATTACGAGATTTTTTTTTTCTTTTTATTTAGGTAAACAAAGAGTCACTACAAGTAAATCTTAATATTAATTATCCTTATACATTAATACAATATGTGTGACCAACACCGTTCACCACATATTATTATTTGTGAGGGATCAAAGTCCTAACCTAACCCTCTTTTTAACAAAAGTTTATTTTGCATAGTAATGTGAAAGTGTACTTCTGTAGGATTTTTAGCATATCTGTATGTTTTTTTAATCGTGACGGTAAAATGATATTAGGGAAAATGAGATTTAGATCTTACGTAGCATCGGAATTGTGAAAAGGTGGTTAACAAATCGGTTGTCAAATAATAAAGTTGGCAATCGTTCTTCTGGTTTATATTGAGTTTCGGGAAAACGATAATGCGGGAAAACAAACCAGTGACATTTCAAAAGTTTGGTAAAGAAAGTATATGGATTATAAGAATTCGATGAACCGTTTTCGGACAAGTATTTTTCGAAAGTTCGATAGGTTACCCACGGTAAGACATCTGTAAGATGTTTATCAAGTGATCAGGCAAAACTTTTTAATTTCTGACCTACAGGCAGCAAGAGTAAAATAAATCATTACCAAAAGAAAATTGCAAAAGGGTATTGCTCGTAAATAATAACAGTTATTTAAATTATTCACTTTACTGATATGATCAGTAGGTACCAATACCAAGGAAGTGTACGTTTGTATTTTATTACATAGGGCTGAACTCATAAAATATATGTTATGGATCTTCGTGGGGTCGGTGTGGACTTTAAATATTATTATTTCCTTGAGTCATAGACTGTGAGCGTTATAACGAGTCGAGTGACGTTAATACTTTATCTTTGTCGTAGTGAATGATCGGTATAGAACGTGCGCGTGTGGAGCCGAGGATATGTGGGCGTAGCGCATGTGATCATGCGCCGCAGTTCTGGCACTCTCCATAGACAAATGCGAATGTCTGGGAGAAGAGGTCACGTTGCTCATCGCCTGTGACATTTGACTGAAGACTATATAGTAAAGCTCACCTCACGCCGACCATCTCCCTGTAATTTCCGCCCTCCAAACGACTCCCTTGAGCTTGTCCGTGAAAACGGCCCAGGAAATCCCAACATTTTACTTTTTTATGTCGCTGCTTATCTGGCTCCATAATAAAGTCAGCCGCATTGCGTTTAGGTTCTCTTCTACTAATAAATTCAGTGAGATGACGAGGTGCCTAATTTATTTATGATTTTTTTTTACCCTTTTCTGATGTTTTACTTGGCTCATCAAACAACCCATGAACAAGACAAGTCGTTGAACTACAACAAAACTTTCTACGTAATTATTGAAGTATGTTTCTTTGTAAAGCTTTTATTATTTTAGGCTGCGTTTGTAGTAGTAAATAGAATCGCAATGGCTACATTCTATCTGTAAGCGCGCTTAGCATCAGAATGCAATAACTCTGGGGTTCTGAAAGGATTCGTTATCCTTTATAAACCGCGTTACCTAAATCTCCCGTGCTGAAATACACAGCGGCTTTATTTATCGCTATATCATCGAGCTTCAACCAAACTCACTTTCGTATTTCAAGATAGAAAATATTTGTAAGCGAAGTTTGAGTCCCGCAACTCAAATGAAAACATGTTTTTAACGCGTTCTTTATCTTTTGTAAATAAAACGTATAATTGTTATTTGCATTCATCTTAGTCATTCCAATTTGTATTGTTAGCGGGATTTAATATCAACCGGGAAAGAATAAAATTGGTATAAGAAGAGGCACTCTAAGTAAATGGCACTAGTCCGTGATTTACTGCGTGGCCACCGGCGGGCCCTGCTTTATTGAATAGGTATTCGATTCTATGAAAGAAAAATCGTATATTTTGAAATGCCTGCGGCGAAATTTACGACTTCCATTTATTCTCTTCGACCGACAACAATAATTAGAAGTCGTCGTTTTCGGGTAATTAGGGCCCTTGTGGCCTTGCAACGGTACCAGCGCATAAATCAATCAATTTTAATACGTGAAGTTATAATTATAATATAAGTCATTTGTAAGTAGGTACTTATATTCATTGGTAAGGTAGTAAGGTAAGGTATATTCATTGTTGGCATATTTGAGATCGTGTATGTATTTAAATATTTTATTTATTTATTTATTGAAAATGGGAAACAAACAGCTAATACAGCGCACATGAATACTTAAAGTTAGACAATACAAAAGCCAAAACTATTATTAAATTAAAATAACTAAATCTTAAACTTAGAAAAAATAAATAAAATAACTACCTAATTAAATAAAAGACCTGTGCCTCTTGGCAGGGTGCCCATCACGCAGGCAGCATTCCCGCGCTGAACAGCGATTGCGATTCTTTGCGCGAGAAAGCTGCCGGCGCGAGGGTCGCCTGTTGCCTCCCTTAATCTTTTGCTGAGTTCCCTGTGGAGCTCCAGCGCACCCTTACCCCAAGGACCTAGTGTCTCGACGCCGAAAGCAAAGAACTGATATTGGGCGCCGAGACAGCTGTATTTAGAGACCTTGAGGCGTTCCCGTTTTAGTAATAATTTTCATAATGAAATGTACATCTAATATTATCAATTTCGAATAATAGATGTTAAATTATTGAATTGCTAATACAAATATCACAATTTAAAGCCAAAACAGTTTCCACTTATAAGTTAATATCATTATGATTGCTCAGACAAGACTCTCTTATATTATAATATACAAAAAGTATTATATATATATATATATATTACTTTAAAGAGGACATCATATTTAGAACTAGTGTGTTTTTATAAACTAGGTATCTAAGATGCATAAACATGCGTGAGCTTTAACAAAATTAAATTCAATTAAACAGTTAAAATGGTTTTGTGAATCCTTAAAGATAAAATAAATTGTATTATTTACTTGCTGTTAATTGCAGAAACAAATTTTTGTACCGATGAAAGGTGAAATAGGTCTATGTGAGAATATTTATCGTTGTATTTTTACACGCTTTTTGCCTAAATCTGTTCAGTAGTTTTACCCACGTTAGTGTCCGGGACTACCTTAGTTTTGAAAGCAAAAGTATCTTTTTACATAAGAATTAAAAAAAAACGGTGTAATTTATTTTCTAGTCTATGACTGAAGTTACAACAGTTCCCTTCTTAGTCCCCGTACAAACTTCCAACTCATTTTATCCCCTTTAAGGGATAAATGTATTTTAGCCCTCTTATGAAATCAATTTTAAACACGCGGAATTTCGTTTTATAGCTTCAAACAAACAGTCTGAAACCGAAGTTACAAATCTCATATTTTAAAAATTTCTTGATATCCATGCAAACGTTGAACCTCCTTTTAACCTCTTTAAGAGATGAATTTCAAAAAACGCTGTAACGAATTTTCTAGTCTTTTAACAAACCGTCTATGACCGAAGTTAAACTTTAAAAAGATCTTACTCTCTATATAAGCTTTGAGCCCCCTTTTAACCCCCTTAAGGGATGAATTTCAAAAAACGCTAAAATTAGTTTTCTAATCTTTAAATAAACAGTCTAAAATTGAAGTAGATAGCAAATCTCTTACTTTAAAAATATCTGTTCTCCGTATAAACTTTGAACCCTTAGGGGATGAATTTCAAAAACGTAAAAAAAATAGGCTTGGTTTGCAACTATAGAAACACACTTCAAAAACAACAGAGAAGCGAGTTATCAGCCCTCAAATATATGAGCTTACAAAATATTTTTTAAAGTGTGTTGTCCTAAAACTAGCACTGTCCAGTGTCCACTATGTAAAATTAAAAGTTCCAGTACACCGCTTAATCCAATTATTTATTATTCCTGTCATTGTTATTTTTAATAACTTCGTAATGTTTATCATATAATGTTTCGGCTTGGAAAAAATTACCTATCGTAACAGTAAAGAATATTTAGTCATAGCATACACGTTCTCATAGAGTTAAAAAGTTACAAACGTTTACATTCCGGGTCTGTAAAAACTTAAATATTTCATTATTAAATATGTCAATTTTCCCAGCATTCACAGTCTAGTCGTCTTAATACCAATTATAGTTCTATTGCTGATCAGGCTGTGTTCCTTACATATCTGCCCATCAATCTTTGTTTTCTAGTTTTAGACAAACAGTCTAAAACCGAAGTTACAGATCTCTTACTTTAAAAATGTCTCGCTCTCTATACAAACTTCGAACCCTCTTTTAACCCTCTTAGAGGATGAATACAGAAAACACTGAAATCAGTATTGTTGTCTTTAAATAAACAGTCTAAGACCGAAGTAACAAATATCTCTCATAATTTTTTTTATATATCCATACAAACTTTGCACCCCTTTTTAACCCCCTTTGGAATGGAATTTTCCAAAACGCAGGAATCACTTTATTTGTATTCTAATAAGTAATCTTTTTATAAAGTTTTAAATCTCTATCATAATAAAAAAAGTTTCCATTTAAAATTTGCATCCCTATGTCCCTCTTAGGGGTGGAATTTCCAAAAATTCCTTCTTATTCGTTGCCTACGTTATAAAAGGTAGTTCTGGTGTAAATTTAAAGTTTCTAATGCCAGTAGTTTTGGCTGTGCGTTGATGATCAGTCAGGAAGTCTTCTTTTATATATACTATATTGACGAAAGAAACAAGTTAAATCAATTCGTTTGTGGCGTGTGGCGTTCACGATGAAAAATAGGCAAATACTTATATTTTTGAAAAAGGTCTCTGTTTCAACTGGTTTAGATATTCGATTAATTATTGGTAGGATGATACTTCACTGAACAATCTGGTTTAATTACCTTGTGTAATGTGCGTAGTGAGGTGAGTTAACTACCCATTTCAAAAATATGATCATAAATAAGTGGCTCTTTACCTGCCGGGCCGCCAAAATGTGTGTCATTTCGAACGCATCTACAAATTTAATATTAATAGCGGTCGTGAGTAATACACAGGATTTAATAGGCGACTAAGAGCGGACCGTGGCTCTAACAAAAAGGCTTTTCATAGTTGGCCATTAGACCGGTCATTAAGCTGTCAGGATCCACGTGGAGCTCTCGATGAGAGATTTACTTCGGTCTCATTGCCGTAAGCGCCCATAGGCCGCCAACAACAATGGGCATAGTAATAGGCCACCATAAATTTGTAGCACATCAGACCACTATTGAATCAAATACATGGATACGTTTTTCAATATATTGTCTCGATGTTTATATGTTTTTGTTCACCAAAACAATTAAATGTACAGCAACTGTATATATCCAACTTGTTTTTGTAAATTTAAGTATTGGCAACATCAGTCTGATACGACACACCAGAATTACAAGGTTCGATCCCCCACCCCATAGTGGGGGGGGGGGGACTGCTTACAACCAGATAGGCGGTACGGTATCTAATAATTTATAAGCATATTAAATGTCACCTTCACCTTCGGTTTGCTGATGATATAGTAGTCTTGGCTGAGACAATGGAGGACTTGAGTACTATGCTCGATGACCTCAGTAAAGCCTCCGAGCGAATTGGTTTAAGGATGAACATGGATAAGACGAAGATCATGTCAAACGTCCACGTAGTACCAACTCCCATTTCAATCGGACCCTTTAAGCTCGAAGACAGACTGCCCAGTTAGGTAGGTCCAACTTCGAGAAAGAGGTCAATCGTCAAATCCGACTCGGCTGGGCAGCATTTCGTCCAATATTCCGCAGTGTCTGAAGACGAGAGTCTTTGACCAGTGTGTGTTGCCAGTGATGACGTATGGCACGGAAACGTGGTCGCTTACTATGGGCCTCATAAGAAGGCTCAACGTCACCCAAAGGGCAAGGGAGAGGGCTATGCTAGGAGTATCTCTGCGTGATCGCATCAGCAATGAGGCTATCCGCAGCAGAACCCAGGTAGCCGATATAGCCCTCCAAATCGCTAAACTTAAGTGGCAGTGGGCGTGGCACATCGCAAGTAGAACCGATGGCCATTGGCGCGGAAAGGTTCTCGAGTGGCGACCACGTATCGGAAGGCGCAGCGTGGGTAGGCCCCCACAAGGTGGACTGATGACCTGGTAAAGCTCGCTGGTGTGCGCTGGATGCGGGTGGCGCAGGACCGGCCATTGTGGCACTCTTTGGGGGTGGCCTATGTCCAGCAGTGGACGTCTTTCGGCTGATATGATGCTGATGATTAAATGTACCTACTATGTTATAAACCTAATATTGTTCATGGACGTGCTTCAATTTGATCCTGTTTTTGTCTAAATTTAATATACCTACTAGGCGAGTTTGTCACCTCTATTTTCTTCTTAGAAAAACGTCCGTTAACGTTTTCATATAATTACGGTAGGACGAAGAAAAACATTTTACAGTGGGCACTCCAGCACCGATACAGACTCAGATGTTTATTTATAAAATACAATATTTTACAGTACACATGGTGTTACTTTCCCGCACTAGTGCGCAAATGAGCACTTTCCGTGCATATGTTGAAACTTTAAAGAGCCATATGTACTGTAAAACGTTGTACGATACACGTGCGAATAGGTAATTCGCAACTCGTGTCGATTTAAAACACTCCCTTCGGTCGTGTTTTAATTTATCGCCACTCGTTGCGAATTTCCTATTTTCTGCAATTGTATCGTAAATAACTATTACATGTTCACAGAAGAGTACAAGGGTCGATCAATAAGTTTTGAGAATCGGCATGATTAAGTCGCATTATGATAATTTGTGATTGTTGGTCATACTGTGTCACTATTCATTAATACAGTGAATAAATAAAAAAAGGTTAGTATTCATGTGTTTTTAGGGTTCCGGACCAAAAAGGTAAAAACGGAACCCTTATGGTGCGACTCCGTCCGTCTGTCTGTCTGTCACAAAGTCAAATATCTCAGGAACTACTAATGCTATCAATTTGAAATTTGGAATATTTATAAACAAAGCTAATCCACGTGTATGGAAAATGAAAAATTGTAATATTTGCTTTTAATTTGTATAAAAAAGGGCGGATAAGAGGGGGGGCAAAAATGCAAAGTTTAGTTAGAAGGCCAAGTGGTATCATATAAAAGGGCTTGAATTGTACATTCTAAAACAGTTTTTCATTTTTTTTCTACGATGGTAAAATTTTGATTTATAAAGAAAAATGTCGAAAAAAATACCATTCCCTTATCTCCAAAGTTAACCAAGCGAAAAATTTGAAAATAATATATATGATTAATATCAATGTGAATATTACCGGAAAAGTATTACTAGACCTCTATCTAGAGTATTTTTTTTTTATTCTTCAAAAATCATATGTTAATTTTGTTTGTAATTTAATACATCTGTGTTTAATTTTTTTCCATCAAATTCGTACGAAAGTGTTCTGAAAGTACCTTCTAGCAAAAAAAAAAGAATTATCGAAATTAATTCACTTGATAAATAATTATCGCTGAAAAACCAACATACATACCGAGTTCTTTGGTCGCGCAAGTTAGTAACAAAATGCACCGATAAATGGCGCTGTAGGCACTCATGACTACACTATGGCTACACTATGCGTTGTTAAGATTTTACCAAAATTAATGGGTGGGGCAAGACGGGTGTGTTGTATGATATTTCGTACGGAACCCTCGGTGCGCGAGTCAGACTCGCACTTGACCGGTTTTTTTAATAGCTAAACAAAGATGATGATATAGAACAAATTCTGAGGTCACTTAAATGGGAGTATATTTTGTTACATGTTAGGGGCGGTGTTGGCAAAATTCCGGTGTGATAATCAAAAAAATGTATTTTAAAATTAGAAGTTTATCTATTTTGATGCCACGAAATTAAAAAATAACTCGTGTGATAATTTTTTTAAGGCACAAGTTCAAGGTAGGTTTTTCTTTTTTTTAATGGCTTTTTAGTAGGTAGTTTTTTTATTGGTAACAAATATATGAATATAAGTACGAAGGGAGAGTGAATCAACATAATTGTAGAGACTTAAACAAGTTCGTCTAAGCAAAGAACAAAGAAAAAAAATATCACTTCTATGGTTTTTTTTTTTTGGCTAAGCTTGCCGATTACCAGGTCTGCTGTTTAGGCTTGTGAAGTCTATACAACTAGTTACCTACCGTTTAATCTAGACCAACTCTTTAACTATTACTTATAATTCTTTGATTTTGAAAACTCTTCAATGAAATCGGTACAATTGCGTCGATATAAAAAATAAGCCTCATAACGACGACCAAAAGTTTTTTTTTTGAAGCGAAGCAAAAATATTTTCTGAATAATAAATATGCACGTAAAATAAGAAAGAGCGTATTATAGCTCTATTTAAATACGCTCTTTCTTATGTTACGTGCATATTTATTATTCAGAAAATATTTTTGCTTCGCTTCAAAAAAAAAACTTTTGGTTGTCGTTATGAGGCTTATTTTTTATATCGACGCAATTGGGAATGGATGAAAATTTTAGAAATGCCTGATTATTTTTTTGGTGATAGGAATAACCTTCCTTAGCACCAGAAAAAAGTTTCACGTTTTTCAGCTGCGTCAATTTTTTTTGAAAAATATAAACAGTTTCTTCACTTACGTTTTGGGTCAGTTACGGCACCTTCCTCGATCGGTCTCATATTACAAAAAAATATACTAAATATGTGTGGTAAACTGACACTGGCAATGATATTGACACTTGCAGCAGCTATATTGGTCATTACCAGTGTCAGTTCACCACAGATATTTAAGATAGTTTTTTGTAATATGAGACAGATCAAGGAAAGTGTCTATTTACTGTAACTGACCCAAAACGTAAATGAGGAAACTGTTTATATTTTCCAAAAATAATTGACGCCGCTGAAACACCTGAAACTTTTTTCTGGTGCTGAGGAAGGTTATTCCTATTACCAAAAAAATAATCAGGCATTTCTAAAATTTTCATCCATTCCCAATTGTACCGATTTCGTTGAAGAGTTTTCAAAATCAAAATTTTTTAACATTAAACATGATTGAGTACTCGTTGGATTTGAATAATTATCGTAGCAATAAAATTAAATTGTAAAATTTGGATCACCACACACCTCGCCAAATTCGTCAACGCTGAGTCGTAGGTATTATGTTAAATAAAGGTTCGCAAACGGAAGCGAATGGTGCGCTTCTTTATAGGCCAATTAGTCGGAGAATACGGTATGCGTTCATTATCCCCGGCCGTATACAAACGATAATGTACGAACACCCGCGTATGGAAAGCGGCAACGCACGTCGTATATAACGTAGCTACGTATGTGTTACGGTTAATTATTTATTAACAACTTTATTACCTACAATGGGGCCTTTGTTGCCTTCGTTATGAGTTGTACATCACACTGATAATGTTGAAATGCGAATTAACTTAGATTTTAGAAATTCATAGTTTTGATACACATCTTAATACTATTCATCGCAAAAACTACTGAACGGACTTATATGTAACTTTCCAGAAATGCATTTTAGTTCAAAATAGGACATTGGCTTGTCATTCTTCTGGAACTTTCTTAGACTACGGTGCTTACCATCAGGCAGACCGTATGCTTGTTTGCCAACGTCGAAGTATATACATATAGGCTGCAATTTATAAAGATATTCATTTCCTAAAAGGGTTAACGGGCGTTGAAAGTTAGTATGGGCAACTTAATTGTTTTTAAGCCAGCAAATAGAGAACAGATAACACTAATCTGAATGGTTTACAATTAAGGGTAGAATCGAAACACATTTTAGTGTAGAGATTGCCTAGCTTTAATACAGATCACAGATAAAAATGACATCCAAGTGTTGCCGAATAAATTATCATCTTTGTCCAACAATCGGCGTGATTTGAATCATGGCTCCGATGATTCCCGTATAGTATTAAAACACATTCACTGCTAATGCTGATTGCTGACTGCTGCTACGCCGTAGCTTAATGTCCATAATACGAGTATGGCAAAAGTCGCACGTAGCGCTCTGACGCATGTGGCGTGATTAGCGCTGAATGGGTTAGTGCGTAATTAGTAGGTATCTACTGGTCCTGTATCCTAAGATGGTTGCTTTTTCATCACTTATTGTTGTAGATAAGACATCCGTCACTCTCGCACTCGCATACTTGTCAGAACGTGACAGATGTCTTAGCAACGGCGATAAGATCGTTAGTACAAAAATAAGTCGAGCTGCATTTAAATAATGTAACAATAAAGTATTATTGTTTCCTTAGCTCAAGCCTGAACGCGTGCCAACATCATCGAGTTTAGTTATTTTTGCTATCAAAGTTTGCAAACAGTTGTAAAAAGAATATTCCTCGATTTACTGAGCAGTCAATAACATTTTATTTCTAGCTCCATTATATTTTCTAGAAATAAATGCTGACTGTATGTATTCGGTTAAAAAGGTTTATTTTTGACCTACTAGAGCAAATGAAATAAGTTATAATCTCTTTCTAGATTTTTATTTAACACCGCTTTTTATTCCTTGTTTGGTGCATATTAGAATGCTGGGCATCCTTTATACAAGCTTTTATGTAACTTGCATTGTATGCTAGTTAGTTTGTTATTCTTGCAATTCTAATGTGATAACTTCCTAAAGTCTAATCGCGTTGAAATGTAACGTCGTTTCGTAAGTCATATGACTATGCAATTATAGTACAGTCGGTAAGAAAAGCTTGTACTAAAAATGACACAGTTGTCGGAAAATCTCAAATTATATTCACTCCTTAAATAGAAATGAAAAAAATACCGTAACTTTAGATCCAAATGTAATGTCATATGTACATAACATAACTAGTAATTAGTCATAACACAATGCTAAAATAGAATATGTCATGGATTGATTGAGGTTTTTTGTTACTAGTTGCCGCTACTTATTTTTTTTTTTTTTTTACAATAAAACTACTAATCCACCTAGACCCAAAATATGTTTAGGTGTGGAGGGGATGTACATCGGTGGTGGGTTAAGATGACGTATAACGATAAATGCTGTCTTAAATGCATAGATATCATCCAAGATTTAGGCATTCGTGTTGATCACACAAATAAATACGAGTAGGTAGGTAAGGATTTACCGGTGTTCGAACTCAGGACCGCTAGCTTCGCCTTCGTAGGCAACTATCAAATAAGCTTATTTTTAGTGCTAAAATTATTTTTTTGCAAAATAATCCTGTAGGTTATTATTTGGTTTCGGTACAATTTAATTAATCCGACTGAACTGCGTTCGTATAGCCGTGACACGTGTTTACTTTAGATATTCATGTCTATTTTTTCAATATTGTTTTCGATTGTGTTTTGAAGTTTGAATTTTACAATATGTGTGCAGTGAACAAATATGCAATATAAAAAAAAAAAACCTTTCTCGATGCGTATTAATTAATTTTCATGTTCATGCACGCATCACAGAACAGTAAGTTGGGCTAAGACGTCATTACATAGTTACGGGCCGGCCGTGCGACCTTAGTGATAAAACGCGCCACCGGCGTGCTTGCTCTGCTAACTAGCCCGTACAAAATACACCCTGACATTAAGGACCAGCCCAAAATGAAAGCAATCTTCCGACAATCATGGCCGGGTTCAGTCCCTCCAAACTTATCTTCGGACCCTGAACATTGCTAGTAATGGAAATCCAATTACTATTTAACCAAGATAAACGGAAAATGTACGGCTTGCCCGTGCACCGCGCGGGCTACTACAAGTCACACACGTTTAAACGAACCTACTTCGAAAGTACACAACTGAAAATAAGTTTGAAGATAAAATTGTATTTTAAAATTATAAATTGGCGTTGTCATCATGCATGTCTTAGACTATATCGATGCATTTATGCATCGTACTAGCTCTTGAAATCGGACATCAATTACCTCACAGTATAGTTAAGAGAAATTCTCTATGGTTTTTTACCTTTAATGTTGAAAAACCTTGAAAATATTAGATTTGTAGAACGGACCTAGAGTCATAACCATTTCTAGTTTGGCTTGAAAAATGTACGCTGAAATAACTATTAATAGAGCTATGTTATGATTTGGAAATATATGCACACTGCCATTTCTAAGTAAACTTTAAAAATACGTTTAACATTTGATATTTGCTGTGCCTTTGACGTACGATGTTGAGTGTTTATTTTGTTGCAGCTTCGCGTATTCGATACGAGATCACGAGCGGGAACATAGGCGGGGCGTTCGCCGTCAAGAACATGACCGGCGCCATCTACGTGGCGGGTGCGCTCGACTACGAGACCAGGAAACGGGTATGTCACCTCCGCTCCGCTCTTTCCAATGCATATATTATCTTTATCTCGTCAAATGTCGAATACGGCAGATCTAGAAATGATACAACTACACTCAGAAACAAACAACACGGATACTCCTTGCATACAGTCAGCAGCAGAAGTAGCTCGCGGGCCGGGTGTTCAAAGTAATCTACACACGCTCTTAATTTCTTAAGAATAAAGTCGTGTGCAGGTCATTTTGAACACCCGTACAAGTATACAAACTGTATCCATTTTCTTTGCTCCTAAGTATAAGTAGTACCTATAAAAGAGTATAGGGCCTTGTGCAGGATCAGCTCAAAATGTTGTCGGAGTATCATAGGGTTTTATTTTTGTTTGAGTTAGCTGAATGTCCATGATCGTACAAGCCCACTTGCTCTCAGTTTGTCTGTAATCTCGTTTGTCTTCTCGTTACAGAAGGAGACTAGTATCGTATTATAAAAAAGAACGCTGAATTGTCAGCAGCCACTTAGTATTACGGCTACGCATTTTGATTCAATATTTTCATTGGGGTTGAAATAATCATGGCTTGATATCATTATTTTCGTTTAATTAACGATTCGGTTCACTCGTGGGTAAATTATTTACTTAAACCTACTTATTATGTAGATAATGTGAAATGGGATTTTACTTCCTAAATCAAATAAAACACACGCATTCTGGTCATAATGTGACATATTTTTTGACAAAAGCGGATTATTTACACTTACAACTCTATATAATAATAAAATAGAACAGTAACATAATTCAGACACATGTATCCCTTTTATATTATACCTATAATTCGTATCCGCGTGAAACTGCGTAATTTTACCTTAACAATATTAAACTTGAAAAACTAGTCAACGTTTTAACAATGATAAACGAGCCCCTCAGGGCTCATCGTCCCACGATAGAGTCCCCGTGGCAAATATACCTGTTGGGTATTTAGGGTGGTAGTTGCTAGCCCGTCCATGGGCTGCCTTCTGACCGCCGTCGCCAGCAGCTCCGCCCCTGGAACCGCCCTTCGCCGGCCAGTCACTCACCACGCCTGGTTGGTTGTTGGTTGTTTGGGCCACCACGAATGATACGTCGCCGCCCCGCCACGCACCACTCGAATGAATTTTTGACTTGATAGTAAATGAAACTAAACTGATCGTTTACACATTTGTATTTCTTGAGAATACACTGACTTCCACAAGTCTGGGCCGTCCGCCCTGAATATTGAGTATCCTAACCTCAAAAAACACGCGATCACATGTCCGTTCCGATTTGCAAATGAAAGAGAAGAAACGAATGAACCATGACATAAATGACATTAATCTCTTATTTTTTAGTTACCTTTGCCCGGCGTCGTGGCGCTAGTAGTCGCACTAGTATTGAATATGAGTACTAGAATCGACCCGTGTGCGGTGTCAAACCGTCTTTTGATTATTTGATATTAAATTCTAGTTTTTACCGAAACCTGTCCAATTTGCTTGAACATTCCCTCCGCCCGCCGGGAAAAGATAAGCTGAATACATGCAAGCAAGTATAATTATGACATTGAAACATATTGAAAAACACACTGAACTTGTAAACAGTGTTTGTACACTTTGTACTGAAAGGACAAATATACACCATAACTATGACAAATAATAACTTATGAAACGGTATGACTAAAGACCGAGTTCACAAGACATTGAAACAACATGATTTGAGAAATATAATGACAGTAGGCTGAAATAGGGTGAAATAAGCCTACACACACACCTTAAATACTAACATGAGTCATTTTCAATAGGTAGCTTACACAATTTGACCACAGGTCTTATAAGCTCTCCATTTTGAGTCTTTAATCTGACTGATCTGATGACATCGTCAGATCCTTTAAACAACTCTATAACGCGCCCTCTCCGCCAGTACAGAGGTGCCGTGTTTTCATCAATAATGAGTACCAAATCATTTATTCTTATAGCTACCGATTCATTATACCATTTATTACGTGCCTGCAAGGTATTAAGGTATTCTTTATGCCATCGTGACCATATCACTTGCGAATGCCGTTGAATGGCCTGAAAGCGTGACAAACGTGATATTTTAGTATCCAACCAGTGATGCTCTGGCAAGGCTACTAGAGGTTGGCCTATAATGAAATGAGAGGGAGTGAGAATTTCAAGATCACACGGGTTTTCTGACATAGGTATCAAGGGCCGGGAATTAAGAATGGACTCAATTTTGGTGAATATCGTATAAAGTTCCTCATACGTGAGTATCGTATCCCCAATTTCTCGTTTGAGCAGATTCTTAACACTTTTGACCCCGGCTTCAACCAAACCAGACATATGAGGGGCCCCAGGAGGGTTGAACTCCCACCGTATGTTCTGTTTGCGAGCCTCGTCTTGAAGAACAATTTGATTGTGTATGAGAAATTGATTGACTGCCCTGATGTAGGAATTGAATCCAACAAAGTTTGTGCCCCGATCTGACCTGATTAGCGCCGGCAGCCCTCGCCGGCTGACAAACCTCGTGAGTGCCGCAGTGAAGCTCTCCGTGCTGAGCGACGAGACGAGCTCCAGGTGAACCGCTTTTGTTCCTAAACATACAAAAATACATAAGTATGCTTTTACTGATCTTACATGTTTGATCAAGCTGCTCTTGACCAGGAATGGCCCTGCAAAGTCTGTAGCCACTCCCGCAAACACTCTCACAGCTGTTATCCTATCAGCTGGAAGGTCTGCCATGATTGGCGGTTGACTTGTGGCGTTGAATCTGAAACATTTCATACATTTTCCTATGACCTTTGAAACCTGACGTCTTATAGACGGTATCCAATACTCCTGTCTGAGTATTGCGATGAGTGCGTTTGTCGCCGCATGACAATACGCCTTGTGATAGTGCTCGATTAGTAGTTGAGTCCACCTATGATCCTTAGGGATGAGATATTGATGTTTCGCTCCATACGAAAGATTTGATTTCCGTAATCGCCCCCCGACACGGATGAAGTGCTGTTCGTCCACGAACACGCTGAGCTTCTGAAGGGATTTACATACCAATTTTCCTTTCTTGACCATTGTGATTTCCTCTCTGTATGAGTCTAGCTGAGTTTTTCTGATCCAGTGCTTAGTTGCCTCGCGAGTCTCATCGAGTGAAAGGCTCGCTCTAAGGTTTCTTTCCTTTTTAGGCAATCTGATATTCTTCACGAACCTGAGCACGTAGGCTGTGACATTGATGAGTTTACTGTACGAGCTGACCCGCTCCAATAGATCATCCTCCCACGTTTCTTGAGGGCTGATTATATTTACCAGTTTCTTGAAGCCTGGTAGATTTGGCGGCACGACTACTGGCAGTGTCGGCCATTGAGTCTTGTCCTGTTGTAACCATTCTGGTGACCACCATAATTTATAGCCAATGATGTCCTTCGCTGACAGTCCACGTGATGCCTTGTCAGCCGGATTCAGTTCTGATCTTATGTGACGCCATGTCATAGAGCGTTTTGTTCGTTGAATGTCTTGTACTCTGTTACATTCAAACGTCTGCAACATGTGAGGCTTTGTACTTAACCATGACAACACGATGGTGCTATCCGACCAGGCGTTGAGACTCTCAAAGTCCACAGAATCCTCGTATGCTTCTGCCACATGGTTTAACAGCTGAGAAACTAAATGAGCAGCAGCGAGTTCCTGTTTCGGAATGGTACGCTTCACCTTCTGTGAAGCAACCCTTGTCTTAGCAATGAGGAGTCGTACCATAACGTTGCCTGACGAGTCTTGCGTACGTAGGTAAATACAGGCGGCATACCCCAGCTCCGACGCATCTCCAAATCCGTGGAGTGAGTATGACGCAGCTTCCGGTAGTGTCACACATCTAGGAATCTGTAAAGTTGACAAATATTTTAAATCTTGTATTAGCTCGGTCCATTGAGCAGTCTGATTGTCACTGAGAGGCTGGTCCCAATTTAAACCATCTGTGAATAGTGATTGAAGAAATACTTTAAACCTGAAGACTATAGGTGAGCAGTATCCACATGGGTCATACAGTCTCGCTATAGTACTGAGCACACTTCTTTTTGAAACCGGTTGACCATTCGGTGCGTTGATTTCGTATGACATTGAATCTGACACTGGGTCCCATTGAATCCCTAAAACCTTGATGAGGGTCTTGTCGTCATCAAATTGACGTGGTGATTCGCAATATTCAGTCGGTAGATCACTCAGTAGCTCGCGGCAGTTTGATGACCATTTCCTAAGTTCATACCCCGCACTGTTCATCAGTTGAATGAGTTCTGATTTTAATTGCTGAGCGTCAGCGACTGAGTCCGCTCCTGTGAGTATATCGTCCACGAAGACGTCCCGTCTTATGACGTGAGCCGCTGAAGAGTTGGGGTGCTCCTTCTCCCAATCGTCAGCCAAGCGTAAGAGTGTTCTTATCGCTGTATAGGGCGCGCTCCGTAATCCGTAGGTATTAGTATTGAGCTCGTATACCTGAATTTCCTGTGCTGGATCTTCTCGCCATAAGATCAGCTGATATTTCCTGTCGTCAGGGTGTATCCAGGTCATTCTGAACATCATGCGCACGTCCGCTGAGAACACGATCTGATGTCGTCTGAAATTTAATATTATTTTTGTGATATCCCTTTGTAGCGGCTGCCCTGAGTGCAGGCATTGATTGAGGGATACGCCGTTGCTAGACCTTGATGACCCATCATAGACCACGCGTATCTTATCCCCTCCTCGTTTGAATATACCTTGATGAGGAATTATAAAATGTTCCGAGTCGAACTGAAAGTTGGATTTACTCATGTGACCAAGAGCCTCATACTCTCGCATGAACTCCCTATATTTTTCTGCAAATATGGGATATTTACTCATTTTCCTTTCCAATGATTCAAACCGTTTTGTCGCTAAGGCCCTCGACTCGCCCAGAGCCGGCCTGTTTGATAGCAAAGGCAAACGGACTATATATTTGCCATCATCTGTGCGAATAGTACTTGAATTATACAACCTTTCGCATTCCAAGTGATCCGGATGAATGACTGGCTCTGAAGGTGGCTCCTCCGTCTTCCAGAACCGCTCCAAGACGTCCTCAAGTCTGGATGCAAGCAGTCCGTAATCCTCCACCGAAGTCCCCGTCGATGGATAAGTGGCTGCTCCCATGATCACGTGACCAAAGCACGTTCCGTAGGCTGACAGACCTGGAATGTGAGTGCATAGCTTTGAACCATCTAGGACATAACTAAGCATATCTGCCCCTATTATGACATCCACATCGTTAGCCTTGTCGAACCCTTCATCGGCTAATTCTAAATTTGACAACCCTAAATGATTTTTTAATGATGATGTAATTGGTGGTATATTTCCAGTTAATGAATACATGACTGTAGCCTGAGTACTGACGACAGGCACCTGCTTACCCACAGGCTTGATAACCAATTTGACCGCTGACCCCGGTGTATCTACCTTTTGATTACCTACTCCATACAATTTAGCATTATTACGCTGTTGGCGCAATCCTAGTTTTTCTACTAATGATTGCCTAATGACCGACACTCCCGCCCCACTATCCAGCAACGCCCGTGCTGTTATGTATTTGCCTGAACTCGATCTGACCATGATCAGTGCGGTCGGGCAGAGAGTGATTGACTCCTGTTCCCTGATGCTACCAACAGCCTGATCCCGTCACCGAGTCTCATCCTGGTTTCGTGAGCCAAACCTGAGATCCTCAAATGTGACCTGAGCTTGCCTCGCCCTGGCCCCCTGCCGTGGACGTGGTACATAGCCACCCAACTGCTGATGAGTCGGGGCTGGTACCCTGGATGCCGTCTCTGGGGTGGCGTGCCACGTGTGTTGTGCCTCGTCCACGACTGGTGATTCCTGTCGCGATGACTGAGGTGACCTGGGTGGTGAGGGAGTGGGTCGCGAACCCCGCCGACTCCGACTTGCCACGTTAATTGCGACGCGCCCTTGACCCCTGGACGTTGATGCAACCACATCGCCAGTGCACACCAAAGAATTGTGTTCCACTGAACCGCAGTGAGCACACCAATTCTTTTGAGTGCAGTCCCTGGCATAGTGCGACCTTAGGCATTTGAAACAAAGACCTGTTCTCTTAGCCCACGCCTTCCTTTCCGCCGGTACCATCAGACGTAAGTCCTCGCACCGGTAGAGCGTGTGGCCCTGACCTGAACAAAAGGAACACTGAATTGATGTCACCTGGGACGATGAACTGGGTTGGGCGTGCATCAGCCTCCCTGGTGCTGCAGGCCTCGGTGCATCTTCAACCCGACGCACTCGTTGAGACGGCGGTGGCTTCCTGCCCCTCGCCGCTGACGTCCCTGCAGCCTCCGGAACCACTGTACGGTGCACCCTGCACTGCTCGTCCAGAAGCTCCAGCAGCTGCGCGATCGTAGGCAGGACTTGGGCATCCTTGCCGTACCGCTCTTCATAAGCAGTTCTGATTCTGACCGGCAGCTTCTGCAATGTTAAAAAGACTATTATATATGACCACTCAGTCACCGGCATTTCCAACTTTTCTAAGGCCTGGAGTGACTCCCTGAGTGTGTCATAAAACTGCTGCTGAAGCAGCATGTTTCCTTCCGTGATGACTGGTAAATTGGCTATCCTAGCCAAATAAGTATCTACAAGCAGCCTCTTGTTTTGATACCTATCTTGTAGCAGTTTGAGTGCCACTGGGTAGTTATTCTCATCCATCGGCAACTGGCGAATGAGTGAGAGGGGCTCTCCTTCCAGGGAGGCCCTCAAGTAGTAGTGCTTCTCAGCATCGGTTATATTCCTACAGTGAACTAATGACTGGAAGAGGTCATGGAAAGATAGCCACTCATGGACCTTGCCCGTGAACCTGGGCAGCTCTATGGCAGGTAATTTTGCTGATATTACCTGTCCTTGAGGCTTGACGTCCGACTCTCGACTCCCTGTCGTGGGTTCGATCGCCTGCTCAAGTCTCACCAGGAGCCGGTTGACGATAGAGAACTGCTGCTCGAACTGTTCCTTTTCCTCCCTGGTGATGTCCTCGTCCGAAGCGCTGATGATGACCTCGTATGCTGAGATTATCTGCGGATAAAAGGCATGAAATTGCCGCCTAGCCACCGTAGCTGCCACTACGCCCGCAGTAGTGTCTAACGATCCTGCAATATCCACTAGCATTTGATAGCGGGACTTAAATTGCGCCTTGGCTGTGCGTAGTGTAGTCATGATGACGATAATACCTTAATACCGTGCTAGAGCTACAATAATTTATAAACCTATGAGTTTATTGTGACCTTTGTTGTATACACCCTGTATAAATTATGAAATAATGTTTACTTTTAATTACTGTTTGATACACCCTGTATAATTTATGAAGTAATGTTTACTTTCAATTACTGTTGATACACCCTGTATAGTTTATGAAGTAATGTTTACTTTCAATTACTAGAACTTATAATCTTGATGATTACTATTCAGAACATAAATACCTTTTCATGCTATTATGATATTTACAACACAGACTGAATCGGTCATAAATTGAACTTGAGAGTAAACAATACTGGACCCCGTTATATTTATTGAGTCAACTGTGGTTGTTCCGTTTCAACTCACTATGACTCCAAATGTTATTAGAATTGAATATTTAGTTTGTAAACATTGACCTGTTTACTTATGTAATATGGTTGGTATTTGACTTACCAGTCTGTTGATGAATATGAATGCACTGTTTTACCAATAACTCGTCACGAGTTGAGACTTAATTACACTTAATTGTCTGTAATAATTATTCATAACATCCCATTGAATGTGACTTGTGAAATGTTGACTTGACGCTTGACGTGTGCTTGACGTTGACACTTGAGTTGACAGTTCGCGAGCTGTCAATCGCGTTTCGTTCCAATTCGATCCGATGTCACCCGAGGACCGTCGACTGAACGTATGACCGATTGATGTTCGTGAATGTTCGTCCCAGCCCGAAGTTGCCCGATGACCGTCGACTGAACGTACCGGAAGAATGGAATGTTGACCGGTTCCCGCTGAATGAAATGTGCTCGCTCGCGGTATACCGATGACGTGTTATTCTGATGCAACAATTGTCCGTTCACTTATCACTGTAAATGCTACGATATTTGCCCTTTCGCGCACTGAATTTACACTGATAAATGCAACAAAACACACAGCCTGCGATGGCCCGTCGCACCCGCTGCGTCCCGCCGTTTGACCTTCGATGACCTCCGCACTCCGCGTTGTCACGTCGATTGAACAAACTGCGTCCCTTCCCGGGTTTGATGTAGCGATCTGCGCTTTCCCTTGCTAGTTGCTTCCCTTCCTGGGTATGACAACTACTGCAGATCTTCCTGTCCCGTCCTGGGTTCTGACGAAATGAATTGATCTGGCCGTGAGATCGTACTAATCCCTCCCCTCATGGGAGCCACCAAAAATGTTGGGTATTTAGGGTGGTAGTTGCTAGCCCGTCCATGGGCTGCCTTCTGACCGCCGTCGCCAGCAGCTCCGCCCCTGGAACCGCCCTTCGCCGGCCAGTCACTCACCACGCCTGGTTGGTTGTTGGTTGTTTGGGCCACCACGAATGATACGTCGCCGCCCCGCCACGCACCACTCGAATGAATTTTTGACTTGATAGTAAATGAAACTAAACTGATCGTTTACACATTTGTATTTCTTGAGAATACACTGACTTCCACAAGTCTGGGCCGTCCGCCCTGAATATTGAGTATCCTAACCTCAAAAAACACGCGATCACATGTCCGTTCCGATTTGCAAATGAAAGAGAAGAAACGAATGAACCATGACATAAATGACATTAATCTCTTATTTTTTAGTTACCTTTGCCCGGCGTCGTGGCGCTAGTAGTCGCACTAGTATTGAATATGAGTACTAGAATCGACCCGTGTGCGGTGTCAAACCGTCTTTTGATTATTTGATATTAAATTCTAGTTTTTACCGAAACCTGTCCAATTTGCTTGAACAATACCGGTGAATATATTTCGGAACCCATGCATCTCGAGTATTAAATACAGAAGTTTTGTAACATTTCTGTGCGATATTAGTGTAACGTGGAGACAGCAACGCTAATGGAAGCCGATTCAGTGGGTAGCGTTTACGTTAGCGAAGGCCAACGTGTGGTGCCGAGGGCGATGAAGCGAGTCTGAACGTTTCGCTCTGGGCCCATTTATTTGGTCCCAAATTCGGCCTTCAATTCAGTAATGTGAATCTAACATAATGGAACAAAAGCAGTACTAAGAAACAGTACTCGTACAGGAAAACAGGAATGCTGCGAAGAAAACCCGTGTCCGAAGAAAGACAAATCAAAGATGAGATGATGATGAAATACTTAATTCAAGCATTTGTGTCAGTTCCCAATCACTTGGGACTGAATAAGTTGAAGTGGAACGTGGACTTCAATAAAGTTGCCATCCGACTGTAATTTGCGCGTCACGCCGTGTGATAGTAAATACGAAGTGCCGGTGACGGGGACCAACGTAATTTAACTTAAACTATCTCTGTACACAAACAAGGGGATGATGAAGGAAGTTACCATCTGATAACTCGGCGAATTGAATTACTTGGTAATTACTTGGCTGTCAATTGTGTCAATAATAAGAAAAGTATTCGTGACGTGATAGAATTATTGTGAGCGTTAGCGGAGGCTTAAAAGCTTAAAAAGAGGACATCATATTAATGTCAGGCGAAGAACTACCTACTTCAACAGAATTAAACGGCCTTACATAATAATTTGATACACATAACGTTGAGCGTTAAGCCGTGGTAAGACACAATGTTTTACTTTCTTTATCCACTGGTGAGTTTCGCTTTCAAAGCGTTGCTGCTGGTATCAGGCGAGCGCACTTTGTAACTGAAAGTTTCATTGAACTTTTAGCGAGATAAATAATTTAAACTTTAATACCCATTTAAGCGAGCCGTAGTTGCTACCGAAAGCTGTATCGCTATTAAAGTGCAGATTCTCACGAAGCTTTAATGCGAGAAAACTGGTTTACCCTGTAGCCGTCGAGCATCCTCATTTCTGAAAGGCGTAAATGCTGCACGTGGAACAACATTTAGACTTGTACACGGTTTTATGCTATTATAATAACGGTATTCACAAATATCCGGTATTTCCTGGAAATATTGTTTAACACTCGCTGAAATCTATTATACTTATATTATTATAGATTGCCTGTGAAATAAACTACATAAACCAAGTATTATCTGGGTGCTACACTCCCGAAATTCACGACGTGAAGTAAACCGACACTTAACTCTGCGGCCATTAAACGGTTTTGCCAACGCAACACAACCTCACCTGAGCCTCCGGATCTACAATATAGCTTTTAATGGCTCTTCCCTAGTCGAGTCGTCACTGTTATAATCCGAACGCTAAAGCCTCGCATCGCAACCAAATCGACCAACTTGGTAGTTTGAGTAGGTAATTGATGCTGCTATGGCTCAGTATTAAAATTTTAGGAACCCGCAGTCGTCGACCAGCGGAAAAAAGACTTGTCAGAATCAATATTTCTCTGCCTACTGCGGAAATTACCGAGCGACGCTGACATATGACACCAATAACATTCATCGGGAGCAAACATGTTTTTGCATATTGGAGTTTAGTGTTTGAAACTGTTTTATGCATTCGTTTTAACTTCAACGCTCAACCAATACGAGTAAATAGAGATGAGTTAAATTAAACAATCTTATATGAAATATACGTACGAACTTAGTAATCTTATAATATGTCGATTAGTGCCAACGTTCAGTTCACATACAATAAGACTCGTAATACTAAACGGGAGAAGCCTTGGGTATAACTAACATTTTGTAAGTTAATTTTTTAATTTCAAAGTTCAAATGAAGAATTAACTCAATCTTTTTTATGAGTTACAAAGTAATTTCCCCCCTCTTTGATAAAAAAAATTTTGTGAGCTTTGATTTGATAAAGTGTTTTAACTTAAAGTTCAATTAAAAAATGTATTTTAATTTGTAAAAAATCATAACACTCCCTTATTTGCCTTCTTTAAAATACTTTTTATAATTCAGGTCTGTAGGGTTCGGTTTGGCATGATTAGGGTCGCATACTATATTATGCTGCGCAATAATTAATAATTTTGGTATATTTGAAGCGCAAACCTAAATAATTATGTGTTGTCGTATCTATACTACTTTTAGATCAGCCGGGATGATTCTGATGCCCAAATTATGTGTAGTAGAACTGGTTTGTTAGATTATTTAGTGAAATGTATTGTATTGATCGATGGCAGTACGAGCTGAAGTTAGCCGCTTCGGACAACTTGAAGGAAAACTACACGACGGTGGTGATCCATGTGAAAGATGTGAATGACAACCCGCCTGTATTCGAGAGGCCTACGTACCGAACACAGATCACTGAAGAAGACGACCGCAATCTGCCCAAACGTGTGCTTCAGGTCCGACCAGAGACGAAATGCCGGCCCTGGTTCTTTAACGAGCCTATAAAGTTATTCTCAGAGCTTCCTGTTATGATTCCGACATATCACTCGTTACGAGTACGTAAAGCCGTCAACAAAGCATTTAAATTTGCCGTTCATTATATCGGTATTCATAATATATTATTAAAATACCTACTCTGAGAATGACCCGAAGCATCGCGCTTCAGGCTACGAAAAGAATCGAGCGGTGCTAACGTCTGCCGTCTCCGGGCATTCTCTTCGTTTATTGATGTGTTTTTGTATTTGTTAGGCTTTGCATGGCATGGACGTTTCTATTGTAGCACAGTAGACGCGATTATTTTTGCAGTAGTATTTCCTGCTAGTGTCAGTCGTTTTATATAGTTTGTATTATTTTTGTAACATATAAATTAAGTCTCAACGATTTCAGAAGTCTGCTGGTGTATAAAAGGATCATGTTTAATTTATAAATGTGGGTATATCTCGTAGGTAATAATTGATCAGGGACTTCAGTTTAATTGATTCTGGACCGAGGGTATGATTTTTATTCCTGTAATATTATATCATACACGTTTTATGGTACGTTCAAACAGCGTTTTAAAAAAGGTTTCAAGTGGAACGATTGAAATTGATCGGTCGTGTAACACGCGCCCGCTATGATAATGTTCTTTAAACAATCGCGCAGATTATTTTACTTTTTTCCTCCACCGAAAGAAATCTTTTCAGTTTATGTATTTTAAATCACTGGCTAACTTTTTACAGTTTTTTTGAAGTGATGTTGGAAACTTTAACTGATCGAGCTAGATTACCCAGGAGGGTGAAATTTTTTACTTTTCGATTATTATTTACACGAAAAGAGGTTAGAAAAATTGGGCTGGATTTTTTTATTATCTCATTTCTGTTACAGTTTGGAAGCGTAAAGCCGTTCACGTTGGCGAATGTTGTAATACTTATTTAGTATAAATATTTGTGTGTAAAGTAGAAAATCAAATAAAACAACGTAACCGCACACGGGTATAAATCGTTTTATATCGGTATGATGTATTGGTCCACAGCATCCGTTAAATCTGTGGGTGTGAAATTGTGGCCGAGTTGCCTCGCTATCAGCAAAAAACATGAATTTTCAATACGACGTGATAATTGCAAATGCTTCACGTTTTGCAGCAAAAAATACTTAAAATATTCCGAAGTGATGTCCGCGGCAAACAGGGCAAATAAATATTTTTAAAGTCATTAATTACTTGAAGAATATTTTATTCATACATCCACTAAGCTAGTTTCTCCATAGTCAGATTGTTATGCGTTTTGGATGTCTATTGAAAATGTGCTTGTAAACTAGTAAATTAAACTAGTTACTTTAATTTAGTATTAACCACATTAGTCAATTATCTTCTTGTATATCCTGTAGAAAATAAACAATTAAATGATGGGAAAAAATCTAGAAAATTCATAATGTAAGTCTCGTATTGAGTTACGTATTTAGAAAACCATGGAAGCAAAAATTAAGATACTTTTAAAATTTAGGAGTTCGTCATTTGTGGATGTCCAATATTTTTTGACCTAATGTGCGATTCACAGCTTTCAAAATCAAGTCACCTTCATCACTTAATTCTATCAATTTTAACACTAATATTAATAACACTACGTCTACTCGGAGATCAAACAGTACCTACCTATATAGCTTCACCAAAATTCGAGTTGTGAGCAAGCATTAGGTGGCCGAATTGGATCGAAGTAGTCCATTCAAAAAGCAACTCTACCGACCAATGTAGAAGATTCCAATTCCAATTCAAGTTTTATAAAAAGTCGGTCGCATAAAATAATTTCGACCATAATTAGATATAACGTTTTTTAATCCGCGATCACTCGTAATTCAAGATACGAACTAGAGACACTTAGTCAATGTAACGGGCAGTTAATTTTTATTGTTTTTGTTTTCTTGTGGCATGAGCATGGTATGTAAAGTGTGAGTGTGCGCAGTACGAGCTGACGCTGGTCGCGTCGGACGGCCGCAACGAGAACTCGACGCTGGTCGTCGTACGCATCATCGATCTCAACGACCTCCCGCCGAAGTTCACGCGCAGCTTCTACCTCACACAGGCTTTAGAAGAAACCGGCCCCTATCCTCATTCCCTAATACAGGTTTTTTTATTTTTTTTATTTTAATTTTAGTTCATGGACAACTTAAAATCTGTCCCTTGTTTGAGACATTGGTTAACATACGGTGGCGGTAATGATATCATGTCTCAATTTCGTAAATATATTCAATTAAAGGCTTATCGAGTTAAACTTTTATGACGAACTGATGTGCATATTGATACAAATAATGTATTAATTTAAATTGACGTAAATAAAGTGTCGTAAAACTGTAAAGTTCGGTTATTAAATGTGCCACGCAACAGTGTAATATCCGTTTAAATATAATGGAATTTAATGTCTATTTAAAATTTTGCATTGCCCGAAACCTGGACTGCACTTAACGGAATCATTTTAATCGAGATTAAAAATTAACGATGATGATTTTTTTAATTATCAGAATAAACTTTTTTTTATTCCCAGTCCAGCTCAGTTCAGTTTTATTTTACGTTTTCATGATTTTTATTATTTACTTCCTTTTGATTTGAAATTCACATTTGATGTGACATTTCTCGCAGTTTTTTTGAGAACCTTGAGTTTATTAAATATCTGTGCCTTAAATACGTACCTTGTCCTTCTATTTCTTATTTATAAAAGAAAAAATGGAATATGCTAAAAGAAAAAGAAAAGAAAAGAAGACATTTATTCACTACACAAAAGACACACAGAGACAAAGGAGTAGACATACATGACAATTGACACATATTGTATGTCTTCGCGGCAGTGAAACGGTGCTAATATGTCGTTCTTCACTAGAATCTTAATTAAAAATGTAATCGGGGCTTAGAACCAGTGCCGAAAATACCTTCACTGTTATTCAAGTAAAGATTTAATTCACCGTGAATGATGAACTTAAAAAATCTGAAAGCAGCTCAATTTCTTATAGCGAACGAATTTCGAGGATGTACAATATGGGTGCGTAACGGTTGATGTAACCACTTTTGATATATTTTTAGTCGATATAACGGTTAGGGTATAATGCATCTTTGATATATCAACATTTGGTATATTCTGATAGGATCAAACCATTATCAGGTATAATGAACTTGTAATATAACAACTATAAATAACTACTAATATGGTATACTGTATATGTGATATAACTATGTTCGATATAACGTTCAGTGGGTATAATGAAGTACTGGTATAATAAATTTGAAATATTACGCAAATTACGCTCTAAGTCTATCCACCTCTATCTATAATCGTATTGCCTACCTATTCTACTCTAAGGCAGGTCGGTCTAGATACGACGACGAGCGAAGCGAGGAGGAGTGTTAGGGTAAACTGCGATCCTACAGCGCGCGAGCCGAGCGAGCCAAGCAAGCGTGCCGCGGAAGCGGCCGGCGAAGCGCCAGAACCGATTTGTTCTATAAGTATTATATTGGAAACTATAGGTCTGTTTAGTATTAAGATAGCCTGTACAAATATCTTTGTATGACTGTTTGTTTCATAATAAATAAATAAATAAGTCCTGAGCCTTGCAGGCGTAATATTTTTATATCTTTCAACACATTATACCACTAATACTTATATTTAGTAAAGTAATATCTAATGACTTTTATACTTATTGAACATTATACACCATGAAATTATCTATTTTGATGTTTTATATCAAAAGTTTATTATGCCCCTGAATGATTAGATTCTATGAAATTATATAGAATGTTGTTATATCCAGTGAAAATATATCAAAAGTTGTTAGAGCGATCATTACACACCCGTAAAAAATTAGATAACCGTAAGCAATCCACAAAAGTTTGCCAAACTTACGGTTGACTTTTAAGCAGACAATATAAAGCGCCGTTTTATGCAGTACCACAGCTCACCAAGTATACTTAGTTGTATACTTTTTTTTCTTAGTGTTCTACATACACGATTGGGTGATTTTATCAATGAATGACATAAGTAGTTTTTCACATACGCTAGCCAATATTCCATTTCATACGGTTTTTCTAAATAAAAAACTTTGATTAGAGGGTGGCAATCCAAAGAGATTTACTCAACGACCACTTCATGGTTGTATTCTTTTTAGTTGAAAACTAACAAACAAAACTTAAATGAAAATAAATATTGTATAGTTTGTACAGAAAAAACATAAAACGTCCAGTGTGTTGCCGGTAAAAAAGCGGTCTTATTGTTTTAGTAAACAGTTGTGCATAAAACGTACCTAAACAATATCCGATTGCATGTCATATATTGAATACTTATTTATTGAGTTTTGAGTGCCTACACTGCCTACTTTGCAAATAATTGTAATAGCACGTGCATTTTTAGCATTATTGACTTTACAACTTGTAGATATAGAAAATATTTCAATTTGCACATCATGTTATTTAGTTGAAACTGGAACAAATGAAGCGTCATTTATATAGTCTGTCAGTAAAACTTGGTCTTTGTTAAAGTAGGTAACGTTTTTGTTATTTAACCCCCAGGTATTTAAATGAGCCGGTGAAACAAGATGAGTCTTTAGGCGGTCGGTAATTTACAAGAGAAAGCATAGAGGCTGCCGTTTCGGGATCTTCTTTATCGAGCCGCCCTTATTCCCTCATATCATAACCCGCTTATTCAAAAAAAAATCAAAAAAATCAAAATCGTTTATTTGCTTAACAATACACATGTTTACATAAAATGAGATGCCAGGCGGACCCCAAACTAGGCTGAGCCTACCTAA
Organism: Epinotia nisella; assembly: GCA_932294315.1. Taxonomy (NCBI): domain Eukaryota; kingdom Metazoa; phylum Arthropoda; class Insecta; order Lepidoptera; family Tortricidae; genus Epinotia; species Epinotia nisella. Next base: position 10,790,880 of record OW028677.1, on the reverse strand, counting down.
AGCATACAGCATAAGCCACTAACCTATACTTAAAGTCAATTTTGTTTATTTTGCAATTGCAATTTATGTTTTTTGTTGTCATTGTACCAAATTTAATTTTTCTCCATAGAGATTTGTTGAAAATTATCCTTACTTGACTTTTACACACAATCAAGAGAAATGTCCCTGTTCAAAGAGAGTAAAGCCCTCGATGTCGGCGCTTGTGACAAGCTTTTTTATAATTGAAGGGAGATTCGCAAATGATCCGCGTAATTACGCAAACGTCGACCCTCTTCATTTCTCTTCAGCCAGGCCTATGGCAATTTTCGTCTGAGCAGTGACTCCATTATGTACATACCCGGGGCATCTGCCAATCCTATCATCATTTAAAAACCTACATAATTACGTACCCGGCTTCCTCTATATGCATTCTGCAAAATACCTAATAACTATTCTAGAATAATCCCTTCCGTAAGGCAAACTATTCTGCGCTACCTACAAAATAGTTTTGAGCAAAAGCTTTTAAACATAATCCGACTATTATTATGGCACTTTTATTTCATTAGGTAGTCATTAATTTCTACTAAACAGGCAACCCTAATTTGGTAGTTAAACTTGTATAAGATGTCGGATGCGTCCCGGCCTTGCTTTTCTTCCATAGGTGTAAATAAAACAGTTTTAAGTTGCTGAGTCGTTAGTCCCTTTATATATACTTATAAAACCAAAAACTTATACAACATCTTCGTGGGAATCTTTTTAAGATGAAAGTTTATGGTCCTTCCGTCGTCGGTTGCACGCCGCCGCCGGTGCAAACAATCTGGGGGGTTGGCTGGTTCATAACTTTGTAGAACTTCCGCGGCCTTCCAAATAGTAATTCATATTCCGACCGCTTTCCGTTAGTTTCCACCAACACTCTCATGTAAATACCCGGTAGTTAACACTGTTAAAACCAATAATCACTGGCATTGATAAGTACGGCGAGACTGATAGTAATTTTACAGTACACATGGTGTTACATTTCCGCACTTTCCCGCACGAGTGCGGAAATGAGCACTTTCCGTGCATATGTTGAAACTTTAAAAGCCATATGTACTGTAAAACGTTGTACGATACACGTGCGAATAGGTAATTCGCAACTCATGTCGATTTAAAACACTCCCTTCAGTCGTGTTTTAATTTATCACCACTCGTTGCGAATTTCCTATTTTCTGCACTTGTATCGTAAATAACTATTATTAGATCTTCGATTTTTGGAAGCATGTGTGTGCATTTTATAGTAAATAATTTTGCTACTTAGTATATTACTTACAAAGTACTTTAAACATGTGTATCAGTTAACATGTTCTCAAGTCGTTTATAGATGTGTTTTTCTCTTGAGTTTGTTTTGATTATGAGCTAAATGTGTTTGTGTTGCCGAAGAAGTAAATCAATAAATGAGTACGTCCTTTCAGGCGCCGGGGGACGTTTTCCCTTCTAAGAAAGCACAACTTTCTTACTATTTGGTACTGTATGATTCGATAATCAAACAAACGCAAAGTCCAAGTTTCTATACAACAATAAGTATGTGCTCGTTGTTCTTGTTTTGTTTGTATTTGTCTTGAAAGCGTTGTTTAAAGTTTGTGTAGCATGTCCAACGGTAAGTAACAATCAAGGAAGTCGTTATAATTTATTCAGTTTAATGATCTTGTAGGATGACATTAATTGTTTTTCCTGAAAGCATTTTACTTACTTTAGATTTTAATATTAATTATTTTTACAATAGGTAACGGCTACTGATGGCGATAAGGACAGACAGCAAAATATCGTCTATTTCCTCACTGGCCAGGGAATTGATCCTGACAACCCAGCAAACAGCAAGTTTGACATCAATAGGACTACTGGGGAAATATTTGTTCTAAAAGTGAGTTTTATTCATAATTTTATCTGTTGTATTTAAATATTAACTGTACAAATTATATGAACAATGTATAATCCTGATGGGAAGCGTGACTAGAGTTGAATAACCGAACAGCGCGTGTGCTTTGAATACACGTGATCAAAGCCACACGTTTAATAGCGTTGTATTTTGTTCATAATTCATAACAGTCACACCTATTTTCTCAACGAGACATGTGGCTTCTTTCGGATTAATGCATTTTTCAATATCAATCTGGCACCTTTTGCAAACAAATTCAAACGATGTATTAAATATTTTTAATCGTATTGCCCTATACTTTCTACAGAAAACTCTTTTTTTACAGCCCTTAGATCGAGATCAACCCAATGGAAGGCCACAATGGCGATTTACAGTTTTTGCTCAAGACGAAGGAGGCGAAGGACTTGTAGGCTACGCTGATGTTCAAGTCAATCTTAAAGACATTAATGATAATGCTCCTATTTTCCCTCAAGGGGTGTATTTTGGCAATGTTACGGAAAACGGCACAGCTGGTATGGTTGTTATGACAATGACAGCAATTGATTATGATGATCCAGCAGAAAGTAATAACGCCAAATTATGGTACTCCATTGAAAAAAATGTGATAGAAGAAGAAACAGGTTCACCTATTTTCGAAATTGAGCCAGAAACAGGTGTAATTAAAACCGCGGTGTGTTGTTTGGATCGAGAAAGGACGCCAGATTACTCTATACAGATAGTAGCGTCAGATGGAGGGGGGTTAAAAGGCACGGGCACTGCTTCAATTAGAGTAAAAGATATTAACGACATGCCTCCTCAGTTTACTAAAGATGAGTGGTTTACGGAAGTGGATGAAACTGATGGGACAAATCTTCCTGAAATGCCAATTCTGACCGTAACTGTTCACGATGAAGATGAAACCAACAAATTCCAGTATAAAGTTATTGAAAACAGTGGTTACGGTGCTGATAAATTTACTATGGTCAGAAACAATGACGGCACCGGATCATTGAAAATAGTACAGCCTTTAGATTATGAAGATCAATTGCAAAGCAATGGCTTCAGATTTAGGATTCAAGTTAATGATAAAGGTGAAGATAATGACAACGATAAATATCATGTAGCATATTCTTGGGTTGTGGTTAAACTTAGAGATATTAATGACAATAAACCGCAATTTGAAAGAGCTAATATTGAAGTATCTGTCTATGAAAATGCTGAAGTAGGAAAGAGTTTAGAAACGTTTAAAGCTACCGATCCGGATCAAGGAGGGAAAAGTAAGGTTTCATATGCTATTGATCGGTCTTCAGATCGAAAACGACAGTTTTCTATAAACCAAGAAGGAACAGTTAGTATACAAAGATCTTTGGACAGAGAAGACACGCCACGCCACCAAGTTAAAATTTTAGCCATTGATGACGGTGTTCCACCTAGAACGGCAACAGCTACGCTAACCGTTATCGTACAAGATATAAATGACAATGCTCCTACTTTTTTGAAGGATTATAGACCAGTACTTACAGAACATATAACACCTAAGAAAGTTGCAGAAATTTTGGCCACTGATGATGACGATAGATCTAAAAGTAATGGCCCACCTTTCCAGTTTCGTCTGGACCCTGGTGCAGATGACATAATAAGGGCATCATTTAAAGTTGAACAAGATCAAAAGGGTGCCAATGGTGATGGTATGGCTATTGTTTCATCATTACGTTCATTTGATAGAGAGCAACAAAAAGAGTACCTGATTCCCATCATTATAAAAGATCACGGAAATCCAGCGATGACTGGAACAAGCACGCTTACAGTTGTTATCGGTGATGTTAATGATAATAAAATGCAGCCAGGTTCTAAAGATATACTTGTGTATAATTACCAAGGACAAGCACCTGATACCGAAATAGGCCGTGTATACGTTTATGATCTTGATGATTGGGATTTACCAGACAAAAAATTCTTCTGGGAGAGTACAGAACATCCAAATTTCACTTTGAATGAGGAAACTGGAATGATACAAATGAAACATAAAACTAGAGAAGGGCGTTATAATTTACAGTTTAAGGTTTATGACAGGAAACATACACAAACAGACGTACCGGCTAATGTTACAGTATATGTGAAGGAAATATCACATGACGCTATAATTAATTCGGGATCGATACGAATTTCAGGAATATCCGATGAAGATTTTATCAGAGTTTGGAATTATAAAACTTTGAGCGTATCACGGAGTAAATTGGATATATTCAAAGACAAATTAGCGGATCTACTGAATACGGAACGTGAAAATATTGACATTTTCAGTGTTCAACTTAGAAAGAAACGTCCTCCTATAACTGATATCCGATTTGCAGCACATGGAGCTCATTATTACAAACCAATCCGACTAAATGGCATCGTACTTATGCATAGGGAGGAAATCGAAAGAGCTGTAGGTATAAACATAACAATGGTGGGCATAGACGAGTGTCTCTATGAAAATCAAATGTGCGAGGGGTCGTGTACTAATGTTTTAGATATTAGTAATTTACCCTACATGGTTAACGCTAATAAAACTGCTTTAGTTGGCGTTCGAGTGGATGTAATCGCTGAATGCACGTGTGGAGCAAGAAACTTCACTCAAGCGGAAACATGCCGCAATGCACCTTGTTATAATGGTGGCCGATGTATCGAAGGAAAATATGGCCTAACTTGCTCGTGTCCACCTGGGTATACTGGACCACGTTGTCAACAAACTTCCAGAAGTTTCCGAGGTACTGGATGGGCCTGGTATCCTGCATTAGAAATGTGTGACAGCTCTCATCTTAGTTTCGAGTTCATCACGCGAAAGTCAGAAGGTGTATTGTTGTATAATGGGCCTATCGTTCCTCCTGAAGCTGAAGAGATAATGGTGTCAGATTTTATTTCCATAGAATTAGAAAGAGGAAACCCCAGACTATTGATTGACTTTGGCTCTGGTACTTTAGAACTAAGAGTTAAAACTAAGAAAACTCTAGACGATGGCGAATGGCATCGTATTGATATTTTCTGGGACACAGAAAACGTACGAATGATAGTAGATTACTGCAAATCAGCTGATATACAAGAGATGGAAGATGGTACTCCTCCTGAATTCGACGATTCATCATGTCAAGCCATGGGAACTATACCACCTTTTAATGAGTACTTAAATGTAAATGGACCGTTACAGATAGGTGGTTTATACATGGAACACTTCGATCCAACTCACTATCACTGGCAATACATGCCTATTGGTAAAGGATTTGACGGCTGTATTCGAAACTTAATCCACAATAGTAAACTATACGACTTATCTCATCCAGGCTTAAGTAGGAACTCGGTTGCAGGCTGTCCCCAGACAGAAGAAATTTGTAACCAAGCAGATACTACTTCAAGGTGTTGGGAACACGGAACATGTGTCGGTAGCTTTTCAGAAGCTAGATGCCAATGCCAACCTGGTTGGACTGGGCCGTCGTGTAATTTACCAACCACACCTACTAGTTTCCGACCACAGAGTTATGTGAAATTTGCTCTTAGTTTTGAACCGGATCGGTTTAGTACACAAATCCAATTACGTTTTAGAACTCGCGAACCGCATGGCGAATTATTTAGAGTCAGCGATCAACATAATCGCGAATACGGTATACTCGAAGTAAAAGAGGCTCGCCTTCATTTCCGGTACAATCTTAATTCACTACGAACCGAAGAAAAAGACGTATGGCTTAACTCTGTCGCTGTTGACGACGGGCAATGGCACATCGCACGAGTGAGTCGGTACGGAAGTGCGGCTACTTTGGAAATAGATGGAGGTGAAGGGAGGAGATATAATGAAACGTTTATCTTCGAAGGCCACCAATGGCTGCTTGTAGACAAGCAAGAAGGCGTATATGCAGGAGGCAAAGCGGAGTACACTGGAGTTAGAACGTTTGAGGTCTATGCCGATTTCCAAAAAGGCTGCTTAGACGACATCAGATTAGAGGGAAAACATTTGCCGTTACCGCCAGCAATGAACGGCACACAATGGGGTCAGGCTACTATGGCAAGAAATCTCGATCGAAACTGCCCGTCCAATAGCCCCTGTATCAATGTACATTGTAATGAACCCTTCGTGTGCGTCGATTTGTGGAACGAGTACGAATGCACGTAAGTATATTATCACTCTTTTATTACATTTCCTCTTATTTTTATGAAAAATGTAGGTGTGTATGTATGCTAACTACATTTAATACACTGTTTAATTACTATTTTATAACAAAAATGGTGTTAACTTTTATCACTACAGGGACTCTATTCTCGCACCGGTAAAATTAAATGGAAATTGTATAAAAGTGATATTGATTCTCATTGCACTTTTGTACCCACAAAATGTGTAAGAGAGGGAAACAGTTATATTGCATTTAAAAGGAATTATTGGTCGTAGAATGGAGGCCCATTAACTGTACTGTGAAAATGAAAACCTACGTTAAAATATTATTTTATTTTTGTAACAGTATTTACTTTACCTTTCGCGCGCACTGAGTTTCGCCCAAAAATGTTTATTAACCTTATCTTTTGAGTTAACACATTTGGATTTAAATATTTATTAACTTTTCGGTTTGTATGTATGCTTTATTTATTTTATATCTTTCTGAAAGATACACACTCTTTATTGACGCTTAATATTTAAAAAACGCGTGTGAACAAACATCGTTTTCGCATAATACTTATATGTTTATCAGTTTAACATGTTGTTTTGACTATATCGTATACTGTGGTGTGTAGTTGCGGTGAAGGTTTGGTATTGTCGAGCGACGGGAAGGGTTGCGTAGACAAGAACGAGTGTCTCTACTTCCCCTGCCGCAACGGAGGGTCTTGCATCAACCGCGAGCCCTTCTACCGCTGCCTCTGCCCCGACGGTTTCTGGGGCGAGAACTGCGAGCTCGTCCAGGAGGGCCGCACGCTCAAGCTCAGCATGGGCGCTCTGGCGGCCATCCTCGTCTGCCTTCTCATTATCATGAGTGAGCACCAACGTGTCGTGTCCCTAGCAGACTCCCATCGCACTTTCATATTCGCACCTACATTTACCATTCATTATATATCACGTATTTTTGTGTACATATAGTTGTCGTATTATTAGCGATTAGAGTATACGTAGTGCATGTCGGTCGAGGGCTCAGTGCGCGCGCTAAAAGGCGGAGGCGGGTCGGTAATGCGCGAGATGTGTAGGTGTCCCGGCGGGTCGACGCGCGCGGGCAAACACTGCGTGAACGTGAACGAGTGCCTGGCGGCGAACCCGTGCCTGAACGGCGGCTCGTGCGTGGACCGCGAGGCGGCGCGCCGCTACGACTGCCACTGCGCGCTTGGCTACACCGGCCACGACTGCGAACTAAAACTCCTCGCCTCCGGATTCATCACGCCCTCCAGAGATTTCATTATAGCTATCATTGTCTGTTTGTTTGTGCTTTTGGGTAAGACTCATTCATTAGTATGCATGCTTTTACATTATTCAAGAGTTTCTGCTAAGTTTGCGTATTCAATTACAAATGGATGTACCAGCTTTTGCCCGCGACTTCGATCGCGTGAACTTTCATACCAAGTTCGATCCCCAATTTCATCCTATTATGGTTTCATTCCCGGGATAAAAAAAAATTAGAGAATTAGTAAAAATATTAGTGTATTATATATTGATTTAATCCAGCGTTATGAACTACCTGGTGCCAGCGCTACGCTCGTAGCCGATCCTGCGGTTACCTCGCGGAAAGCGCCTACTGCGTGGTGCCCGCCAGGCGGGTGTCGTGGCAGTGAATACTTTTAGTGCCAGGAACCCGCTAGGTGGGCGCTCTGTCTGTTGGCCCTTTCTTTTACAAACGGTTTTTCGCATATTATCAGCTATTCTATGAGCGTAGCGCTACGAAACTGGTGGCACTACAATGAATGTGTTAGTAGTGAAACTGAATATATCTAGTAGTAAAAATGAACACATAAAATAGTTCACTCTTTTTTATGTGTAAGTCATATAACACACAAGTGACTTCTGGTCAGTACCTAAGCTATAAATAAAGTACAATCCTATATTGTTCAACTTTGCACAAGCTTACCAGAAACTCAATTAGTTATTAATAGACATTTCTTGTTTTTAGATTTTGTGTACATAAGGTTTTATTTAATATTTCATTTTATTTTAACTTCACTAATATCATCATCATCATACCCGCTATATTTAGTAGAACTTTTCATCCTTACAACTAAAACAAGGCTTTGAATAAGTTTTCATTCTGTTTACAATGTCTGTGTGGAAAAACTAAATAGGAACTTATTTATGTAAACAATTTTATCTCTCAATAGTAAATATTTTAGCGTAAGCAACTCCTTTTCCAACCGTAGGTCTTACAACAGTATTTAATGTTACAAACCAAGTCAGTGTTACTGTTTTATTTCAATTGCTGAATTTCGAGTTATTTCTTGGTAAAATATTAAATTACCCGTAAAAAGAAATAAAGAAGGTGATTAATAAATGAACCGTTACTTAATAAGAAGGCAGACCCTCATTGGGTTAGATACCTAAATATGATTGGACAACTGTCAACAGATTAATCTTGCGATCGGAACTATTTCCGCAGTAGATACGACATTATGTTATTCCAGTTGATATTTAAGAGGGCGTTACTGTGCACACTAGCGCCACTGGTAAATAATTGTGATTATTTAAATTTCACGATAGATATTTTAAAAAGGAGGCCACTACTCACTGTATTTTGTATTTAAGTACCTTCTGAATACACCAAGCTAGTTTTTATGTTGCTGGATTCGTCAATCTATGCGTCCAAAGTAAAAACGGCCGTTTTTCTTTTGAGTTCATAGATCGACGAATCCAGCAATATACAAACTAGCTTGGTGTATTCACAAGGTACTTAAATACAAAATACAGTGAGTAGTGGCCTCCTTTTTAAAATATCTATCGTGAAATTTAAATAATCACAATTATTTACCAGTGGCGCTAGTGTGCACTGTAACGCCCTCTTAAGTGATACAATATAGGACGTCTGTTTCCTGTTATTCGAATATCGGGATTCATTATCTCTGAAATGAATAAATAGTTTCGCGATACGCTGATATATCTACTTAGGCAATTATTTACCACACGTTTATTAATGGGTCAGAAATGTTACACTTAGTACCTAAACTTAATCTTGTTGTAAAGAAACTTAAATAATCTTTATAAATTTAAAAGATGTTCAAGAACTTCAGAAGAAATTAATTTGTTACCTATTTAATTGGATCGAAAGAGCGAACTTAACTAAAAAAGTTACCGAAGCATTTGTCACTTTTTCTTCAATTTCACCTTATTCGAGATCTGAATTTAAACTTGATCTACTTAGTATTCCTTTTCAGTGCCTCCTATTCTTTTATAGTTTGAATGAGATGATACTGCATTGCGTACCGATCAGGTTTTTACAAAAAAGACCTCACATTTTAAGGTAATATTAAATATCCGAACCGAGATCGAAAGTTACATTCAATATTTAATGGTAACATTTGAACTAACATTTACATAATCTTCGGTTTGGTAGCTACTTTTGTTTTATTATAAGATGGAAGTTGATTAATAATATTAATATGTTATTAGTACGTTACTATGGGAAACGAAGGGTTGCAGGCCAAGTAGATATAGATAGGGATACGCGACCGACAACCCCGTTTCTCGCCGAGATGTGTGTTTCTCAAACTTGCAATGAAATAAAAATAAAAAGTAGTCAATAAAATTACGAACTATTGAAAAATCCGGCCAACAAGAAAAGAAAACGTTTTTCAATTTACGCGTCAAACTTTTTTTTAAACCTGCCTTAAGTAACCTTTTACTCGGTGATATTTACATTGGTTCAATTTTTTTTTTGATGGTTGAATACCAAGACGTCGTATCACAATTTCACGTTTAAAAACAAAAGAAGGTTGCTTTACAGGCCTAGGTGAAGGTGTTATAGGCTATATGAAATTCCTTTACATATCATCTTCACTCATCGCACCGGATACCTACGTAGTACCTATTTCCGGACCTAATTTGAAGTAACATTTCATTGCGAGTTTGAGAAAAGATTATTTTCTACTGGAGTTGATTATATGTAGCTATTAGGAAGTTCTTTAACCCGCTACTTTCGTCCGGCAGTCCTGGTGCTAGTGTTCGTGGTGTACAACCGGCGGCGCGAGGCGCACATCAAGTACCCGGGGCCCGACGACGACGTGCGCGAGAACATTATCAACTACGACGACGAGGGCGGCGGCGAGGACGACATGACCGCCTTCGACATCACGCCGCTGCAGATACCGATCGGCGGCCCGCTGCCCGATCACGCGCCGACCAAACTACCCTGTAAGTTACACACTTAAGAGAACATCATCAACTACGACGACGAGGGCGGCGGCGAGGACGACATGACCGCCTTCAACATCACGCCGCTGCAGATACCGATCAGCGGCCCGCTGCCCGATCACGCGCCGACCAAACTACCCTGTAAGTTACACACTTAAGAGAACATCATCAACTACGACGACGAGGGCGGCGGCGAGGACGACATGACCGCCTTCAACATCACGCCGCTGCAGATACCGATCAGCGGCCCGCTGCCCGATCACGCGCCGACCAAACTACCCTGTAAGTTACACACTTAAGAGAACATCATCAACTACGACGATGAAGGCGGCGGCGAGGACGACATGACCGCCTTCGACATCACGCCGCTGCAGATACCGATCGGCGGCCCGCTACCCGATCACGCGCCGACCAAACTACCCTGTAAGTTACACACTTAAGAGAACATCATCAACTTCGACGACGAGGGCGGCGGCGAGGACGACATGACCGCCTTCGACATCACGCCGCTGCAGATACCGATCGGCGGCCCGCTGGCCGATCACGCGCCGACCAATCTACCCTGTAAGTTACACACTTAAGGGCGGATGGCACCAACTTACGATCAACGTTAAATATCCATAGAAACTTGTCAAACTTTCCATACATTACAGATGGTTTGGTGTCACCCACCCTTACACTACCATTATTCTAAAGTTAAATCTGAGCGCTTCCACTTATAAAATATTAGGAGACAAATTGGATCATACTAAAGTACAAGTATCTGGAATAACAATCTATGCATCCTCAAAAGTCAGAGTCAAAGTGATTTATTCTTCAATTTAGGCATATTACATGCACCAATGAATGTCGATAAACTACCACCGGTTCGGAAAGTAAACCTCTGCCTCGAGAAGAACCGGCGTAAAAAACTCGGCGAGGTGTCATTTTTTCAAAACAGTATACAATAGGGTGTTGCTTAAAAACCGAAAATTTGAAATTTAAGTGAGTCACCCTATTATATTGGTCTAATACGTGAAAAAATTACGTATGTTTTTTATTTTTGGATAAGATTTAGGGGTCGCTACCGAATTTTGAAACTCCTTAAGGTTGCGTTTCTCCATAGTAAGTTTTTTTTAAATATTTTAACATTTTTCTAGTTTATTGAGCTACATTTGATAAAGAAGGAATAAACAATCGAGAAAATACGATTTTGGTTCACGAAATGTTCGACGCTTATTTGAAATCAAATATAAAGTCTTATAATCATCGCCAAAGTCCGTTTTTAGCATATTTAGCACAATAAAATTCATTTTTGAATTACTGACTGAAATTTAGTGATTTTTTTGATGTTTTCCAGATTATTCATTTCCTATCATTAAATGTAGCTAATTAAAAAAGTAAAATGTTAAATATATAAAAAAAACCTTACTATGGCGAAATGCAAACATTAAAGAATTTCAAAATTCGGTAGCGACCCCTAAATCTTATCCAAAAATAAAAATAAAAAACAGATGTTATTTTTTTACGTATTAGAACAATACAATAGGGTGTCTCACTGAAATTTAAAACTTTCGGTTTTTAAGCAACACCCTAGTATACAATATATCATTTCAGTATCAGAGTATTATAAAATTTTAAAATTACATTGCTACAGTAGAAAGCCTATTTATTTTACGACAGATTTCTAGTGCAGGATTTTATCGCTGCCAAATATCCCTATCCATGATGTAGTCGTTTATCTTATAATATGCTTTTGAAATAAGTGTCCGTTTTACGACAGATTTGAATTTAGAGTCAGTAAGTTCGGTAATGTGTTTTGGAATTTTATTGTAGAATTTTATACAATTTCCCAAGAACGACTTTTTCTCGTCGATATTCTACAGGCACGTTAGTTATTTTCTATATTTTGTGTAACAAATAAAGTTATTGATGTGATATCGCGATTGATACTACCAGGTACCTACTCTAATTTAAAAAAAAACCCATCCTCACGTATTTATAGGAAACCTCGCCCGGACCCGAGTAAGAGGCAAGACGCCTATCAAGTTCGAATAAACAAGCTTTGCATAAAAGCTGAAAGTGAAACTTGAGAGGGTTACTGCGAAACATTTTTCCACGGACGTCATCTCGAGGTCCGTAATGGGCGATTACTGCCTATAACTAGAATGTACTCGAAGCTGCCTACACCGCCAGCTAGCTGAACCCTTTTTTATTTTTACTAGTCAGAAGAAGTAAAACCCTAATTTTTTTACCCCCTATAAAAATGCTTTACGTTTTCTTACACGCATTCGTTGTTAGAAATAGAAATAGAAATCTTTATTGTATAACTGTGTAAGTAGAGTGTACAAAGTTGGCATGGAAGTACAAAGTATCCACAGCTACCCGCTACGGGCGTACAATGTTTATAGGATAGCCTAAAGTGGTTAAAATAATTACTTATTACATTCTTTAATAAAACCTAATCATTGCTCTTAACTATGAGCATTTAAAAAATATTCATTTACATTGTAGAACTCTCTATCCATTAACCAACTTTTAAGCTTAGTTTTAAATTCTTTTCCTTCAAGCATTTTAATATGTATTGGAAGGAAGTTAAATACTTTTATGGCAGTGATGTATGCGCTTTTATTGAACATTAAGTTATTTACTCTAGGAAGAGAAATGTTATGCTTGTATTGCATTCTTAGATTGTTACGCAAGGAACATTTATTTATGAAGCATTCCGTGTGGTTTTTAACAAACAAACATAACTCCAATATGTAAATGCCATAAATGTTTATAAATTTATCTTCTACTTTCCATAATCCCGTCGATTGAATCTCGCTGCTGAGGGTACCATTCATTCTTTTTTTCTGTCTAGTGAAAAAAATGTTCATAAAGAACGATTTCCCGTTTTATGCTAAATGTCACTTGTTCTCTCTGCTTTGTTTCTAGAAAGCTACCGAAATCTTGCATTTATATATGGATACAAGATTATGCTAATATTATGTAATATCGTTCTCCGAGGAAACAGTTTTGATGACGACATCATAGTGTTATGAGTATTATAATAGTGCATCGCTATCGAGACGACATATAAATGCCAAATGCGCATTACAAGTTACTTTAATTAATAAGCGAGCGAAGCGAACGAAGTTGTCCGTATCAGCTGGGCAAAAATTCTTTTGTAGGTATGTCATACAATCTACTATTTAAAAGCCGTTCAATGTTACCCCACCCCAGTAGGTGTTCAAAGTTACCAATATTCGACTGTAACAAGTAACAGCCATTATTATGTTTTAGTCAAACATCATTTATTAAGTCTAAGCATCTGAATTAGGGTAAATCTAAATACTCGTAGTAAGAGTATTTTCATCACATTTGCTTGTAAAGGGCTTCATAACGCGCAGGCATACGGAGCTACAATGACCGAAATTACGCCCACGGGCGTGACGGTTTTTTTCTTAAATTGTATCTGTCATTTTTGTGTCAGTTATAAAGCAAGGAGGTTTTAACTCAAACACGATGTTTGAAAACGTATTTATAAATAAATTTAAACGTATAAACACTATTAAAATATGACTAACATTATTTAAAGATTTAAAAATTAAAACGTAGCAATTTAGTGTCCGTGTAAAACATTTGAATTGTTATTTCAAACCGTGGCTGTATGCCGAAGGATGTTTGCTTTTCGCGCCTCACGTCAAATTCAACCATGGACCAATGAGGGACAGAAAGGCTTTTATGCAGCTAAATTAAGAACTGGTCTTAAAATGGCTGATCGCTTACCATAAACAACCTACTGAATTTGGGTGGTTAGTGGTTTATTGGTGACAACTTCATACTAAATCAGTTGTGGCAAACAGAAAAAAGTGGAACTATGACAAGGACAACGAATGACATTTCCCTTTCTGTCACACTTATCGAGATTTGTATGCTACCATCTCGCTCGGACGTGGTGTTATTATTACCATAGCTTGTCCTGAGTATCTTAGGTCCATGAATTCAACAAAATGGACGACTGACATTTTGTAGTTTTTATTGCGATTAGTAACAATTTCGTTTAAAATGTATATGTTTCCTTAGAAATAGGTAAGTTTTATAAATTTTAATGCATTATTGTTTTGATCGATGCTGCATGTAGATAGTGCCGTACAAAACATCTCACTTCGTATTTATGTATATTTCTCTCTCGCCTATCCCAATAATATATTAGTATGTAGTTTATATATTAAAATTGTATGACGTTTCCGTGAATCACCAATATTGGCTGAAAATCAGCGCTGTAGGTGTCTGACAACTCAGCATAATGCTGAGCCAGTGTCCGGTTCACTGCCGCAGAGAGAGAGAGAACACTTGTTTCATGTTTTTCTTGTTTATTTTATTGTTTAATATGTGTGTCCTGTGTGTTTGTGAATAAATGTATCTTTCTTTCTTTCAAATGTGATGAAAAACGGTAAGATTGTTACAAACTCGAGTAGACCCTCGTTCGTAAATCATATCTTACCGTACTTGTGACACAATGCACTATTTCATAAAACATAACATTAATGTAATGTTTTAGTTAGCTTCGAAGTCAATAATAATAGACAAAAGATTTATATTTAACTAGGTATACCTACATACATTGATTGCATAATAATAATAATATTAAGTGTACTCCTTGCATTCCATTAAATTGTCAAAAGGGCCTCTACGTGTTGGCTCAGTTGGTACTTTGTAGGTACCTAGCCCCACGCACGCCTCCCAAAGGTCCGGGACATCATGTCCCGTGAGCGGGAAAGACATACATAATATTAAAAAGAATGGAGTATTTAGCTTTAACATTTTTATACATCATTATTATGAAATGTACTGAAGAGGCAAAAGCCGTAATCATAAAATACAGCTACTCGTAAAATTAATGAATAAAATCTTCAATATATTCTTTAACGGCTACCCTGGGACCGCTCCATTGGCTCCATACCTTGTAAGGAAATTTACATAGACTACAATCCAATAAGAAGGGCTTTCGTACTTCTTTATTATCTTTAAAATTTAGGTAGGTAGTTAAAAACAGTAATTATTAATTAGTACTAGCTTTTGGATAATGTCAACAAACATCAAAGCATTTGTGGCTCTTATCACTTTATTCTTTATCTTGTCATTGCCATGTGTTATTGCAAGTTGTAGGTACCTTCTTTAGCGCAATTTGATAGCTCGTAACACCGCAAATTGTGTCATAGCTATCAGAATCTTTATCATATCTCAAGTTACAAAATTGAGGAAACAGGAATAAAGACTAGTTTACGATTAAAAATAGTACATTGTGTTACAAGTACGGTAAGATATGAAATACGAACGAGAGTGTATTAGAAGCCCGACGCCCAAGGCGGAGGGCTTTGATGACTCGAGTTTGTAACAATCTTACCGTACGTGCGCATACAATGTTTTTCATCACATTTGCGAGGAAACCAATACATTTTTAACTAAATTGTAACTAATCGTAAAAACTACAAAATGTCAGTCGTCCATTTTGTTGAATTCGACGTGAGGCGCTTAGAGCAAAAACCCTTCTGCATACAGCCACGATTTAAAATCACAGTTAAAAATATTTTACAGTACACATGGTGTTACTTTTCCGCACGAGTGCGGAAATGAGTACTTTCCGTGCATATGTTGAAACTTTAAAGAGCCATATGTACTGTAACACGTTGTACGATACACGTGCAAATAGGTAATTCAATTGCAAATTAACAAATTTCCTATTTTCTGCACTAGTATCGTAAATAACTATTTTAATACAGTTGCTCAAAAAGTGCTACTTTACGTAGCTGTTTAGCGTGCGGAAAGTATGTTTTCGCGAACTAGTGCTTTTCACTTTTCTTTGTACAAATTGTACCATTTTTAATCTTTTAATAAAAACAAACAATAAAACAACAACTTCACCTACAAAGACAAAAAAAAAGACTATAAATTAAAACTTAAAGATAAAAAATTGTACCATTAATTATTATGTCAATAAAAAATAAATAAGATAGTGCTGTATTTGAAAAATATATTTTTGAATAAGTCATTATTTTTCAACTGTATTACAGTGATGTTACAGAATTAATAATATAAAAGTTTTGAATTCTTTACTGGCTGTTTTTCTTATTTTTTCGCAACTGTATTAAAAAAACGTCCGACACTCGCCCCCAGTCTTGCCTCGGTACTCGTGACGTAATGCCATACTTTCCGCACTAGCATCGAAATGAACTATTACACGGACACTAAATTACACACTACCACACTAAATTAGATACAATTTAAGAAAAAAATCATTACGCCCATGGGCGTAATAAAGGCTATTGCAGCTCTGTAGGTATGCCTGCGCGTTATGAAGCCCTTTACGAGCAAGTCCGGTGAAAAATTATTTTTCATATCTCATGCTCTGAAAGTGGGTCGTTGCTGTTCTAAAAAGTGTGCAAAAAGTGATACGTTTCTGCTCTAGTGCAGAAAAGTAGTGTATTCCAATTAGTCCTCGCCATAAAAGCATTATGCAGGAACGAATTCTAATAAATATCAATACTTACCCCACCACTGACAAAGGGAAATAATTTTATTCTTACTAGTTCATGGAATTTATTTTATTAAACATAAAATAAGTTTATGTTGTAAATTCATTACTTTTATTTTAGCTAAAATATTCACTAGGCTTTATGAGGTGCTGACAAATGGAATACACCCACAAACCTTTTTTTTTTTACTTAAAGTTGTGCATGTGAGCTAAGGCAGAAACGCATACAGCCACTCTTCAACTTATACTAATAATATATACAAAACATATTATTGTCAAATTTTCCGTCCGTTTTTTTTTACTATCCTCGTATTCGATATGAAAAGTAGAGTCTTTAACTCAGGTGAAAGTCACCCATTTCTGATTCGAACCATTGGCGCTCTTACTTCGTTCGCCAAAATATCTCGTCAGAAAATGGTGGCTTTCAGCCCTTGGTTAACAATCTACTGTATACATACTGTTCCTCGAATCTTCCTGTCCTTTATTATTTTTTGGGTGAATTTAATTTTGCCGATTCGACAGATCGCCGGTGACATCGCCGCTCCTCACAATATATCTCCCTATGGTCGCCAAGTCAAAATGCCTTCATAATGTACATTATGATTTTTTGTTTGAAACAGATCCATTAATGGGCGTCGGTCTTGGCGTGGGCCCCATGGGCGTGGGCGTGGGCGTGGGCGGGCCCGTGCCTCTGCCGGGCGAGACCAACGTCGGCATGTTCATCGAGGAGCACAAGCGGCGCGCGGACAGCGACCCCAACGCGCCGCCCTTCGACGACCTGCGCAACTACGCGTACGAGGGCGGCGGCAGCACTGCTGGCTCGCTCTCCAGCCTCGCCTCCGGTAATACTCACTATTGTATTTTTCTTTTCATAATGTGATCCGTAATTTCACGCAGTTGGCGCGCTGTGCCTCGTTTGTGGAAATCTGTGAAGTCTCAGCCGGTTCCACCATGCCGTGGGAACCTTAGAGATTGGATCATGGATATAGTGGTTCATGATGGTGGTCGCTTCCTGGTTTTCCTTTTTTTTGTATCCTCGTCATGTCTTTGGATATCAGGTATCCATCTGGTAATCATTATGTCAGCACGAGGCGAAGGGTACCTAGGTATGTTTCCATAGATTTCACTGTAATGTTAACCAGATGAACATATTTAATTTTGTGTCTATATATTTGTGGTTGAATTGTATTAGGGTTCCAGGCCAAAAAGGTAAAAACGGAACCCTTATGGTGTAACTCCGTCCATCTGGTTCTCCAAATATGAATAAATAAATAAAATCTGTCGGTCTGTCACAAAGTTAAATATCTCAGGAACTATACTAATGCTATCAATTTGAAATAGTTGTAAACAAAGCTAATCCACGTGTATGGAAAATTAAAAATTTAAATATATATTTTTAATTTCTATTAAAAGGGACAGATAAGAGGGGGAGGGGGGCAAAAATTCAACGTCTAGTTAGTAGGCCATGTGGGATACCTATCTAAAACACTTATTCTTTTTTTTTCTGCAGTGGTAAAATTTAGACCCCCCCCTTATCTCCGAAGTTAAACCAGCGATTTTTTTAAAGTAATATACTCGTACATATAAGATTAATATCAACGTAAATATTACCGGAAAAGTATAACGAGACCTCTACCTAGCGTATTTTTTTAATCTTCAAAAATCATTTGTTATTTTTGTTTGTTATTAACGAAATTGATAAGGAATTATCGCTGAGAAACCAACATACATACCGAGTTCCTTGGCCGCGCAAGTTAGTAACAAAATGCTCCGATATATGGCGATTTAGGTACTCATGACTTAAGAGGATTGTGAACCTGTAAAATTTCATACAAAAAGCGATAACGTTTTTCACGCTGTAAACATAGTTCGATTTTTATATTTATTTACGAAGTTGTAGATATAATGAAAAACTAGGTCTGTACGTTTTGATTTTTAAGAAATATTGCTTACGTCTAAAGTTATTAGCATCTAAAAATGTATATTTTTGAACTTGGTCTATCGTTTTATTTATTTTAAATTAATCCAAACTGATTTACTAAAAAAGGAAAACGTACAGACATAGATTTAAGTGTACTAAATCCAATAATACCAAAATTGTATAATTTCATAAATGTTTAGGGGGGTAAAAACGTTATCACCCGAAACAATATTTCAACAAGGAAATGTAGGCAATTGCCTTCAGCAAGATTTATCCAAAATTAATGGGCGGGGCAAAACGGGTATGTTGTATCAGTTGTATGACATTTTGTACGGAACCCTTGGTGCGCGAGTCAGACTCGCACTTAACCAATTTTTATTTTTATTTTGGATTTAAGTACCTCTAAACATTTGAAAAGAAAAATATATAAATGCGATAATCCTAACGTCCCATACGTTAGGATTATCGCATTTATTTTATATATTTTCCTTTTAATAATTATATTCAGCGTATGGATCCAAACAAACATTAGAACTCTTAGTAGGCTCATACTCGTACCTAAAATAACAGTAATTCCTTAGTAATTCTGAGGATTTTCCTTAGAATCCGGAGGAGGAAAATAAATATTGTGTTTTTTTAACTCATTGTATACATATTCAATGAGTTGAAACTTTTTTTACTTGTTTTTATAATTGAGCCAAATAAAAACATTAGTGATCCACCCACAAGTCTTTACTCGAAAATGGCATTCAACTGCAATGAATATTGTTGCTATCTGATTCGGCGTCATCGACGTTTGCACTAGTTATCACATTACGGATTACAATTGATCATTATAATCATTATGTATGACTATGAACGTCGTGATAATGTTTCTGATATTGACATCACTTCCTCGTCGTCCGCATAGATGATAATCTTTAAATTGTTATTGCCAAACAAAAAACAACCGACTACAAGTATTTTTGCGTTGGTAGTCGATATGTTTAAGGGTGGTATTCCACCTGTCCAATGTCTATTTACATCTCAGATTTTGCTTAGAAAAACGTGAGACGCAATGCACATTGGACAAAGATCTTTTACAAGTGGAATACCACCATAACGAAAAGAAACGACGAAGTAGCAGCAGTTAGTATTCAGTCTAAGAATTCGAAATACTTCGTCTCGAAAACGTTGTGAAAGCAGCGATGTATTAGATACAAACGTCTGTATTTTGAGTTCTATTGAAGAATTTAATGGAACACTTCTTCCTATTGGATTTTATAAAAGTGGTATTTTAACATTTTAAACGTACAAATCCTTTCCGTACTAACTTCCTGTAGTATAGTCATGCCTGTCCCATTTACCTCTTGTGCACTCCGTGCACTTATAGTCCACCAGCGAGGTTACAATTCTTCCGATCGCGGATAGTAACACTTATAAATAGTCGCGCGACTGACGACACGTCACTAGAAGAAAGAGCACGTGCTATGCTGTAGAGCAGGATGCCATGCTTACGATTAGTTTTCTGGCTGTCAAACATTGGTTTTATTTGAAAGTGAGCCTTCTGTGCGTAATGACTATTATTTACTTTGTGATGAATACAGTATTTATTTTTAATGTCAAGCAAAGTTCAAATACATACTGTCACACTTGATCAAAGGACATGTTTTATCCGACTTTTGAATCCAGGATACGCTATAGGAATTATTTGAGACATTGTCAATTTTTTCGAAATTCGTTAGTACCAATAAATATTTTATACCTAAATAAATAACTTAAATAAACATAGCAACGCCTCCGAGATTATAATGAATAACATAGCAAAACAACTGCAATGCCTGCTCGTTATAATACGATGTTGGGATTACTTAGCATTTAATTAGTGCTGTAATTTAGGTATACCTGCTCTAAATAGTTATTCTTTTACGGCTGGCTGAGTCTTATGTTCACTCGTTTGCTAATA
This sequence comes from Epinotia nisella, assembly GCA_932294315.1. NCBI lineage: Eukaryota > Metazoa > Arthropoda > Insecta > Lepidoptera > Tortricidae > Epinotia > Epinotia nisella. Next base: position 10,770,295 of record OW028677.1, on the reverse strand, counting down.
TCTGCTAATATGCACCTAAAATAAACACAGCTGCCTTTGTGTTTAGTTAGATTAACACTATCGTCAACATCAGAATTAGGTATGTCGACCAACCTAAGTTCAATTCAGCAGAAACAAATTTTTCTGGAGTATTTGAAGGGTCCACGGAAAGGACATGTCTAATCACTTTTTTTTTCAAAATGAGATTTTAATGTCACGTAATAATTCATAACGAGCTCAACACTTTGAGATTCAAATCTCATTTTGTAAATAAAAGTGACTAGACATGTTCTTTCAGTGGACCCCTCATTTTGTACGGTTGTCTTTAAACATGATGTTTTCTCATTTCGCATGAATACATCACCCAAAACGAACTATCAAGTTTTTTTTGGAGTAATGATCAGTTTCGGAACTATTATGAGACTTGTTGACATTAGTCGCAATGCCGCGATCGAATGCGTTTTTAAGACATACGATTAAAAATAAAGACGAAACACCACAACGCGAAAATGGTAATAATATCAAAACCAAAAGTGCTTTATCGAAACATCTGACTCCAAGGTACCCGCCGGCCGTTTTTCTCCTCTTGGTTAACCTTTATTACCTACCTTGTCAATGTTCTGTCATTATGGACCATGAGTCAAGCATAACATTGGTTTTGCGACGTAGGTTCAACAACAACAAAATTCACTATGTTATTTATGCTTCAAACGTTGCGCTGACTTTGAATGAAACTGATTGATGACTAGCTTTGAACGTTAAGAATTCGGCTTTAACTTAGAAATGAATATTGTCAGCAGGTACTGATGACGAGACGCACGAGTACGACTACCTGGGCGCGTGGGGCCCGCGCTTCGACAAGCTCGCCGACATGTACGGCCCGGACATGGACGAGCAGCTGTAGGCGCCGGCAGCCCGCGCCACGTTAGTCAATTGTCTCCCACTACCCTACAATAAGCCATAGTTAATCCCCCTGCTGCTGCAACTGACCGCGACTTGCTTTGTCGGCTAATTTCACTCTCTACCTACATGCGAGAAATAACGATACCACGTCGACTGAAGGAGTCGCATCCAGTTGTACCAGACGTACAGTTATGTCGAGAGCCAATGGTGTAATATAAAAGAGAGGTAGATATTATGTTGTCTATACGAAATTCCGTGTTTAAAAAGGGTCACCAAATCTGACAGCTAAGACACGTTTATAAATACGTTTCTATTGACGATCCGAAACTGAGGCAAGATGCTGCAATTGACTCAATTTTAGTGTGCCACTTTTGGAGCGATAATAACCGATATACCTCTTTTTTATATTACATCATTGTCGAGAGAGAGCTAATCTCTTCCTCGCATCTGCGGATTCGCATTTGTAAATAAACGAGCGGGACTAATCTCTCAGCTCTCACTCAGACATAATTATTCTTATCAATTTTATACAACTTTATTTGTAGTTAACGTAACTTTAAGTACTCGTTTTAGATATTTAATTGCGACGTTTTTTTAAAAATGTAAACGTATCTTCACCAAATATTTGATACATAAGTTTTTATTCGAGTTAGCCATACTATGAGTCAGTATTTTAGGTATTGGAAGTTATTGCATTAAGCGGATTTGTGCCGAAGGGCCAGCGTGAACCTTGGTCGTGGGTGTTTGTAGATAGTGTGCTATACATGTGAATAATTTATACGAGTATTTTGTAAGTCCACAGCTTTACGTGATACCACTTAATAAAATGGCCCTTCCGCATAACATCACTATGGTAATGAAAGAATATGTTATATTTTATAATAGTGATTGAATTACGTAATTTAATGTGTCCATTCGGACGATCGAGTTTATAATGCTCATTCGACGTGTGGAATATTCTCGAGGGCTGTAAATAATGTAATGTTACACTAGGCACGACTACCCTTGAATATCCGAGCGAAATATGGAACTTGTTGTAATTCAACTATAATTTTAAGAAAAATAAAACTGTACAGTAACTATGGTGTTCCTTTCCTAACGTCTCCGCGTAGTATTAGAAAAACTAGGTTATCTGGAAATAGTAGGTAACGTATACATAGTCATGGCTCGTGGCGAGAATGGCGTCGCGTGCGCGTGCGCGGTGCGCGCGAGTACGTGCGAGCGCGGAGTGAGTGCGTGCGTGCGAGAGCTCGATATGAATGGGACAGTGCCAATTTATTAGCATTACCTATGGATACAGCTGATGACCGTAGACTTAAGTGTTTGCACTTTATTTATTCGTATATTTACATAAATAAATTTAGTCGCACCTAGGAAAATATCAATAACTTATTAAGAGTGTTGTGCTAGAATTCTATTCTAACGATTTTGATGTGAGATAGTTATTGGAAACCGTTAGAAGTCACTAATTTAAATATTAATTTATAAGAATTTATAGTACTTTAAATATATCTACCTAATAATGTTTCCATAGACTGTCTCACCTCGACATCGAATAACGATCAGTGTACATTTTAGAATATACTGAATTGTGTTAAAATGACTGATTTTATTATGCGTTTGAAAGCCTAAGATTTTTGTAGATTCGGTTATTTAATTATAGACTTCGAATACCTTACTGTAAGTCCACCCTATAGTTTGCACTCGATACGAACACCTCTAGATATCATTCAACTACATAATACATACTAAAGCAATTCTCGTTAATTATTATTCATATAAGACACATACAATATAGTTTAATTATCCAAGCTGCATCATTGTTTTATTAAGTTATATTACCATTACACTGCCAGTAATCTTACATATTAACGAATTACTAATTAGTGTTTTCAGTCCGTTTTTGTATTTCAGCCTTTTACAATATATTATAATTGTAAGCTTTTGGAACTGTTTATTAACAGGACGAGATGATTTCTTAATGTTGGACTGCCTACACTTTCAGTGCGTTTCCTATGCTCACACCCCTTCTCTCTTAGAAGCTCATTGCTGTCCTACGTAGTTACTATCACGGTGTTCCGGAGCGGGCGGCGCCGGGCCGCGGTAGCGTGCATAGTTGCGTTGCGGGCGATAGCTTAGTTATTACCCGCGCACTTGCATGTGACTGCAACTGGTATTCACAATTTATGCGTCGTGATTAACGCTCGCAACAGCTGCACCCGCCGCGGTCTCCGCACCGCTAGCTACGAACTCCCCTGACTGCTCGTGTAGTAGCCTGTGTCTACCGTCATCGCAACACAACGACGACGGGAACATTCTTAATCTAGCGTTTTAATGGAACTTTAGTACAGTTTTTGGTATTTAAAAAACGATTGTGTCGTTGTGTTGCAAAGCTGATGGATGGCTTTGTCAGTGCACACGTACATCGACAGCAGAGCACTCAGTACAAGGTGCGAGGCCGCGCCGCCACGGTGGCCGGTTGCACATCATGATATTGTTTTAGACATAATTGATATTGTTTCAACTGTGATTATTTAGTTGTACAACTCTGATGATTACATAAAAGAATGAATAAAAATGTAAAAAAGTTTACAGATTCTTTTATTTCCTAGTTTTATGAAAATATAAGTTAACATCGGTTAGCGAAAAAGATCTAAATCGTGCATTTTTTTTTTAAATTTTTTGTGGGTTGTATCATTTTCCTGAACTTTGTCCTGTGTACCTTCTTCGCCAGAAACTGTGACACACATCACTCAAGTCACTAATGGTAAGTACAAGTAGGTATATCATTTGAATATATAAATACAAAGTAATGGCAGTGTTGAAGTAGAAATAAATGCCGTAAAATAGTATCGGCTTGTAGTTACAATAATATGAAATGGGACAAGGCGCTCAAGATACTTTACACACTTTGGGCATTTATACAGTCGTTACAGCTGGTCGTCGTAGCTTTTGCATAAAATTAGGAACCGATTGCAAATCACAATGATATATGAGAGGAATCATTTGTTTTATAAATGGACCAAGAAGTAAGACCAAGGTCCACCAAATGCTGCCGGTGCCATATTTAACGTTGATTGGTCTGTAATCATAAGTTGGTGTAACCCGCCCTAAGTGTTGTCGCTTTCTTTTTCGTTCCTGACGTGATCGGGTGTACCTCAAAAGACATCCCGGAGAAGTGCAAGAGCAGTGTTTAGCCGAAGCGACAACAGGAACAGTGGTGTTAGTGTTAGTACATTCCTCCATTGTTATGTTATGACTTTGGGTAACTTATTAATCTTTATTATATGGCCTATTAGTACGGTAATATGTACCTAGTAACTGCATTGTTTCGGTGGACTTATTCTGTCGGTTGTTGGCTGGGAGAAGTCGCTCATTCGTTACGTAGATGGGGTGCCAGTGAGTTTGTTTGTATATATGTGATGTGAAGCTCTCAACGTTTCAAATTAGTGATTGTGAGGGTAGTGTGAGAATATTTAAAAATAATAGTTTAACCGATATCCCTAGTGGCGTTTTGGATATTATACTCAGATCACAATTCTGCAAAACATACAAAGCCGCGCTCAACTATGTGTCATTTCTATGGGAACGCAGCTTTACATATCTACGTATCTAAAGTTAAGCGGCCTCATGGTGTCACGCTTTATCTCTCCAAGATAAAAGCAGACTAAACTAGACGAAAAGCGGTATTAAACGACCTAGCACGGCATTCACATTCGTGTGGACTTACGTTCGATCGATGTAAAAGCGTTGGACTCTGCCTGAGGCACGCATGAGACGAATTGATGTCTATCTCCTGTAATCTGGCCATTTAAAAGAAATGTTTCTTCGTGATTCTTGTACCTATTGTGACAAGGGACGGGACTTTTTCTTTTCCTGTAGGGTGAGTAGGTAAGTATGTACGTATCTAAGTAGGTACAGGTATTTAGTTACGTTGTTTCTTTTTGTTATCGTAACAAATAGTAAAATTAGGTCTTATTTGTTTCTGTTGTAGTCGTCTTACTAAAACTTGGTTCGTTTTGCAAAAGACACCATATTCTTCATAAAGTTTATGAAAATTTCAAATATTATCCTTCCTTTTAACGTAAGAAAAATACACACCGCTGGAGAATTGCTACTTTCGCGTGCAAATATAGTAGTCCCTTAGGATTTCGAAGGTTAATACAACCTGACATTGTTACGCTGTTTCGAAATAGAAGACGTGAATTTAATACCTTTTTACCTACCGTTAGTAGGTATTACACATAAGAGGTCGAGTGTTTTAGTTTAATTTGTGGCTTGCAAGTAGGACGAATTAAACTGTAGCAATTACAATTTGACAAAAAATAGTTAAGGTTTGAAGCTAATATGATTGCATAGAAATGTGTCTACTTCTGACATGATTTAAAACAATTTATGGCCTGCATTCGGTAATTAAGAGTCTGGAATGATATTCGCGCAACATTATACCATCGATAATCTATTTGAGTAAAGGAAAAAACGGAACCTCTATGACCCAATCGTGAAAGTTGCACAATCCTAGACTACAATCCAGAGATTTCGAAAGTTAGTCCAAAAAAATGGATAGCAGCTGATAAAAAATATCCATAACGCCACTCAAATCGATAGGCGAAGAGAAAGAGACCTTCTTTTTACCCGACTGCCGAAGGAAAGGAGGGTTATGTTTTTCGAGCGTATGTATGTATATATGTATGTATGTGTGTATGTGTGTTCTTTGTTGTTTACAACCTAAACGTTTGACTGATTTCGACATATGAGGTGTCGTTGGATTCCTCTTAATCCTGGCCCCGTAGCACGGTTGGCCTTGTCACGCGATAGATGATAGAATAGAGCGTGCGTCACTGGCTGACAGCGTTCGATAGAACGAGACGACGCTCTTATCTTGTCACTTGTCGCGTGATAAGGCCAATCATGCTACGGCTCCTGGGAGAGACATAGGCAAAATTCTATTGATTTCACTTGGTAATTAAATTCTTAAAAAATTGTCATTTCATATTTAAAACCTGAATTATACAACGGTGGCTACTTTTTTTCGTAAACATTGAACAAGCTTTAGGTATTGACACGAAGGTAGCTTGTCGATATTACTACCGTTCTTTAACAAGGTTTGAAAGCATTTCAAACTAAATCTTCAGGCGCTCGAACTAAGTGATGACTTCGGAAACTAAACCAGAGCCAAATATGCACAAACATTTTCTGAATGAGTTGACTAGTCGTATTCAATTATATCGGTAGAAAGTAAGTGCCTGTTATTTTGACTACAATCGTATTTGCTGTTATTTAATTTTCGAGCGCTCGAAAGTCAAAAATCGGCCCCCAGCTCGATGGGAAACTCGTAGTGTTTCTGTGTGAACCATTTCTGCGGGGATAATTTCGAGGACCGGTTAGGCTAAGTGGGTAGTGACGCTGCCTGCCTAGTCCTGGGTTCGAATCCCGGTAAAAGCAAATATTTGTGTGATGAGCAAGAATATTTGTTTCTGAGTCTTGGATGTAGTTAATATATCGTAGCCTAGTAGTACTAGGAATTAAGTTAAATAACTGCTAGCCTATTGACCACAGGAATTAAGTTATTTAACTTAATTCCTGTGGTCAATAGGCTAGCCATGTCACGGCAATATCACATTTTCCTACAATTGCTAGAAGTAGCATTGAAAATCCAATTGAATGTGCTCTGCCTACTCCTTCTGGGAACTCAGGCGTGAATACTAATAATACCATGAAGAGAAAAAGTCTATGAGGTTGTAAGTATGTAGGGGGTAATCTCTCCGCCTTGTCGGGACGGGGGGGGGGGGGGGGGGGGGGGCTTAGTAACCGTGGACTGGTCACCCACGGCGAAGCTAAGAGGCACCAAGGCCGGCCTGTGTGGGCCGCCGGCTGGCCCGAGGAGGGCGCTCCTAGCGGGCTTGCCTAAGCCCGCTTAGGATGCGTAGGGGAGGGACCGCAGAAGAAGAGGAGTACCTCCTTATCTTCTGCGGCAGAGGCGGGATCGCAGGGGGAGAGGCGTGTTGGTATCACGGTACGCCACTCTCCCTACCCCCTGCGAACTTGGCGGGGCCGTTCCGCTGAAACGGCATTGGTGGGACCGCAGAGGAAGAGGAAAGCCGGTATTACGGTGCGCCGCTTTCCCTATCCTCTGCGGCCGAGACGTGGTCGGTGGCGGAACCACAGACCTGATCCGCCACCACGCCACCGGTGCTGTAATTTCCCGTAACGCATTTTCCCCCCTAAACAAAAAAAGGGGGTTATCTCTGGAACTACTAATCAGATTTAAAAGAAAACATTTCACCAGTATATGGACGGACCTCCAGGATGGACATAAGCTATATTTTTTCAGCGCCTCCCTCGCCTGGGTTTTAGTATGAAATTAGGTTTTGCTTTATGGAAGGATCGCTGTACATACGCTTCTGCCAATGTTTGTTTTTTTTTCATCCCGCTACGGATATAAACAATTAGATACCTAAGTAATTTCAGAACATGAAAAATTCAAAAATATTCACATCTTCTTCATAAGATCTTGACCTAACTAGTTAAGTAATTAGCATGCTATTCGAAACTATTATTTTTAAATAAATACCTACCTAAGATTATACTATTTAACGTAAATAAAATGTATTTACATTATAGGTAATCAAAATCCAGTAGGTGGTTTAGTAAGTGCCTACGCCTGTTACGGATACCTACCTACACCCTAGAAGGAAATATCGGCTTTATGACACTTTCAGCGACTTCGGCCTAACTGACTAGCCTGAAATGCGCTGATACGTAGATAATCCCTTAGACCAGGATAAGCGGTGAGTTGACGTATTCTCTTGTCTAGCGCATTATAGGGTAATGGCACCAGTGGTCAGCCTCATAACGACTTTTTGAAGTTTGAACAGCCGGCATTTTTGCAGGATTCGTCGGATAATGAAACGTAGCACATGATTGGATTAATTTAGGGTTAGGATTCTGGTGGCATTTTTAGCACAAGTAGTGCAGTGGAGTCGCCATGTATTTTTTTTTATTGGAATAATTGAATAACTGAATGATAAAGCCATATATTATGTAGATTTCAAAATATTACATGTCAATAAATTTTACTATTTAACTAAAATGATTATGTATTCAAGACCTTGAACAACTTGCAACTGGAATTAAAGTTTCAAAATCTTGCATGTTATCTTCATCTGATGTGAAATGGTTGTCAAGATTATGAAAAGCATACACTATGGCACTATGTGTTCCATGTTCATTGGCGTTTTACGATTTCTCAACTTGTGAAAAATCCATTTGTGTGTCGAGAAAGATCTCTCTACATCCACCGATGTTAACATAGTATTCCTCAGAATTTGAGCATGATTGCCAAAATCAACCATGTCTCTCACTACGTCAAAGTCCGGACTTCTATTTAATACAAGTTTTAACTTATTTCGTACAGTTTCAATTTAATGAATCAATTTACTTGTATGTAACTAATAAATTTTATTATGCATTATTGATTTATCATTTATCAATAATTTATTCATTCATTCATTCAATCAAAAAAAATATAACAAGGACTCCATTGCTCTTTGTTCACCCAATGCCACCAAAATTCCTAACTCTATTTATTATAGTTCAAAAACAATCGTTCTCTTTATAAAATATTTATTTAAGTTCAAACAAAAAATTGCACTTTTTGCCAGCGGTCAGACTCTAAAATCCAATAATTAGCCTCGATGAACCCAGTATTCAGCCCTTATAACTATGAATAAGTATGAGATCAAAATGAGCATTATTTAAATCTGAATCAACGATATTATTTAAGTCTCTCTAATTTCTTATATCTAGCTAAATTCTCAATACAAAAAATATCTCACCTGACAGAAATATTATTGCAAGCAAACAATCACAGTACGTATTTGTGATAAATATTTTTATAGCCTCTAGGAGCAATCACTTTACCAGTTTTTGGGCAAATCATAAAACTTGTTTCATCACCATTAAATATTCTCTTAGAATCATCCAGGCGCGGCGTGGGTAGGCCCCCCCACAAGGTGGACTGAGGACCTGGTAAAGGTCGCGGGAGTCCGCTTGATTCGGGTGGCGCAGGACCGGTCAATTTGGCACTCTTTAGGGGAGGCCTATGCCCAGCAGTGGACGTATTTCGGCTGATATGATGATGATGATGATGATGATTATCCAGTATATCCAGAGCATCGTGTTTTTTTAAAAACTCTGTCAAGTCTTGAAACCACTTTCTTATATTTCAATTTTTCAATTTATTTTTATTTCGGACAAAGTCCATACCGTGTTAGTAACAACATACTACTTAATTCTAGGGTTAGTATTATGTAAATTAATTGAGGGTTCTATACATTGGGGCATGCAGCTGCACCCAGTGCTTTAGCCACGGTGAGTCCCACCGGTCGGCCAGCGTGCACCGGATGGTATTGGAGCTGGCGCGCCACCGTCTCAGCAGCGAGCTACATCGCTTCCTGATGATCGCGTGGAAGCCATCGATCCGCCCCTCCGCGAACATACCCCAGGCGCTGCAGTGTCGCGGCAGCCCGAACACCACCCTGTACGTACGCGTTGTTATACCTACTGAACTCGCAGAGCGCTGTATGCCCGCTGCGTATAGCTGATCCATAGGCTGCACGTGTAGAAGGACTGGCAATATGCTTAAAAAAGCGTAGCCTTCAACTATATACTCCTCTGTTATTACTGTTCGTCCCTTCTTCAGCTTTTCGTACCTATAAATAAGGAAGCGTTTCTTCGAAAAAAGGATTTAAGCAATTATTTTCCTGGTCTATCATTTACGAAAGCTGGTTTTGCTTGGACCGTATTGAATAAATTGTCAGTCTTTAAGGGAAACCCACATTTTGTTAAATTTTGACACTAATCCACCAGTGCAGCTTCTTCTGCTTTATTTAAAATGGTATCCGGATCCATTTTTCTTGGGCCTGCTGGGACACGTAGATGAAGCCGATCTTGTAGTCTGCCTCGAGGAACTCCAAACGTTCTACTAGCCTCTCCTTTCGGCATTCCGTTTCGTATTGCTTCCATGGCGGAAGAGAGTTTTTCTGGAGGATACGTTTGTCTTGTCGGCATTTTGGGCTAAAAAAGTATACAGAATTATTTATCAAAAATTATTTACATAGGTAGGTAGGTACCTTCTCAATTATTGAAATACAAACTACCTAAATACATTTAATAACTATTTCAGGTAAAACCAAAATGTTGTCTACCAACGTCCTTAAAAATACTACTTAAATGGGTACAATCGAAGACATTGTTAACTGTACATTTACAAACGAACATAAACCTCATCGCAACGTATTAAAGTCTATGGGTGGTCAGTTAACAGTATCTTCGTCTGTACCCAGCTAGATCGGGGCTGAATACTGGATCGGCAACACCCAGTGGCCAGCCGCGTAAAAATAAAATGTTTAATGCGGCTGACCACTGGGTTTTTTGAACAATATGAAAGGACATGCCTTACTAAATTTGAAAATTTAAATTTAACGGTTCTAATGGCCGCCTTTTCTCGCAATTTTAAAAATAATTCAAGGACCCAGTGACCAGCCCCGGGGGCCGACCATTGGATCTTTTATAAAAAAGTAGTACCTACCCAATGGTCAGCCCCCATAATATTTACGTAAATCAGCGATATTTTTATTCAAATTTAATATAATTCAATACATGAAGTATACATAAAGCTAAATTGCATAAAAGACTATGACATTTAATAATGACATACATACATTCACGCCTTTATCCCTAAAAGGGGTAGGCAAAGCACATGAAACTTGTCATGAATGTGACATTTAATAATGAAACATGTTTTTTTACCTTTTAAGAGAACACCACGCGAAGTTATAAATATGGCGGAGATGACACTATTGACATAGACATAGACATAGAAAATCTTTATTCAGCATCACATATAGTGTACAAATTAGACTTAAAACCTAAACCGTACCGTACATACGAGGCATAACAATGTATGATGCTAAAAAGGGGCTAGACTCAGCATAAATGTTGCAGTGAGTAGGTATAGGTATACCTACACCGCAACGCTGGTTTTCAGTTAGACCCTTACATATAATAATCTTTAATCATACCTAGTATTATTATATCGGAACGTAGTAAAAATGTATTTTAAGTGTGAATAATGTTGTGTGTAAACTGTGTACCTATTTTAAAATTTATTATACTTTGACCGTGGTTTGGTTTTACTTATGGGCAAATATATATGCTAGGTGACAAATATATATTATTGTTATAAATAATAATAGAATGAAATACAAAAACATAAAAATAAAATGACATATGTATATAGTATTTATTGTAGGCTTCAAAGATACGAGGGCAAGACTCGGCCACCCGGAGGTAGATCTTTTTGTATATGGAGGAGATGCTGCTTTAATCGTAATTTGAAAGTATTCAGGCTATTGATAATTTTGAGAGGTGGAGGTATGTTATTCCAGCATTTAGTTGCTGTATACTTAAAACTACCTCGAAAAGCGGTGGTGTGATAATGAGGAATTATCAAATCTTGACCGATCGACCTGAGGCCATACGCTGTGGATCTATTAGTACGCCAGGTGAGCCTTTTATACAAATACCAGGATTACTTTCTTCAACCGCCGTCACCTGTATGAACGATTTTATTTCTCCACCCTGATCCCCTGCCGCACCTATCGTGTGACATATTAACCAATGAGGAATCAAAGTTTCTATTTAAGTACACGTGATTCGTTTATTCTAATTGTAGCGATATTTATGACCAATAAACGACGCAAAAGTCTGACCACTGGTTCCTGGCTGGCCACTGGTGCTCTTACCCTACTCGTATCCTGTTGGTTTTATGCTAAGGTATACGTGTTTGTTTAATCTTGAGAAAAATAAAACAAGTTAGGTACCTGCCTACTTAATTACGGGGGAGATTTATATCTAAGTAGGTACTTATACTTTTTGTCTATTTACTTTTTCGCAGAATTAGATAAAAATAAATAAATAAATATCGTGGGATAACTCACACCAATTGATCAAGTCCCAAACTAGGCAAAGTCTGTACTATGGGTACTAGACAACGGATAAACATACTTATATAGATAAATACATACTTAAATAGATATTAAACATCCAAGACTCGAGAACAAACATTCGTATTCATCATACAAATATTTGCCCCGACCGGGAATCGAACCCGGGACCTCAAGCTTCATAGTCAGGTTCTCTAACCACTAGGCTATTCGGTCGTCTAAAAAACGTTGGAGGAGCTCGTGATTCTGTATTCGCACAATTTCCTGAACTAAAGCACTGTAAAAAGAATTGTTTCAGAATGTAGGTATATATGTACATACCTCAGTTGACCTAATAACTAGACTTTGAATTTTCGCCTCCCCTCAAATCCGTAATTTTTCAAAGAAAATAGGCTATCGTATTTTCTCGTTCCATTCGTTTTTCGTTCAATTCTTATTTCGTCTCATTCTGTTTTCGACACTCATTCTTTATTCGTCTTGTTCGCTGGTCGTCACTATCTTCTTTGGTCAGAGTCTGTAATTTGTCTTTCTCTTAGAAGTCATTCGTATTTCACCACAGTCTTTCTTTTTTCGGTTCTCCTGAGATATCATTTCAATTTGAAGTATTTTAAGTGATCACTTAACAGTCCCTGATAAGTTTGATACAATTTAACGTTCAACTATTTAATATAATATACAGATATGATTGTTATGTCTATAGAACTTCAGCAATGCTACGATATGTATGTGCTTTTTGCTATATAAACCAATCGCGCCAAAAAATAGGTGAAATAAAATTTTGAAAAGAATGAAATAAGTGGGGATGTATATCTTTTTCTCGGTAAAGATGTGTCAAGAATAAGATGGTACTTTAAATAACCATTTTTCAATTCAGGGATGCGTTTGCAGTAATACTATCATTGTTTCTTTTTTAACCGATCAACAACGGTTTGCAGTTAACACTATGTTGTTGGTCGTAAAATTGCCCCTGCATCTGTGTAATGAATTAATTGCTAGCCAATCAGATTGATTCAGATTATCGGAAAAGTATAACGTATTTCATTCATTTGAAATGCAGTTCGTTTCAATAAGTGGCAGCTGCTGTGCAATGCAGTATGCAAAATCTAAATATGTATTTATAGGAACAAAATGACATTATGAACAAGTATTAAACTCTATTTCTTTGCTTTATTGGATACCTATAACAATTGCTGTTATTTAAAAATGTGAGATCTTAAAGTAGGTTAGATTTGACTTGGCCAGTTTTTATCAGAATTTATATATATATATATATATATATATATATATATATATATAATTATGTTGAATAACTTTATAAAATGACTGATGTAATGAAAACTGGTCAAGTCAAATATAACCTACTTTAAGATCCCATATTTTTAAATAACAGCAATTGTTATAGGTATCCAATAAAGCAAAGAAATAGAGTTTAATACTTGTTCATAATGTCATTTTGTTCCTATAAATACATATTTGGATTTTGCATACTTGGCACTCATTTGGATCTCCATTCTTTTTGCGGCGAAGCCCACAGCCAAGCATATTTTTTGTACTGAACTTGGCTCTCCTTTTTTACATTTATGTTTTTGGTGGGATTATATTATACGACTACCTATCGAGTATTTAAGATATAAATTGTGGTTAAAATAATGAACTCTAGAAAACACTTATTTGCCGTATTGTATATGTAACATTCGTGTTTAATACGGCTGTCATTAAATATACATAGCTATGTCGGAACTAAGACTTTTGATTAAATTTGTGGCGGGTCCCTGTGTCCCCAGACGGTGTTAAGAGTTTCTTTGGAACTGTCTGAACTTCATTGCTCCGAGGCATTAGTGGGTCGGCAGTCGGAACTGTAACGAAGATAGGGTACTCGTACTATTGTAAAATAAATTTAAAGTTTCGCTATTTTCATCTAGGTACCTACTTCTAGTCAACAAATTGACTTAAATTTATCTAAATATTCAGCGCGCTATGTAGCGTGAATCCAACAGTCTAGTACACACATTATATATTGGGAATTAATTACCTTGGTGTCTGTTCTAGAAACATAATATATTTTAATTGTATTCACATTTGTCGCACGCCCGTTCCAACAAAGGTTCGATATTGGCGCGCGTGCAAGGATCTCCTTTTCAGAACACATTTTTCGGTTTAAAGAAACTTTATTGTGTAAGGAGTGGCATAAATAAAAGCGTACGCCGTCCTTACAACTTCTTTATTAATTTGTATAATAATTTTGTATCAACAATCGGGCATAGATTTCCCTTAACTAGTGTTCGGTGTAACAAAATCAACTTAGAATGAGCTCCCGGTCCTTTTATGCATTTAAACCCCACCAAATGTCGGCTGACGAGTCTAGAGGTGGGGCAGGCTGGCATGACGTGGCAGGTCATTATTGGCTGGCTTGGCTGGTTGGCTGGCATTGGCTGAGGCATAGCGTAACAGTTGTCTAAAGAAATTACATATTTCACTTACAAGACAACTTATAAATTGTTACCTTATCTAAAAGTATTACAATTTACGCAATAAGCAAGTTTGCTCAAACAGTGTTCAACAAAACAGTAATATTTCTTTTGAACTTAGGGTTCAGATCGAAAAATTAAACTAGTAATAGACCCTATGGTTCTAACATAAGGTTTATATTTAAGTGGTTAGTTACAGGAAAATATGAAGGTATCTTTGATTTCGCGACTCCTAACTATTTGACTTGTTTACAGGGCCAGTTAAACGAAACTTTCAAACAAAAGTTAATTTGTTGGTTATCGTAGTGATACATTTTGGACATATTACCTTATATATATTTTTTTTAACTTTATTAGGCTTATTTGGATCCACAAGTTTAAAAATCCGTATGTTTTTTTTTTCTTCTTTTTTTTATTAGGTAGCGTATCGCGAGAAAGGCTATAGCCGTGTTTCTATACATAATTTGTCTTTCTGTCAAATGTTCTAGTAATTTCATTTTTAGATACTCCTTGTAGGCAAAGGTCTGTTCCCCAAAGAAGAGCCATGTACACTTGTCAGTTTTCGTAATATGGCGGTTTGTTTTTTTTCACTTTTTAATTTATTTCTTGAATTCGGTCTTTGCGATTAATTTGATTTTTTGGTAAACTATACTACATAATAAAACCCATCACTACAAAAAATATTGCCTGAAACTTTAGTACAAATATATGTCAAAATAATGGAAACTATTTTTTTTTTTTGGTGTTCTGGTGTAGCGGCACCTACAGTTTTTATTTCATAAATGGCCCATCTATAGACCTACTATATACATATATTAAATTCAAATTATTAGCTTTGGTACTTCATGCCAAAAACTAACTACAAATAAAATTATTTGTGCCAAATGAATAATAAGTGATGAAATAAATGTGTTATTTTGCTATTTCGGGACATTTAATTTCGTTCATACAAGTAATTAAAGCAATCCTGTAAAAACATTGAAACAAGGAACGAATAATTTTATTTGTAGTTAGTTTTTGGCATGAAGTACCAAAGCTAATAATTTGAATTTAATATATGTAGTAGGTCTATAGATGGGCAATTTATGAAATAAAAACTGTAGGTGCCGCTACACCAGAACACCAAAAAAAAAACAAATTATAGTTTCCATTATTTTGACATATATTTGTACTAAACTTTCAGGCAATATTTTTTGTAGTGATGGGTTTTATTATGTTGTATAGTTTACCAAAAAATCAAATTAATCGCAAAGACCGAATTCAAGAAATAAATTAAAAAGTGAAAAAAAACAAACCGCCATATTACGAAAACTGACAAGTGTACATCATGGCTCTTCTTTGGGGAACAGACCTTTGCCTACAAGGAGTATCTAAAAATGAAATTACTAGAACATTTTACAGAAAGGCAAATTTTGTATAGAAACACGGCTATAGCCTTTCTGGGTAAGGGGTTTTTTTTTTGTTTTTGTTTGTATTAATATACTTAGGTACCAAGTTGATTATTAGTAGGCCCATCATTATGGATGTAAAATCCATCCATAATGATAGATGTTTAGGTTTTATATTTTTATATATATTTATACATTTTTGACATAGTTATTAAACTTATATTTGAATATTCTTTGTGCTTAAGTAGACAAATATGCGTGAAGTGAATCAATTCAATAATAAATGAATAAGTTATTCATTGAATAAGAACAATTTAATAAAATACGTAATAATTAAGTAAACTGGTATATATATTTTGAAAATGGCAGAAAAAATCACAGGCATCAACATAAGGTATTTTTTATATTTCCCGTTCCGGCAACGGATGTCTCCCTCCTAACAAGGCGCTCCGAGTAAAACGTGACTGGACGCTTCAGAGGCGTGTTTGATTAAAATGAAAGTCTCTAGATTTATTTCGGTTCATTCAATTTTGAAGAACTATTGTGGGTTATATTCATATCATAGTCATACATAATTGGGGTTTAAATAGTCTTTTTTGTCGCCGATCGAATTTTTGTATTTTCTCTAATCAGAGTTACTTGGACCATTCAGTGTCAACGATATTTAAAGTGCATGTGGTCCTGCGTTTTTTCTTGATATTTTTAAGTAATGATTAACTTACAAGCCAAAACCATGTCGAGCTGAGCCGGAGGAAAATTAGACTATAGTGTACCTATGTGCAGTGTCTGCCCATTTGGGGCTACTAAAATTGTTTTCCTTTTCAAAAGCTATAGTACGTGCCGTTTATTCAAGATCAAATTAGTTAAGATTATATGTGTATTCCTCGTAACATTGCACAAATTGCTCTCCAACGTATTTAGGTAAGTAGTTACAAACGCAAGCGTGTGCCGCAAGGCACCCAAGTAAGTACCTACCCTTCTACAAAAGACAGATGCAATTCAAATTGGAATTCTAGGTGCAGGTAATATCTACAGGCACAATTCTAAAATATGAGGTCTTACGTTGTTGGAGGAGATTAGAACCAGTGAAATAAAGCCCACCTAAACTATTACCCGAGAAGAGTGATATTCACGACGCTTACCAACAACTCGCGTGAGGTGAACTAGAGTAAGTTTGTGCTCCAATTGCGTGTATTGTGAGGAATCTGGGCGAAAATAGGTGAGCGGTGAGGTGGGCTGACACAACTTGTGAATATCATACAAGCTCTGCCCCCCTAGTCTGTAACCTGTTTTAAGCTCACATCAATGCTCACCCACAAATATATCTTGACGCCGCGATTCGTAGTAACTAAGCGTAGGTAGAGGTCTAGTTTCGTTAGGCGTGACGCGTGGGGTGAGGCGCATGAGTGCGTAGCGAATAACAGCCCTGCACTCCGAGCGTGTAAGCAGATCTTGGCGGAGTATGCACCGCACGTCTACAAAGATCTGACATAGATTCCGTTTTCAATTTACGAAAAAATCCAGGACTTTCTTTGCCGCAGCATCAGCATCCATGCGAACGAAAATATGTGCTTGTGCATTCACGATCTGCATATTGTACAGCCAACGTTGAAAATACGACGGAAAAGGCAAAATATGCGAACTTTACAATTATTTACAATTTGCGCAACACAGACACAGGTCACATATAAATAATAAAACCAAGTGCGAGTTCAACTCGCGTGGTGAGGGTTCCGTAAAATTCCTATTCTCCTAAGTATTAGGCGCTCCATACAAAATACACAAAATATTGAGAATTTTCCCGTTACTTTGAATACTCAAACTTCTTATAGGGTTTCCTGTAATCTTTAGGCAAGGAACTATTTTCCATATTTTTTTCAGAATTTTAAGCCTAGTAGTTTCGGAGATAAGGGCGGGGGAATGGTCAATTTTCATCTTATTTCCTAAATTACTTCAAATCTATTTTTGCTAAAATTATAAATAATATATATCTGTGACGCTTATAACAACCCCTTTCATTTGATATGTCACACAATACAGTTTGCGAAACTTTTTTTTTTAAATTTTCCAGTTTACCCCCCAAAAGTGGCCCCCTTGTTTAGAATTCATTAATTTACTTTACGCGTCCATCTTTGGGTCACTAATTTACATATGTGTACCAAATTTCAACGAAATCGGTCCAGTAGTTTCGGAGCAAATCGGCTGTGACAGACGGACAGACAGACAACCGAGTGATCCTATAAGGGTTCCGTTTTTTCCTTACCGGAACCCTAAAAACGTGAATGTGATAATCAATTAATTTTATCGCTTGATTCGTTTGGCTTGGCCGCTTAACACTTTAATTCTACACACGAGTTCTATGATACTGTTAATTTTTAAATATTTCGCTGGATAAAAGCACGATAATGCTTAATATGATACCGGAAAATTAAAAGATTGTTCAAAGGCAAAGAATAAATAATAGTAGGTGGTACGTCAGCATCATAAACATGTATACATTTTTCGACCTTATCTCCAAGCAATAATGTCCTAGAATGTATACATGTTTATGATGCTGACTGTACATTCAGCATCATAAACATGTTAGTAGCAGGCAAAATATTTCGGTACACGTCTGTATTACTGTAAGAGTAAGGATGTACCGTGTTACGGTATATTTGTCTAATTTCGCTGCTATTATCTATACGATGCTCTGACTGTCTCTAAGTAGGTACCTACTTGTACTTACGTATAGCAGGTCCTCTGTCTAGCAAAACCGATGTTTGACAGCTAGAAAATTCATATAGGTAGGTATGCTGGGTAAAAACACAGGTCGTTGGTGAAAAAAATGAAGTGGCCTTTAAGGTGGAAGTAACTAAATAAAAAAAAGTTTAGTCAGCATTTTTTTATTTTATTTTTATATTACCTTTAGTAAATGTACAATATATGTGAAGCACGCTAAAATCGGTTGGCTAGAAAAAAAAATTCAAAGAAAAATTATATTTAGTTTTTTTTTAAACAAAAATAATAAAGTTTAGGGTGCTCAAATTTTGCACAGTAATAATTACTAATGTAGAGCCACACCATCCATAAAAATTACAAGCCCAAAATCAAGGGGGGCACAATCACACTTAGGTTATCCTGCACGGCCTTTCGTTAACTAACTGCTTAATTTTTTTCATACAAAATAATTCAGTACGCAATGTATTCACTACATTCATGTCATTTGTTTACAACACCGTGACGACACCCATAAATGTCAAAACGTTTGTTATGTCAAATTAGTTTGTACGTAATACATTGCTGCTAGGACGTAGGTACTTAAAAAATATGGACTCTTTATTAATTAAGCTATTTAACAAAATACGTGAACATTTATTCATCAAGACATTAGAAAATTAAACTCATACAATAATCTACTTATACTAAACTAAGGATAAAATACACTAAAAACTAAATAAAATATTTACAAATAAAAAATTGGTTCAAGCTCGGAACCCGGGGGCAGGGTGCCCAGAAGGCTGGCAGCATTGCCGCGCTGGATGGCAATACTGACGCGCTGTGCAAGGTACGCACCAGCCTTCTGGTCACCTGACGCGTCGACAAGACGCTTTGCCAACTCTTTAAAAAGGCTAAGAGCACCTGGTCCCCACGGCCCTAACGTTTCCACCCCAAACGGCTCAAACATGTAGCCAGAGTCTATGGCTGCATATTTGCGCCGTTTGAGGAGCTCAGCCGCGTCGGCGGCAGCCCCGGCCCTGATCGAGGTCCCCGAGAGATGGGACGGCGCTAGGGTATCCACACAGGTGGCGTCCCAGACTAGCGGTCGTCCCAACTTCCAAGGAACCAGGGTCATGCCATCCGGTCTCTTGCCATCGTCGCGTGCCAGGCCAGTCGGCTCTAGGACCGCCGGTGTACCGGCACTGGCAAGGGCTCGGCGCAGAATATCGTTAATGGAGGCGTGTCGTGCGATACGGCCAGCACTCCTGCTACACGAAAGGCCGTGGAGACCAGTTTTGTTGACACTGGCACCACAGTGGCACCTATGTGGGGCAACACATGCTGCTCCCAGGCGCAGCGATACCGCGAACCTAAAAGTATTGTTTGTAAGGAGTGTGCCTAAATTTTTAGAGGGCAAGGCCTGTAACCAGGCCCCCGACTCCCATCTACAGGAGGCAAGGAGACGAGCACGCTCCGTGGCGCTGGTAGACGTTTCTAAAAGATTATCCCGTACCAGCACGCAGAGCGGCTCGTCCCATTGTCGCTGCAAATGGGGAGTCAAAGGCAGGTCGTTGCGGCAGTTTGATCTCCAAAAATTTACGGCTTCTGCCAAAAAAGGGATTTCCAACTCATTAGGATTTAATTTTAGAATTTTAGCAACCAAAGTTTTAGTGCTATTAACGGAAGAAAGGAATGCGGGTAAGGAAATACTAGATATTTTACGGATCCCAATACCTCCATGTCTGATAGGCAGGGTGGCTTGGGACCACTGAGCATTGTCAAATTGTATGTTGATGACGGACAAAAGGGTGGTTTTGATCAGATTATCAAGCTTTTCTAAAAGGTTGGGATGGTTCCAAAGAGGACTGCAACGGAGTGAATACGTAAATTTCGGAACAAAAAGACAATATTTTATGACAGTGTATGCCATGTGGGCATTAATTTTGAGTAAACGTTCAGAAAATGTGTTGAAAATTTCGTGCTTATGATTTATGTAATTGGCAAAAGATTGTTCTAAAATTGGTGACCCTAGAAGGTGAAGAGAGGTGCTATCAATTTCTTTAATGTTTGGAGCTATTGAACGGAAAGTGGATAAATAAGTGTCTTTTTGGTTGGAATTATCTGGAAAAATTGCTTTCTCATATCATTGGTACCGTCAAATACTATGGCTGGTTAAAATATACGCCCATATGAAATTTACAGGCTGTATACCTGCGGTGAAGCTGCACATCACTATACATATATCTTCCATACTCGAGACGAATATAGACCTCTCATTAATCCGTTAGTCCATTTAGGTCGCAATACACGCTAGCTGTACTACTTACTTACTTTTGATGAATTTGACACATCATTAAGTCCCGTTTGGTAAAATTTACGTGTTAAATAAGGTAAACCGTCCCAATGCTCGACACCAAAATGCCTAAAGTTGACACCTATTGTTCACCTCCATTGAAAGTGTCAAGTTTTAGACCGGTGTCGGGCCCTGGGGCGTTTACCTTAAATAAATAAGTATGAAGACATACCCTTATTACATGACATTACTTTCCCTTGTGCGGCAATCGAGTAACAAAAGTCTAATAGGTATCGTTTTTCTTGACTCCCTATCACGTCAAAAAACCCAAGGTTTTGGGAAGCTCCGGAAATATTTGCTCGCAAAAGACAAGCTTGCATCTTTTACCTCATTTTTCTTGCGCTAAGCCCTCTCGTATAAAATTTTATAGTAGCATGTGATTTCTTACGAATAATGGAGAAAGGATTCTGTGCCTTTAATAAATTGCAGCTAGGATTAGGTACGAGTACAAATTGCACTGTAGGTATTATTATTGGGGAACCTGCATGTTTAGATTCCTAATCAATTCTTGGCGCAATTTAACGTATAAGGTATGTAAATAGGTATGTTATGTAGATACCTAGTTACAAGGTTACCGTTTCGTTACAATCAAGTATAATACCCTACCTGTTACATATTTTGACTCAATCAGAAATTTTCATAGTTCCAAAATTACCAAACCCTCAATAGTCTTATTTTCAAGATAATAAAATTCGTAATGGCGTTCACTCAGTACATCCCGAGGGGTAATCACGTAACGTTTCGAATGCGCATTAAGACAATTTAACCGTCATTTTCCCATATAAAAGTGACGCGCGTACAAAGCGTTACGTGATCGACCTGCTGATATCCAAAATGGCTAATAATAAGAACTATTCCTTCAAATACCGAATTATTAATTTTGACGACCGAATAGCCTAGTGGTTAGAGAACCTGACTATGAGCTAGAGGTCCCGGGTTCGATCCCCAGTCGGGGCAGATATTTGTATGATGAATACGAATGTTTGTTCTCGAGTCTTGGATGTTTAATATCTATATAAGTATGTATGTATCTATATATTTAAGTATGTTTTCCGTTGTCTAGTACCCATAGTACAGGATTTGCCTAGTTTGGGACTAGATCAATTGGTGTGAATTGTCCCACGATATTTTATTTATATTATATATATATATATATATATATATATATATATATATATATATATATAGACTGCAGGCGAAAATGTAAAATTGACATGTATGCTTATGTTAATCGGTAAGGTTGTGTAAATATGGGCCATTGTTGCCTGAGTTAAATGAATAAATAAAATAAATTACGTATCAATGCAGCTGACAAATTCCATTAAAAGTTCTATGCACGACTAGTGAAAAGGGAATAAGAACTAGGTATGTAGATCATTTTAGCGTGGTGTATTTGACGAATCTAATTAGTCCATACACACACGGCGACACATAATTATGACTTACAATCTGAATATATTTTCTCGATTGAAGAAAAAATCCAATGTTTTGTCTTTATTTTCCGTTACCGCGTACTCGAACAATACATTAATAGGTTTCCGCTGGCTGGGTTTCCGCAACTCGACGACAAACAATACATTAATAATCGACACAAACAAGTTTAAATGGTGGTATTTTACCTCATCTAAAACGTGACAATCTAAAAATATGAATAAGACTTCACAAAGTTAGGTATTTTATTAAAAAGCTATTCCTGAAGAGTGTTGTATATAGTTTTCTCGTGCCTGGAAGACATAAGCGTGTGTCTCTTTCACTGGGGCGTGGTTTACTCGCATCGGGACATGCCCTTAATACAGTTAACAGAGTTAGAGGCAATTTAAAACATGTAATCCCTCCTGTATGAATGTAGAGTACCTATGGAATATACTAGTAGCCTACCTGATTTCCTACGTACAACTCTTACCGCCCGGCCTGTGGTAGAGTAAGAGTAGAGTAGAGTTAGAGTTATTTTTTTAGCTTTTTGTTAGACATGTAGTTTAATTGCTTGATAGGTATCATGTAAGAGATTCTCTACAAAATCATATTTTTAATGCTTTAGTATCACACTTCCTTTACACGAGTCAGAAAAATTAAGCCCCCTAGATGGATAATTTTTATGCGCAAGAAGGCTATATCAGATATATTCATCTCATTCTGTCATTTAAAGTGAGAACGTGATGGGTAGCTTAGATTAATGTATGAAATTTGTACTATCAATTTAATTATCCAAAGGTGAATCTCTAGTGTCTCTAGGCAGGTACCTACCTTAAGTTTGTTTTTGTAGTGACATAACATTTTTAAAAGCTTTGACAGATTAAAACCAGTGTAAGTAGGTACGGACAGAAAAAAAAAACAGAATAACGTAGGATAGCTAGGACACTTAAGCACTGGGCGACGTGGCCGGGTCCAGTTCGCCATGGCTCAGAAATCAACCTGAATGTTCCAATTCAGTACTATGAACGTGTCGTATCATTCACTCCATACTTTCACCACTAATGAGTGAGAGGGACATAGAGAAGAATATTTCGATTTTCAAAGTTGAAAGTAGACCTTCTGGCGCGGTCGGACCGCACGCGGCCTTCTTAACAGTAAATTTTAAAATTTAATTAAACTCTCGCGTGGTCGCAACTGCTTGATAAACGCTTTCTGCCCGCCTTTATTCATTATCCGAGAAAATTGTTGGTCTAGATTTAAAAGGGTGGACCTACCCTTTTGATGTAAATAACATGAAAGTTTAATCAATTAAAAGTTTCCGTGGGCAATTTCGTTTTAAAATTACTTACCTACCTACTTGCTCTGGTACCTACAATATCAATAGGCTTGTGTCCTAAAAATTTTTATGATCCCATTTGAACCAGTTTTTGGAAATGAATAAATGTTTTATGGAAGCAACTACAATAAAAAAACATAAATACCCAAAAAATTTAGTTAAAAACGAAGCTCGCTGACGACAGCCGAAACGTTTCATACTAATTGACATTGAAGTATGACGTCACAGTTTGACATTTGTACTAATCGTTGTATGGAAAATCAAGTAAATAGCTGTTTCGGTCGCGAAATATTGCGTTTAGGCCCATAGATGTTGCACAAATTTGTTTCTATAAAAGTGCAAAGATTCTATAAATTAGTAGCTTTAAATTTACTTTTGGACAATAAAGAATAGCATATTTTTTATAAACTTTCAAGGTCCATATCTTTTTATGATTTTAATTATAATTCGTAATTTATACTTTAGTACAATTATTTGATGATTTACTATCCATTTAGCAACAATACGTTATCAATTTCAACATGAGAAAACAACCCTTTTTGTTGATTGTCGGGCCTCAGGGCATCTCAAGACCCCATGATTAAGGAAAACTACTCCGCTTTGAAAGCAATTTTTCAGGAGCGTGTATTTAGATACCTATGTTGAGTTGTCCAATATCTATACAGACAACCTTTCAAAAATATCTATACATGTGTCTTATGTCAGTAATAATAAAGCCTGTGTACATATATTTTTGAACTCGAACTCGACTATGCATTTAAAGGAATTCTACAGTTTACAGTCACCATCGTGCACTAGTAGATTATTAACCAAGGGCTGAAGGGCACCCATTCCTGACGAGATATTTTGGTTTGAGCCAGAAATGGGTGACTTTCACCCGAGTTAACACTCGACTTTTCATATCGAATACGAGGAAAGTAAACACAGACGGAAAATTTCACAATATGTCAAAAAAACGGCCGAGTGCGTATCGGACCACGCAAAATGAAGGGTTCGTGCCTATTAAAAAGGTATTATTGAAATACGCAGCTTTATCAAGCCTGCAATTGACTGGTTATTGAATCAACGTTTTCCAAGTGGCAATTTTCCATCATCAATGGGTAGCGGTTCTGACGACAGATGCAATGGTATCATGGAGCACCTGGTTTTGTACCCTTGTGTACCCTTCAACGGCCAAGTCACACAACATTAACTATAATAATAAAGAAATCGCAGTAAGGAACCTTAGACTTGCCACGACTTTGTCTATTTTTTATTACTTTTTAGAGATAAACAAGCAGCTCTATCGAGACTTGGCTAGTTTTTTACAGAATGTTTTTGGTGGGATTTCACTTCTTTTTGTAGAAACGTGGGCATATTGATTTATTTTATAAGATTTTCTTATTTGTCACATTTTTTGTCTTTTTAGGAGTAGTTTTTAGGGTTCCGATACCTCAAAAGGAAAAAACCCTTATAGGATCACTCGGTTGTCTGTCTGTCCGTCTGTCACAGCCGATTTGCTCCGAAACTACTGGACCGATTGAGTTGAAATTTGGTACACATATGTAAATTGGCGACCCAAAGATGGACGCGTAAAGTAAATTAATGAATTCTGAACAAGGGGGCCACTTATGGGGGGTAAACTGGAAAATTAAAAAAAAAAGTTTCGCAAGCTGTATTGTGTGACATATCAAATGAAAGGGGCTGTTGTAAGCATTTCTGATATTTTTTAAAAATAATTTTAGCAAAAACAGATTTGAAGTAATTTAGGAAAAAAGACGAAAATTGACCATTCCCCCCTTATCTCCGCAACTACTCGGATTAAAATTCTGAAAAAAATATGGAAAATAGTTCCTTGCCTAAAGATTACAGCAAAACCTATTCGAAGTTTGAGTATTCAAAAACACTTATGAAATTTTGATTATATACGGAACCCTCACCACGCAAGTTGAACTCGCACTTGTCCGGTTTTTTTTAGAACAACAACGCCCCACTTTCAGAGCATGAGATATGAAAAATGTGTTTCATACCGGTGTCGCTGTAACGTAGGTAATTGAAATAGGTGGTAGATATTTGTTACTATGCGCCAGATCGGTCAAATGTTATGGATCCCTTCCATCGCTTTGGTTCCGATATTTTTGAACGAGAGAAGAGCATAACTATCTTTTTATTGTTAACAATTTTATTTTGTTTTGTGTATATAGTTTTACCTCATAAGTAAATACGTAGGTAAGCAAACAAGATATATAGGTAGGTATCTATATTCCTACCTATTTATGTGCTGCAGCGAAAAAGGCTGCATAACTGTGTGTTTACGCCTTTGTGTATTACTTTTAGTCGGAACTGGCCGGTTGCGTTGTTCCTTTTGGATTTTGATTTTGACGTGGAAAAATGTCGTTACGATGTTTTCGTGTCAGTCACAATTGAATATTGGCAGGGAAATCATCTCCGAACCTTCGTGTATTTTTTCAAAAATTTTTTCCAGCCGTATTCTGCTGACCAACCACTATTTAAGTTATCAGTTCTTGTCGTGAGGAAGTGCACCTTGGTGCATCGCAGCTTTCTTCGCGGCAGACCGCTCCGCGGCCGCTGGTCGCAATGCCGCAGGCTCCTTAAAGCCCTTTCAGTCCTTTCAGTGTTTGGGTAAGTTTTTCGTTGAATTTTTTCAAAGAATTGGCTGGTCCAAGGAATCCAAGATTTAGTCGTGTTGTGTTACTTAGCGTAAGCTTCCGTAGCTTTCCGGTACGGGTTGTAAAGTTCCTACGCGGATTCCGGGCCGTTGCCCGGAGCTTCCCGGGGCTCCCCCTATGGTCGCGCCTGTTGACGTGGCTACTACGGATCGCCAGTGTTCCACGTGCTACCTCCACGGCCACCACGCTACCCGAGAGACATCTCTCTACTCCCAGGTTGTGGAGTACTCCCTCTTTAATGGAGTACACCGCACGCACGCGCGTATGTAGGCGCGTGGATCTTTTTGACAGTCAACTCCTGGCAGTTTCATATATTAAGCTATTTTAATTGGTGATTTCCTACTATTATTTTATTCCGGTAGCGATACTAGCGATCTACCTCAATCGGTGTTGTTCTAGACGTCCGTCTTGCCGGCTATTTTATTTCCCTAAATTCTAAAAGGCCCTCTACCCGCCGTCGTGCTATTTGGATCTAGTTGGAATTCACCTCCCAAATTTATCATTATCTTCATTTCACCTTCGCCCAATCACCCACACCTTTTATTCCAGAACCGAACGTTAAGTGTTGATGTTGACGAACCTAAGTCGCACTTTTAAACGCCAGTAGACGCGCTATCCGTAATTAACATATTTGTTTGGTATTTTACTAATTTATGTTGTTGAGCGTCAATTGACATTATGGAAAGTAACTTTATACAGGGAGTCACCGGGAGTTTCCGTTAATTCAACGCTTATTGCACCCCTTACATGGAGTTCGTGTTTTGTCTTGCGTGACGGTTAGGTATTGTAGCTTAATTGTTTATAAAAAATTGTAAGTAAACCGGCTTTTTAGTTTTCATAAATAAATGTTACGTGTCGATTTGCTGTGTTCTTATCCTATTCCTTTCCTTCAGTACGTACAAAGACCAGTTAAATTTAACCTGTCATAAGCACGTGGCACGATATTTTATTTACTCATATCATCGCGTTATTATATTATAGCATTCGATTCTGTATTGTGTGAACATTTTAATTAGGTCGACGTTGAAAGCGTAGATATCTCTATCTCGAGACGCGGACACCAAAGTGTATAAACACAGATCAAGAGCTCTAGCACCAACATTGGCAGCGGTATATTGGGAAACTTGCCATATGAAATGGCTTTAGCATAAATATTGAGTTATGCGCGACAAACTGAGAATATTGCATGTACCAACATATTTACCGCATACAAATAACCGTGAATACAAAGTGCCATACGAAAACGAGGAGCACAGTTTCCATGAATTTTAACATCAACATAGGAGTGGTAAGGTAGATAATTACCATTCGTAGACTACGATCTATTTTTTATTACATAACTAAATATAAGTAGGTACCTACCTAATAATCTCCGTTGTGCCTTTAGATTATTGTATATTATCTTGAAATATTATGTATATCGTATTTACTATAGCCACGAATGTCTGTTAATATAAAATACCTACCTATCCTAATTTGCTTAATTAATTAAAGCCAAGGTATTTTAGGCAGTATTTCGTTTAAGTCATCATCATATCAGCCGAAAGACGTCCACTGCTGGACATAAGCCTCCCCCAAAGAGTGACAAAGTGATCGGTCCTGCGCCACCCGCATCTAGCGGACTCCCGCTACCTTACTAAGTACCCATCAATTTAACTAAATTAAATAGTGAGGAAACCGTGAATGGTACTTTTTTATATATACCTATTCCTGCCATCGAACCTACCGCTCCTGCAGCCGGAGAAAAGTGATCACATTAGCACCAACCTTTTCAAACTTCCTCGCTAACAAAATTCTAATGATGGTGGATTCTATAAAACACAAGTGACTTAAGTATAGTTGAATAGAGAAGTGGTAGCCCCAAAACTCAAGTTGTTAGCGAATCATTTGCCTTCTTACATCTACATCCGATGTATATATTACGCTATCAAGGAATGTCAAACCCAAGATGACGCTGTCAATTTTTATACATTTTATTAGATCGGCACGTCCATTGAACACGAAAATAAATATAACCTACATCAATTCACAATCATGAAACAATTTACGATTATTGCCAAAAACACAGGTTAGAGAGAGGTGGCACTGGACTTTAAATATATAGCCAACTCGCCACCTAAGTAGGTTACCGCATCTACATATACCCTGGACACAGAACACAGCTCTGGAAGACCGATTAATGTAAGCCGGAGGCGGGGGCCTGTCCAGCCATCCACCCGGTTGGCACAGCCTGACCAAAGGATACCCCCCCAGCGGGGCTAGCACAACTGACGCCGCGCCGCGACGCGAGTCGAGAAAGATCTACCGAGCCGAAAAAGGAGTTTTTCCAACTTGTACGGTGCGAGTGAGATAGGAGACGCTTAGTCGCGCGCGAAGCGACTGAGCAGCGAGTTGTGCTAGACGTACAGCAGCAGTCAGTTACGTAGGCCATTACCAGCAGCATCATAGTACCAACAGCATCCTGAAATCGCTTGTTGAACGGGTGGACTGCTCGATTATGCGGCATTGGGACGAGGCTCATGCTGCGGTGCGTGCCCCCTCACGCCGATATTAGTTAGGTTTTAAATTACGTAATGTTACTAACACTAGTTTCTAAGTAAATATATTGTTACTAACAATTCATGGATCCAGTCCGAAATAAATGAATTTTAATTAATTTAATTTAATTTAATTACTCCTCAACAGCCCGCGACAAGCTGCCCTACGTTGAATGACTGCATTGGATAACCATTGGTCGTTGGGGTCGTCACATGCCTTAAACCATTGACTGATTGTACTAGTGATTATCAACGTTGTTAATTGGTTTTTATGACTTTATCTTTTCGTTCAAAAAAAATTTGTAACACTTGTTCTCAATGTTTTACAACACATCACTTTTTAGAGCGCATTACATATACAGTAATAGTCTATATGCCCTATTCCATATAATATTAGACAAATCGTGCGTCAATCGTCATGCGATTTCAAGGAAAACTATTTTGAAAAGCAAAAACATTTATATGTTATGTTTGAGAACCATTTAATAATCAAAATAAGTACCTAAAACTGGTATAATATTTTCTTTTGATATCCCACATAAAAGGAGGAATTAGTCCGTAAAAAATCTAATGTAGAATGGAGAATGACGTATAGTATTTATGGACAAACGTGATCATTTCCATATTCGCCTGACAGCCCGCTTCTCGCGCCGCTCACTCCGTGTCGGCGCCGCGCTGCAGCGGCGACGTTGGCATGGAATGTGTTAAGTTGACTAACGGTAAGAGGGAAGCTAAATTAGCAGTTAATTTTCTGTGTTATTTTGATTTAGTTTTACTGGCCTGTATCCAAATATGAGATATTTAATACCCACATAACATTATTTTCAATTCAGAGCGTCTATTTCACTAAAGCAAGGGGTTCTTAAACTTTTGTTAGGCATGAACCACTTTCAGAATTTCAAAAATACCGCAAACCAACAAGGAAATGTTGACAGAAAAACCAATTAAAAGATTTTAAAGAATCGCGTTTATTAGTTATTTTACTCATGTCCTGTGTCTATATACCGCTCAGCAATAACAAAGTAAGCAGAATAACAATGTAATGCGCGAAATACTGCACATTTCTAATAAAAACCTTAAGAGTGAACGAAATGGCCTTGGACCCCTAGCAATCATGTCACGAACACGGACCCCACTTTAAGAAACCCTGCACTAAAGGATTGACCTGGACTCGGTTGTTTATTTTTCTGTGCTTGCGTCATGAAAAATATATAGGTAGAAAAATTGGTATTTAACCCAGAATTAGGGAGGCTGACAGAAAAATCAAATACCCACAAGTACCTAAGTACCCTTCGGCCGTGTACAAAACTGAAACCTATCAAAGACTTTCATGCTTGTACGAAATCAAGTATTAGGAATTTATTTGAAGAGGAAGGGGCTGACACTTGTAGCGTTACCGTTTCGCTACAACCAAGTATCATAATATCCTGTAGGTACCAAATACATCCTTATCTAAAAACATATTGAATATTATTTTATTTTGACTGAATTTCCTAAAAGTCACTAAGAATAAAAGAATACATTCAATTTTAAAATTACTGTTTCTTAACTGCCTAAACACAGTATCGATTAGTTTACAAGCTTTTTTATTCAATACATAAATAACATAACACACATATGTTGTGTCGGTTATTTGTGTATGAATATATTGTGAGATAGCACAGAATCCTCGGTGTGCGAGTCGGAAAAGCTTTGTTTTACTCACATATTTTATGTTTCAACGTTTTAGGCATAAAAAGACAGTGCCATTTTGATCTTTAGACCACTCAACAAATGGTAATTATTATGGATTTTGGTAAGTATAAAACTACTAGTGAATGAATGAATGAATGAAAGCATTTATTTCGAGTTACACAAGACTCATACAGTAAAAGTTTAAAATTACACAATTTAGCACCTATATCAAAATTAATATTAATACAGATAGGCACCAGGGATGCGCACCGCTTGCGCATAGTTGCGTAGAAGCAGTCGACGCGCGCTTCTGCGAACATCCCTGATGCGCTGCAGAAGCGAGGCTACACTAGTGGATATAAAATTATTTTAACAAAAACACTATAACTGCGATGTGTTACGCAACTTCGTGGTGTCAGGTAACCACCGCGGAAACGCCGGAACTGGACTCCCTTCGGCCAAAATTCTTCCTTAGTAAAGGTCGTGGTTGGAACTCTCGCCACAAAGGAATTAAAATTCCCACCCACAATAATGCCCACCGAACAATGTGATAAGTGTTTAGGCCTGTTGTTTGCCTGCTTGTAAAAATAAATAATCATGATTTAAGGTACCTGCGGCAAATAAGGGCCGGCGTACAACAAGAGCCACTTCTACAAAAACACACTTCCAACCGATTCCTAGGTTCCGCGTACGCACACATCCTAAAGGACCAATAGGAAAGCTTATTTCCGCGGCCACGTGATCGTACGATCCACCATGTTGCCAGTACTCAAGAATGCGTACAGGCAGTTAGTCTGCGTCACACGATAGTAAAAATCTCTCCACATAAGTGAAAAAATGTGCATAAAATAACTTGTTTTTTGTAATAGCTGCTGTTTAATAGTAAAGCATAGTGATTAGTGTTAACTAATAAAGGTAAGTTTAATCGCTATATTAACATTTGACAATCTTCCAAAAGTTTAAGCTTGCTGTCTGAGTCGAATAAAGGCCACTTAAAAAGTTGGTTAGAAGGGCCAGGGCCGGCCCTTATTGAACTTACGGAATGTTTAGTTTTAATAAGTTATGCACAGTTTTTTTTCATGTTTTGTAGCTTTTTTAAAACATTTTTTTCGTAACCTCACCAGTTCAAATCCTGTTGTATTTTTTGTTTGGTTGATTTGTATTTGCTTTGCTCGAGCGTATTTATTTTCTTTTCAGAATACCTAAGTATTTAAACTACTTAATAATGGAACCTCTATCTAAAAAAGTCGAGGACTTTGGACGCGTCAGTAATTACGAGCTGCAATGACTGCTGTTCGTGGAGGACTAATGGCACAACGTGCGGCTGCTGCGCGATATTCTATTCCCAGAAGAACTTTGGTTAGAAGAAATAATGTTAGATCTCATTAGTCTAATAAGGGCCACAATTTTTGATATAAAAAGTTAAATTTTTCTTTGTTTTATTTAAGATTTAAATAGTGTTATCAACAATTTATTCAGAATTATGAAAATTATGTTTATATTATTTTATTTGATACGTTTTAATGCAAATTTATGTTACGATATTTTAATAAGGCCCATCGGGGTTTTTCTAATAAAAAAGGATTGGCGGAAAGCTTGATTTGTTAGAAAATCATAATTGACGTCGGCGGAAAACAGAAGACGGTTTGTTCTTAATGATAAAACTAAACAAAACTATATTTTGATATGGTCCTTTTTAAACTACCTGATTTTAATAAGGACCAATGAGAGGGTTTTAAAAATGCTGATTTGTGACGTAAAATTATGAATGACTCTAAAAAAATTGTACTTGTTTGTATTATTAATAAAGCAAATATTTGTCTCGTGTAATGTTTTTTATTCATATCGCTTAGACATTCAAAATATTTAGTTTTTAATTAAGGCGGCCCTTATTTGCCGCAGGTACCTTATTTGTGATTTTGGTCTTACTGTTTAAATAAATACAATAATATTAAAATAATTTTATAATGCGACTCCATTAATTCGCTATTTAGTTTTGATGTGAGCAATCAAGTAACATTATGATAAAATTTCAATAAACTAAAAAGTTTTTAATATGTTTGATTCAAATTTGCTAATATGGCCCTTAAATCCTAAAAAACCAAGTTCTCTTTTATATGAAACAGATATCTTAACGCAGGTTGTAACTTGTAAGTAAACGCGATTGGCAACAACTGAAATATAGCTAATAAGTAGTTGTCATTTTGGTGCACATTTCTTGACGTTTGGTTCGACATTGTGAGTCTATTTATTTTAATATACGTATAGTATGGGAATTAAGGTGACAGATATGCCATATAAATACATACGTCAACGTTAATATATGTATTATGAAGTAACAGGTAGGTATTCCATTCCCAAAGACAGTTGTCGTAAAATAAATAGGCTTTCTACTGTAGCATTGTAATTTTAAAATTTTATAATACTCTGATACTGATATGATATATTGTATACTGTTTTGAAAAAATGACACCTCGCCGAGTTTATTACGCCGGTTCTTCTCGAGGCAGAGGTTTACTTTCCGAACCGGTGGTAGTTTATCGACATTCATAGGTGCATGTAATATGCCTAAATTGAAGAATAAATCACTTTGACTTTGACTTTGACTTTGAGTAGGCAACCTTGTATGAATTTTTTTTTTTTTTTTGTAGAAGTCAAGAAGTTTTGTTTCGGGCCTCTGTAAAGATTAACACACACTTATCACCTCTGCTCCGGATCAGCTGTGCTGAAGCACAGCTGATCCGGAGCGGCCATTCAGTATTATTTTCATGCTCAACTCTCTATTGCAACGCACACTTCGTTATGTAATGGAATCGCCCCGGTTCGGTACAAGCTAACGCCAAACTGTTTTTTTTTTACTTGCATCAAAAAGAAGAAGGATTAGGACCTTGAAAGAAATCTTGAAAGAAACATATATCATCTTGAATTAAGAAGATTCTCTTAAAACAAAAGAAAACTGTCTTGGCTCGTGTTTATTTCGTTTCATTCGAAATAATTAACCATCACATCTTCCTAATCAAATTATTGGTTAAAAAATACTCACCTTACCTAATACTTATCAGTATATGTATTTTTTTCTGTGCAGGAGAACGCCACGCATGCAGCTAATAGCCGGTTACTTATTCACGTTCTCCAAAACGGCTCTAACGATTTCGTCGAAATTTGGAATATAGGTAGGTGGTTTACGAGGGTGGTCTTATAATTGGGTAGGTACTTAATGTAAATACGAAGTAGAGATGTTTGAAATAACTATACTTAATCATGTAAATAAAGAATATACTAGATAGAAAGAAAGAAACATTTATTCTAGACAAAAATAATTAAACAAAAAAGAATGTCAGAGAGCGTTTTTTGTCACGAAACGGTTCTATCTCAGCATAATGCTGGCATTACTGCCGGCGCTGATCTTCCGATAGAACCGTCGAGAGATTGCACGGTATAACAAACAAACAAAAGATAATAAAATAATAAAAATAGAGATAGTTATTTAAACTATTCGCAAAATCGGGACATGGGCGTTGCTGTAGAAATTCGTATTTATTTTATAGTTAGATATGCCAAAATATTCTCCCAGCAGCGAACTCTCTTTAGTTTTGGACAGATAGAAACTTTACGTTTAAATCAAACTTGCTCTCAAGTTGCAGGGCACGTTCTTCGTAAAAGATGTCCCAAAGAATAATATTTGTTCACAGTTTTTCAGAGGGACTTCCAGATTTCGAACTATTTGCTATTGATAACTTCGTCTTTACTTTACCGAGATCCTTAGGTATAAGTACCAGGCCTTAGCAGCTGCCTACTCATATTAGGTAAGTATGTAGGGGAGACTGAGTCAATAGGAACGATTTATACATAAAAGGCTATCCTCATTTTAGGGTTCCGTAGCCAAAATGGCAAAAACGGAACCCTTATAGTTGCGTCATGGCCGTCTGTCCGTATGTCACAGGCATTTTACTCGAAAACTATAAGGGGTATTTGAATAAAATTTTGAGGATAGGTGTATTTTGTTAGCCACTACATAGTTTTGTAATTAAAATGACAAAGAAATTTTTTTTGGGGGTCTATCCATACATAAAACTGAACGTCAAAAAAAAATTCATTGTAAGGCCACGTACATCAATCGATAGGCCTTTCAAAATAAATGTAAGGTTTCTCAGTTTTTTTTTGATTAAGTGAATACAGTCGGAGATAATCGCCCCGAAAGTCACTAAAATTCTGCCCCCCCCCCCTTTTTTTTGGAACGGTGTATTTTAAAAAGGGCTTATTAAATTCTTTCACCGAAACTTATTTTGAACAAGATCGGTGCAAAGGTTTAAAGATATTGCTGAAAAACTGCCTTCTTTAAAGAAAAGGACACGTCCAGTCCGACACGCACTTGGCCGGTTTTTTAATAGAATCTGTTCGGTAAATGTTTTCAGCCCTAGCCAGGATATTTGGCTATGTAACTACAATGGGTAATTAACCTCATTGTGGTGTATTTTTGTAATTATAAGCATTTTACAAAACATCGGAAAACGTTTCAAATGACCCTGAACCTGGGTCCGATGAAACTATGGACGGCGTCAGTTGAAACAACTAAAATAAACATAATTTATTAAATTATTATAATCACTTAAATAATTGATTTCCTGCCAAATATATTACCTGATACCGTACTTACGAATGTAACATAATTTAGTCCCAATTTTTTGACTTTAACATAGCCATAATTTAGGACCTATTTTGGTAACAATACTTTCCTACTTATAATAATGATCAACATTTTTTTTTGTTTTTTCTGTTTCCCCCATTTTCTACTCGTATTGTCTCAGTATGTTCTTTTGTGGTATATTTGTACAGGTTATTGAAGTATTTTTGAAAGTATTACGTACCTACAAAAAAAATACATAGGCAATTAGTACTACCTACTGTTTCTATTGCCCCCAATTTTTTTTTTTGACACTTCTGTGTAAATAATAAATTATGTAGAAAAATATCGTAAGCCTCTGGGTACGAGTAAGATAGTATAAAATCGACTAGAATATCTATAGGTACTTATAGTGGTTTATAGGCAATATTTAAAAGCGTTGGTTTTTGATATATATACGAAATAATAGGTATCCCCAAAAATTCTTACTCCATGTGGTGAAAAAGCAATATATCCTCGTAAAAAATCAAATGGGTTCGATGCCGCGAAACTTAAGGTTAAGACAGACAGCAAAGCCGATAATATCCTTCCTAGAGACCCCGCCGGATACCACCAATAGTCTAGCTAGGAGTTATTAAGCTTGTTTCAAAATGACCCGCGTCGTAATCATTTGATATTCATGTCATTGAATTTCAAGTCTTATTTTCTGCATCTTCATATTAGTTAGGTATTTAGTTTATGTTAATTTTATTACCAAGACAACAGTTTTATAGAATTTGGTTTTGAATAAAATTATTGCTCATACTATCATTGTATTGAATTATATATTGTGAAATTGTAATGGAATAAATAATTTGAAATTGAATTATCAATGCGCGGAATATTGACTTTGTAGAAATTTTAATCATAGATTGTTGTTGTACTTCTAAGTAAAGATATTTTTATTTTTAGTTAGGTAGGTATTCATTATATATTAACGAACTAAATTTTAGCTAACCTTAAAAATATTTATTAAAAGTGAATACAAGATTATAATTAACATTAACTAAGATAAATTAAAACTAAGTTAAATCTAAAAAAGGCCCTCGAGGCATTGTACCGAGGATGCTGGCGGCATTTCCTCGCTGAATTGCAATGCTGATGCGTTGCATTATATATTATTTATATATTATAATGTTGTTATATCTCTTGAGCATAATGCTCGTGTAATTATTTTAACCTAACCCAAACCTTTTTTTTTGCCCGGGGGAAGATCCTCATGGATACCACCGCACCACGGGGAGGAGCAGTGGTTATGTAACGTCAGACTCCTATACTGACTAAAAACCCCCAGGTGTTTCTCACAGCCACTGGTTGACCGAGATACGGGAACCATTATTCTTCCGCGTCCCGGCCGGTGGTCGTCCGCAATCGGACACAACTCTGGGGGACCATCTATCCCCCCACCATCAAAAGTAGTGTGCCCGGAACACTTGGCAAACCACCCAACCCAAGGACCCTACTCCTGCAGATGATTAACGTCCCCGTGTTCATCGCCTGGAAGTCCTCCTTATGGTGGCATTCGGCGGTCGTGCGCCAGCCTCCTGCGACCAACTCTCCGGCGGCGCTGCTGGGGCGCCTCTGGTTCTCTCCCGGCTTTGCGACACAGGTACCGTCCGAAGCAACCATGCCCCGTAAGTACCTACCTGCGCCTGCGTAAGTCGGAAGGTGACAATACTGGGCACAAATATATCCCCGCTATACCTAGATGTACATTGGTTCCCTGTGTGATTTCAAATAACTTGACGCAATAATTTTCTGGATCTTTTTTGCTGATAGATATTAGGTATAGACCTTAGGGACCACCGTGGCGTACTTAACTCCACTTCTGGTTGTTTCGTGGATTGATTCCTTTTCGTTTAACTACGTCCAATGTCCAATTTGAGGCCTACAAAGGGAAGTTTTTTTTTTAATTTTAATGCAAACATGGCGTCTGCGTACAGGTTGAACAGCTGAATTATATTTTTGACTGTGTTTTTTTCTTCCGTTACCGCGATAAATAATTAAATTTGTTTTTGAAGGGTGTATTTTTTTATTTAAATGCATATGTTTGAGAAAAACACCATACATGCCTGGTCGTGAAAAGGGCTTGCAGGCTTCGTATCACTGTCCGGCGTCCCTACGGTCGGCCGTCTAATACCTAGGTACTCACCCGGCAAGCCCTTCTTTCCCGGCGTCTGCAGTAATGTACCTACTAATAATGTTAAAGTATAATTGACGACTGGTTAGCCTAGTGGGTAGTGACGCTGCCTACGAAGCTGAAGGTCCTAGGTTCGAATCCCGGTAAGGGCAGCAAATATTTGTGTACGAGCAGGGACTGCATAACCGGAAAAACCTCTATATTTGGTTACCGATATGACATCATAAAGGTTGTAAAATAGCGATTTCGATAGAGGAACCTTTATATTCCGATATCGAAATATAAAGTTAACCTTTATTTGTTCCGGTAACTGGTAATTTTAATTAATACAATCGGTCCGGCTCATTCGCCGTCTGTTAGTTTGGCACAAGTGGCAGATTTCCGCCGTATAAACCCCCGTGACAACCCGCTCACCCCCCCCTCCCCGGCGTCAAATACTGATGGAGATCTGAGACACTCTTAGTTTTACCGCCCTAGGTATCTTATTCCCATCGGAGTCTGATCCCATGAAACAGCAACGCGAGTACGATACGCGCCGCTATACTCTATTACATGTTTAAATATAATTTGAACCCGTAATCAAGCAATTAATATTCATATGAAATTACGTTAACTTAATCAATATAAGAATTTTTTCAAAAATTTTCGTTAAAGACACTTTATTTTGTCGTTTATCTTTTCACGTGATTATCGCGACCAAAATACTTACCTACACAGAGTTGCAGGTTGCAGGCAGACGCAAATGACGCAATTAATGAATGAACCGGCGCGTCGGGCGACGGATGTTGTCAGGTCGCTTATTTTTTTCGGTAACCTTTATAATACCGGTTTCGAACGCAAAAACGAAACCGATATTACAAAAATGTTACCTTAACCGTTATGTTGGCGCGGTAACGGTAACCTTTAAGTACAGCATTACGATATCGTAATGGAATATCAGTTCCATACCGGCAAAACCGTAACCGAAAACAATCCTTGGTGATGAGCATGAATATTTGTTTCCGAGTCTTGGATGTTTTATATGTATTTAAGTATTTATATCTTTTAAATATATCGTCGTCTAGTATCCATAACATAACACAAGCCTTATTGAGCTTACTATCTATGGGACTAGGTCGATTTGTGTAAGATTGTCCACTAATATTTATATATTTTTTTTATATTTTCGCCAAATCCACTCGCCTTCGTAAAATGCAAAGAAGTAACTAAAAGGTAAATACCTAAGTCTTGGTGATTTTCAGATGTTTTCTTGAAGTATTGAAGCAACTACTAGCGCCATCTCACGGCATTGTGTGAAACTAAATGATCGGCCCCTGTAACGCAAACGTAGGCATCATACTCAATAGTTATTTACGATACAAGTGCAGAAAATAGGAAATTCGCAACGAGTGGCGATAAATTAAATCACGACCGAAGGGAGTGTTTTAAATCGACACGAGTTGCGAATTACCTATTCGCACGTGTATCGTACAACGTTTTACAGTACATATGGCTCTTTAAAGTTTCAACATATGCACGGAAAGTGCTCATTTGCGCACTAGTGCGGGAAAGTAACACCATGTGTACTGTAAAGATAATACCTACTCACTTCTATGGTGATAATGATGACGATATTAAAATGCATGCATATAAAGAAAAAAGAAAGAAGATATACTACACCCGCCGTACTAAATACAATATGCTGCCTTGCATTGCTCAGATTCCTCAATAGGTACCTACCTACCAGATACGTACTTACGAGTACACGAACTGACCAGAGCGTCCACTGAACTCATGTATATGGTCTTCGCGCCGTAAGTAGCACTAAGTACTAGCAGTAAATCAGTATTGGCGGTTGCCATTACGTGATTACTCCCACAGGTGACATCGTTCGTGGAGTCTCTTATGCAACTCACACATTTTGCACGAGGCTGTTATGGGGCTTGTAGACGGGCTATACTTTTCCGGAAATGTGTGGCCGGCAACTATAGGCGTCTTGCTCTAGCCCATGCTAGAGCAAGACGCCCATAGTTGCCGGCCACACATTTCCGTAAAAGTATAGCCCGTCTACAAGCCCCATTAGACTGAGAACCATTATACTTTAATTAGTACGGGTAAGACCGAATCGATTACCATTTTCAAACTGAGTGCCTGGTAAAGGATTGCACATGGCCCAATTGAGAAGTATTCAGATATCCTAGAAGCGAGTAAATCTCTCAAGAATTGACATAATAATGTAGTAGTAGCATTATATACCTAGTTAGTAGCAGCCAAATATTTGGTACACGTGTTTATTACTGTAAGAAGTGTAAGAGGAAGGATGTATTAATATATTTCGCTTTGGCTGCTACTAATTATACGATGCTGAGTGTACCACCTAATTTGCGTAATGTATGAGAGCGCTATTTAGTACATATAAACATTGGCACTGCGCAGAAGCGTGGAAAAGTAAAAACAAAGTGCATATTTTGGTTGTTTATTTCTCAGGAAGCGAACGATTCACAGCATTGGTGGGGGTAGGACATAGAATACTGGGCCGAAACATTGTTTTTCCTGAAAATATTTTTATTTTTATTAGTAGTACAACAGCTTAGAATAATAAGTACCCAAATATAAAATGTGGGAAAACAACGTTTAGCTGTAGGTAGTAGGTACAATAAATTTAGTAAAGCGAGTTTTCTTTTACATTCGTTATAATAATCTACACACCTTACTAAATCACATTTTCTAATTATGTCAAAAATAATTTTATCACATTTATAACCTTCTGTACAAATAAAAAAATATTTTCATACTTCTACTAGTACAAAACAAAACTGCATAGCATAGCAACCAAGAACTTCTTTTATAGTATTATTGGCTTGTCATTGCAGCGCATAGTTGAGTTTCTTTCGTATGAAGTTATTGTTATTGCCGTAGAATTGGATGGGGCTGGCGGGCAGTCTGCGAGTGGAGGAAGCCGCGCGGATGTGTTCCAGCATATCGAGATGATATGCAGTTTGTAGGTAGTGCTCTGCGCAGAGCGGTCGCATAACTGTGCTAGTTTAGCCATAGTATAAAATAGCATACCTACTATTATTAAGTTATTCTTCCTATTTTTACTCTAAATTCCAACTTTTTTAAATAACATGATAAAAGTAATATAAATAACACAATAGTTACGTTATGTGGACATACAACCTTTATAAGGGATGCTATCAAAATAATATGTACCTAGTTTTTACAGTAGTTGTCCCATGCTTTTCATACAAAACTTACTCCTGTGGCATCGAGGGTTTATTTAGATCATGACAACAAATGAATATTCTGTGGACTTGGTATGATGACTTTATATCCTCTTTTATCTAAATAAATTCAACAATCGCCAGATTTAGAAACGCGATGGACGAGACCAGAGCTATAACCACAAACTTCGAAGTTCAGGTATCTCCATCTCTATCGCACTTACACTACTCGAATGACAGGGATGCAGATATACGAACTTCGAGTTTCAATTTTGAGGGGCTACCGCGAATGGAAAACGAACTTCGTTCGTGTATCTCCCTCTCTGTCGCTCGAACTAGCAAGTGCGACAGTGACGGAGATAACGAACGAAGTTCGTTTTCATTTCGCAATCGTAAATAGCTAAAAATTACAATAGGTGATATGTCGACTTATGAAATATGATTACTAACTTCATTAAACAGACTTAATGAATATATACTCTTACAAAATTCTTTTCTTTATACAAGTTTAGTTAAGAAATTAAAATAAATTATTTTAAGAAAACTCTTTCTCGCCGTGAGCACAACTGAGAATAATTTTAATAGATGAGAATTGGAAAATACCGACGGTCGGTTCGGCCGCAGTCGCCCCCCCCCCCCCCCCCCCCCCCCCCCCCCTAGCGCCACTTTTCCGACATAATCCAAGAAACTTTGGTTTTATGATTACGCACTCATATACAACCCTTCTAGTTTGAACTATTGATAAAAACGGGAATTTAAAAAATGCAAATTTGTGATTTGTGACAGTGATCAACTGATCATACAGAAACACTCAAATATTATTCCTATAGGGACACTCAAATTACAAGGTAATTTACAAATATACTCAATCTCTAAATATTAACAAATTATATAAACTGAATTATTTACAAAATACGTCCACGCCAAAGTTAGCGTGCAAACTCCCTCACATATTTGTAACTATTTACAATGACTATAAGGTATACACATTAATTTAAAAGAGCATTGCAATGATGAGCTTGATCAAAATAATCCCTTGTTCAATAGACTCAAAACGGTTTAATCAAAGTTGCACAGAAATAAGAAAAAACGCTGGAAATTTGGTCCTCTCACAAGTAATGCAGAAGTTCGCAATGGTGAACGATGTCAACGCATTTACATCCCTCTGAAAGTCTGAAACATGCTACGGTGAGGGCTACATTCCAAACTATTTACATCAAAATACAATATTTCTTAGTAATTTACAACAGTTTTAAAACCAACATTCGCATGAGTCTATATTATTTTACCGAAATAGACATATATTGACAGCCGAATCAATCGCTTGTATCAGAAATCAGTCTTAGGTCAAAGAAAACAATTCAATACATGCTTATTTCTCAGAATCTACGATTGAATATACCATTTAGGTTGGTTTCATATATATATTTTTAGTACTTTTGTATAGAAAGAGCCAAACGTTAAAACTATTTAATAAATAATCCAACACAATACAGCGGTGAAGATACAATCAAATTTTAGTCTACCGTCCACGTGCTGCAAGTATACAGTAAAATCACTAACAAAATGGACATGATTACTATTCACTATTTATTTCAAGATTTCAGTGGAAAACCCAGTACATTCTAGTAGTATTGTTTACATGTACACGTATTTTTAATTCACTGCAAGTCTTGTCCTACGTCTATAGTCGCAACAACTCGTCTGTACTCGGATATAGTGATGATCTTTCTCAGACATACAATCTAACTCTAAAATACACCTTTAAACTTTAATGGACAGGATTATTTTGAGACAAGCAGAAAATTAAAAACTAACGTTAACTTAAAGTAACCGTAAAGTTAAGTTCTATCAATTTTTGTTACATTGACAAGGTTTCCTGCTAAGATACGTATTGTATTTAATAATGAAATAATATGCAATGTTGGGAATAGAATACAGGTGGAACATATCTGAACTTGTATGTTTTGATAACTATCCGTTCTGTTTGAGGCAGCAGCACATATTTAGATATAATAAAATGGGGAAGATATGAATATATATTTCGAAATGTTGTTTGTTGTGTTATTAACACAAATTATATTCATTAATTGCCATGCGATTTTATTAAACATTATTATTTATAAAAAATCGCATGGCAATTCATGAATTCATGATATTTTAAAATCTAATACAATAACTATTAGATTTTAAAATATCACCAGTGCCAACCACTTATTTATGTAATTTAAAAGAAACCATTGCGAATGTTTCCTTCCAGTTCACGTGTCGACATATCAAAATGTTGTACATTAATATGATGTTTCTTCCGTTCCGACATAATTTTACCTTTTCGCGCGACAATATGAGAGTATTTTGTGTTCATATGTATTTTCGAAATATAAAAGCAACGTAAATTGCGTCCTTTTGTAATATTACATAATAACCGAAATTATCACAGATAATGTCTGTATGCTTCGCTACATCCTGGACGCAACGTATAGTGTTAATTCGTGCTCTCTCTGAATCGTTTAGCTTGCATTTTAATAAGTCAATGACTTGAACAATAGAAAAATATTAGAAAATTCATAAAATGTTATCTTCATCTATGCAACGGTACTGTTTTCTAATTACAAATTAGACTGACACACATGAAAGAAAAGGATCAACGTTCTAGAATACTTATACAATGTACACTTGTACTAATAGTGATGTACAGTCACGGACTTTAATCGTTGAGCCATTTAGAGCTCACTTTTTACTGGAGCTTGACTATTAAAAACCAAAATTAGTTGACACTAAATGGCTCAACGACTAAATTCCGTGACTGTCCTATAATATTTCGCGATAGTTAGTGATTTCAACTGAACACTAGTTTCATATTCTAGTATCCTTCAGATTTAGCTTTAGTTATCGTGAAATAGATTCCATAACAAATTGGAAATGCTTGAATTGACATCATTGGGGATCCGATAAGACGGTAGTCATTTTTGTTTTTTATGCATATTATAAGCTACCTATTAACATAAATGCTTGTTATGAGATTTTTTCACTGGTACATGTTTCAACACAGTATTTTTTACAACAGATTTTTTTCAATATGGCACACTCAATACAATGCAAATAAATTCTCTAATTTTACGTAAGCTATTTTTTTTCTTTTATATTAAATTTTTTCGAGTTTTTTTTAGTTTACTATAAGTTATTACTATTGCTTTTTGTTGGATGAACATAGCAAAAATAAATAAAATAGACTGTGCAACTAGATAGATGCTGCTGTCATTTTTATATCTCAAAAATGTATAATATACGGAATTTATTCAAAATATAAAAATTATGCCCATTCATAATTGCACTTTTAATTTAGACTGATTTCCATATGCGAAACTGGTTATACAAAATGATTGCAAATGATGTGCCTCGTAGCCATCTGATAGAAACATCACACTTACACTTTTGTCTCTACCTAACCTATTCAGTTCACTGAGCAAAGAAAATATTTACACGCATCATGTCACAACTGATTAAAATAAAACGGTCCACGGGTGAAGATAAAATGGAAAAGTACACTTAACATAAATCCCTGTTTTTCTCAAATTTAA
This sequence comes from Epinotia nisella, assembly GCA_932294315.1. NCBI lineage: Eukaryota > Metazoa > Arthropoda > Insecta > Lepidoptera > Tortricidae > Epinotia > Epinotia nisella. The sequence continues at coordinate 10,726,279 of OW028677.1, read as the reverse complement.
TAGGGTTTTCTGAAATTAGCAAAATCTCGATATTTATCTTCACCAATAGGCAGCGTATCTAGAACGGGACAACGGGTACAGATCAAACGCCTATAAATACAGATACATCATGCGGCACATACTTTGATCTGATAAATTCAAGTAAATTCTTCCAAACTGATTCGGTCCGCTCGGATAAATCAAAAGTGCAATTACTCTTAACGTTATTCAAATGTAATTGGAGGTCGGCGTCGACCGGCGCGGCGCCTACTTGTCGGGCGCGTCCGGCGGCGCGCCGAAGTCGAGCTGGTAGCCGCCCGGCCGCGTCATCTCCTCCATGCTGGGCTCCTTGCACTCGTGGCCGGCGTGGCCCGCGGCGCCGCAGTTCCAGCACGACAGCTTGGGCGGCGCGTACAGCACGGGCACGAAGGCGCCGTAGGCGGCGGCCGCGGGGTAGGGCGGCGGCGGCGGCTCGCCGTTGGCGAAGGGCGGCGGCGGCGGGCGGTAGGCGGGCGGCGGCGGCGGGTAGCCGTAGGCGCGCGGGTACAGGTAGGCGGGCGGCGGCGCGCGGCGCGGCGCGGGCAGCGGCGTGCCGGGCGGCGACGACGCGGCGCTGGAGCCGCTGTCCGAGGACGAGCGCGGCAGGTAGGCGCCCGCGCGCCGCCGCACGCCGTTCAGCTTCTCCAGCGACCGGTACTGCTGCATTGCGCTGATTTCGCGTAACCTGTCGTCCATCGTGTGCCGTATCTGAAAAGGAGGTGTTAGCGTTAGGACTTTCGCCTCGGTAATGAGAGTCGATTCCTCATGTCGTGCGCCCTTTAGGCCTCTACAGAACTCGAGAAGCCCGAAGTACGCATCTACATTCTAGTGCGACATGGCGAGGAGCTCACGCCGTGATTTTGTCTTTTGACTCGGGCGCAAGAATCGACAGCGATTGGGGAACTATCGGAAGTTGTCCAAGATGAGCCGAGGTTGCTTGCATGAGGCGAATCGAAGTGTTCCTCTACCTTTATTCGTCACGTCCAACATTAAACACGTGAGTAGTGTATGGGGCGCATTAAAATTCACGGTGTCGCTATATGGACAGTAGCCCATCAAATAATCAAAATTAATTGAAAATTACCTCAGACTACAAAAGTTCAAAGATTCGAAAAATATGCAGGTATTTTTTAGCAACCAATATTTCATTTTATTTTTGAGGGCCGGTTTGTTATTAGTCAATATGCAGCGAAGGAAAAAATAGTTTTTCATCACACTTACTCGTAAATGGTGTTATTCCATGCCTTTATACAGAAGGACAATGGCCTAAATTAATCCCGCGGAGTTTGTAGTCCCTAGGGCGTGATAAGCGTGTGTGTGATCCGATTGGTTTAATCAAATCTGCTCTGCTCTATGATTGGATGAAAAAAAACTAATTGGCCACGCACTGCAAGAATACTGCTCTGTGATTGGTTGAAATATTGAAGCTGCGCGCTCTACTAGCACTAATCTGGAAGTGAAGTTGTCAATTTCGTCAATTTTTGATTGGTGCGGTTGTATGAAACTTACATGTTTCTGTCTTTTGTAGTTATTTATTTCCTCGCAAATGTGATGAAAAACACGGGCGTAAGAATATTGCAAACTCGAGTCATCAAAATAATATCTTGTTTGCAATAGGCCACTTGCTTTTTTCACTTCTCATGCTCGAAACATTTGTATTTACTGTCAACAAACCAGAATACAGCGAATATTAAAATCGACCAATCAGAAAACAGAATTATTCATTTCAAACATGAGGTGTTTTTTTTGTCCCTAATTCCCAATCATTAAAAAAATAAACGCCTCTGACCGTCAATAGCCGCGTTCAAACGTTCAAGCTTCTATTATCTAGATTGAAGGTTGCTTTCCGAACATTCGTTTGAAGCAAGAAAAAATGACCTTGAATGGTCCAGGTTGTATATAGATTCATGCCATAAGCTATGAGATTGAGCAGCATTATATCCTGAGATAGACTCGCTTTATCTTATGCCCCGTATGCTGTCCACCGCGCTCGGCCGTTTAGACGCGGCTATTGACGGTCAGAGGCACTTCAGAGGCGTTTATTCGTAGTGTCAATATTTTGTATGTGTCAAAGCAGTTTGTAAAAAAAAACATGGCGCCAAATTTAACAATCTTTTCGCGAATTTATTATTGATTGTGGATGGATAATCTTTGTTTTTACTATTTCCTCGCAGTGAAAAGTAGAGTGTATAACTCTGATCTAAAAGCAATATTACTTACCCATCGAACAATTTTCCCTCACTTCCCTCGGAAAATAACCATCTCGTGGTAATATGGATTATTTTAGCCCCTTGTCATACAATATACGATTAATTTAGTTTAAAGTTAGGATATGGTGCCCCCCTCCCCAACCCCCCCGTCGCCACCCCCTACCAAAATCCTGGATCCACCGAGCTGGTAATGTGGGGACGACAACGCTGCGCTCGGGTGCCGTGCGGCCGAACAAAACAACCGTCCACATATACCACACCAAACGCCGTCAACGCTCGGCTCGGGCGAGCCGCGGCTCACGGCTAATCCCTCATTCTGTCCGTTACCTTTTACGCTTAACCCTTTGACCGCCGTTGTCTGATATCCTATACTATTAAACAAGCAATATTTGTATATATGTGCAATCACGTTCTCGGAAACGGCTCTAACGATTTCGATGAAATTTGGAATATAGTGGTTTACGGGGGCGAGAAATCAATCTACCTAGGTCTCGTGTCGGGGAAAATTCAAACAAAGTGACAATTTAAATGACATTTTCTTAGTTTATGACGTAATGACATGTAAACCGAAAAAAAATTGATTTCAATGACATTGACAAAATTATAAAATAAGGTCTGCAAATGAAGTAGGTAATCTAGTCTGGAATTAGAGTAAAGTAATTCAGATTACTTAAGTACTTGATTACTGGGGAATCAAGATTACAGTAATGGTTTACAATACCGATTCCAAAGGAATGGATTACAAATGTAATCATAGTACTAGTATTACAGTAATTTTGATTACCTAAGTAATCGATTACTGAGGAATCACGATTACTGGAATGTAATGGTGTAATTAATTTCAAAAGTAATTGATTACGCCCATCTCTGCTAGGAGGGTTTATTTTTATAATTTATTTTATACCTACTTATATATTGTTTTATTTGTTTTTAGGGTTCCGTACCTAAAAAGGAAAAAAACGGAACCTTTTTAGGATCACTCGTGCGTCTGTCACAGCAAATTTGCTCCGAAACTACTGGACCGATTGAGTTTGAAATCTGGTAAACATTATGTAAATTGGTGACCCAAAGATGGACGCGTAAAGCAAATTAATGAATTCTGAACAAGGAACCACTTTTGGGAGGTAAACTGTACAATTAAAAAAAAGTCGCAAACTGTATTGTGTGTGATATATCAAATGAAAGGGGTTGACAAGTATCTCAGTTTTTTTTATATCATTTTAGCAAAAACAGATTTGAAGTAATTTAGGAAAAAAGTCGAAAATTGATTATTCCCCCCAATATCTCCGAAACTACTAGGCTTAAAATTCTGAAAAAAAAGTTTGAGTATTCAAAGTAACGGGAAAATTCTCAATATTTTAGGGAACCCTCACCACGCGAGTTGAACTCGCACTTGTCCGATTTGTTATTATAATACAACCCGTTTAAGTACTTCATTTCGTGTCCAAATAAAATAAAATCCCTGGGCTACCGAGCTCTGCTCGTGTTCAAAATACGGAGAAAACTAAATTTTTCTCTTGCACAAAGCTTTTTCATGTGCAATTCATTGTGCAAAATAAAATGCACCCGCTCAGTCGAGATTTTTGAGACTTCAGCTAACTCCCGTATTTTTAATCGTCTGTGAGCTAAAACTAAATCATGGATTTTATCAATGACTTCTGGTAAAACCGCTGATTTTGGAGCACCAGGTCGAGGTGCATCTTCAATGCTTGTCCTGCCACGCTTAAACTCATTTACCCAAAGCCGAACTGTTTCGTATGAAGGACAAGAATCGCCCAACGTAGGAGAAATCCTTTCATGAACTTCTTTTGCTGTTTTACCTTCCAAAAAAAAGAATTGAATCACACCACGAATTCCAATTTTCTCCATTTCGCCGATCTACTTCGATTACTTTTTTTCCAACAGCTGTCAAATCTAAAATTCGCGCTGGAGATGACTTGATGCCACAAATTAATTATATTTAGTTATCAAACTTTAAGAATAAATCACAGATTACAGAAATAGGCAGATAGGCCCTAATAAATTGAACGTTTTCTATACATCCGATCTCTTCTCACTTTCGTACTGAACAACGAGTAAGAAAGGGATAGAACCATGTTATCTGACAGGTTTTCATACATCATTCTCTCCGCTTTCTCGCTCGCACGACGTAATTCGCTCTCTCGCTCGCTCACGATTTGGTGCAGCGAAAGATATTTTCTTACAAGTTATCCATATCGATATATACTGTTAATAATTTTGTAATATGCGATACTCGTAAGTAAATTGTATCTCCATCCATACTATGCAAAAATTCATATAGAACTTACGAATTTAAAAAAAAACCATTAAGTACTAATAAACTGCATTCAAGACTCAGATATTCGATACGAATTCAGTTATGCAAATACATAGGTAGTCAGACAAGTTAGTTTTTAACCATCGCCATTTTGTGGATTTTTAGTTGAACTAATTTATTTTTAACCGACTTCAATAAAGGAGGAGTTTGGCAATTCGTCGGAATCTTTTAATTTATTTTTAACCGACTTTAATAAAGGAGGAGTTTGGCAATTCGTCGGAATCTTTTATTTTTCATGTAGTATATATATTCCCCTATTACTCGAAGACGCCTGGACCGATTAGGTTTTTTTTTTTGTTTGGAAGGGTATCCTTCCCTGGTGGTCCCATGGTCATCAAGTCGGGATCTTATTATGGGATCCAGGAGAAAACGAGGGACAGCTTCAAATTTTATAGGCACTAATAGTGACTTATGCTTTGCTTTCGGAAAGCAGTTCATGTAGAAATATTCACGTGGCTTGGCGAAGTTTTGAATTGAAGTCGGTTAAAACTTTGTTTCTGAAGTAAGTTATAATGGCAACGATTAAAAAGTCATCGAGTGTCACTAATGGAAACAAGGGGAAAAGTCTAAGCCCGATATTAATTACTTAAGGTAAATTTGGTAAGGTGTCTTTTTAAACTGCGTCAATCCATTTTTCTAGAAGATTTTTGTTATTTTCCGGAATTCTAAAGTTAACAGTTAACTACATGTAACATCAAAATATGTTGTCTTAACGCCTACATAAATAATTAATGTCGACAAAATATCGATATAAACATTTTAATTAAGTTACAACACTACCCGTGTTTACGACAATAGTTTTTTTACCAAAAATCACAAGAAGATCAACTTGGAACCATGTAAAAAGTACTTATTTGATAGCATCTGGATGCAGGCATTCGCAGTAATCCCAGACCATTATATTGCGTAATGTACATGCAATATTTGAAAAATAAGCAAAAGATTCTTACCAATGAAAACCGGTATTTTCTCCGCTCTTCTTCGTTAATCTTGAGTAACTCCGACAGTACGGGACTGCACAAGTCATTTTGCCACTACATATAAATTATATCTTACACTTCCGACACAAATATACAGTTTTAAAACATAATATTTTTCAAATAACCAATTGTCCTAAAGATTTGACGTTGACTTGACATTGACGACTCGGTGGTATTGTTGACTTTTTTAAACACTGTGGTGAGCAGTACATGGAGAAAATTCGTGAATAGCCTCAAAATACCGTACTATTTGTCTCATTCTAACTCATATCAGCTGACCACAAGAAGTAACAGAGACAACTATATGAAACACTGTCTTGCTTAATTCTGCGGGTCTGTATTAGTCTGTGGAATAAATAGACAGTTACCGCAAACTCCATGTATTAGTGGCCGAAACAAGTTACTTATCAAACCGCCCCCGTATATATATACCTACAAAATAAGTATTACTCGTTTAATAGTATAGGATTACCACGTTTTGAAACTGTTTAGTTTACTTTTCTTGTAAATATTTACAAGGAAAAGCAAAATATATCATGTGTGCGCAATCCGAGACGCGCAAACGCCGAACAGCCACTTAATACAGCACTACACAGTTCGTGTAAACGGCAAGAACCTTTTTCGAGTGCTTTGATAAAATATAACCGTCTATTATTTTTAACGTGCGTACCTCGTTAACGGAGAGATTGTCGAAATTGGTCGTGAGATGAGGCAGCTGCTGGTCGGGCGGCGGCATGGTCGCGAGCGCGGCTGCGGGTGCGACAGCGGGAGCGGGGGCGGAGGCGGAGGCGGAGGCGGGCGCGGGCGGCGACGCGCGCTCGGCGCGGCGGCGCGCGCGCGGCGAGCCGGCGCGGCTGTCGCCCGGCGACACCAGCGGCGACGTCGCCGGCCCCGCGTTCACTGGGTAGTTTATTACCTGCAGAAGTGGGGGAATACTTCATTGGACATAATTAAAAATGATATAAACCTAGAAAACTTGTGGATTTTTCAGAATACTATATTAACCTACCTTAGGTTGCTATTATAATTTTGTATTTTGGTATACCTAATAATATAAATCAAAATAAGAATATGATGCTTTATTTTTTATGATCTCTTTTAAAACCTTTAATGAACTGAAAGAAAAACCGAACAAGTGCGAGTTCAACTCGCGTGGTGAGGGTTCCGTAAAATTCCTATTCTCTAAGCAGTTCCATACAAAATACACGAAAATATTGAGAATTTATCCGTTACTTTGAATACTCAAACTCAAAATGATCTTTATTCAAGAAGGCCTAGTAACAAGCACTTTCAAATCGTCAGTTAATTTTTTAGAGTAATTTTTAAACATAAAGAATAACATATATATGATATAAAAATTGTATAAAAAAATACTAGTAGAATGTTTCTAGAAAAACAATCTTATGTCAAAAAACAAAATATTACAAAAATAATAGATTAAAAATTCAGTAAAAAGTCTTGTGTGCTATAATAAGCTTTCGAGATAAGTTTACGCTTCACATAGTTCTTGAATTTATTAATAGATAACTCAAACTTCTTATTTATATGTTTTCCTGTAATCTTTAGGCAAGGAACTATTTTTCATATTTTTTTCAGAATTTTAAGCCTATTAGTTTCGGAGATAAGGGGGGGAATGGCCAATTTTCGTCTTATTTCCTAAATTACTTCAAATCTGTTTTTGCTAAAATTATTAAAAAAAACTGAGATGCTTACAACACCCCCTTTCATTTGATATATCACACAATACAGTTTGCGAAACATTTTTTTTTAATTTTCCAGTTTACCCCCCAAAAGTAGCCACCTTGTTCAGAATTCATTAATTTACTTTACGCGTCCATCTTTGGGTCACCAATTTACATATGTGTACCAAATTTCAACTCAAATCAGTCCAGTAGTTTCGGAGCAAATCGGCTGTGACAGACGGTCAGACAGACAACCGAGTGATCCTATAAGGGTTCCGTTTTTTCCTTTTGAGGTACCGGAACTCTAAAAAGAACTGATTTCTAAGCACAAAACGCATTTGACCAATTTATGACTGTCATGGTCAACAATCAATAATTAGGTTGGCTCTAATTAGCACATTCAGTGCCGGGAAAGAACCGACTAGCGGGTTCCTACGCCGTAGCAAGCAGTTCCGCTACATATGAGGAAAACCACGGGATCGGCTACGAGCGAAGGCGTAGCGATTCTTGGTACTGAATGTTGAATATAATAAAATAGACTTTAGCTGAAGGGTTGCCATTTTATCTATAAATCTTAATGTGTATATGTAAAGAATTGTTTTCGTCTCTGTCTTATACCAATACAAATATTAGTGATGGATAAAGACAAACTAATTTTATAGTAACAAAAATCGGTATAACAGTGAATATTATTTATAATTAGTGTATGTAGACACGGTGTTTGCCTAGTAATGAGTACATGGTTACAGCAGGTACTAACCTCGATGGGTTGAGTAAGTGGTGAAACAATAATGTTGGCAGGCCACGGTTGTTGTCCCATATACTCTGCCATGTTGTACTGTGGTAATGGCAAGCCTGGCGGCGGATGTGTCACCTCTCCGAGGATAGGCACGACCCCACCACCCCCGCTGAGGACTGGCGGGGAACTGAGCTCAGGAGGCACACCATCTGAACTCTGACCCTGCAATTGAATATTGGAATGTCAGTTGTCGAGCCTGATTCTCATTTCCTATAATGTGGTATGTATGTAAAATGACCAGGAGACATAATTTATTTATTTTTCTCTACTGGAATGCAACCGTGATTTAAGATAATCCACATATTGAGATAACTTGTAAGTAACAAAATTGGATTACAAATGACATAATAACTTGTGTGGATAGAGCATTTTAAAGAGTGGCCGGGATGACCTAAAAAGTATACTATTGAGCTACAAAAGTTTTTATTATTGCCTGACAAAAATACTTCACTGTTTATTTTATGGTTATGGTACTTGGGAAAATAAAAAAAAGTAATTGTTAATAAAAGAAATTGGTTAAAATATTCACAGGCCTGCAATGTAAGTCTAATAATAAACTCATAGCAATGCATGGTACCATAGTGACGGTAAGAGGAGTAAGGGAAGGCAACACAAGAGAAGGGAGGACGAGCTCAAACTAGCAACTGGTCCACACTGGAGAAGAGTCGCAAACAGTAGACAGCAATGGAAGGGGTTAGAGGAGGCCTTTGCCAGGAGGCACACTGAACTCAGAGATATAATATGAAGAAAAAAAAAACTAATATATTGATAAGTAACTTGTTTCGGCCACTAATAGATGGCCTTTGCGGTAACTGTCTATTTATTCTTAGTTTGATAACTACATAAATATAATTAATCTGTGGCATCAAGTCATCTCCCGCGGGAATTTTAGATTTGACAGCTGTTGCAAAAAAAGGAATCGAAGTAGATCGGCGAAATGGAGAAACTTGGAATTCGTGGTGTGATTCAATTCTTTTTTTTGGAAGGTAAAACAGCAAAAGAAATTCATGACAGGATTTCTCCTACGTTGGGCGATTCTTGTCCTTCATACGAAACAGTTCGGCTTTGGGTAAATGAGTTTAAGCGTGGCAGGACAAGCATTGAAGATGCACCTCGACCTGGTGCTCCAAAATCAGCGGTTTTACCAGAAGTCATTGATAAAATCCATGATTTAGTTTTAGCTGACAGACGATTAAAAATACGGGAGTTAGCTGAAGTCTCAAACATCTCGACTGAGCGGGTGCATTTTATTTTGCACAATGAATTGCACATGAAAAAGCTTTGTGCAAGATGGGTGCCGCGGTTGCTCACTCCAGAACAAAAGCGTATTCGCATGCAAACATCTGCTAGAAACTTGCAGGTGTTTAATAAAAATCCAGCAGAGTTTCTTCGACGTTTTGTGACCATGGATGCAACCTGGACCACCACTATATCCCGGAGACAAAACAGCAGTCGAGACAATGGATAAGTCATGGTGAGCCAGCTCCAAAGGTGAAGTGCGTCCCATCAGCTGGAAAAGGAATGGCGTCGGTGTTTTGGGATGCGAAAGTTATTATTTTAATTGACTACCTTGAAAAGGGAAAATCTATCACTGGGGCATATTATGCCTCGCTTTTAGACCAGTTAAAGGTAGCGATAGCTGAAAAACATCCAGGGTTGGCCAAGAAAAAGGTGATGTTTCACCATGACAATGCTCCGGTGCACACATGTCGGCTTGCTGAACAAAAATTGGCGGTTTTACGGTATGAAATACGTCCACATCCTGCTTATTCGCCAGATTTAGCTCCTTCAGACTATCAACTATTTCCAAAGCTCAAAAATTTTCTGTCGGGGCAAAAATTTCAGTCTAATGAAGAGGTGATATTGGAAGTAAACGCATATTTTGAAGACCTGGAAGAAACCCATTTCCGTGAAGGCATCGAGAAGTTGCAGAAGCATTGGGATAAGTGCGTTGAACTTCGGGGGGATTACGTAGAAATTATATACAACACCTATACATGTTTTTTTATCATATCAAACCAAATTACTTTTCAAACCACCCTCGTATATATTGAACAATTATCCACCTTAAAATGTTGTACCTGTTGAAACATATCATTCACATTTAGATTCAGATTTATTTGTGAAACATAATTAATACAAAAGTGGTCTTACATAAGAAGTATATATGAGTCTTTATGTTTTGCCAATGTCAAAGAAATTACAAATTAATAAAATACACATTAAATACGAGCATAATAAGTACTTTAACAATGTCAATTAGATTATAAATTATAGATCTGTCATTCATAAAATCCTGAGTAGAGTAGTAACATTTTTTAACTAGTAACTTCTTCCACTTTTTTTAAAAGGTTCTTTTTTCAGTTCAATTATGTCTACTGGTATTTTATTATTTATTTATTTATTTATTTACTTATTAAAAACATGTTAGCACGACATTACAGTAAAAAAAACCAATGCGTCATGGAACGAAACTAAACAAGACAAAACATATATAATTACATTATAAATTGTAGGCGCCATTCCTAATAAACTTTTGCAGACTAATGCAGTTTTACACTCTTTACTATGTAACGTGTTTTGATACTGTAAGCGAGTAGGAAGCTTGCGTGTATCCGTAATTTTATTAAATAGGTCAGGATTACATTTAACAAAGAGTGCAACTTCCAAAATATATATACAGGGCAAGGTAAGGATCTTGAGATTTAAAATAAGTATGGCAGCTGTCCGTTATTTTTAGGTTACACATGACTCTTCTTGTGCAGCATTTTTGGGCTTTAAAGGCGGTTTCCTTATCAATGGCATATCCCCAAAAAAGAACACCATACCACAACAGTGTTGACGCAACAAAGCCATGGTAAGCAACAAGCAGAGTTGTTATGTCTACTATTTTTGAAAGTTTGTGGAGTGCAAATGCTGATTTGCTTAGCTTTTCACAGAGTTCCGTTATATGATATTTCCAGCTTAATTGATTGTGGATAGTGAGCCCCAAAAACTTAGTAACTCCTAAGGTCTCTATAGTATTCCCTTGATAATTAACATCCACATGATTAAAATGATTTCACTAAAAAAATTGCATCATGTTAGTACATTCAACCTCATACTTATTATTTAATTTTTCTATACAATTTGCAAAATACTTAATCACACTTCTTATGATGATTGCACTTCTGAAAATAAAATGTATGATCATTGAAAAGCTTGTTCAAAAGGAACCTTATAGGAATCTAATAATATAATTCATGCAAAGGATTATTAAACGGAACTCTAGGAACTGTTATTATAAAAAAAAGGTAAACAACTGCTGAGCAATTTACAGCATGTGCAGTTAAAGCACTAAAATACCATTAATGGTATTACCATTTTCTTCTTAGAAGCTTGGTATTTATATGAAAAGTCCTATCAGTAGAATTTGTAACAAGTTTGAAACATTTAAAAGTACTGAGGTACCCTCAAGGAAATTGAAACATACCTTTTTCGCTCTTCGTACTATGACAATAAGGCATAAAAGGTATGTGAATACATTTCCCTTACTGTACAGCATTGATGAATTTAGTGTAGTTATAAGCTTAAAATATCAGTATGTGACTTATGATACTACAAAGAAACTGACCTGCATGGCGTGTGATTTGACATACACGATGCCCGGTGGCGGGCCTAAGCTGGAGAGTGATGGCGGAGGCATTGACATGTTGGGCGCGACACTGGGCTGCGAGAGGCAAGCACTCGCCGGTGCCACATTCATGTGTACCACATCCACCTGTTCTTGAAACTGACACTGCTGGTCTTCAACTTTCAATTTGTCCAATATTTCACCAAAATGTGACTTTTGATCAAATGTGAACGCAGGGTGATGTAGCGCCATTGTATAAAGTAACAATATTTCTTCCAAGAGATCACCGTATAAGCCTTTCAACAAACCACTCTTCTCCAAACTGACCATGGCATTGTACAATGTAGTGGCACATGCGAAGTTGCAGGAGCGTAACAGTGACACATACAAGGCCATTTTCCGTCGTGTTCGAGGATCTGTGTTCGCGCCACCGATGTCTGCAGCCAAGTCTGAAGGATTGTTTGCTCGAAGTGCGGCACCACGCAACTCTTGGAAGTCGCGCTTTCCGAGCTCCTCGAGATATGTGCCAATGAAACGCAGTTCAAATGGCAAGCACATATTTAACAATGTACACATTGCATCTATGCGTTTATAACTTTCCAATTCTTTAAACCATGATACCACGTCCTCTTTGCAAACCATTTCCAGAACACATTGAAAATTTGTCTAAAGAGTCAACCGGTCCCCTGCAGCCGAAGCGCTTCCGTTGTGTAGGAATTTTGCCACTCACGTTTTTTGTGATATTGTGATGGTTGTAATCCACCAATTCAATTGTAACATTAGTAGTAGTAAGCTTTTATCAGAATTCCCCGAGTATATTGGTTAAGCAACCACGGGCAATGCTAGTAGAGTAAGTAGAGTAGTTTTGTCTTGTCTATTCTATAATCTATGAAAGGTAAGTGTTGTTATTCGTTCTTTCTATTTTTAATAAATAAAATCCTAATGTAATAGTTTTAAAGTGCATGGATTATCTTTTATTATGGGTTCATGTACTTTTAATTTTGTTCCAGTTGGAAAATTAAAACAAGCATAATCATGTATCATGAAAGCAAAAATCTTTGTGATGTAGTTCTAGTTCAGAGGCCCTACCGGGAACTGCAAACGAAGTTTTCCCTCTCTGTCGCACTTGCGAAAAAACTTGCAAGTGCGACAGAGAGGGAAAACTTCGTTTGCAGTTCCCGGTAGCGCCTCAGTACATCGACAAAAACCGAGCACCTCACTAGCTGTTTTCATCCAAAGTATCCAAACGTTCTCGTGTGCAAGCAACAGTCATCTTACTCACTCTTTTAGTGTTGAGAGTTGTGTTAAAATGAAACAACAGTATGCTTCACAAGGTCGTACTTTATTTGTATGTTTGAGCTACGGTTTATCACCTTCAAAGTATCAACACACGTTGTTTAAACGCTTTTAAAACTAATCGCAAATTGCGACTAAAAATAGAAATTCAATTTAAGATCAAGCTTAAAAATTTCAATAAATTGAGAAATACTCCCGTAAGTTTTGATCATCTTGTTTAATATTCCAGCAACTCAACTTTTAATATCTTTATTAATGTTGCTAGCGTTGAAAGTTGTAAATGGTTACTCGGCAAAAATTTGACGTTTGTGCTATGTTACTCTTTGGGTTTCGTTTAGTAGAAACTGAAGTTATCTCGTCAGGCTTATTTTATTCGAAAACTTAAAATCAGTTTTATTAAAGTGCTACAGCGTTACTATGGCCCCTGTTGAAGATGTTGAAATGAAGAATGTGGAGAGTCCGGCAGCGGCAAGCGATGCAGAAACTGGAGAGGTGAAAAAAGACGCCGATGTTCTCACCGTTCAAGATTTACGGGAGCATGCCAGGCAAATTGACAAAGCTGTTACCTCTAAGGAACCAAGGTTTGCAATGCGAGTGCTTAGATCCCTTCCAAACACACGAAGGAAGTTAAATGGTAACGTTTTACGTGCAATTATTAACCATCTCTACCCTTCAAGTTCAGACAAAGAAGCTCTGTTTGTTTTCGTTGAAGCTCCTCAGCCTCTTGCTGTTGAAATTGAAACTCCTCGCTCAAGAAGCGCTCCGAAAACTCCTGTTCCGGAGGTGGACGCGTACATTCATCTGTTAGTTTTGTTGCGTTTGCTAGATACCAACAAGCTTGAAGAAGCTACTGAGTGCTCGCAGCAGCTTATGACCAAAATCACTGCTCAGAACAGGAGGACTCTGGACTTAATAGCTGCCAAGTGCTATTTCTACCACTCTCGGGTGTTTGAACTCACTAATAAGTTAGATTTGATCAGAGGACTGCTGCATGCGCGCCTGCGTACGTCGACTCTTCGTAGTGACTATGAAGGACAAGCTGTTTTGATCAACTGTTTGCTACGTAATTATTTGCATTATTCCCTGTATGACCAAGCTGATAAGTTGGTCAGCAAATCTGTGTTCCCAGAAAATGCTAGCAACAATGAGTGGGCTCGGTTCTTGTTCTACCTAGGCAGAATAAAAGCAGCGCGCCTCGAATACAGTGATGCTCACAAGCACCTCGTTCAGGCACTTAGAAAGGCACCGCAAACTGCTGCTGTGGGTTTCCGTCAAACTGTTCAGAAGTTAGCTATTGTGGTGGAATTGTTGCTGGGTGACATTCCGGAGCGTGCTATCTTCCGGCAGGCTCCTTTAAGACGCTCATTGGCTCCGTACTTCCAGCTGACACAGGCAGTAAGGCTTGGGAATTTGCACAGATTTGGAGAAGTACTGGAAAACTTTGGGCCGCAGTTCCGTAATGATCATACATTTACTCTGATCCTTCGTCTTAGACAAAATGTCATCAAGACTGCCATCCGTTCCATTGGCTTGTCATACTCACGAATTTCACCTAAAGATATTGCCAGAAAATTGGGCTTGGATTCTGCAGAAGACGCAGAGTTTATTGTGGCTAAGGCTATCAGAGATGGAGTTATAGAGGCTACTCTGGATCCCGAAAAGGGGTACATGAGCAACAAGGAGAGCTCTGACATCTACTGCACTAGAGAGCCTCAGCTGGCCTTCCACCAGCGCATATCATTCTGTCTGGACTTACACAACCAGAGTGTCAAGGCTATGAGGTATCCACCAAAATCTTATGGGAAAGAACTGGAGAGTGCAGAAGAAAGGCGCGAACGGGAGCAACAAGACTTGGAGCTTGCTAAGGAGATGGCTGAAGAAGATGATGATGGCTTCCCTTGAATGCACTATTTATGATTCATTCATACAATATTAATATAGCAGTTTCTGATTATGTAACAAAGTAATTCAATAAAATCTTGTAAAATGTTGAATTGGTTTTATTCATTTTGCTAGGGTATAAATGATATAATAATATAATTTAGTACTACTACAATCTTCACGTTGCACGTAGAACTGATGGCCGTTAAGGCGGAAAGGTTCTCGATTGGCGACCACGTACCGGAAGGCGCGGCGTGGGTAGACCCTCCACAAAGTAGACTGATGACCTGGCAAAGGTCGCGGGAGTCCTAGGTGCGGGTGGCGCAGGACCGGTCATTGTGGCACTCTTTGGGAAGGCCTATGTCCGGAAGTGGACGTTTTTCGGCTGATATGATGATGACTACAATCTTATATCTTGTATGTCACAAACGCCTTAACGTGAGGCTGCTTTCTCACTTTATCTGTATTATGCAAAGCCCGGATGACGGGAGCAAAAATGCAGTTTTCACTAGTGCTTAATTAAATATCGACTATTATATCGACATCCATACGAACAATTTTTGAATCAGAAATTTATTGATCAAAATTATTATCTTACATAATGCAAGGTAAATGTTTGCTACCTATATGTTATAGTGATACTCAGTATGTACAATTTCCTCTATGGTCGAAATACCTAGGTGTTTTTTGCATCAGAATGAATGAAGAGAGATTATAAACAAATTATTCTTAAAGGAAGTGAAGACAGCGCCATCTAGCGGTAAAGTGTGTGGGAATTTGGCATGGCTTGCAGATGAAACGGGAAATACAAATTACCTGAGTATTCATTAAATTAGCGAATTAATTTTTTGTGTTACTTCATGGCTATACGTATTTTTATTACCTCAGGTATAAATAATAATTAAATCTGGTTTTGAAGCGGTCACCAACAACATCTTTCTAATCTCAAGCGGAGAAAATATGCAAAAAATTAGTTCACGAACATCCTAGATGTGGAAGAAATGGGTATGAGCAACGTGGGTCGATAACTACCTATAGGTAAACATATTGCACCTTACTTGTACAACACTAATTTGACGGTGATTACTTACTAAAGAGGTTACCTACAGTTGAAACCGTTACAAACAAACAAAGAATATAATAACTAATAAGTAGGTATGTACCTACAGTACTTTCTCTAACTAGCATTTTTTTAAACGATTTGTTTTTCGTAGAATGCCGTGACAGAGTGGTAAACCAAAATGTGGTCCCCACTGAAAGAGTCCACTTTGTCATGTATATTGTAGTCTTTGGTACCTACTCACTGTTACTAAGCAACTTAATTTAGTCGATATTTATCAACAATCGGTACGATAAACCACAATCTGATATTATTTTAACGTTCGCCAGCTATTAGCAACGTGGCAAAATGGAGTTTTCACCAGGTAACATGGAAAAGCTGGTGGACCTGTTGAGAGTTCCGGAACCGGACGTTATACAAGGCGAAGATTTGATTTCCTCCGGTAAGTGAACCCTGTCTTCACAGCTTACATTCAGTCAGGTGGATAAGGCCCCTGCGGCGAACGTTACCTACGCATGAATATCCTACCTACTTACTTACTTAGCATCTGATAATACCTAATAAAGTATGAATATACATAATTGGGAATGGATGAAAATTTTAGAAATGCCTGATTATTTTTTTGGTGATAGGAATAACCTTCTTTACCACCATAAAAAAGGTTATTCCTATGACCAAAAAAATAATCAGGCATTTCCAATATTTTCATTCATTCCCCATTAAATTTATTCGCAAGAGCGGACCGTGCGCCGCTGAGGGAGGTTGAATAAAAATTTTAAATTAAGTGATTTTTAGGGTTCCGTACCTCAAAAGAAAAAAAACGGAACCCTTATAGGATCACTCGTGCGTCTGTCTGTCCGTCTGTCACAGCCGATTTGCTCCGAAACTACTGGACTGATTGAGTTGAAATTTGGTAAACATATGAAAATTGATGACCCAAAGATGGACGCGTAAAGTAAATTAATGAATTCTGAACAAGGGGGCACTTTTGGGGGGTAAACTGGAATATTTTTAAAAAAAGTTTCGCAAACTGTATTGTGTGACATACCAAATGAAAGGGGTTGTTGTAAGCATCTCAGTTTTTTTGATAATTTTATTAAAAACATTTGAAGTAGGTAATTTAGGAAAAAAGACGAAACTTGACTATTCTCCCCCCACCTTATCTCCGAAACTACCTACTAGGCTTAAAATTCTGAAAAAAATATGGAAAATAGTTCCTTGCCTAAAGATTACAGGAAAACCTAAGTACAAGAAGTTTGAGTATTCAAAGTAACGGGAAAATTCTCAATATTTTTGAGTATTTTGTATAACGCGCCTGGTTCTTAGAGCTTAGCAATTTTACGGAACACTCACCACGCGAGTTGAACTCGCACTTGTTCAGTTTTTTTTTAATTGTGCGTAGCTGTGTTGGTTGGCGGGCTAGGTAGGTACTTACTATTCAACTTTTAGTCACACGTTTTTCTTCTAAAAACGAACAAATCCAGCCATTAAGGGAACAGAGGGCCTACCGCGAAACGATATTCGTTTTCGTTCGTGTATCTCCGTCTCTGTTGCACTTGCTAGTTCGAGCGACAAAGAGGGAAATACACGAACGAAAACGAATATCGTTTCGCGGTAGGCCCTCAGACTTACCTACTTATACCTCGTAAAGTATCATGTACAGTCGCCCACACTCCTAACTGACCATTCGTGAACCTTATATCAGTGACATAAGGTTCACAAATGGTCAGTTAGGAGTGCGGGCGACTGTACCTACTTATATTTTATTGTTCTGGGTTGAATTGAATCTACAGTTAACGTTGCTTGTATAGGTTGCGAGATAACATCAACGCGAGGAAAACTTCCCAATAACGAAAATGACAAAAGTACTCCTAGGACTATCGAGGAGTTTGAAGAGCAGGAGGCTAAAGAAGCGGAGGAGTTGGGCCGCGTAGGGACTGGGCTTGAAGGCCGTAGGGCTCCGGAGTACACCATGAACTACCGACAAGCAGTCTCTGCGGAGGATGTGTTTCTTCAGGTTTATCACATTTCACAAATTATATGGATTCTAGTGCCTATTTTGACAATTTGGCTTTTGACAAAAAAAGTAATAGAGCAATGCATACAGCATGCACAAAGCCTAATTTTCGAGATATTCAATTATTCCAGTAATTCACAAGTTTAAAAATCTCAAGGGTAACACGCCTTAATAAAGTGACGTTCGTGAAGTGTCAAGTTTTCTTTTGCACTAGTTTAAGTACTAGCGTTTTTTTTTGTTCCATTAATTAAGGAGGTATTTTAGACCAGTGTTGATATAACATTCATATCAGCCGAAAGACGTCCACTGGCACATAGGCGATATAACATTATTTACCCGTAATACCATGCAATAGGAATCTATGGTTAAAATCTGTCGGTATACTCCTGCCCACCGTGTATAGGTATCACAAATATTTGTTCCTGAGTTATGGATATATTATCCGCATACTAATACATACATAAACACAGAAATATGTAAATGCCTTCACGCAGCGTCACTACCTGCCCGCTGGGCTAGAAGGTAGTTATTTGAGGCTAATACCTACTTAGGGAGCTATTAGTAGTAATGTGAATGATGTTATATTTCACCGTTTTTAGGGTTCCGTACCTCAAAAGGAAAAAAACGGAACCCTTATAGGATCACTCGTGCGTCTGTCTGTCCGTCTGTCACAGCCGATTTGCTCCGAAACTACTGGACTGATTGAGGTGTATACGTACTTTTTATTAATATTTTTATGAAACGGATTAATTGTAGTTAATTATTAAGGAATTACCCTAGTTAAAATCATAAATGGCAGATAAATTATGCAATAACCATCTTGCATTATGATGACATTAAGTTGGAAAAAGAACTTGGCCACACATATTGCTGATTTTTGACAGGAAGTACCGCCTGGAAATTTTTGATATTTAGGCAAGTGGGTCGTTCTTCTTTTCGACCGACAATAGCCTGTCCTTCGTCTTATTACGGCATCTCATTTGAGTAATG
Organism: Epinotia nisella; assembly: GCA_932294315.1. Taxonomy (NCBI): domain Eukaryota; kingdom Metazoa; phylum Arthropoda; class Insecta; order Lepidoptera; family Tortricidae; genus Epinotia; species Epinotia nisella. The sequence continues at coordinate 10,707,395 of OW028677.1, read as the reverse complement.
ATGTTTACGGTTTTATAATGTTCGAATGAACGTCCATATTATTTTATTAATTAGTGATATTTAATATTTCATTTTCTCTATCTAGCATTTTTTTTTAATGTTTTTTTTTCGTAGAATGCCGTGACAGAGTGGTAAAATAAAATGTTGTCCCCACTGAAAGAGTCCACTTTGTCACATGTTTTTTTTTAGAAACCAACCGTAAATAAATATTTATATTGGCCAGAAAGGAAACTTTAATTAGTTCTAATGAAGAAACCTATGCATTTTTTTTTAAATCGCAATTCAAAACCACAATTTTCGATAGTTCAAAAACCAAAAAAACAGAAAAACCTCGGTTCATTGTCGGTAAAAAAGAAGAACGACCCAGGTAGTAGGCCAATGTATGGTCTAATCTGAGAAAACAATCTAGAGGTGTCTGTCACTTCTTCACAACCACATAAAAAAATGTATCTTTTTTTATTTGGATTTTTTTTTTCTTTCTTATATGGTAACAAGTATTCGTTTTTTAGGTGACGTTGCAAATATATATATACAGAACAACATTTCAAAATTTGAACCAAATCGCTTGAATACATCCCGAAAAAAACACATTAAAAATAACTAATAAATCGTAAGTAAAAATTTACACAAGTAGGATGTTCATACTCAGCATAAATATTCTTCATTATAAGAGGTACTCACAAAAAAAACCCGTGCCCATATGATATAAGGGCCAACCTACTATGGAAACCCGACTAGGTATGGCCTTTTGGTTAGCATAATGTAAATTGGTGACCCAAAGACGGACGCGCAAAGAAAATTAATGATCTCTGAACAAGGGGGCCACTTTTGGGGGGTAAACTGGAAAATTTAAAAAAAAGTCTCGCTAACTGTATTGTGTGACAAATCAAATGAAAGAGGATCTTGTAAACATCTCAGGTATTTTTTTAAATAATTTTAGCAAAAACAGATTTGAAGTATAATTTAGGAAAAAAGACGAAAATTTACCATTTCCCCCACCTTATCTCCGAAACTACTAGGTTTAAAATTCTGAAAAAATATGGAATAGAGTTCCTTGCCTAAATATTACAGGAAAACCGATAAGAAGTTTGAGTATTCAAAGTAAGCGAAAAATTCTCAATATTTTGTGTATTTTGTATGGAGCGCCTGATGCTTAGAGCATAGCAATTTTACGGAACCTTCACCTCGCGAGTTGAACTCGCACTTGTCCGGTTTTTTATTTCTACACATAATAATATAGAAAGAAAGTTCCAGTAAGGTTCACGGACATTTTATCATTACCTACATAGACTACCTCAATTACTGTTATTGAAACCTACGTACACAGTAAAGCTATGTAGGTATTTACTTACGCAGGCATGATATGTTACAAATTCGCTTTTTTCAACCGATTGATCCAAGTGATATTTTTTTGAAAAAATATATGCGGTGGAGTATTAAATGGTTCAAAAAATATCTAATATTGGTAGGTGTCGCCATCTTGCAAGTAAAAAATTTTTTTTTTTAATATTAAAAATCCTGTTTTTTTACTTATTTTTATAAAAAGTCCTTCATTATCTACATAATATATACATATTTCAAAAAAAATCGGGCCACTACTTTAGTAGATAATAAATAAAACCGATTTTCCTTTTTTTTTACTATCTCAAAAATCACGACGATTTTAGGGCTGATATTACAACGTATATACCTAAAGATAATTATCCGGGCAAAAGGAAAACCACTTTCTCGTCAAAGGCAGTTTCGCCATCCAAACACGGCCCTTTTTGTTGGTCAACCCGGAAGAAAAAAGGTATGAAAGAGACTTTTCACTTCTCATGCTCGAAAAGTGTGTCATATTAGGCTTAATAAGCGGGGCTAAAGTAGTACATTTAGCCCCTAGGGAAAATATTTATGATTTTAACACATTTAATTTGACCAATCAAAACACTTCACCATATTAAATCCACCAATCACAACTCTTTCAAAGAACATTTATCTTTGCTATCAACCAACCAGAATACAGCTACATATTAAAATCGACCAATCAAACATCAGGAGCCGTAGCATGGTTGGCCTTATCACACGACAAGTGACAAGATAAGAGCGTCGTCTTGTTCTATCTAACGGTGTCAGCCAGTGACGCACGCTCTATCCTATCACCTATCGCGTGACAAGGCCAACCATGCTACGGGGCCAGGTGTTTTTTAGTCCCTAATTCCAAATCATTAAAAAAGAAAAAGCCTCTGACCGTTAATAGCGCGTCCAAACGCTTAATTGAACAATCTCTTCGCAGTGAAATTTGTTATTGATTGTGGATGGATAATCTTTGTTTTACTATTTTCTCGCAGTAATAATTATGGCTTATTTTAGCCCCTTGTCATACAATCTACTATTTTAGGCAAGCCGGTTGGAATTGTTTATGGGCGCACTGGATGGCAGTCGTTTTCGTAAAACTAGTGGTGCCTACGCCATATCCTGGGGATTAGACGTTAAAGCGGACCCCGGACGTTAGAGCATAACCGAGAAAAATGCTAGGAGTATGATGATGACGATGCTTAGTTGAACCCCTTATAGTCGTTCTAGGAACCGTGGGCACGAAAACATCACGCGACTCTTTTTAGCCCGCGAGCTAGGAGCATTTTTTTGTCAGTCACTTTCTCCCGTGCCATAACCTGTGAGAAGATTATCATTCATGAAGCCCCCTGGACGTCAGCTGCGGCTCCGTCAGTGGGTTGACCAGCAGCAGCCTCCCAAACAGTAAAAAAAATGCCATTTCCTCTCGATTCATTTTATCATCAATAGATAGTTAATCCAATATTATGACGAAAAAAAACCATCAGCTGACTGTACAGTCGCCCACACTCCTAACTGACCACTTGTGAACCTTATGTCACTAATATAAGGTTCACGAATGGTCAGTTAGGAGTGTGGGCGACTGTACAGTGGTGGAAAGTCCGTCAGCTGCGGCGCTACCACGAAAATTCAAACTCGAAGTTCGTATACATGCATCCCCGTCACTCGAGTAATGTAAGTGCGATAGGGAACTGCGAATTTTGAAGTTTGAAGTTCGTGGTTATAGCTCCGGTAATACGAACATTTTTTTTTCAGTCATTTCCTCTCAACTAAAATTTTGTCAGATGACAGTTGATATTCTAAGTAATATAAATAAATAAACGCGTCGGCTGGTTCTATCGCGGTGTAAAACTCGTCAGCTGATGCCCTGAAGTTTGTAACTTTAGCCCCCTGTCATACAATCTACTATTCATTCTCAGTCTATCTATCCTCTATTATTTTTGATATTAGGGACAGTCGAGGACAAACCTTTCAAAAGTATCTTACATGCGTCTTATGGCAGTAATAATAAAGACTGAGTATATATTTTTTTAATGATTGTCTGTAGAGATATTGGAGAACTCGACTCTACCCTCACAGAACCTACAATTGCTATCACATATGTGTGTAGATAGTGATGTAGTGAACATAAAAAGTCTGCGCAAGAATTCTCTAGGTAGGTACATATGAGTACGAGTATTCACTCGTACTCATATGTACCTACCCACCTGCGTATGGATACAATGCCCTCCATGTTTACATTCACACATCCCTCTTTAATGAAGGTTCATAATAAAATTGATGATGAGTGACACGTATCATTATACTGTGATTGATTATACAAGTGGCAAAGGTCACTCTCCAGCGTTGACAAATTTATTTTAAATAGGTAGTTATAAATTGAAAGTCAAGAGTATATAGCATTCAATATTAAAGAAATGCCTTTCGCGCCTTAGCAACTCGAACGTAGTACCTACGCGACATGCGATTTTGCTCAGTTTGTGAGACAGTTATTTCTTAATTTGCAGAGGTCGGAGTTTTCGCGGCAAAACAGAAAACTGTCGCAATCAAGCTATTATAATCTTGTATTCACTTTTAATAAATAAACTTACTAGCTAGTGTTAGAAACATTTTTTTATCGATATCGATAGCTGTGTAATAAATTTGGGATGCCGCGAACCTATCCTCTAGCCTATCCTAGCTTGGGATATATCGTTTGAGTTGAGTAATTTCATAGTTGAGGGTATACTACCTACACACTAAGTAGGTATCTACATATTTGGACTTCATCACGTTACTCTGTATAGTTTTTCATTACGAAAAAAAGAGAGTGAGATGAATAGTAAATTAGTAGTTCGGCTTTCTAATTTCATGTTGCTTTAACTTCGTTCTTAAGGCTTTGAGACCTTTTGGCTACGCTCAAGATTCTAATTATTTTATACCTAGTCCTTGGTAGTGTAAACTTCAACGAATGACAATTTCATAAAGTTTCATTTAGAGGTACCTACAGCTCGTAGGTAATTTTATAGGGAATTTATTTATTCTTTAGTTTGACTCTCAGATCCGTAACAACCGTGCGTAATTTGAGGTAGTTTTATACTGGTTCATCTTTGGCGAGATTATCTGGCAGCGTTGTGTAGGTATATTCCATTCCTTGGTTAGTTCATTAGGTCTGCTTCTGCCTTCTTGTACGTTTCTTTAATGCAATAAAGATTATAAATAAAGTCTTAAAAATTCTAGGTTATTTTTAAAAGTTTCCAGAAATAACATATACACATTTATTATACCTTATATACCTTTGTTTTTTATTTTTTTTATAAGGTTTGGGTGTTTTTCAAAAAAAGTGTACATGTTTTTTTTTTCAGAATTCAATTTTTTTGAGTTTTTTTACTCAGAATCGTTGATACTATGATGTACTGATGATAAATAGATAGATATGGTTTATTTGGCATTTTGCAACATCCAACAAACAAAAATACAAACAAAAAATACACAGAAAACAGAAGTAGAGAGAAAAAGATAAAAGAACAAGTGAAAAACAATTGTGTTACGAAAAATATTGTATATAAATTACACTATCGATCCTTATACAAGAAAAAAATTGTCCCAGATTTTACTATGTAGGTACTTAAGTTTTTTTTTCAATGCATCACGAAAAAAACGGGCCAAGTGCGAGTTGGACTCGCGCACCGAGGGTTCCGTACAAACCTGTGGGTATATAAGTAAATTATTAAAAATATTTTTATTATATGATGTAACTAAAAATTTACGGTTTTCGCAATTTTTCCTTTATCTGTGCTATAAGACATTGCTTCGTACCAAATTTCAAGATTCTGAGTTCACGGGAAGTAACATGTAGGTTTTGATTTCCTTGCGAGTTTCGAAAATTTGCGGCATAAACGGCTGTATCTTGTGACTGCGTTGGCTTAGAAGTTTGTTTTTTTCACAGCTCCAAGGGACAGTAGACCTGAGTATTTGATATAAATTTTAGCTTGATACCTTTGACGCGTTCCTGAGAAAAAGGTCTTGACAGACGGATCAATGGACGGACGGAGAGCAAAGTGATCCTATAAGGGTTCCGTTTTCTCCTTTCCAGGTACTGAACCCTAAAAAAGACTGCATACAAAAATGTGACGATGTGGAATGGAATATTTGGGACACTTTTTTCTTGTATGAACGATACCATCAACGATTCTGAGGACTAATGACCTGGTAGAGGTCGTGGGAGTCTGCTCGATGCGGGTGGCGCAGGACCGGTCACTTTGGCACTCTTTTCTAGGCCTAGTCTAGAAGTGGACGTCTTTCGGCTGATATGATGATGATGATGATGATGATGATGATGATGATGAAGGATGAAGGTAATGCATAACTAAAAATTATTAAAAATATTTTTCTTTCAGATTGGTCCAAAAACGCCAGGTTCATCTAGTTGCGAGAACCTCGTAGTGAGAATCAAAATGCCCGGCGACAAGAAAGAGAACATAGACTTAGCGGTGGACACCAGCAGCGTGACCGTCAACTCCTCTCAGTACAGCCTCAAGCTCCCTCTCCCGCACGATATCGACCCCGACTTGTCCAAAGCTAACTGGGATTCAGCCAAGGAAACACTAGTTTTGATGCTGATGTTGAAGAGGGAGTTTGACTATGTTAATTTCTAAGTTATATTTGCTTACATATTTATTACCTGTTTGGAGGTAAGTTACTTTAAATTATACAATTTCTGATAACTAATGGATATTTATATGAGCCAATTAGGTGTCAACTAATTTTGTTCTTTTTATAGCTAAGCTATGCCGTGTCCAGTATAAAGTGAGCTCTATATGGCTCAACAATTACAGTCCGTGACTGTACCAGAAAGATAAAATCGTCGGGTGACAAGCAAAAGTCACTAAATTCAGAAAAATAATTTAAGAAATAGTAACTGTGTTGAAGTAGTAATTAGGTTGACTTTTCTTTTACCTCTTTCATGTAATTAGTGACTTGCTTGTCAGCCGACGAAATAAGTAATATTAATATACATTTTCAGAATGTGTTTATCAGTATCGAACAAACGAATAGCACTGCAAAGTTTATAAATCTGCGAGTAGGTATGCAACTCTGTGAACACTGAAAATATGGCTGAAATATGATCCCGAGGGCGGCGCTGAAAAAATTCACTATTAATGTAATTGCGTTTTCTTCATGAATACCTATTTAATTCGTCCTTACACACAATTAGAATGCGTCAGTTATTGAAAATAATCACTGTTTTGTTAGGTGTCAAGGCGTAAATTTCTTGATGAGGAATGATTAGAATCTAGCGCCGGGCTTAATTGAACGAATCATGGCGTGAGAAAATATACATATACTTAGTTTATTTATAACTGTAATTCTTACCAATCGAGGTAATTAAAACTAGTGTATTCACAATGTAATTATCTAATTATACTTAATTAGATTGCCTAACCATCTGTCTAGGTGCCTACTAGGTAGGTACTACGTAGTCCAAAGACCAACTTATTTTTTCTCGAGTAGGTATGATTTGGCATTTTAATACAGTCACAGAGGGTTTTTTCCGGATTAATTGCAGTGGTTTACAGTATTTTTATTCCTCTATCATGTGATCGTGAACCATATTACCCCTAGCAAATAAAATCGATATCTGACGGTTCGGATAGACTCGCGAATATCCTAATGCCCCTGAAAACACAGATAAAATTCCCACGAAAGTTTCAGTGTTTAGACAAATTAGACATCTAGAACGTTTTCTAAGTAGTTACATCAAAAAATCAAATACAGCTAGGGTACAGCGGAATGTCATCTCGGTCATATATGGATGATCCCAACTCGGGAAGTACGGTCAAGGACTTTTGTTGAGCCATTTAGGTGTCAACTAATTTTGGTTTTCTGTGAAGTGTCCAGCCAGTATATAGTGAGCTCTAAAGGGCTCAACAATTAAAGTCCGTGACCTTACCGAAGACCGGAGCCAGAATAACACCACTACTTGGTTTGTGGTTATTTGGTGTTGTGTTGGTGGTGAGAAAGGTCGCCTGAGCTCCCTATAGGATGCTGTGTTCAGAGTGTGGAACCTGAATGTGTCTCAGTAGGTCCACAACAAATCCTCAAATCAATAAGGAGTCGGCAGCGCGATACTCGTAACACAAAGATCAATGACAAAACAGACATATGACACAGTTCTTCGGCTTTCAGCCACTGGACCTGTACTTAATTGGCTACTTTCCTAAAGAAATATTTAGGCCGTCAGTTAGATTATCAAAAAATATTGGACACGTATTTTTTAACCGACTTCAAAAAAAAGGAGGAGGCTCTCAATTCGGTTTGAATTTTTTTTTAATGTTTGTTATCTCAGAACTCCATCATTTATGAACCGATTCGTACAATACTTGTTTTATTTGAAAGCATATGATTCCAGATTGGTCCCATTGTTATCAAAACTTCAGTTGGATGATAGGAACCATGAGGAATTGAGGGAACTCCTCAAATATAGAAGGCACGCATGTAATAATTTCGGTATTTTCTATTATAACTCGTGTATTTACAACCGGATATCACAAATTTGGTGAAGTGGTACTGATGATGAAGACCACAGATGACTTATGGAACTCGTACTTAAAACTGTAAAAATACTTTACTGATTCTGATATAATTCCGTTGAAATAGCAACGAATGAAGTCTTAAATGTCAAGTGTGCCAAATCGACGGAACTCCTCAAATATTATCGGCCCATTATACAGTGATATGGTTTTCGTCTGTAATAATCAACATAATTATTTTCGGAAAGCAGTAAAGTGGAAAGGAAATGTTCATATGACTGTGGCTAGGCGGAGTACTAAATTGAAGTCGGTTAAAACTTTGTTTATAAAGTAAATTATTATTTTGTCAATCAAACAAAATTTTTTGAAGATAGGTATAGCCCGATAAAGTTCCGCACATTATTGTACACTTTTTAGCATAATGTGACGTCACGCGGAACTTTAACAGGCTATATCTTCACCATTTTTTTTAATTGACAAAAAAAAAATACGTGTCGAATATTTTTTGATAATCTAACTGACGGACTACATATAATTATTAATTATATTTTTTTTACTTAGGAAAGTACCCAATTGGTAAAGGCCTCTGGAAACGCATATGTGAGTTCAAGTCCCGCTAAGTCGAATTTTTTTATTGTGTTTGATCTTTGTTTTAATAATTCACATTTATCAAATCCGCGAAGTTGGTACCGAAATTTCATACTGAAGTCGGTGCGTAAATCATGGTACTTAATGATTTGTAGGGTTCCGTACCTCAAAAGGAAAAAAACGGAACCCTTATAGGATCACTCGTGCGTCTGGCTGTCCGTCTGTCACAGCCGATTTGCTCCGAAACTACTGGGATTGTGTTGAAATTTGGTAAACATATGTAAATTGGTGACCCAAAGATGGACGCGTAATAGTTATTTGTGTCACAAGGGAGCAAAATAGTATATTTACGGCGAGGGCGGTGTATTGAATCCTGAATGTAGCGAGGGATCCTACAATAGAATCCTGAGCGTAGCGAGGGATTCTAACGTAGGATCCTGAGCGTAGTGAGGGATTCAAGTGTTAACGCCCAAGACGAAAATAATTTTGCTCCTGAGTGACACATGTAATTTTTCACACCGATTATGAGGAAAATTGAAATAAAATGCTCTAAAAATAATTAAATAACTTTTATTTAAGTTTTATTGAAGAATGTGCTTTAGTCACCACAGATAAAACATTCCTGCGCTACTTTTACCAATGTGTAAAAATAATCGAATCGAATCGAATGTTACAATGGTATCGGATATCAATATTCATTATTATATAATTTATATACAATAACATCATAGTTTTGATTTCAGTAAAACGTATAGTTTAATGTAACAATTTTTTCAAATATTACGAAAAATTCTCAAGTTTTAATATGTAAATGTACCTATAACGTTGCTAAAGTTAAAACTTGAAATATGTTCGTTTTTAATCGATTACGATGAAATTACAATCGATTATTTTCTTAAGATCTGTGTTCAATTGGCACATTGCGTAAATGCTACATGCCAATGAATAAATTAAAAAAGTAGCTTGAACAGAAAAGTGGCATTTTGCTCCCTCTCGTCGGGGACCGAAACTTACTTTTCTGAATGAGAGGTGTGAAAAGTAAATTAATGAATTCTGAACAAGGCCACTTTTGGGGATTTTTTTTTAAGTTACACAAACTGTATTGTGTGACATATCAAAGGAAAGGGGTTGTTGTGACGGGAAAATTCTCAATATATTTGTGTATTATATACGGAATCCCTCACCACGCGAGTTGAACTCGCACTTGGCCGGTTTTTTTACTATGACGAGGCGTTGTCGATAAGTGTGCGATAATTTTAATGAACCGTTTACTTGGAGAAAGAAAAAGTACCTGGTTTTCGTAAAGTAACAGTGCACAGAGTTTCGAAAGAATAAGATACCTATATTTTTTATCGTTAGTAGGTTTTAAGTATTCGATGGCTTGGGCGCCTCGAGAGAATGCCAGCAGACAAGGCGCTTGGGAGAGCCTAAAAAAAACCCGCTGGCCGTCCCTTGCGGGTCGAAGACCGGTAGGGAGGAAATACATACGCGCCCTGAAAACTAAAAAAGAGATTGCTAGAATAGGGCGTGCTGGCGTATCGGAGGCGAAGATCTAGCGGAGTAAGTATGAAAGTAGGTAAGTTTTTATAACCGAATAATTTTCTTATTTGAAAACTAGCTTCGGAAAAACAATTATTATTCATTAGCATTAAAAATAAACTTTATTGAAAAAAAACCAAGGCTTTCCTTGCAGAGAGTAGTGACGCCGATCTTGGTAGATGGTTATACTGTTTTTGGTTCAGCAAATTACACCTATGTTTATAAATTATGATTTTATACTTGTAGTAATTTTTTAGCGTATGATCCACCAAACCGACAAAGTGGGTCACTAAACTTGAGTCGAAAAGAAATTTCGTTCAATTACGTTAAAAAAGTTTAAACAAACGACGTTAGTATCAAAGACTCTTAGATTAACAATAACAAACCATTATCTCATACATAAAACTGAAAAATATACCAAACACAAACACTTTCAATGATGAAGCACTAAAGTTTAGTAAACCGACAAAGTGGGACCCTCCCTATATAAAATCACTAAACTTTATACACACAAAAAGTACTTATAATTTGATATTTTACATACTTTCTATGCTTGATAAGTATGTTTTTTAAGTAATCTCATGTTATATATTAAGAGACACATGTATTTAAATTTTTATGCATGGCACTCTTCAAATCATTTGTTATTAACTTTTTGACATAGTTAATAACTAAATAAAAGGATCCACAGAATTATTTCTGTCTTTTTTAGCATGGGAAACCATTTATAAATACAACTTTAATGATAAATCTGCGTGCCGTATAATAGAATATAGAAATAAACCCATATTCAGGATTTACATATTTTCGTCCTGTTTTTATGTTCAAGCCTCCATAACATTAAAAATACTAAGGTTACATACATGATTTTAACAAACTGCTTTTCATTACGTTATTAATTATTTTCTTATTTGGATATCAATTAAAGAAGACTTTATCAATACTTGGTTTAAAAAGTGACCGCAATGCGCCTGCTATCCGCTGTATTTTGTACTTTCTGCATAGCTGACAAAGCCCGCGCCCCGACTCCATAAGTATTTGTGCTTAAGTATGCATAGTACAGTGGGTCTGATGAGGTATTTGTGTAGCATAGGTATTGTAATACGCCATGTCCAATTCGCAACATTCCTAGCCTGATTTACTCCGACTCAGACGGCCGCGAGAGACGGACAATTGATTTTAATAACAGACCGCACAAGCAAACCTTGTTGTTTATGTATGAATGACTTTAACAAAATATTTAATGTTGAATTAAAAAAGTGCCTTCTGTTACCTGAGAAGTAAGTAATTAGTATATTATTTGTGTGTATGTCTATACTTACTTTTAGTACCTACCTAGACCTACAGTAGGTATATTTATGTAATTTGTTGAAAAATTTAGTTGTATATTTATTTTACTTTATTGGTAATTAGGAGCAACTTGGGATATAATATAAGGAGACAAAGAAAAACGATGTTTGTGGATTTGTGGAAAATGAGACCTTAATTTTGAGATTAAGATTTGAATCTATAATCTACAATTCCATAGTAACTAACCTATTAAAATTGTTACACAATGAGCGTACTAAAATATCGCCATTTAATAGTTAATCGATTTCATGACTGTCAATAAATAATTTGATTTATAATATTGTTGCCGTGGACCGTCACCATCTGAAACGATTAAACGAACTTCATAATGAGTTGACAACTTGACATGCGTGTTTAAGGGATATGATATGATTGAGTGAGTGATTAAGTGTTTAGTATATTTCAAAACAATAATTTTGTCTTATATGAGCAGACTCACTAATTTTGACTCAAGAATGCCTAAGCCTTTTTAAGACATTGTTAACGTAGATTTAACAAAACTCATAGCTGCGGGAAACATTGTTATCGTAAGTAGGTAAAGAAGCTTTGTAGATCATACTTGCAAAAAAAAATTAATTAGTACCTACGTCTTAAATCTCATTTAATATTGCAACCGAAGATGAGAAGTGGATATAATGAAAAGAGGGGGCTCAGAGTCACTTCACTTTCATCATAAGGATTGAAATGTAACACGCTCGCAATCCCTGTTTTGTTACTAAATCACGCAAAAACGGCTGAACGGATTAAGATGAATTTTAGTATACAATATAGAGTCCCAGTAAAAGTCCAACAAAGGGAAGTCAACGCGAACGAAGTCGTGGGCAAGAGCTAGTTATTAATAAATAGGTATTATGGTTCAGGGAGCGAAGGAGTAGTTGAGAACTGTCAATAGCATAGAATTATTGCATACTTAGATGTGGACTTGATATATAAGTGTTTAGTGTGTTAAGTGTGGTGTGCTTGTGTAGATTATATAAGTATAATGTGTCTCAAGGAAGCAAAATGACATATTTACGGCAAGGGCGATATATATTGTATCCTGAGGTAAGCGAAAGAATCTACAATATAATCCTGAGCGAAGCGAGGGATTTTAAAGTGGAATCTTGAGCGTAACGAGGGATTCAAGTGTTGACGCCAGAGACTGAAATAATTTTGCTACCGAGTGCATACTGATTTTCACATCTTCTATGAGTAACATTTAAATCCCTCATTTGAGGGCAATAATGACGCGTTTCTGAATAACAGGATCAGGGAAGAAAAGTAAGTTTGAGGGCAACAATTACTCTTTTTAGGGTTCCGGACCAAAAAGGTAAAAACCGAACCCTTTTTATGGTGGTGGTGTGACTCCGTCCGTCTGTACAGACAGCTGTCACAAAGTTAAATATCTCAGGAACTACTAATGCTATCAATTTGAAATTTGGAATAATTGTATATAAAGCTAATCGACGTGTATGGAAAATGAAAAAATTAAATATATATTTTTAATTTCTATAAAAAAGGACGGATAAGAGGGGGGGCAAAAAGTAAAAGTCTAGTAAGTAGGCCATGGTGGGATATCATATAAAAGGGTTTGGATTGCACATTTTAAAACAGTTTTTCTTTTTTTTCTGCAGTGGTAAAATTTTGATTTATAAAGGAAAATGTTGAAAAAAATACCATTCCCCCCTTATCTCCGAAGTTTACCATGCAAAAAATTTGTATGATTAATATTAACGTGTATACTACCGGAAAAGTATAACGAGGCCTACCTAGCGTATTTCTTTTTATTCTTCAAAAATCATTTGTTAAATAAGTTTGTAATTTAATACTTCTGTGTTTATTTTTTTTCCTTCAAATTAGTATGAATTGTAGAAATCAAACCTCATCTTAACGTGTATAATGCAGCTCGTAACGTCTGTCTTCTAAACTGTGTAAAAATATGACTATCGTCCCGTTTGTTGTTGTGACAGTTTCTCCTAAAATAAACTAAGATATTTACTAATTATAAATTGATGTTTCCTTTAGGTTATGGGCCTTGTAGCAAATAAAAAAAGAATCATCAATATTAATTCACTTGATAAAGAATTATCCCTGAAAAACCAACCTACATACGTACCTTGGTCGCGCATGTTAGTAACAAAATACACCGATAAATGGCGCTGTATGTACAATTACTTAACTATACTATGCGTTGTTAAGATTTTTCCAAAATTAATGGGCGGGGCAAGACGGGTATGTTGTACGGAACTCTCGGTGCGCGAGTCAGACTCGCACTTGACCGGTTTTTTGAATAGCAGGTGGGTGGATCAACTATTTTCTGTCAGTAGTGGCCATGGTTACGTTTCCTGAGTCACACATGGGTTTTAAATCACTAAATGTGAGGTTTTCTTGTCAAGGTCGACCCCTTTTTGTATGGACCATTTTCTAAGGCATGTTAGAAGTCCGTATTGTAACATTTTTTCTAAGAAACTCTGTAATTTTGTCTCCTGGCTACAAAATAACAACAAGAAATAGTTGATTAAGCATCAGTTTTTATAAGTGACCCAGGAGACGTAACTAGTGACTGAAAATAGTTGATTCACCCAAATATCAATTTCAATAGGTTGCGTCAAATGAGTAGGTACCTACGCGTCCCGAAATTGGGCCCGTAGCGTTGCAAAAATAACGACGCCAGTAACGAGAAATAATGGAGATTACCTACATATTGGTCTAATCTAAAAGTCATAAAACAACAATTTGATAACATATTGATTGTTCAATATACGCAGGTCATCGTGTGATACAAATCTATTACAACTGAAATATTGATTCAGAAGACGAATCTAAATTACTGATATAGTGACTAATATATTTCCATCGGTAAAAGTCGGATCTCAATCGGAAGACGACGGGACCCGAAGTGTCAATTAATTATTGTATTGAATGAGTGACATGTTTATATTCATTAATATGAAACTATTATTTAGTGTCAAATGGCAGCATATGGCACTGTATAATATAGAGATGTAACCACCCTAAGAAACTTAGAAATACACTCATAGGTAAGTAGTACTTTTATTGTCATTAGCATTAGTAAACGAAACACTCTCCTTACGTTAACATAAAATGCAGCAAAATAACGTATTTTGAAATATTTACTATACTAAAACTCAGTAGATACGCTTACGCACTTAAAACATTACCTGCTTATTAAAATATTATTATTACCTATTGAATATTTTGAATATTTTGATTTTCTACATTTTCTATTTCACAATCTGAGTTACACTCAGAGCTCAGACGTGTCATCGTCAGTACTTTCATTTCATTGACGTGAATGACAATACTATCAATATGATCAATGATCATCTATCGAGTGTTCTTGTGAACGACATTCATTTTCACATTTAATGGCATTATCACAAACTTTCTTCCATTCATCCGGGCCAATCATATTATTATTTTTCTTCAATCAATTTCTTTACTGTCATATTCATATCTATGTTTCTTTTTGATACGTAACCTTTTATCTGGGACCATATGTTTTCAATTGGGAATGGATGAAAATTTTAGAAATGCCTGATTATTTTTTTGGTGATAGGAATAACCTTCCTTAGCACCAGAAAAAAGTTTCAGATATTTCAGCTTCGTCAATTTAAAAAAAAAATATAAACAGTTTCCTCTCTTACGTTTTGGGTCAGTTACGGCACCTTCCTCGATCGGTCTCATATTACAAAAAAAAATATTTAATATGTGTGGTAAACTGACACTGGCAATGATATTGACACTTGCAGCAGCTATATTGGTCATTACCAGTGTCAGTTTACCACAGATATTTAAGATAGTTTTTTGTAATATGAGACAGATCAAGGAAAGTGTCTATTTACCGTTCTTGACCCAAAACGTAAATGAGGAAACTGTTTATATTTTTCAAAAATAATTGTCGCAGCTGAAAAATCTGAAACTTTTTTCTGGTGCTAAGGAAGGTTTTTTTTTTCTTTTTATTTAGGTAAACAAACAGTCACTACAAGGAAATCTTAATATTAATTGTCCTTATACATAAATACAATATGTGTGACCAACACCGTTCACCACATATTACTTTTCTACATTAACATCATTCGGAGTAAGTAGTTTTATTAAAGGGTTGTTCTTAAAAAGTTTATTCCTATCACCAAAAAAAAAATCAGGCATTTCTAAAATTTTCATCCATTCCCCATTGAAGTCGGGATGGTATGGCGGTAATTAACACTGATGTGTGACCATGTTGATGTAAAATCTTCTGTATTGAATATTCTACACAGTCTTGTTTATGACGACAAATAATTTCATATAGTTGTATCTTGGTTAATGTAATGATGGATCAAAGGGAGTATTATATTTTTCTAACCAGTTTATCATTAGCGGCTTCGCTGTATTAGAGTTGGGTGGGCGTTCCACATATTTATTGTGATAAGCAGCATTATCTTGGTAATTCCATGGTGTCGGGTATCGTTAGTTAGCTTTTTCGATATCCTTCACGTTTTTGAACATTTTATTTACCTGTATTTTGGCAGAGAGCTGAAATCTAGACATTATTTTCGCAAAATTAATTTTCATTTTCAGGTCGATATTTTTAGGCGTATGAACAGGTATAATACAATTTTAATTACACTATGGATGTAAAATGTTTGAAGTAAAGATTTATTATAATAATAGTATACCGATAGGTAGGTACTGCACATTTCTATGTAGTTAATAGGTATAGGAAGGTTGGTTTCTAACCGAGAAATTAATAAAACTTCTGGTTATTAGTAATCATTATTATATAGTAGGGAAGCTGCTTATATAGCTTCCGAAGCCACAACAACATTGCTGTGCGGCTGTTGACTTCGTTGAGTCATTGCTTTGGAGCACTTACTGCGAATGTGATAGTCATATTATACGTAGGTATGTGCGTTAGGGTTTAAATGTACAGAATACTTTTATGGCTCCGAAGTCACAATGGCAATAACAGACTCCTTATTCAAAATAGTTATGTTTGTATGTTTATTTTGTGTATACCTATGTAATATTTATTCATCGTAACATAGTGCTATCTTCATTTTCGCAAAAAACTTGTGTGCGTCGGGATGGTGGGTGGACCTCGGGAATTTCAATGAAATGTTTAGAGGTCCTTGGTACCTTCTGTGTACCTTTAGTAAAATTCTGTGCACCTCTCTTGAATACGAGCTACCTTCAAACATTATATTTTATTTCAATATTTGTATATAATAATTTGGTACATTCTGTCCCTTTAGTAAAATTCTGTGCACCTCTCCCGAAAAAGATCTCTCCAAAAACAGATCATCCCGCCATCCTTATATTACTTATAATCGGATAGAAATATTTTCATACATCATCAACAACATAGTATTTGTGTGCTTAGCTTGCCAAATTGAAATAGTGAGAGGTGAAAATAAAAAAATAATTATATTTTTGGTTGGTGAAATAAATTTTATTTTTTCACATACAAAATAAAACTGCTCAAACGGTACCTATAGGTCTTCTCATTTGGGTAAATTTTTACTTTGTATTTGATACCTGTAACTGCATACGACGACAAATTTTGTTCGCTTCAAGTACTTACTTACTTTCGTTATAGTTTTTCACGACCACAATTGGAATGGCATGCTTACAAACATTTTTCTTGATAGCCCCCGGGCGTGTAAATTCCAATTTTTAGATAGCTCGTGTGCATAAGTAGGTTCATATGCTTTATTAACTTCGTAAAAAAATTAAAAAGTATGTAGGTACCTACATTTACTGTTATGAATGTTTCAGAATGTATATTGTAGTCTTTGTTTCAGAATGACACTGCCTACTTCATTTTGGTTTGTTCTTCTCATCCTCCTGAACGTGTTGGCTGTACTACATAGTATACAGTCCTGGGGCTTCAGACGTAAGGATATAGAATATATTTAGTATTTGTAAAATCAAATTAAACTACAAAATTACTTTTCCGTGTAGAGCTATCTAATACACTTCGATTGAACTTAGGCCGGTGCCGCACTGGTGGAGCGATTAGCGACGCGACGGTGACGGTGATCTTCATACATCAAGTCGCCCAAATTGTACTGAGATCGCACTCGCGTCACCAATCGCCCCACAAGTGTGGCCCCGGCCTTAGAGTAAAATTCGTATAGGGGTCGTTCTTCTTTTCGACCGACAATAGCCTGTCCTTCGTCTTATTACGGCATCTCATTTGAGTAGTGATTCGAATGAACGTCCATATTATTTTATTAATTAGTGTTGGTGTTTTTTTTTTCCTAGAATGCCGTGACAGAGTGGTAAACCAAAATGTGGTCCCCACTGAAAGAGTCCACTTTGTCACATGTTTTTTTTTAGAAACCAACCGTAAATAAATATTTATATTGGCCAGAAAGGAAACTTTAATTAGTTCTCATGAAGAAACCTATGCATTTTTAAATCGCACTTCAAAACCACAATTTTCGATAATTCAAAAACCAAAAAAACACAAAAACCTCGGTTCATTGTCGGTAAAAAAGAAGAACGACCCATAGACCTAGTATTTTTTCTCCCACTGAAAAGAGAGTAAACTTGCTTTAAATTTATGGGGTGTTATTGCTTTATGTGCTTTGAGTATGTCTATTTCTTTGACACTCTTTACATTGTTTACAACTAAGCGGCTTAACGGATTCACATAATATAGATATTGAGAAAAACAACATAGTTCTTAAAAACTTACATACATAGGTTAAGTACATACTTATTACGATATTAATGTGATTTGAAATATATTTCTTATCTTTCAGCTCGTTTCCCATCCCACAAGATACCAGACAACGGATTGACTCCACGACGCGGGATAGTGCGGCGAAAGATAGTACTTTACCATAATTTCTTCCGCACCAAAGTTCGCCCTACAGCCTCCAATATGTTATTAATGGTAAATGATAACTTTTGAATAATTTATTCAGATATTAAATACTTAACATACACTTGACTTTCTACGTCCAATTTTATTTGCACGTGTCGTGTACGAGTTTGCGTTGATTAATATTTTTCATCACACTTGCTCGTAAAGGGCTTCATAACGCGCAGGCATACAGAGCTAGAATGACCTAAATTACGCCCACGGGCGTAATGGCTTTTTTCTTAAATTGTATCTGTATTTTTAATAAATTTAAACGTAAAATCACTAATTAAATATGATTAACAGGATTATTTATTAAAGATTTAAAAATTAAAATGTAGCAATTTAGTGTCCATAATGTAATAGTATTTTATACAATGGTTACACTAAGAGCGCTCTTAAAGTCAGTTACGGTGTTGAGCTCGGCAAGCATCGTGGCTTAAGTAAGGTACGAGAATTTAAGAGCTAATTGTGGAACGATTGTATAACTACAATAGGTACTTTTTATACGAGTCAACGTAAATAATTAAACAAACTTGGTATCTAATGAAAATCTAAGCCCTGCATCAACGTCGTTGATGTCTTTTGTACTGTAGCCAACGTGACGGGCCATTGCTCAAAATTATAGTTCAGTAAAGGTGTGTGTGTGTGATTGGTTGAATTTATTTTAATTGTCTAAACAGCTGTGAAATATTTTTTCAGTTGAATAATTGAAATAATTTTTACTGTGATTTTAAATCGTGGCTGTATCATCATACATATGACCGAATATGAATGAAACAAAAGAGATGATAACACTACGTTCAATTCGTCAAAATGTATTTATTTCCTAGCAAATGTGATGAAAAACATTGTATACGACACGTACCGTACGGTAAGAATGTTACAAATTCGAGTCATCAAAGCCCTTCGGCGTCGGGCATCTAAGGGCCTGGCCACATGTCTGCGGTGCGGCGCCGCAACACAAAATTTCACAGAATAGATAGAGAGACGGCCAACAAAGTGATCCTATAGGGGTCCCGTTTTTTCTTTTTGAGGCACGGAACCCTAAAAACGGAAATAAAAATGGCGAAGTTTTTCTCTTATATATATACAAGCGTAGCAGCAATGAAGAGAACTCATATATTGACCTAGTTAAGTACCTACATTATCAATGAAGGTTATATGAGTGTGCGGTCTAGTTTTCCGCAACTTGACGATGTCTGCAGAGCGCTTTTTAGGATTCCGTACATCAAAGGAAAAATATCACTATAGCACCTTTTACCATTTAGCGTTCATGGCGTAATATTATAATACACTAGCTTCTGCTCGCCACTTCGTCCGCGTGGAACTCGTTTATATCGTAGCTCCATACAAACTTTCACCCCCCTTTCGGGATAAAAACTATACTATGTCCTTCCCCGGGACTCAAACTATCATTATACCAAAATTCATCTCAATCGGTTCAGCGGTTTAAGCGTAAAAAGGTAACAGACAGACAGATAGACAGGCACACTTTCGCATTTATATTATGATAATAGTATAGTATGGATAACATAGTCCATAGTATGGATGTATGGATGTCAGACCGAACGCGGGCAAGATAATTATAGCACGGGTCCGCACGGCATCCCGCAGCTTAGACGCATTGCAAGTCGCGCAACCGTCAGAGCGCCCGCGGAACGCTCTGACGGTTTTAGTTTGCGTGTCTCCCTATCTGTGCCCTTTACTGAGCGTCTGTACCAAACGAAGGCTGGGCGTTCAGAAGAGATGCCCTTATGCTTATTCTTTAACTCTTGTGGCTTTTCTGTTTATGCTTCAGTGTCGAGTCTGAATATTATACTTGTGTTACAGTCGTGGCACGCAGGGGCAGCGCGGCAAGCGCAGGAGTACGCGGAACAATGCGTTTTCTTGAAGCACAACCCTATTGAAGAGAAGGTTGTCCCAGGGCTCGGCGCCTGCGGGCAGAACCTTTTCGTCGCTGCGCAGAAAACACCCTGGTAGACCTTACATTCACTTATTGACCTGAGGCAAAAATAAAGGACTGACGTTTCTTCCTAAAAAAAAAAACAAATTTCCAAATTCTGTGAAAAAGGAAAGGTACCTACACTTTTTATTGAAAACTCCCGAGCACATTAAATAGGAGCTTTGTACATACCTACTCTTCATCACCCGCATAGCTAAAACTTCTGGAGTCAACAACTTATAAATGTCTAAGTATAGGGTATTTTTACCAAAAATATGACAATGTATGACTTTAATAGCATGTCTTAAAAGCGTACAGATATTGTTGTCACCTGTGTGATACGTATATTGATGTGACTGTACCTACGAGTCATCATGCCATTTTTTAAACATCGCGAATCCGTGTTGACAATCACTATATTATAATGAAGCACGCACTTCAAGGCTTTTATTCAACTAATCGTGCCAGTCTTAAATAATCCCTTGATAAACTATAATGTTTGTACATTTTTTTTCAATGTTTCGTTTTGTTTCCTCGTCCCCGGCACCGTCCGCCTCAACGTCACGATTTTGTGAGCATTACTATTTAGATAATAGTAATTTCGTGTGTACTTAATTATAGATTTCACAGTTCCATTACAAACGCCACTTTAAGCCTCATCTGTCTTTTTATATGTATTCGGGTTCCGTTGTATATTCAATGGACGGTTGTGTTTTCTTTGCTCTGTATAGACCGTGAATATCAAATAAATACCAATTAAAACCATTTAAATTTCTGAAATATTGAAAAGTTGCTAGACTATAAGTTGCTAGTATGCAGACTTTTTACAGCTCTACATTTTTTGAATTCTTCTCGGGCGCTTTCAGTTTAACACCAGCACGACTATCATGACGGCCCGCGAGCTGTGTCGCGGCGACATAGGCTATCTGTCTCTTTCTAAGCGTTCTAATTAGAAAGAGATTAAGAGATGGATAGTCTATCTCGCCGCGACACAGTTCGTCGCAGGCCGTCCTGTGATAGCCGTGAAGTCCGAAAAGTGCAGTTTCCAGTTTTTATATAAATAAAAAAGTATCGCACGCGGAACCTTCACTAATTATGAGCATAACCAACACACTGTAATAAATTTAATGCCAATGTTTAGAAAAGAAAAGAAAAAAAGAAAAGAAGACATTTATTCACTACACAAAAGACACACAACAACACTAACCTTACAATTTATCATACTAGTAATTAAACCTAAATCACCTTCCAATTTTGCAGAGGTGATTTTTTATAACGCATATTTATTGTTATTTCATCAATGATCATACGATGCTTCCGTTGGGTTCGCACTTTTTGTTTTGCAAGCCAATTATATACATATTTAGACCAAAGGTATGCCTGTTATGTTTGTAAATATACCTACGTATCTCGGAAGTCAGTTTTACCAGACTGGCGATGCTGATTGATCTTTTTAGGGTTCCGTACCCAAAGGATAACAACGGCAACTTATTACTAAGACTTCGCTGTCCGTCCATCCATCTTCCGCCAGTGAGTCGATCACGTAACATTTCTTACGCGCGTTAGGTAGATTTAACTGTCATCTTTCTATATAAAAAGTGATATTTATATCTACCTGACGCGCGTACAATGCGTTACGTGATTGACCCTCATGAACCGTGATAGTTAGACAGTTGTAATTTTCACTGATGATGTATTTCTGTTGCCGCTATAACAACAAATACTACAAAACCGGCCAAGTGCGAGTTGGACTGGGGCTCCCATACAACAGACATGATTTTTTTGCCGTTTTTATAGATAATGGTACCTACGGAACCCTTCGTGCACGAGTTCGACTTTTTTTATTAATATTTTTTTATTTAACTCAAAGTGCTAAGCTAGGTACGGAACCATGTATACACTTGGCAGCAAAACATTTCATAGAGGTCTTAACCTACATATGTACATAGCGGTACGAGTACCTACAACTTGTTTTAGATAAATAATTAAGTGCCTAAACCCCATATCTGAACAAACGCGTCAACTCTAATAATTCGCATTCATATAGTAGTAGTAAATTTGGGATAAATTAGCTCAACTCAGGGATCGGAACCGGTTTTTTCAAAAGTCCCCGAAGTAGTCTAATATTTTGAATTATTTTAGGCTCTTAATGTAGGACTCTATCATGTATTTAGGTAACATTTTCGTATTATTAGACAGCCTGATCAAAAATGATATTATAAACCAAAGAACGAAATGGAACGAAATAAAACCGGTATATTTGTATGGTGAAAATACCGGTATCCGATCCTTGGCTCAACTTCGAATGGAAAATGGTAATTGTAGAGTCTCTACCCTTCAAGAGTATATCGTCCCTTCGTATATGGTTTGTTCCCTATATTAGTTTACTTTACGCTTAAAGAATAAATTTTCACAAAAATATGACAAACTATTCAACTGCTTTCTTACCCTCGTAAATTTTATCGCAATCATTAGAACGTTTTTAGCGAACAAAAAATGTAAACAATCCTCTTATATATATTTCAGGTTTTTTGCGATCAAAGACTGGTTCCTGGAATACCAGAACTTCACGTACGGCGCTCCCGTGAGGGACCTGCGGGCCGTGGGCCACTACACTCAGATGGTGTGGGCCACGGCGCACAAGGTGGGCTGTGGCGTCGCCTACTGCCGCGGGGGGCCGTGGGGGCAGTTCTACAACTACGTGTGCCATTATTGCCCTGGGTATTTTTTTTAAATAGCTGGTTTTTATATATTTTGTAATTGATCGTCTTTTTACGTTCTATGTGACTTCTCAACCGACTTCCAAAGATGAGGTCACGTAATAACTTTACCCCCGATTCCACATTTAGGTTCTGAAACAGGGAATGGTTCATAAAAAATGTGACCAACAAAACTGAAAGCGGTTGAAACTCTATTAGGACTGTACGTCTTTCTTAGGATTGTTGGACTTGTTGCTGGATCAGACGGCATTCACTTCGGCTAAAACTTGTACCCGCGAGACTTGATTTTAGGAAGATGACCCGATAGAAAAAACGGTACCTCCGTTTTTCTATCGGGTCAGCCTAGCAAGACAAAAACGTAATAACTAAATTTGTTTGTGAAAGTCGTTAACTATTTACATATTTGGTAGCTCATCAATTATCATCAATTATCGCAGTTTGATATAGCAGCGGCCAATCCACAAACTAAAACTATAGTGCTGCATTGAGGCCGCTGGGGCCAGTTTAACTTCAAACTCCGATTACAGATAGTTGGTACGAATCTAGAAGTCAAATGTCGGTACATAGGTACTAAATAGGAACGAGCTTTGCAGGTTATAAGAGAGAGGTTGTTTTTTTTTCAGGGGCAACATTGATGGAATGGTACAATACCCGTACCAGGTGGGTCCCCCCTGCGGGCAATGTCCCGGCGATTGCGTATCCGGGCTTTGCACTAACCCGTGCTTCGCGAAGGACCAGTACTCCAATTGCGGAGAACTGGCTAGAATGAACATCCCAGGCCTCTGTAATCAGGGAATATGCAACGCTACTTGCACTTGTCACAAGAAGATACATAAAAACTTCCCATTTGTGTAGAGAAAATCGGATGACTAGAAAAGAGAATACTACATACCCGTGTTAATAATTTGACGATGATAATCGTTGTCTAGCTAGTACTTACTTAATTTTCATGATAAGTTTCAATATAAGGTTTAAAATATATATTTATACTTAATATTTTGTTTTCCCTTCCTGAAATCTAAGGCAAATTTTCCTTTACGCAACCCCAAAGATCACAAAATATTTTTTTCAAGTGCTCGCGGGGTCTTTGGATATAGAAACCATAGTTTATTAAAAAAAAGTGCTGGAGGACATCTTGGATATTTATGCGATTTATATTATACTCGATTTTGGAATAGTTTCATTATATTTCAAAAAAGTATATATGTATATGCCTACCTACACTACTACATTAAAACCGGCAAGTGCGTGTCGGGCCACACGCAGTGTAGGGTTCCGTAGTTGCCTGTCTGTCTTTGTTACATCGACACGCGCGTTTGTGTCGCCCGAATTTGTACGGAAGTTGGCCTTTCTAAGTACAGTTAAGTCATTATGTGTACCTACTACTCTCAAAATCATGGATTTTTAGTAATCATTTAGCCGGCAAGGGGGAGGGGGGACAATTGGCTCCAACAAAAATTAGGGCTTTAAAACGTGATATCACGCAAAGGGATCCCAGCGGGGCTAGCGCAACTGACGCCGCACCGCGACGCGAGTCGAGAAAGCTCTACCCCCCTTTTTCTAATTTGTACGGTGCGAGTGAGATAGGGGACGCTTAGTCGCGCGAGAAGCGACTGAGCAGCAAGTTGTGCTAGACGTGCTGAATAGATAAATGGTATTCAAGAACTCATAATATTTTTGAACAAGCTATCCAACGATATCCCAGACCATGGGTTTACCAAGAAAAAAACCATCCCCATGCACTTTACGAGTATTACGGGTGGGGTGGTACCCTAAAAAAAGTATTTCACAATTTTATTCTACCATTTTGTCGGCGTGATTGATTTATTTACCTACCAATGCCAAAAAACGCAGACGGACAGACGGACAGACGGACATGGCGAAACTATAAGTGTTCCTTGTTGACTACGGAACCCTAAAAAAACATTCCTGGCATTCACACTATGAATAAAAAAAACTTTTTACACAGAACTCGGCACCCATTAGGTACATATATGTAGATACGAGTATCAATACTCTTGTCGGCAATTATTACAGCTTATTGTTAATATTTGAACTTGCCTGTCATTCATTTCACATTTGTGTTTTTGATGGGATTCACCTTACTAATTCCATATAGACCAAAGTAATTTAAAAAATATATATCTAAAACCAACTACGTCACAACTATACCTACGTCATAAAAACACAACTTACAGAAAACATTAAATCGTTTATGTAGGAGCATAAATAAAACATAATTTTCCTACATAAATAAAATATTCTCGTGACAAGTCAAGCTATTGTCATAATCCGAAAGTGTCAACCCTGGCAATTTTCCCATCTCACCCCATTGCTATCCCTTCTAACTCCAACTACGGGGTGAGCTAGGATTGCCTACTATTATGTGTTTATCGTTGAAACTATGAAATAAAACAGCAAATTATCATTGACAAACTAAAATTCATACATCTGGAACACTTTTTAGGGTTCCGTAGCCAAAATGGCAAAACGGAACCCTTATAGTTTCGTCATGTCCGTCTGTCCGTCTGTCCGTCTATCCGTATGTCACAGGTATTTTACTCGAAAACTATAAGGTGTATTTGAATAAAATTTTGAGGATAGGTGTATTTTGTTAGCCGCTACATAGTTTTGTAATTAAAATGACTAAAAAATTTTGATGATTCCATACATAAAACTAAAAGTCAAAAAAAAAAAATCTTGTGACCCCACGTGTGGCACATCAATCGATAAGATGAACCTGGTACGATTTTTAATAGGCACGGAACCCTTCGTTTTGCGTGGTCCGACACGCACTTGGCCGGTTTTTTTGTATATAAATCAATGTGCCACATATAAAAATAAACTTTTATCCAGGTTTGAACTTCGATTTCGTCCCTACTCTCTCCATTTTACACTACTTACAAAACATTTAAAGAAGCTTTTTATTTAATAGCCATTCGTTAATTGTTTTTTGTAGTTTAAGTAGTTTAGCAGGCGAGAGCGGGATTGAGCTCTTCATTCATTGTAAAAGTGTGTAGTCTATAAACAGTTTATCCTCGAAAAGGATACGGGAATACAAATATTTTTTATAGTTGGGAGCAAGGTTCATCACACGCTGGTTGGCAGGTGAGTGAGTCAGCAGGTGGGGTGAGCACCGGGGCGGAACGCGTCTCGCAACGGCGTCCGCGCATGTTCCTTGTGTTAGGGTCGGTGCATACTTGTCTTGTAGTCAAAACAAAACACTGAGGATGTGCTGACGCGAAATTGTACACAACGATATTTAGATAAGTTCTGTAGTTACAATAATCTCTGTGCTGTGATACGATAACACGTAATGAAAATTTGCATTAATACGTCATAAATTAAACGTACAGAGTTAAGAAAATAACGGTATTTGTAATTCTACCAACTAAATTACTAATTCTAAAAAAATGCTTCAAATCTCACCGGACAGTATGTATGGTCAAAACTTTTTGCATCTGAGTAGAACCCCAGTCAAAAATTTCATATCCACGTCTTTGTGCCTTTGGAAAAAGAGATACTCCGTCTGCGTGGAACTCGTTTATCGTAGCTCTATACAAAAGTTCACCAATGAAAACTATCCTATGTCCTTCCCTGGGACTCAAACTATCTCTATACCAAATTTCATCTAAATCGATTAAGCGGTTTAAGCGTGAAGAGGTAACAGACAGATAGGCCGACACACTTTCGCATTTATAGGTAAACTAGCTTTTGCCCGCGGCTTCGCCCGCGTAATAAAAGTAATTTTAACCGTCTACAAAAAAGGTGCATCTCAGTTTGACCCGTATGTTCCAATTGAATTGCAATTTGTCACAAATACTTTCAAGAATTTTCATTTCTACAATGTTAAATTTCAAAATGGATGCCATTTTCATAATTAACGTCCCAAATAACCATAAAAACGACACCCATATTGATATTTAGACATTTCAACCCCATCGCACCCCAACAGGGGAGATGGTATTATACGTCCGCCACGTTGGATTTTAAAACCGTTGTTTTCGTAATCAGCGACCAGCGACCCGATAAACCATAGAAACAATACCCATGTTGATTTTCAGACATTGTCACCACATTTTCCCCTTTTAGGGATTGAATTCTCATAAAACCTGAAACATATATTTACTCATTTATCGCTGGGAATACTCCTGTGAAGTTTCGAATGAAATACTCTTACTTAATTTGTTTCCCCATACAAACTTTGGACCCCCATTTCACCCACTTAGGGGGTGAATTTTGAAAAATCCTTTCTTAGTGCACCCTTAAAGAACCTACGTGCCAAATTTGGAATCTCTAGATCCAGCGGTTTGGGCTGTGCGGTGATATGTCAGTCAGTCAGTCAGCCAGTTTCTTCTTTTATTTAATTATCGGCTCTACATAGACTACCTATCCGTTATCGCCGTAACTCTCACATTATTTCGCTTCTGTATAATATCCTTTTTAACCCTGCAACCCCCCGCTATCTCAAAGAACGTTTTAGTTTTTTAAATTCTGTTAGATGTTCTAACAATTTGCTATTAACTGTGCCTTCGTCATCTACCAAATTTTACAATAGTTCGTTCACTATTAATTCTATCCGACTGTGGAACTCTCTCCCTCTTGACATCAGACAAGCAAAATCTATCGGCAACCTCAAATCCCTTCTTAAAGAACATTATTTGCCTCTCCCCTAACCCTGATTGTATTTTTTGGCTGACTGTTTATGTATCATTATATTTGTGTTTGTTTTATTTGTATATATGTATGATTGTGTATGTATGTTTATATATAGAGGTATTTATGTACGTTTATTTTTATAATTTCTTGATTTTTGATTAATAATAATATCTGCACCACCTACTGCATAATCTAGTTTTATCTCTTTCTCCGATACCCAAAGGTTGTCTGGAAGAGATCGCTCTTCAGCGATAAGACCGCCTGTTGTCTACCTCTACCTACATGTTATTGTATTGTTTCTCTCTGTAACTGCTTTGTTTGTGTGAGGTGTGCAATAAAGAGTATTTGTATTGTATTGTATTGTATAGACTCTACATATCGACTACCTATCGACTCTAGATAACGACTCTACATATCAACTTTACAAATCGACTCTACATATCAACTCTACATATCGACTACATATAGACTATACATATCGACTCTACATATCGACTCTACATATCGACTCTACATATCGACTCTACATATCAATTCTACATATTGACTCTACATATCGACTCTACATAAGGACTCTACATATCGACTCTACATAAGGTAGATGTCCACAATATTAAATTTCAAAATCGACGCCATTTTCGTAATAACGTCCATAAAAACCATAAAAACGACACCCATATTGATATTTAGACATTTCAACCCCAGCTCACCCCAACAGGGGAGATGGTATTTTACGTCAGCCACGTTGGATTTGAAAAATAAACCATAGAAACGATACCCATGTTAAATTATTTTATTATTCGTTTGTATCATAGAACCTGTAGGTACTAATTTTGCGGAGTCTCACACAAATTTCCATCCCCTATTTTAGGGGCTGGGGGAAAATTAACAAAAAAAGGCAGGTATTTTTCGTTGGTAACAGAGTCTGTGTAGGTACCGATTTTTAGTTTCCTACCTTGAAAACTGCGAAAAGTCCCATATAAAATTTCACCCCCTCTTTTAAGGAGTTGGGTACAGATTTCCAAAAAAAAATGATGCACGATTTTTTTGTTAGTCACAAATATTTCGCATACCAATTTTTAGCTTTCTACCTTGAAAATTGCGGAATGCTCCATACAAACTTCCACCCCCCATTTTAGGGAAGTGGGGGGTTAGAATGAGACAGAAAGTAGCCTATGTCACTCTCCATCCCTTCAACTATCTCCACTTAAAAAATCACGTCAATTCGTCGCCCCGTTTTGCCGTGAAAAACGGACAAACAAACAAACAAACAAACAAACATACAAACAAACAAACAAACAAACAAACACATACACTTTCCCATTTATAATATTATAGTATGGAAGTATGGATATTAGTATGGATCTATGTTAAATCGTCAAACTGTGAAATGGCCTAACCATTTTGTTGACATTTCTCAGTTTATATTATGGCGGGTAAGGTTATAATTTGACGATGTTCACAATCTTACGGTGACATATATATATCTCTAGATTGTATCCGTTTTGTTCCTCAATCTAACGTTTATTTTGAAAATGTAATATATTTGGAATCAAAGACGGCGTTGTACCTATGTAATTTATTTAAAAATATTTTGTAAGAATGAAAATTGCCCATGTCATAAGTACGCGTAAATAAAATGTTACTGTTGATTATTGTCATCTTGCAAAAGATACGAAACAGTGGCGTAAGTTGTAATTAAGTTAGCGTAGCAATTAACTATAATAAGTACCTACGAGTAAACTATTAGTTAACCCATCGTAAGTAGAGCAGCAGTGTAACACAAGAAAACTGTTACATTGAGAGAAACGTATAATATGCAACATAGGTTTTATCTTTTATAGAATAAACCCAGCATTATACAAGTAAACCTTTCTCATAGATAAGAGCAATTCCTAAGTCGATTTATAAAATTTGCGTCTTCTCAAGTACGCGCTTCTCGCGGTTAAAGTTTACGTGTCGAAAACGGTTATGTAAATAGAAATAAATGCGGAATGTGCGCGTGACCGGTGTACTTGTTTAATCGTTCAAACGATTGCTTTTGGATACAAAGCGATTCGCATAAATATACCGTGTTCCCGACTGACCGAGCAACATGTTTCCCACCCCCACCTCTCCGACCCAATTGTAATGCAGCGGCGGGCTCCGTGCGGCGGGCACTCGGGCATTGTGTTGCGGACCCCGCACCTGCGTCGAGCGCATGGACGAGCCATGGTCTGCGACCACGGTCCGCACGGCTCATCGCCTCCCGCGCGCCGCAAATCGCTACGCCGTCTCGCCTCTACACGCGGCTTCAAACCTCGCACTGCTAACGAATACGGGTGGATACGAGTTTTTGAAGGCCTCCAACCTTTCGCCGTTGATGCTCCTAGTAAACTTGTACGAGTTACGCTCAACACCACCGTCGAGGACATCAACAAGGAACTAAGTTTCGGAGAGGAGCTCACGTTATGGGTTCAAATTGGAGGGGATAATTCAAGAAGACTGGAGATTGACGAGTTTCCTTTAAGGATACAAGAGCAATTCTTGGCGACTTGTGGCTGGAAATCAGGGGCAAGGAGGTTACGTCTGGCTGTTGATCCGGAGTTGCGGCATTCTCTGCGATGGTGCGCAGGACCGGCTGCGCGCTACAGCGGAGTACGGCGATCGGGCACCATTCACATATTGAAGGGGCACGTTTTTCCACAGTGGAAACAAAGACCAGCGCATATCATTGGCTCTCGGTTGCACATGCATGGTAAGTTTCATAAATTACTTACACTGTAACAATTTTAAAATTGTAGTTGATACTACAATTTACTTACATGATTGTAAGTAATATTGTGTCTGTCCATCATTTTAGGAGCA
This sequence comes from Epinotia nisella, assembly GCA_932294315.1. Lineage (NCBI taxonomy): Eukaryota > Metazoa > Arthropoda > Insecta > Lepidoptera > Tortricidae > Epinotia > Epinotia nisella. The sequence continues at coordinate 10,677,047 of OW028677.1, read as the reverse complement.
ACATGGGAGGTGATAGAGTTAAGCGGTGGAAGTATCGAGTTGTGTCAGCCCAAGGCCCAGCGACTGGTGTTATGCCTCAAGCCGCGTTGTCAAGGAAACGGCATCGCCGGCGACAATACCATGAATCACCTGTTCCTTGGTTTTAGCACCGTTTGGGAGAGAAATCTGTGGTTCAGCTGGCTGAAAGAGGTAGGTGTATATTTCGTATAAATATTAATATTAGTAGGGTATCGTATAAATATTAGTAGGGTAGCCCAAGCGAGGATTTTGGGATTTACTCGAGCGCGACAGATTATCATATGTGGGGCCCGGATGCCTTTTTAGTTGAGTACCTCCACCGTTTATAAAGCCCCTAAATATGATCGCGCGTCTGTTCGTCATTAAAAAAGCCGCCACGGGCTCGCGTCTCTTCCAAATTGTCAGATTAGGGAATGAGAGCGTCTTTCGGGTCTACTTAACGTCCCCTTAAATATATGACGCGCTCGAGTATTTTTTTCTCACTCAATACTTACTTGTACCCTCCTGCATGGCCAGCCTTCCCCACCACACCCAAACCATCAGATTAACATACCTTTCGTTATCAGAAACACGTGAGGCGTATAGCGCTATCAAAATCTGACGTGCTCGAGTGACTGTTTGTAGACGCCCCCCACCATTGAAATAGTATACACGGAATATACCTTTTATTCTCCCGACGACGCTCGAGTAAGTCCACGTTTAGCATCGTGGGCTCCCCTACTACATATAATGTAGCACTTCAGTACTTTGTCACACTGAACTTAAAATTTAAATCTCATGATTAGATAGCATTCAACTAAACGAGATTCCGATTCCAAAATTATTTGATGCTCAACGTTTTCATTTACCAAATTTCATCTTCATCAGAAGTAAACAATAGTTACCTATGTAAATATACTACTTGTCCGGTAATATGCCCAGTGATTACGAATTAATGAGAAACTATATTTTACCGTTTTCTAGAGATGATATTGAACTGACGTCAAAACTATGTATTCCGTACAACTCTACGAAGTGTAACTAGAGCAAATCTTGCAGTTTAAGTGTTTAGTTCCATTGCCTCCAGTATGAAGTCTTTTAGCAGATGATTGGCATTTGATTCCGGTACACTTCCCCAACTAACAAGCCGTTTTCATAACAGCACCAAATTGCCGCAAGTAGTAGAAATCTCCCGATTATCATGAATCTTGTGACATTATAATATGCTGGTTTACGTCTCAGGGTTGTGCCTTATGGAAAAAAATCATTTTAAATTTAAATACCTACGTATACCTACCAATGGGAGACGTTTTAACTAGTTCATGGTTTGTTGCTATACCTTACTTGCTGGTGGTTGTACCAACTTAATTTTTTTTATCTATCTAAACAAATTTAAAGAGGTAAAGTTTGTGAGTCTGTAGCTTTGTAAGTTTGTATGAGACCTGCAGAATTGACATAGACTATTTTATCCTGCGACTCCGCCAGCGTTTCGTCATACGCGGGCAGAGCCGCGCCGTCAGCTAGTGGGGTACCTAATAATCATAGAAACTATTAACAAAACACAAAAGGCACTAAGGTTATTTGAAATTATTAACTACCTGTCACGATATTTTGTTTTTACATAGTACGGAAGGAAGTGAAATTACGATTTAATAACGTATCATTGCGTTTGGCGTGCTCCTTGCTATGAAGTTCGCAAAACCTTGAAATCATTCGTGAACTATGGATCACGTGAATGACCATTAATTATATCTCTCATCATGCGTCCATCAAACACTTTTTGCTTAATCTTTTGTTGTTAATTGCGCAGTAAATAGTACTTACTATCTACTTCTATTCTTAGAACGAACTTAGTAGACTACACGTACCTATCTATCCTATAATTATCTAACTCGTGAATGAATCGAAGTAACGCCAAGGTCAATTTAAAGGTTTGACGGCATCTTGAAAAGGTCTATGCTGATTGTTTGTGAGTGCAAATTTTATCTGATCATAATCGAATCGAATCAGTACCCATGCAAATCTCGAGATAATTAATTTTCAAGCCACAAAATTAGCTACTGCTATATTTAACCGATTCCAAAAAGGAGAAGGGTCTCAATGCTCTTGTAGTATTTTTATTATTGTATAAAAAGTGTGTTAATTAGAATTGGCGCGCGTGTCGCCCTGAGATGTCACGGTTGAGATGTCCGCCGCACGAGCGCGGGGCGGCGCAAGGCGCGCCTGAAGCTCACAAGTAAAAAGTCACTCGAAACAGTCGCATTCAGCATTTCTCTTGATAGTCTTCCACTCATTGCTTCTTCCAATTTTCTCTAATTATTTATACAGTGATAACAACATAAGTGATTCGATTCTGTGATAGCCAATAATTTAGAGATCTGTGTTCAGTTTACAAACCTTTTTCATTTTATTTATTGTTGCAAATATCTACAAAAACAAAACTGGCACTTGTTCACATGAGTGTTTAATAACATTTGGCCAAGGACTAAACGCCATTTATGCCGGTGACATTGCCGTGATCAGAATAGTGATGTGGCAGACAGGAATCCAATGTCTTTGGGAATAACAATGATCTCGAGTTCGTCGGCCCCATGATTACGTACCGAGACCTGTTGCAACTGTCGCCTTTTGAACTGTCTTTGAAATGTCACCTGATGTAATGAATTTCATTTCACGTGTTCATGGGAAATGGGTGTAATTTGAAAGTTTGTGATGGTGGAGCAAAACACGATGAAGTCGGACGACGAAGAGCCTGACAGCCTCGACGTGTTCGGTCAAACACAAGACGATGACGACTTCCTGGACAGCCTCGAACCTTCCACTCTCAAGGAGAAATACGACGCGGTAGGTTGAAAAAAAAACCGAAACTCAAAAAACTCGTAAATCAAAAGAAACGTTGATCTATATATATTACTATGTTAGCGTGAACAGTGTCGTGTCGTGAGTTATCCAGGGACCGGTCCGCTATCCCTTATAAAGGGTTTTGTATGGGTTTTGCATAATGCTTAACTCACTAATCTCACTATGCCCTTTGCCCGACGAAACCCTTTCATTTTGCTTTTAAAGCCCTTATAATAAGCGCTAACCCATATGAGTAATCGGTATCTCTTATCATGCGCTGACCAACATTTGCATATCGCTTATAAAGGTTAGGACTGTTATTAAGACAACAAAAAAAACCTTGATATTTTATGTATACAAACAAATTAGAATCTCATCCTCCCCACTCCTGATATTCAAACTCTAGCTCAAATCGTTAATTGCACACATAAAAACAGCCCCCGTAAGGGCTTAGCAAGCAAAGGTACACGAAAGTAACGTGTCAAGCTCGTAAGTATGTAATCGTCCATTTTGCGCTCTACATTTTGATGTTTTATGTTCTACTAGCTTCCGCCCGCGATTTCGTCTGCGTGGACCCCACGCACGTGGGACACGTGGGTGGTGTGTGGTGGATAATAACTATCCTATATTTTAATCCAGGCTATAAACTATCTTTGTGCAAAATTTCATCCAAATCGGTTGAGCAGTTTAAGTGTGATTGAGTAACAAACATCTATACATCCAAACATCCAAACTTTTTAGTAGGATAGTAGGATTTACATTAGTGTTGCACTATTATCCAATACTAGCTTACCGCCCGCGACTTCGTCTGCGTTGAAGCCGTTTAAGCGTGATTGAGTAATACACATCCAAACATCCAAACATTCGCATTTATAATATTACTAGCCCGCGACTTCGTCCGCGTGGAACCCGTTTATATCGTAGCTCCAACAAACTTTTGCCCCCATTTCAACCCCTTAGGGGATTATTCCCGGGATAAAAAGTATTCTATTATGTTAATCCAGGCTATACACTATATGTATACCGAAATTCATCTTAATACGTTTAGTCGTTTTTGCGTGATTGAATAACAAACATCCAAACATCTAAACATTCAAACATCTAAACGTCCAAAACATTTAAACTGTCGCATTTATAATATTAGTAGGATTCTAACAAATGCCTAGAAATTGACCAACCTTTTGTTTTCTGATACATAAGGTACGGTTTGATTTTTATTCGTCTCAGTTTATCAAAAATATATTTTCGAGGCAATCTTTTGCTGGCTGTACTTTCTAACTCAATTGGCAACTTTACTACTTGTTAAAAAGATACAAGGAGAACACAAAGGCGGTTGTCTTGTGCAGTTTAGAAGGAGTCTTCGGCAATCTCATATTTCCATCATCATACCAGCATAATGTCCAACTGACTTGCTCAAGTTTACAAACTTTCAAGTCGATTTACATCTTAGACTTCAGGGATTTGGTTAAATCTGAATTGCAATATTAGCAACTACAAACAAGCTACTTAACATTATCAGTTTAGGAATATCTAACACCGTCCACTTATTTACCGTTAGGTATTTCAATTAAGTATGTTAAGATAAGACGAATGTCACGCTTTTTAGGTCCTACGACTTTGAAATGAATATTAAACAAAACTGATAAAACAAATGTCTTAACAATTGGTATTTATTTTATAACTAGCTTTCACCCGCGATTTCGTCTGCGTTAAGCCGGGATAAAAACTATCCTATATTTTAATTCGGACTATAAACTATCTTCGTGCTAAATTTCCCACGAGAAGGTTGAGCCCTTTAAGCAAGATTGAGTAACAAATATCCAAACATCTAAATATCCAAACTTTCGCATTTGTAATATTAGTATTAGTATAGTAGGATATTATAATATTTTTGGAACTGCTAAATGAACAAAAAGTTCTTAATAAACGCCAAATAAATTATAGTTAATTTAGGCAATTATGCCCAATGTTCTCTATGTCTTCTGTATGACTTCAAAACTAGCTATCTCAGTCTATCATATACGTCACCTAAATATAAAATAAAAAATTCTTTAACATACAATTTTCAACAAATCTGCTTTGGGTAGATGATGGCGCAAAGAGCGCTGTCATTTAAAAAAAATGACAAAATCGTGTTTACGTTTCGTTCGAATTTGTTGATACATTTATTGAAATTACACCTTAATACGAAATTTGTGCATATAAGTCAGAATCGATTTTTTTTTATGCTTTATCATTTGGCATGCGTTTTGTGAAGGTCTATCGTAGACCGAATCGAAAATCGAAATACGATAACTTTATACAAAAACCTAACTACTTCTTTAAGTTATCGGAAATCAAGATAAAACTTTATAAACATTGATGGCAAGAGCATCACAAGAGTACCACTGAGTTAAAAGAAATATGTACGAAATATCATTTATTTTTTAACGGTAGCTTTTCGGTGAAGGAAAACATCGAGAGGAAATCGCTCCGACCCCATTAAGGTCTAGTTTTCCCTCTGGGTTTGAAGGTTAGATGGCAGTCGCTTTTATAAAACTAGTGCCTATGCTAAATTTTAGGATTAGGTCCCAAAGTGGACCCCGGGCTCCTTTAGGCCACAACAGGGCAGGATCAGGGATCGGAACCGGTTTTTTCAAAAGTCCCCGAGGTAGTCTAATATTTTTAATTATTTTAGGCTCTTAATGTAGGACTCTATCATGTATTTATGCAGTATGAGAGGACGAGGACTATCTAAGTACCCTGAAACGATGACAATAATGTTAGGTATAATAAATATAGGTACCTATATTTATTATACCTAACATTATTGTCATCGTTTCAGGGTTCCCTTAGCACAGAGCCACCGAACGTGTTAGATTTGAGCGGAGGCGGGCGCGCGTCTCTCGGCGAAGCTCTAACCCAGCACGCAGGGAGCGCGTTCACCGTGCGGGTGCTTCGACTGCGCAGTAACGCGCTTGCTACGCTGCCGCCGCAGGCGTGGGCGCTGCGCACGCTTACACACCTAGACGTCAGCGACAACCGAATCATGGAGCTGCCGGAGGAGATATGCCAGCTGACGCAGTAAGTATCATTATAGTTCCAGTGTTCTTTAGCATGCAATCTCAGAGGTTGTCGCTCGGCGAAGCGCTAACGCAACATGCTGTAAGCGGGTTCATGGTACAGTCACGGACTTTAATTGTTGAGCCATTTAGAGCTCACTTTATACTGGACACATCATAGCTTCATAGAAAATCAACATTAGTTGACACCTGAATGGCTCAACAATTAAAGTCCTTGACCGTACGCCTGATTAGATTGCCCAGAAACGCGCTTGGCATGCTGACGCCAGTGTCCTGCCCCCCTATTATGTAACTTGTTTTAAGCTCACCTCAACGCTCACCCTGAATGCGTGGACGCTGCGCGCGTTAACGCGATATCGGGGTCAGCAACAACCTGGGCTGTTATTCGCTACGCGCAAATGCGGCTCACCCCGCCGGTCACCCGTTACGAAACTAGACCTCTACCTACGCTTAGTTACTATGCATCGCGGCGTCAAGATATATTTGTGAGTGAGCGTTGAGGTGACCTTAAAACAAGTTACAGAATAGGGGGACTGATCACGGAGCTGCTAGACGCGATAAGCCAGCTGACGCTAAGTTACCCTCAAACATGAGGTCATGTCCTGGGTAGATTACATTATTTGCTCCGAATGTGCGGATTAAGTGGCCACTTTGAGTAATTCAATTGATGCCCTAACCTTTACGCTGTCAAGTTTCCCTTTGCAAAAACGAGTGCTTACGCCAGTAAGTGGGATTAGGTATCAGGTGCAAAACTTCCAAAACTTGGAAGTTTTGTATCTTGAGACCTAATCCCAATTCCAAATACAATTTTATTGTAAAGCCGCTTCTGCAGCGCCAAGTTTTTGTGGGCTTTTCTTACAATATTTTGCCAAAACTGACGGATAACCTGTTTGATGTTTAAAACATCGAAAACATTAGCTCAGCGGACGCGGCTTAAGTGACAGATTAAAAGTTTAGCACCTACCTTATTTAGTCTGCAATTTAACAAAATTTTATCATTTGCACATCCCACGGTGCACCGCGGTGTGGGACGGTTCGGTTATACGTAAAACACGGGAAAGTTGTCTATGCTGCTCTCAACATTTGACTGTAGGTAGTTAGGTACTTAAGTCTTTTCTCTGCAAGAGCGACAAATTACAGATACCATTATATTTCCAGAAATTGCTTTCTTTAATTACTGCGTCTTGGATCATATAGAGATTTAGGTTTGCGTCTATCCGTGGAAATAACTGTTAAGTGCTATAAAGCCTTTTTGCATGATCTCATAATGTGATAAGAGATTTTAATCTTACTGATTTTGAATGTAGGTTATTAGTACCTAAAAGGTACGGAACCCTTCGTTGTACGTGGCCGCACACTTGGCCGGTTTTTTATTAATTTTTACTTTACAATTATCATGCATCCGCTTTGGCCATAAATAATTGCATAGCTATTATAACGTATTAACACGTCCAGTGATAACAGTGATTGCAAATATAGAAGTATGATTTACGACCTTAAGCATAACTTTCCATTAATTAAGTTTTAATTAAATGTTCACATTAGTGGTATGCTTGAAAGTTAGGTAGGTATTAAATTATACGAGTTTGTTTTTGAGACTGACTTAACTTTGAGAAGCCATTCATCGCATTACGATAAAGTGAGTCGATAAATCCTCCATCATCCTTTATCGAGTGGTTTCAAATAGTCGAATAATACTTTATCTTCTTTTTATCGTTTAATAATTATAGACCCACAAAAGGTTTAATATTTTTAATAATAAGGAATAACGAGATAGGCACGGATTTTTTTATGTCACCTGCACTCCCAACCGTTTTTGGAAATAAAGGGCTGTTATTCGGATTCGGAACGCGCTAATGCGCATCACTCACCCATCACGCCTAACGAAACTAGACGTCTACCTACGCTTAGGCCCTGGTCTCCTATAAATCACGCCGTACGCTGCGTCACAATGCCTACTATGGAGATGTACTGTTGTTATCGTCGGCCACATCAGTACATCTCCATAGCATTGTGACGCAGCGTACGGCGTGATTTATAGGAGACCAGGGCCTACTACTACTACGAATCGCGGCGTCAAGATATATTTGTGGGTGAACGGTGCGGTGAGCTTAAAATAAAAAAACCGGACAAGTGCGAGTTCAACCCTCGTGGTGAGGGTTCCGTAAAATTCCTATTCTCTAAGCATTAGGCGCTCCATACAAAATACACAAAAATATACTTACTTCAAATCTGTTTTTGCTAAAATTATAAAAAATATATATCTGAGATGCTTACAACAACCTCTTTCATTTGATATGTCACACAATACAGTTTGCGAAACTTTTTTTTTTAATTTTCCAGTTTACCCTTCAAAAGTGGCCTCCTTGTTCAGAATTCATTAATTTACTTTACGCGTCCATCTTTGGGTCACCAATTTACATATGTGTACCAAATTTCAACTTAATCGGACCAGTAGTTTCGGAGCAAATCGGCTGTGACAGACGGACAGACAGACAACCGAGTGATTCTATAAGGGTTCCGTTCTTTCCTTTTGAGGTACCGGAACCCTAACAAGTTACAGAATAGCGGGGCAAGTGCGATTTTATTTAGGTATGCAGCAAAAGAGTGATATTTGATGTATGTAGGTTCAACGCTGTGGTATATGCACTTTTTTGTGATCCGAATAACTTGAAATTTGGCAAACATGTAGGTGTAGGTACAAAGATCTGATGACTCTAATATATTATAACTAGCGTCCGACCGAAACGTCTTTTTTTTGCTGAAACCGAAACCGAAGATTCGGCGTTGGCTCTAGTTTCAGCCGAAACCGAAAATTTTGTAGACTTGTTAAAATCGTTGAAAAATTACATTAAACCGCTTTTATACACATATTAACAATGTACCTAACACCGAAAACTCGTGAAGGTTGAATAAAATAAAACAAGGTTTACCACAAGTAAGACAAAATTTATTAAGCTAGCCGAACGCGAGCCGAAGTACCATTTCGTAAGTTTCGGCCCGGCCGAAATTAAGGTTCGGCCGTTTTTTGGCCGAAACAGAAACTACGGCTGAAACATGATTTTTGGCCTAAACTGGCCGAAACCGAAACCGAATCTTCGATCGGACACTAAGTATAACGCCCGTTAGCAAAGCTTACTACCCGGACGAGTGTCATGAAGTCATGATCTATGTTTGAGGCACTGGTCCCACCGCCGGCTACAGACTATAAGCTATCGGCGATTACTCGCCCAAGAAACGAACAAAAGATAATAGCTCAAGTGTAAATAAAGCTATAAACTATAAATATATAACTCTCTCTTTTATTTACACGAAAGCGATTATCTTTTGTTCGTTTCTTGAGCTAGAAAATAGCCGATGGCTCATAGCTTACTCGCTCGCGGTGGGACCAGTGCCTGATGTAGGTATCAACAATAGAAACCGAACGTTATGGTAAGATACAAACAAAACGTAGATTGATTTAGAGACGTTACACGAAGTGAGTACTCATAGGTACGCACGCGTACTCACGAACGTACCTAAAATTCTATCCAATTTAGGATCTTGTTCCCCAGACATACGTTCTAAAATGTATACATATTAATAGACGTTATTGTACAATATGGGCTTTATTCTGTAACGCTCGGGCGGTGGTGCGTGGCCATCTTGAGAGACTCAGCCTTCGGCCACTGCAGCCACAATTTCAAATTTTAATAAAATACTCTAATCATTTTAGTTGGATTTTTATATATTCGATTATTCAAAGCGTTTTCAGCCGCCGTTCTTCTTTCCTACCAAATATTGTCAGTGATATGTATTCTGGATGACGAAATCCATGTTATATTACACCTATAAATGACCTGTGGCCATTTATGGTGGAACACGTGTCTAAAGTTGTGCTATTCGCAGACGACACTTGACTTATTTTTAAAATTAACAGGTCATCTCCGACAGTAGCTAATATAAATAATTAATACTTCATGGACATATATAACATGCGCCGTTTCTCTCTGTGCGAATAATATCTCATCATAATTGAACATTGTAATTTTTTTAATTTAAACTTATTTGTTTTATTGTTTCATCACCTAACACGGAGAACTATCTCAAATTAATACGTCATGTGGCTGTTAGACGTTTCCGTTGTGTGCTAATTTTTTAAGTGAGTGCTTGCGTACGGCACCGGGGGGCTATCTCCATCTGCTCGTCGGAGCGTGCCTTACGTTCACTTTGCCTCGCGTCTAATACAACCCTGCGTTACAAACCTGCAAATAGGACAAAATAAATCATACTGCCTCAAATTCTTCACCAACTCGAGATTGGATTTCGAAATCAGCAGCGACCATCTCGTTAATTGAACCATATAACCCGGAGGATGTCATTCGAAAAGAAACCATAAAGCCTCATTTTGCGATACCACACTAGTAAATAGCCTGAAAAGTTGAGCGGCACATAGTCCAATTAATCTTTCGCCCATCATTAATTTCGACCGTCGCTCACCATTCTTGCACCTTGCACCATTAGAAATCATTGTAGGTACACATTACACAGAAACCGCGGATCCAGCCACTTTTCGTAGAGCCTAGATTCGGTCATATCAAAGATTAAAAAAGTGATAATTTTTGCTCTACTATTTACTATACCTGAGTTCGACGTAGCTCTACATACAAGAAGCGTAACTATGGATAATATATAATGGGCGGCCGATGGGTGCAATATAGTGAAGTAAGCATAAGATGGGGATAAGACTTTTGTTAAATTTCGAGTACTATTTATGATTACCAAATTACCACTTTACGAATATGCACCTCTTACATCTGAAGATTTAGAGAGGTCATTTTCCCTGTATAAGTGGATAGTGCACTATAAAAGCAATGGACTGAAAATATTTTACTTCAACAATAAAATTCTATAACTTATTTGCAATTATGTTACCGACGACGACCGGTTAGCCTAATGGGTAGTGACGCTGCCTACCCCGGGTTCGAATCCCGGTAAGAGCAAATATTTGTGTGATGACTGATGAGCATGAATATTTGTTTCTGAGTCTTGGATGTTTTCTATGTATTTAAGTATTTATATCTCTTATATATATCGTCGTCTAGTACCTATAACACAAGTGTTGGGAAATGATTAAAAACATTTTTTTTAATCCTCATTCTTGAGAACAATATTTTATCATATTAAAGTTTAATTGATTCAACCATATGTAATAAAAACCACTTATCCTAATTCTACTTTTAATTGCATATTCAAAATATAATTCTAATTGCATATTTTATAAATAAAATATTCAATGTATAATATAAAATTCATAATCTGTCGAATTATCTATGCACAATTTTCATATGGCAATGTTTAACATTCAAAATTGACTTACGTTAATATTACCGTTATTCAGCGATTCCCAGCGACTGCAAAACATCTCACTTTTCTATATTTTTATATTTTGGATTATACCAGCCCTAATTGTACAGTCCTTTTTTATTTAACACCTACGTACCTGCGAAGATTTTACACAAGCCTTATTGAGCTTACGATAGGCATAGTTCGATTAGTGTTAGAATGTCCCCTAATATTTATTTATTTATTTATGTTGTCTTTTTAAATCAATTGTATAGTCATATCCGTATTACGTATATCGTTCGACATTATTTTGACGTACTTTGCATCCGTGTCCGTCAGCCGCCCATTAATTAATAATATTTATTATTATAGTCGTGTTACAGTTGTTTTATGTAATAATTGACATTTTCATAATTAAAAAGACTGTAATAAAATTAATAAATTCATGTTAATAAAAAAAAAGAATGTTCTGCATCTTAATTTTAATACAATTTCAATTTGCATGGCTTTTTAAAGTCTTAATGTGTATGGCTCTATAATTTATCATGTAACACCATTTGTATACCACATTTCATAGCAAATAAATATTTCTATTACATTTTTTAACCCCCGACGCAAAAAGAGGCGTGTTATAAGTTTGACGTGTCTGTGTGTCTGGCATGCATCGTAGCTCCTAAACGAATGAATCGATTTTAATGCAGTTCTTTTTTCCAAAAGCTGACGTGATCGACATGGTTCTTAGCTACGTTTCAACAAAATCGGTTCAGTTGTTTTTGAGATATTGAACTTTGAAATGAAAAAATAGGGGGTTTTTCAACTTTTCTAAGTTTTAGTTATGTCCTGATGCATATTGGTCGTTTTGAAATGGTCCTTTTGCTTGTTGCAATTGTCCTTGTATGTGTAAATTGTGAATAAAATAATTGTGACAAATGAACAGTAGGTAGGACGAAACAGTTAACTGTACATTTTTTAACCTTATTGCAACGAGATAAGTTCTATCAATGGTCAGTGCAGCTGTTGCTGTTTCATGTACCACGATGTGGTTACCGACGTAGGTACTGGGTGGTCGAGATTTAAAGGTTTAATCCTTGAAATTTGAATGGAAGACGAGCTAACGCAATTATTTGATGGTATCAACGTATTAATTAGTGAGATATTTACAAGGGAAGGATGCCACCTTCGTCATTTGACTTATGGCTTCCGCGCATTGTACGAAATAGTCAATACAGTGAAGAAGAAGTTTTATTACTAATCTAACACTTTCCGCATTGTTTTATATTTTAAGTGGCTTCTGGAAAGTCTTTTTGGGTTATATTAAATGAAAAACAAAATTAGGTCCTCGGTTCAGTGCCTTCACTGCAGAATATTCTAAAAAATGTATTCGCCCTACAAGCTCCTAGAGTATTTTCCAAATTTGGTAAGCAATTCGGGGATTATATTAGGATATCCCTTAGAACATACATAACTGGAGTAGCCGTTCAGTAACTTACCCCTCTGTACAAAACCTTGCACAATGTACAAAATCTCATACAAATACAATTTCACAATCGATTAATGGTCATTCACAAAATCATAAAAATGCCCGCATGTTGCTGTAAGCACTTGATATTATGAACGTTCAACCACTTCAAGCTTTCAATATACTATAGAATTTTAATATCCTATTAAGATGCTCCCCCCCCGCCCCCGCAAAATTCGGCAGACAAATGTCCGACAAAGGCTCTTCAGTCATGTATGCTCTAAGGGATATCCACTTATAATGTGATACTAAAACAAGGTTACAAACCTCAAGGGTTGCACTATAAATGAGGCAACAACTCATTTTACTAATCATCTCCTTTGTTCAAATTACGCCAAGACAGAAGCTATTTTAGATAATGCAATACACAATTCTAAAAAATAAATAAAAATAAATATATACTTAATAAAATGTAACTTGTTCCTCGCGATACCGGCGAAGCCTAGTGCTAGGATCTCTGAAAATTATTGATATCGAAACTGTGCCAAATAAAACCTTTATTATTATTATTAAACTGATTCAACGGCATCAACCGATAGACAGGAAAGTACAATAGTATTTCGAAAGGGAAAATGCAAAGCCACGTAACGAGCCAAAGATCCATAGCTAAGTGGTATTGCATAGATTTATTAAGAGATAACTTGAACAACAATATGTGGGTACCTATGTAATGGTGGAGGCATAACGTTTTCTTGCTAAACGCGTGGTCAGTGGGGCGGCTCGGCCTGCCTCCGCGGTCAGTCTAGGCGCAACACTGCTATAGCCAGCACTCAAACTTAACGTTAATTTAAAAATGAAAAATGCAACTAGTGATGTTACCGATGATTATCGATTCGACGATCACCTGCAACGATTTATCGGTGGCGAAAGCGGACAAGTGTTGATAGCATAAGTGATTGATTGCATCTGGTGCAGTGCAACAGAGGGTTGCTTCCAAAGAGTACGGTAGTGTGTTGTTTATAATTTCGTTTCTATCTACGTTCCCGGTAAAATAAGATTGGGTGAGTTTGTTGCTTCAAAAGCTTCAAGTAATTGTCAATGGTATCTATTGTTTGTTTCGTGTTTGGATACTTGTGAAGATTAAAACTGTGTTAATAAATGACTGATGAGTGAGCATAATTATGATATTGCTGAATCATATTCTTTCGATTCTTGTAAACAACATCTCCACACATTATTTTTACGAAACTTAGTCGCTTATAAATAAATTTACTAACATCGATATTTCGGGCGTGTTTCCTTGGGCGCGGGAAGACTATCCACATATTTTTACGTAAATTTCTTTTTACTTACTGTTGGCATACGCACAACTATGTAAATCTTGCAATTAATTAAATATCTATAACACCCAAGAAATAAAAAATAACAAGGCAATTAAAATATGACTTTCATAAATAAAGGCAAACTTTTAATTTCGCCTGTCACGGCCGGTGGGCTTGTGGGTCGCGATTAACATACGAGTGAGATATGTTACCGTCTCGCGACGTGAAACTTCTAAACAAAACCTATTGTGTTAAAAACTTATGCAACACAAACATAACTACTTAGATAAAACCTAACTCTGCAATCGCTTTTGTACTGTACAGTACACATACTGGGAGTGACTCCTTAGGATTAAAACTGAGGAGTCAATTGGTCTTCAAATCCTATTGGTCCCAATGTTGGTATATCGTCGTTAATTCGATGAAAGCATTATTTGATGATGTTCACATAGCCATGGCGTACTCGTACCTAGCTTAATGTAACTACCTACTACTAGTACCTACTATGTAAGTATGCTTATTAGCAGATTACCGAGCAGTAGGTATGCAACAGCACCTTTCTTATTATGTTTTTATATAAGTTTGTTTAATTAAGTGATTTGTACGACAGGAGTTATAGCAATCAGTCGTTAGGTTAGGTAGTTTGATTATCAGACGGCGTTAAATCATCTTGGAACAAAAAACAACTCTGACACTTAAATATTGCGCATTTTACAACAATTCAAACTATTCCCGTCTGCCCAGCAAGGCAAGCAGGAAGGTTTTCCTTCAATACCCTACACTTGTATTTAAAACGATAACAATCTTATTTTAGATGGATATCGATATTTGCATCACTGCCGGCTTTCAAGAGCGTGTATGCATCGCAACAATTATTTCAAAACAGAAGTTCAACGAACCCATTCTCTTACATGCAAATCTAGACAAACTTCGTACAGAGTAGGTACTATTGCGGTATTTTTCTTGTCGTTCACGATACTTCTTGAATTTTTTGGATGAATATAATAATTATTTATACCGTACGACTATAACCTTGGGATTAAAAAGTTCTTCACAAACTAGGTAACTAGGTCACTATTTTATGGGAATGGTCAAAGAATAAAATTGAGATTAAACCTGCATTTCCTCTACCTGAAACTGAAAGAGCGAGCTCAGAGAACTGGAGGAACTGTTGTTTGTTAAATGTTATATTTGTGGTAACACTACTTTCATTTAAAATAACTGCTCGAGTAATTCAACCTACGTTCCTACTTAGTACCTAGTTAAAAATATGTCCGATTTCTTTTTTGATAATGATAACTCTAGAACGACAGAAAAGTTGGACTTCTTTCGGCGAACGATCCATTTAAATCGGGTCGAAGTAGTCTTACCTCTATTTATTGCTTGAAATAAACGTTTAATATTACCTGTTCCAGGTTAGAAGATCTCCAAGTGAGCGACAACGAGCTGCAGTCTGTGGACTGCGTCCTCCGCCTGCCTCGACTGCGCAACCTGGTTGCAGCAAGAAATCTTATTACTCATTTCGGGGTAAGCATAACAATAAGCGAAACCTACTTGTTAAATTATTAGCAAAGGGCCTTTGTCTTATGATGACACAGGTTAGCAATTATGCGTCTATTTTTTTAGAGAGCTGGGACACAATTTTAGTGACTTTCGGGGCGATTATCTCCGACTCTATTGCTGTGAAACCTGATATTTATTTTGAAAGGCCTATCGATTGATGCACGCCCACGTTTTTTTGAAATGAAAAAAAATTAATGACTTTCAGTTTTATGTATTATGGAGTGCACCCCTAAAATATTTTTTTTAGATATTTAATTACAAACTATATAGCGGCTAACAAAATACACCTATCCTCAAAATTTTATTAAAATACACCTTATAGTTTTCGAGTAAAATGCCTGTGACATACGGACGGACACACAGACAGACAGACATGACGAATCCATAAGGGTTCTGTTTTTTGCCATTTGGCTACGGAACCTTAAAAAGATGGGCTCTACTTTGAATACATAAGTATTAAGAAATTTCGAAATAAATAAAACCAGTTTCATTCAACTCGCCTACAATTTTTCAGAAAAACGACAACAGCGCACGTATGGCTCCTGATGATGAAAATGAGTCCCACTCCCCGCTTACCAGCGTGGATCTCCGTAACAACAAATTGAAGGGGAGCATCATACTCGGGAACTATGAAGTAAGATAATTTTCACCTTAGGTAGGAGCTGCTGACAACTCGAACAAGCATATTTTGCTCACTCCGTGAGTCAAAGCAGCTTTTTAATTTTGATGTCGAGCACTGACATTTCATAGTGTGGGGTCTATTACAAATTCAGAATACTTGAACTTGATGAGCTCTGTCCCTTTCATTTCATTACGAAAAAGGAATATGACAGGAATCGGTCGATTCATACTTCGACATTCGAATTTCAAAGTAGACCCCCAAAAACAGCGTGAAGCAAGTACCACGTTCAAAAACACACTTTATAAATTTAAATTTCCAAAAAATGGATACGAAGGATGTTTTAAATTGAAGAAAAAAAACAGGAAAAATCTCAGAATAAAGCCCGTTTTGCTTAAATAGGTAAACATGAATTTTCATAGGTACGCTGACCAATTATGATTCTAGTCTATAATCTTAATTTTTAAGAACGTATACCTCAGATGCAGTTTCCAAACGCACGCGCAGCGGCCCGCCCCTTTAAAAAAATCGCGCACTGTTAAATTGTTTTACATTTTATTAGGTATATTATTCTTCATTCTTGCGCTATTTATATAAGTTTTAAATATAAAGCGACTAAAGAAAGAAGAAAGAAAGAAAGAAGACATTTGTTTACTACACAAAAGACACACAGAGACAAAAGAGTAGACATACAATACAACTGACACATATTGTGTGTCTTCGCGGCAGTAAATCGTTAGCGACTAGGATAAATGTATTATCTATCTAACTAGGAAATATAGTGAAATTAGTGAAGAAGGCAGTATTAAAATAACAATACGGCTAGTATTTGGTGTGCACGCCAGACACGCGTAATAAGCGAAACAGACGTTAGTTTTAAATATTTCTAAATAGCTCGAAAATATGAGTGACAGTAGTATATTAACAATAATACGGTTAGCTTTTAGTGTTGTGTTACACGCGAGACTCGTGTAGAATGTGCTCTGGTCTGTCGCGCCTTGTCTCGTCCCGCGCTCTTGCGTGCATCTAGTACCTACTAGCTGCGCTGAGGAGTTAAAACAAGCAGTAACGAACGCCGAATCATGTTTTCTTCCTGAACACACGACGAATAGGTAGGTACCTACGTAAAAGCCTATGAGTGCTATAGTTTTTATTGTGAATAAGTTTTCACTACTGAGGTGAAAAGTTGTATATGTATTACTCGAGAGCAAAGTACCTATTTGCGTCAAGTGCTTTTGAATCCTTCAGCGAAGGATTCAATTTTAAAATCTTTCGCTTCCTCGGGACTCGAAATCAGCACTCGCAGCAAACTTTGAAACAGCAGAAACTTTGCTCTCTTGTTGCACAAATAACTATTATTGCTGTACCACCCGAACCGCTCTGCATGGTTATTACAAGGCGGCCCGAGAGCTGTGTCGCGGCGACATAAATGCATCTAATTCTATAAGCATTCTAATTAGAAAGAGACGGACAGTCTGTCTCGCCGCGACACAGCACGCCGTCCGTCCTGTGATAGCCGTGCTGCCCTGCTAGCATAAGTTGACTCTCGACTCTATTCGCGCGCGAGATAGACTGTCTGTCACATTCTGATTAATGCTGTCAAAAAGTGACGGATAGTCTATCACGCGCGCGAGTAGAGTAGAGAGTCAAGTTATGCTACAAGGCAGGACTAGGCCTTTTCAAACGGAGTTCACACATTTCAAAATGCATCCACAGGCAGTGGATTCGTACCCATTTTTATCCATTCATTTCCATACTAGATCGAATACTTTTTAACATGTTTTTTAAATATCTTTATTTTGATCGCTATACCACGGATATTATAATATAGATATATCAAAAACCCGAAGTATGAGTCGAGTCAAGCACAAGGAACTTGTGAAGGAAGGTGTTTTCTCTCCGTACCAAAACAACGTATAGATAGACAACGCATAGAGGGTAGTTTCACGGTGATAACTCTAAAACTTTTTAAAACATCGTGTTCAAAACAGAGAGTAGGTATTTTTTTTAAATGTATTTGCTCATTTACAAATTGAGAAAATGAAATGTTGTTGTTATCGTCCCAGCATCTAGTATGTCTGGACGTGTCCAACAACTCGATCGAGGTACTGGTGGTGTCGGCGCTGCGCGGCCTCCGCGAGCTGCTCGCGTCGCACAACGCGTTGCGGCACCTGGCTCTGCACGGCGGGTGTCTGCGGACTTTGCGGGCGCCGCACAACCGTAAGTCATTTGTATATTACCTACATAGCTGCCCACACCACCGCTCGTGTATTAATAGATCTCAGGTGGCGCCCTGGAATAAAATATCCTGCCCAAGCGACTTCTAGTAATCGCGAAACATAAAAAAAAAATCTCCGAGGAATTCCTTGGTTGAGAACCTCCTCCTTTTTTGAAGTCGGTCATAAATCGACAATAAACGATGACGTAATATATGGACAAGCCCTTGCATACATACTTACAAAGCTACAATCTTACACACTTGTTCTCTTCAGAATATTCTATATGTTTAAGTATTTGATTGGAGAACATTTATTTACACATTGGAGTACCTACTTACAAATAACCAATGAAAGGAACGAACAGAACTACAAATGCGAACAAATAAGAAAATAATCATAAACCGAGACTTCGTTAGAACTATTATATAATCTGTGCCGAGACTAACGGCTAAAACTGTAACCCGACTACGGAAAAGTAACTGACAAAAATGTTTTTTTTTTTCATACAAAAGGTAGCATAATGTCACCCAGGGAGAGAATTTTGGAATCGTTTGACACCTCATTTATCAAAATCGGATCAGTAGCTTAGCCGCTACGGTGGAACACACGTACCTAAATACAAACATAGACTGCTAAAAAGTTATCCCTTCCTTTCGGTTCTGCCTTAGATAGTCGGGCTTGAAAGAAAAAGATCAAAATAAAATAATTTAAATTATACACGCTCATTTAAAATACCGCTCCACCTATTTTGATTTTGTAACACAAAGTTACTTACTAAATGCATCAATTGGTTTGAAATTGTTGACGGATATTGGTATAAAAACAGATAATTAACATTGCAAAGTGGTAACGCAATTAAGTACCAACGGCAAATAAATGTTAATTAATGCATTCAATATGCCTTTTATTAATACAATGAACCAGGTTGGGCTTGTTTGTTTAACCACGTAGTTAAGTAAGATACTAATGTTACCATTGATTCTTTTCAGAACTGGAAACTTTGACGACCACAGTACCACCGATAAACTTGGTGGAACTAGATGTGACGAACAACAAACTGAAGTCCTTACCGCAATGGTTAAGTGGCTGTTCCGATTTAACCACACTTCACGCCAACAACAACCAGATAATGTCTTTGCCAGAACACCTGTTCTGTAGTGAATTATCAAGCTTACGGAGTCTCCACTTGGCTCACAATAAAATCTCAAACATCCCATCAATGCCAAGACTGAGAGCACCTTTAAAGTACTTCCTTCTGCATGACAACTGTATACAATCGCTCCCGGAAAACTTCTTCTCCGTTTGTGATAGACTGTGTGTTCTGAATCTTTCTAATAATAGGCTTAACCGCTTACCACCCGCTAGAGGCCCATCGTCACACTGTCTCGAACGTCTCTACTTAACAGCAAACTGTTTGACGGATGATGTAGCAGAAGTAGTTATTGCTTTTCGAGGGTTGAGGATATTGCATCTTGCATATAATTGTTTAACAGTTCTCCCCGAGAGTTGCATAAACTTTTGGCCAGACATTGAAGAACTGGTACTCTCGGGGAATGGGTTTACTAGACTGCCAGAAAACCTCCCACAACTGAACCATATAAAGTCAGTCAGAGCACATTCCAACAGACTACGCTCAGTACCAATGTTTGCTTGTAGTCCCTCTGTGAAAATTCTCGATTTTGCGCATAACGAGTTAGACAGTATAGACTTACGACTTCTTGCCCCAAAACAACTCAAGTTTCTCGACATATCGTGTAATAAAAAATTACAAGTAGATCCTTCACAGTTTAATGCGTACAGATGTCAAAGACCTTTGAGTTTAGTGGACGTTACCGGGCAACAGTCGGTGGCGTGGCCTCACAAGAATAACTATCATGAGGAGTTAAACGGCTTGGCCCCTTGGACTACTGGATTTTCAGAATGTCCCAACAAATCTCTACAATTATGCTGTGCGCAAATAAGGTTACCATCATTTTGTAATAAGGAAGGTTTCTTCGCGGTAATTGACGGTGAGACTGACATAGAAGTTCCAAAAATATTGCAGTTAAGTTTACCAGGACTTCTTTTGGAAGAAAGATCAATAAAAGAAACCGTAAATGAATACATGAAGTATGTGGTTCTTTCTGCACATAGAGAATTAAAAGAAAAAGGACAAAGAAAAGGGGCTAGCCTGATAATGTGCCACTTATCACCAATAAACTCACCAGACAATGGATTTGGACACACACCTAAAAGATACAGCATGAGACTAGCTAATGTCGGTGACACTAGAGCTGTTTTGAGTAGACGTAATGGTCCACTAAGTCTCGGTATCGAAAATAATAAACGTTTGGGATATTCGACTCGATACCCTAACACAATACCAGACCCCGATGTAATTCAAACTATCATAAAGGAAGATGACGAATTCTTGTTATTAGGCAATGGAAACTTCTGGAATGCTATCAGTGTAGAAACCGCCGTATCTGAAGTAAGAGCTGAACGTAATCCAGTTCTTGCTGCGAAAAGATTACAAGACTTGGTTCAAAGTTACGGAATAGAAGAATGTATATCTGTACTTATTATACGATTTGATTCATGTAAATCAGATGTCGACATGCTAATGAGAGAATTAAGACAAACCATAACTACTAATAAATCCGTTTGTAAACCAGATTGTTGTTGTTCACGCTTGGACGCATGTTGCCACTCTGCTACGCCTCCCAAACCGTGTAGTGATCGCTCATCTCCGAGCGGGCAAAGTGATCGTCCTCCAAGTGAAGCTGTGAGCCACCAACACTACGCCAGTGTGCGCTCGTCGCAGACGAGGGCTTCAGAGAGGAGAAGTTGCCGTGGCGGGGTTGCTCGAGCTATTCGCGTCCGGGTCGAGGAAGACAAAGAAGACGACCAACGAATCGATGAATCCACTAATCCGGAAGAGAATTTTAAATGTTGGGAGTATATGTTAGAACAAAACACTCAAATGCTTTTTGATAAGGAACTGGATAATCTCTCAAAGGGAATAAAGTCCAATGTAAGTAGCTTAAGGAATTTGAAAGGGCTGTCTGGTAGCAGCCCGCAGTTGCATTTGACAGGAAAACAATCAAAGGGTGTTCCATTTTTGTCAAAACATTTTGGCAGCGCACGATCTTTCGGTACTGCTTTAAAACCAGATCTTCGGTTTGGTTCTGGAAGATTGCCAAACGGAGGCCCTAATGCTGCTTACTTCGGATCCTTGCAGCGCCTGATGCCATACCACATGGAGTATGATTTTGCTGTGATACAGGAAAAAACCACACAATCCCAAGACTCGCTCGACCTCGAAGGTCGCATGCAGCAATACTGGGGTGTGGCTACTACGGAACTGTGAGTTGAGTAAACCTTGTAAATAAAACTTCCTGAGTATATAGTATGTAGGTATAATTCATGTATCATATTAATTTATACCATTGATTTGTCGACTAGAATTTACTTTGCACAAAGTATTATATCACTATAGACTTATCCTTAATTGTGAGCTATATAAACACTTATTCACTCATTATATTAGTATGTACAATATGTTATATAGTTTGTCGAACATTGAATCAAGCTATAAGTAATTGATAATAAAATTACTTAAGTGTATCGACGTCTTTCATTAGAAATTTATATTTTACATATCATAACAACTTAAAAATAATTGAATCCTAATAATTTATTTACAGAGTACCTTGCTACTATTAAGGCGATTCAAAAATACTCAATTGTGCTCGAGGTTCATACACAATACATTCCATCCACACCACAACAATCAAAAATCGTGTGCGTCTCACACATAGTGGTGCTTCATCCATAATTTTACTGCGAATCCGTGAAAATCCGGTCTTCAGCATGATTTACATTTTTCATTTATATTTACAGTGTCCTTAACAGATACCTATAGTTTTTAATCGGCGTACGTGGCATCCGTCATAGAGCGGGGCCTGCACTGTTGAGACTCAATTCCAGTTAACCTTACAACTTAATGGCATACTCGTCCATTCGGTGCGATCACAGCTCCCGTTTGACGACGAGCTCGAGTGGCTGCGCGAACGCGAGCGCGGGGTGCGGCGCGGGGAGCGGCGGGGGCGCGGGCTGCGCGTGCGCCGGCGGCGGCCGCCGCTAGGGGAAGCCCCTGGAAATAAACACGATTCGTGTTAATGGAGCAGCTACGCTACGCTACGCCAGATAATCGTTTTTACATCGTTAAGGCTCTGAAACGAACTACGAATTAGTTCATCATCATCAATAATCTGAACGTTGGAATTTCTTGTAGATGAGCGTTTATCAAAATAAGTGTACATGAACTTATGTTCACAGAATTCAATTTTTTCGGGTGCTTCTTACTCAGAATCGTTGATACTATCAATCCTTATACAAGAAAAAGATTGTCCCAGATTTTACTATGCAATATTTTACTTCCAGTGCGTCACGCGCCGATATGTCGATCCGGAATGGAATATTTGGGACACTTTTTTTCTTATGACGTATGACGATCGTAAGTATTAACGATTCTGAGTATCAAGTACCATATCGAAAAATATGGTACTCGTAATTGAAAAAAAAAGTTATGTACACTTTTTTTGGAAATTGCCCAGATCTATGTAAAAATAACCTGAAATGAGATTTCTTCAACCGAAAATTTGCTTAACCACAAAAAAGCGCTGATTTTCAGACTGGTCCCACAAGTGGTATTTACACGGTTATTTAAGAAAAAGATGGTATTTCATTTATCTTAAATCTGCACGTCGATCACGTAACGCATTGTAAGGGAAAATGACAGTTGAGTTGAGTTGTCCTAAGTTGTTCCTAACGTGCGTTCGAAACGTTACGTGACCACCCCTCTGCACTTTTGATACCTACACCTATTCCGAAATAATTGTTTGTTTTGACAGGTACGAGTACCTATGACTTCTTACTTCGCACGTTGAATGAGCACTGCATATCGAGCTAACACTAGCGAGCAAAATGTTGGGCGCTGCTACAGTATTTTTTGGCCGGTACCCTACGCACATTGATTAGTAGACTAGTGCGAGTTCATACAAACACGTACTTGCAACAGTTGCAACATTAGCACATTTAGCACACTAAGTATACCTACGTGTCGAATTGTTATTCAACACACATAATTTTGAAACCCGAATTCAGAACTTAACTGAATTCGCACTTTATCAAATGCGTAGGCTAAATCCAACAGTTTCTCCTTGTGCTAAATAAGTAACTGAATTCTGCGAAACATAGAATGTATCGTGATTTCGGCGAAAGTCGTTATCCTTGTCAATATTATCGCCTTGAACGCTTATCTACGGTAGTTCTACTGTACTTGAGTATATTTATGACGCAGACAGCTAAAAAAAGGTCTCCTTTTGTTTATTGTATGTATACTAACTGTCAATGCGGCTCCGCCTACGCATTACAAGAACACACCCGCGGGATAAGATAAAGCCTATGCCCATCCGAATGGTGATAAGGTAAGAAGTATTACTCCGCTATCGCTAGTACAGTTCAGTATAGTAGTAGTAGTTGGAGGCTGTAGGCTTTCCATAAAGGGCGGAGTCGCGCGGTTAGCTGATTATCTAACTAAGAGAATGTTATGATGATGATGATGATGATGATGATGTCCCAGACGTATTCGTCGACGGCGACATCCTGACAAAAATTATTAACTAAGGTTGGGAAACTTTACTTGCATGGGCTCGAGGGTGACTTGCAAAACCAAATTTGGTTTTGAACGTACGACCGCAAGAGACACAGTGAAGCTGTCCACTAGAGTTATAAGTACAGTGGTAGGAGGGCTTGGGCCGAGTTTTACGGAACTGGCGTTTGGCGGCCAGATCTTCGTGATGGAAGAGAATGTCATACACAGTAGGTAACGTTCTTATTTATAAGTTTCCAATAAACCTCGTTGCTAATTAGTGATAAATTCGTTGGTCTCTCTATATCCATCACTTTGACATTTATGTTAAAGAGACAAAACTCATTTTTCACACCTGCTATTCAGAAAAGAGACATTGTTGACGAATGAAAGATCAAAGTTGTACTTTTCTTTCCTTATATTCCCTGTACAATTAAAATTTTCCTAATTAAAGGTGTGAAAAGCCACTCGGTAGCAATATTATTTCCGTCTTGAGCGTAAACACTTGATTCCCTCATTACGCTTAAGATACCAACCTCGCCGTAAATATTTGTATTTTTGCTCCCTTGAGACACAATCTAATATTAACTCTTGGAAGTTCGTTATGAGTTACCTGGGGGAATAGTGGTGCGGCTCGCCAAGCCAAGAGTCTGGGGATGGCGGGAAGTCCGGGTAGGCCCCCGCGGCGGGCGACGAGGAGCTGCTGAGGTCCGACGCGCCGCCTGCACCCGCGCCGATTACCGCACCGCTCATGGCTTGACCTGTAATATGAGCATACATTAATATCTTAAAACATTCAGACAGAGACAGAATAATATATGTAGTATATACATTATCGTGAAATCGTTAGGTATTTACGAAAACAGATAACTTACTGTAGCTCAATAAGTCGGGGCAATAAATTGGTATAGCAGTCAAAATAGTTTTATGCTAAACTAGTTGACAGCGCGGCGGAACCCAGCCAAACCGCGGATGCAGCCAAACATAGCTTATGTCCATCCTGAAGGTCCATTCTATATACATATGTCGGTGAAAGAGTTTTTGAAATCGAATGAGTGGTACAAAACTACAACCTCACATACTTTTCTTCTTTATAATATTAGTACCTTTAGAAGCACAGACAACACGTGGACAACACAACACCTTACCCGATAAGATTTATTTCGAAACAACAACAACAACAGAAACAATTTACAAAATTCTTAGATCTAAAAATATATTGTGGTAGTTGTCTCAAAAAAGGATCCCACTCAGCAGGGGTCGAGGCAGATGGGCCACGACGCTGATTTTCAGTGGGTCCTGTAATGAGTACCTAACCTAAAACTAAAACTAAGGAATCGCATTTAGTGAACATGCTTACATCTATATTTAATTGCTAAGATTGTACAGATTAAAATATTTATTTGATATCACTCGCTATAGTGCTTACCACGTCTACTAAGTTAAGCAGGATGCGGGTGTGCGTCTTCCAGGATATACAAGCGGGTGAACATTCATCAACGCATTCACTGCCACCGACGCATATATGCGTCACCGTAACTTTCACGCACAGACGCGTTCATAATATTTAGTGACTTTCACCCTGTGCCTTCGACGCGTATATGAGTCATGAATGTTGAAATGTTCTACTTATGTCTAATATTTTCATTAGTTATGTACCAATGAATTATATTGTAAAAATAAAAATAAATAAGTTAGATTTTTTAAATTCAGTTATCCTAGAATATTGGAATATATATTGTATTTTTTTTGGTGTAAGTATCCCAATTTCAATAGTGTTTTGTTAGTCGATTTAGTTGTATTCGACTTAGTTCAATTTTAGTTGTATATGAAGCACAATTAGAATCTATATTAAAGGTTCAATGTGATTAAAGAGTATAAAATATTAATTATCATGTTTTATTCCTTTTGTTACTAGTTCCAATGCGAACAAACCAATGTCAAATTAGTATGAACTCATATGTGCGTCGGAGGCACTGGGTAATAGTCTGTTGAAATCACATATGCGTTTGGGGCACACAGCAAAGTACGGCACCTGGTGAATGTCCAGGAAAAGAGGGTGGCAGTGAATGCGTTAACATTACTATACTTTGGTGGCATTATTTTACCTCCTGCACTGATACATGATCACTTACCAATGTTAGTATAAACTAGATGATCAGGTGGGTAGTGGTAATGTGGATGCGGGGGCGAGTGCGCGCGCAGATACGGCGGCGTGGCGGCGTAGCGCGCGCCGCCCGTCGCGCCCGCGCCGCCGCCGCCCGCCGGCGAGCCCTCGTCGCCGCCCAGCGCGACTGTGCTGTAGCTGTCGTTGCTCAGATCTGTGGAATCACCCTCAGCTCAGAGCGTCTGCTAGACGGTCGCCAAAAAGCCCCTCCGACCGAGCGCGACCTTGGTCGGCACCGACCGTTGTAGTATGAAATTTTGCTGCAAACAACTGTCTACACTGCCGTGCCGACCAAGGCTTGTTGGCGACCGTCTAGCAGACGCTTAAAGTGGGTGATCGACGTACGAGCCGTTATACCGCGGTTTTACAACGACGGTTTTACTCGCGGCTCGTTGGTGCTGATCGACTAGCGAGCAAAACAGTCGTGTGACCGCGGTCGGTTCGTAACGTCAACACTCCAATATGTCGTGTACAAAGTATGAAATTTTGTGATACTTCGCTATAGCATGCAACGAAATTAGAGAATAAAACCGACCACGCAAAACGAAGGGTTCCGTGCCTATTAAAAGGTCGTATCCTCACAGAAATCTTATGGCACTTACATCCTTTTCTATATGGAAGGCAGTTTTTCAGCAATATCTCAAAAACTTTTGAACTGATTTTGTTGTCTTGCATGACATGTATGGAGTACGCACCGAAAAAATAAAATTTTTAGTCATTTCATTACAGAACTATGTAGCGGCTAACAGATACACCTATCCTCCAAATTTTATTCGAATACACCTTATAGTTTGACATACGGACAGACGGACCGAGACGAACCGTTACAGTCGAGTTCTACAACATGTTTGAAAATTATATATACACAGTCTATATTGTTGGTGACATAAGATGCATGTGTAGATATTTTTAGATTTGTAATGGTTGTGTGTATAGATATTGGAGAACACGACTGTAGATAGTACTTAATAACCGACATGTCCTTTATGTCACTATACTTAGTTAGGAACCCTTTCCCTAAATCGGGATGGCGTACCCAATAAAAAGGTCCCTTGTTGGTTTGCATGCATCGTTTGCATGGGGCCTGTATACTGTGTAATAAGTATTAATATTAATATACTTTATGAAAATTATAAAAGCGATAGCTTTTTAGGTCAACTACATATTAGGCACGTATAGATTCTTCATGAAAGTTAATGACCGAAATTCGATTTTGAATTTGTACTTCATATTATCCGACTTATACTTTACATGAATAACTGTGTTTACCATGATGGCTGAAGGAATCCAGGTCTATCTTCAGCTCATCCTTGTCCAACAGCCGCTCGTGCCGCGGAGAGCCGCTACCGCCACCTTTCATCGATCTGAAGTACTGCGACCAGCGCGTGCGACCCGCATCCTTCTTCAAACGCTTCTCTTTCGCTCGCCTGCAATTAACAGTAATTTCATTAATTTGAATCATTTCGTATAGTAATAATGTCGATTGTCAATTTAATTGACTAATTAAGAGCGCCTTATTAGAATAAAATCCGAGAGAAAGATAACATGCGATACTTTGGAACATCTAATACTCGTAACTAGGGCATGAATTCCGGAATCTCGGAATTGGTACACTCGAGATATCGGAAATTCTGGAACTGAATTTTATGTATTTCCAGAGTTTTATGACCGTTATTATTTTTAGTTTACCATAAAACTAGATAGTTAAATGGGAATTATCATATGTCAGGCTAGCTCAGGTATCAGTTTGTATTTTTAAGCATTGATTTTGCTCGCAAATTGCCTGACTCTTGAAATTGATGAGAACCAAGTTTCAATTACTTATTACTTAATATTATAGTTAAAAGTTACTTAAATAAGTTAGTTAAATAGTTACATTAGATGACGCTGTATCCACAAACTTGGTATATAAGTGTGGGGTCAGGCTGGGGAAGCTGAATTTTAGTGCTGTGAAAGTATTACAAGAATATTGGTTGCCTTTTTTTGAAGTTAAATATTTTACATTAGTTTCTGACTAAAGAAACCTATGACCGGGGGGCCTATGAACATCCTCTCTAAGTTAACACAAAAGTGATTTAAGCATTTACATTGCGGTTCTAAAATAATAAATTATTTATCAAGACATTTCTTTCGCCGAATTTTAGCCGCTTATTAGATTCTATTTTAGATGCCTCGGTGACTTTATGGGGTTACAATGGTTTGACCGTGTCAGTAACACGGAAGTTCTCAGGCGAGCTAATGTCACTGGTATACCTATCTAATGAGGCGAAAGATGCGTTGGTGCAGTCGTGGACATGTCTCCCGCGTTCGATGCCAGGGTAGCTGAGCGTATCATATACTGCGAACTACAGAATCACAAGAGAAAACAAATATGACGTGCTAAAACGTCACATAAAAAGGGTCAACTTAGATCCATTCATCATTAGTTGATGGTCGATAAGAATGGAGGCAAACTGTGATCACACGCGTGATCGATTTTGGGGCCGCTTGGCTCCAAAATCGATCACAGCGCGCAGAACTCGACTATGTCGGAGGGATTGGGCGCCCATTGGCCGCGAAAATTGTCTATGACAGTCACCTAAGGGCGCAGCCACGACTCTCTCAGCAGTAAAACGCAGTCTTTGCGGCCGAATAACGCTAAAAGATGATGAATATCAATCTAAATCTAAACATATGTCCAACCAAACAATAAATTGCTCTCAGTACTTACTTATTTTTTTTTATAAAACAGTACTCTACCCTATTGGAAGTTAAATTGGCTATAAAACGATAATTATATGTTTTGGTAAATTTTGACACATTTAAATTGAATTACAAAAAAGTAAATCCCAATTCCAGAACCAGTTACCAATCCCGGCCAATCTCGAAAATCAATTCCGGTATTGAAAACCAAATCCAACATTGCACTCCCTCCTTCCCTAGTCGTCGTAGCTCGTAACTACTTAATCTGTATAGAAAGAAAAGTCGCTACATGTTCCGCCTCTGGTCAAGAAAATACCTCCCAATTATTATGAAGTGATAATATTTTTACATACATATTTTTCTCTATTGTAATTTTCTAAAAATCATTGTCATATTTCATTTTTATTTTTTATATTTTTAATTAGATTTGACTTAAATAGCACATTTATGCTCATACACAAGAAAACATTGGTTGCGTGCCATTATTTCACAAATATTTGTACAAAATATAGGAGAACAATGAAATCACAGTGAAAGTGTAGTTTATCTTTCAAATTCGTTTTTATACAGGATGTATTGTGCCAAACGACTAGAGTAGGTAGGTAGATTAACACTTTTCCCGCCCACGGTATTTTTTTATAAATTTTTTTCTTAGTTCAGTAATTCCCAAAATCTTACTATTTTCCTATTTTTTTTAATGTGCTGGAAAAAAGGTGTTATTTTTATCGTAAATGCATGTATTTTTGAATGAAAACTTAATTTGATTAAGATATTAATTTAAAAAAACTATTGAGCCGGCAAATGGTAAGTTTACCGAAAATAAAAATCGACAAGTTCAACTTCATGTTACACCTTTTTTTGTCGAATAAAACAAATACATCGATAGAATCAGGGATCTGCAACATCCCACCCGCTCTACAACCGCGGATGTTCTGATTCATTTTCAACATCTCCATCCGCATCTGCAAAAATCGATGCGGAGTTTTGGCGGATGCGGCTGTAGTAAAAGCCGTGACAAGTAAGGGATCAATACGGCGCGTTGCCGCGCACCTATCAGGAGTTTACGTCGTTAGTTAATAAGAATCTTCATTTCGTTTCTGTAATCTGACGATTGGCCTTATTCGCTCAGGTGATGCGTTAGGTTTGCAACGATTATAAATCATCCGCAACGTCTTTAAGTACTGAGTGACCATATAGACGTTAATTATTTATGTTTTTGAGTGTTTCACCCCAAAATCCGCATCCGCATACGCGGACATGAGCAAATTAGCGCATCCGTAACATCCCTGGTTAGAATAGTGAAAAACTGCATAATTTGAATATATATTTTAATAAAATTAATTTTTCAATTAAAACATACATTCAAGATAAAAAAAAAGTTTTTGCCAACACGTAAAAAAACCGATCAGGTGCGTGTCGGGCCACGCGAAGTGTATAGTAGGGTTCCGTAGTTGCCCGTCTGTCTTTGTTACATCGCTTTGTTACACTTCCAAGTACATTTTTAAGTTGGTCGACTATTACTCGGTAATTATGTAGCTAAGCCTGCTTAGCCGTGATAGTTTTCCTTTTAAATTCATTATACCTATGTAATACTGCCACGATATTTTTCACATTCCCAGTAGGTACTAGCCCTTTACTCGGCAGGGTGGGGGGAGACACTTGACTCGAACAAAAATAAGAGCTATTATAAAGCCCAATTTCACGCAAACGGATCACTGAGTATGGTAAAAAAGGTTTTAAAAACCCATAACATTTTTTAACAGGCTATCTAACGATATCCCACACCATGGGTTTAACGAGAAAAAAATTACATCCCCAGTTTAAGCGTGCGGCAGGTACCCTAAAAAAATGTTATATACAAATTTTATTTTACCATTTTGTCGGCGTGATTGATTTATATACGCATGCCGATTTACAGCTGTCTAAAGTAAGGGTCACTGAGCTAAGTCGCAGACGGACGAACGGACAGACGGACGTCCGGATCCGGATATGGCGAAACTATACGGGTTCCTTGTTGACTACGGAACCCTAAAAATATAGATAACAATGATAGTAAGATTTTGGAAATGACAGAAATAATATTTGAAAAAAAAACCGAGTACGGGAAAACTGGTAATTTAACTCGAAATGTGTTATAGGACTTGTAGGTAAGGGCCTCTACCTACTTACCCAAGTCGTTAGGCACACGTTTTACAATACACCCTGTATTACTACTTACTACCTACCCAGTAGTAACCATTTACCTGGCAAGGGGTGGGGACTTTTGACTCTGATAAAAAATAGGGCTTTGAAGCTCTAATTTGTCGGGATGTAGGTTTACGCAAATAGAAAAATCGAAAGCGAAACTCCACACCATGAGTTAAACGAGAAAAAAAATACATCATCAATTTACGTGTTAGCTAGGTGCCCTAAAAAACGGGGATACTTGTTTTTTACAATTTTTCCGTGTCATTGATTTGTATTTGTGGTACCATGCCATGCCAAATTACAGCTTTTTAGTAATAGTAAGGTTCTCTCTTCTTCCAGCAGGAAGCAACTGGACTTATATCTGGGGTGTTCACAGGTCACTTCGGGGTCAAGGATCTCTTGGCCACCGCAGTGTACAGACTGTAGAATGTGTGGCGAGGAGGATGAGACTATGGAACACTTACTGTGTGAATGTCATGCCCTTGCCAGACAAAGAATGAATCACTTTGGTAACGGCTACCCGCAACCAAAGGAATTCAAGGTGCTCCCAATAAGCTGCATCATCCGTTTTGTGGAAATGATGGAGCGAGCTTGGGAGTAGCTATAAAAGGGAGGGCAAATACACAAAAGATCCCACTGGGTCGAAGTGTATTCGAAAGGGCCCTCAACTAGATAAGATAAGATAAGATAAGGTTATCTCAGTAAAATCCTTGGCGATATACAATACGTGACGTGAGTAAATTTAAAACTGTTGCCGTCAATAACTAAAGAAAGTATAATGAACATGATTATTGCAATAAATTAATTGAATTGAATTGAAAGTAACTTAAAGGTGTGTACGTATCAAATGTTCATCTTATGGAACGGATGTTTTCTTCGTAAACATCGTATGAAACGCGTGAGAATGCATAAATTATTATCAAAAATATGAAATCTAACATGACTAGAGAAGCGATACATAATACAAAGAAATACATCATCGACTGTCCTGTGTGCAGTATATTTTGCGTGTTTTATAGCACGGCGGGGAGTCCGGGTATTCAACAAAGCGCCTGATTAATTAAAGTGCCTCGCAGTTCGCATCGCGCGGCACCCCCAACGGCCCCAACGCACAAAACAAATGTTACCTACGGAAGGCCTTCCACAGTGCCGGGTTTGTGGCTCTCGCAAATAAATGGGGTTTCATGCAAGCTATGGTACCTATACCTACCTCCCTACTGTTGAACTGGATTTATGGATCAAGTATTATTTAAACTATTAAAGTATAACCGGTCGAACAGACGCGTACTCAAATATGTAACCGCCTTCACTAACAATTCAATGGCCTGAATCGAGCGAAATCGTCTTTTTAACCAATCTCAACAAAGGAGGTTATATGTTTCACTGTATTTTTGTTATTGTATGTTCGCCGATTTCTCCGTCAATTATGGACAGTTTTTTTTTCAATAGTGTATACTTATATATACGGATGTGACCAACAAAGCTATACTTTTTAGCCAAGATGTAGAATTTGTAGAGCGTGGCTTATAGAATAGGAAGCTTGGCGCTACTTGCGATCTGATATATTTTTGACGCTGAAAGCTATATGAGCTAGGGAGTCTTGGCAATCACTTTACATGTAATGTTTTTAGTGGGATCAATTTTACATTTCATTCGCAGACGCTGCTATTAGAAATTAATGTGAGAGACACTCAAAAGCGGTATTACTGAACGAACGAAATAAACACCAGTTCATTCACTGGATATTAATACCGGTATCTGATTCCTACTACAATATAAACTAGAGATGCAACGGATAGTGGTTTGGCCGGATACCGGATACCGAATATCCGGCGGCGCAGCCGGCCGGATATCCGTTATCCGGCCGCCGGATATCCGGCCGAAGTAAAATGCCTAAATTTAAGTGTTAAAAACTTAAAATAATTAGTGGAAGATAATAGTGATAAAAATGATTGATATTGCTTCATTGACTTGTGTGATTAAGCAGAACCCAATGAATGATACCTAACTAATAGAAATAATAGATAAATAACAGTGTCATTTAATTTATCTTTTTCTTTTCATATGAAGATTAACTCATTAAACTGACTTTAATAATTGATTGCTTTTTAGTTTGTTATTTATTCATCCTTCTTTTACCTACTCTGGTTCTATCTTTACCTATGTTCTTCTGTGTTAGTGTGTTAAAATACTATCCGGTATCCGGCCGGATACTACACCACTATTCGGTATTCGACCGGATAGTAAAAATGTGGCCGGATAGGCCGGATACCGGATAGTGGCCGGATATCCGTTGCATCTCTAATATAAACACTCGCTAAATGTTATCCTTCTTTAGCACTGGCTAGAACCCTCATACTTATACAAACCGTTGGTAGATCAATGTTAATCAAAGTATCGTTTGAACATTTATGTATGGGCACCGATCATAATCTGATAACAGCAACGGATCATCGAGACCTCTAGTTATACTCAATTACCCACTTTGCATAAACAGTTTTCAAGCCAGCCTCTGCGTGCCAATGGTCACGATCCGGTCAACATTCTAAATTACCAAGTTACCTACTGGTAGCACGAAGCATTTTTTCTTGTAACTAACAGCAATTTAATTAAGAGATGAGTGAAATTATGCAAAAAGTGAGTAATTGTGATAATTCTTTTTTAATCGCTGACCCCAATTAACCATTGAGCGCAAGACGATTAGCCTTTCGCTAATTTTGCCCCAACTGAATGCCCTGAACACTTAAAAAACCGGACAAGTGCGTGTTCAACTCGCGTGTATAGTTAATACACAAAAATATTGAGAATTTTCCCGTTACATTGAATACTCAAACTTCTTATAGGTTTTCCTGTAATCTTTAGGCAAGGAACTATTTTCCATATTTTCTTCAGAATTTTAAGCCTAGTAGTTTCGGAGATAAGGGGGGAATGGTAAATTTTCGTCTTTTTTCCTAAATTACTTCAAATCTGTTATTGCTAAAATTATAAAAGAAATATATCTGAGATGCTTACAACAACCCCTTTCATTTGATATATTCAGAAATCATTAATTTACTTTACGCGTCCATCTTTGGGTAACCAATTTACATATGTTTACCAAATTTCAACTCAATCGGCCCAGTAGTTTCGGAGCAAATCGGCTGTGACCGAACGGACAGACAGACGAGTGATCCTATAAGAGGTCCATTTTTTTCCTTTTGAGGTACGGAACCCTAAAAATGTAAAACGGTGGTGACAGTAATGGGTAGAGTCGCGGTTTTAGGATCTTGCTTACGTTTAATTATCGAATATCGCTAATAGGTAGTAAACATCACTATTTCTATATAATGTTTTCTTTTGTTGTTCGTTAAGCTTTGTCACGAATAAATTATTTCATTTCATTTCATGTTTTCCAAGTTACATGATCATTACTTTTTCCCACTATACCTCTCTTTCTAAGTTTTCTTATAAGAGAGAGACGGATAGTGCGAGAAAAATCGAGAGAGCTCGCGCGCCGTCTTGTGATAGCTGTGCTGGAGTTTTAAATATGTTTTTCTACTCCTGTACCGTTATCTGTCATTATATATGCGCTGACTCAAATACAATAACATCGATAATAAGTCGTCGATAAACTCTATGCTCTATGGCCCATAAACGCACTGTTTAGCGTACTTTTATGGTTCATGCATTTTTCATAAAAGCACTGTCAGAATGAGAACTGAGGGCCTACCGCGAAAGGCATTCGAAGTTTTCCCTCTCTGTCAGACTTGCGAGTTCGTACGTAAGTGCAACAGAGAGGGAAAACTTCGAATGCCGTTGGTGGTAGGCCCCCAGTCCAGTCAAGCTTTTTAATTTAAAATCATTGCTGGACGTTAATTACGAAAATGGCATCGATTTAGAAATTTAACATTGTGGACATGGAAATTCTTGAAAGTATTTGTGCCAAATTGCAATTCAATTGGAACATACCTACGGGTCAAACTGAGATGCACCTTTTTTCTAGGGGAATGGTCAATTTTCGTATTTTTCCTAAATTACTTCAAATCTGTTTTTGCTAAAATTTAGAAAAAAAATATCTGCCATGCTTACAAAATGAAAGCATTTAATATGTCACACAATACAGTTTGCGAACCTTTTTTTTTTTTATTTTCCAGTTTACCCCCCAAAAGTGGCCCCCTTCTTAAGAATTCATTAATTTACTTTACGCGTCGATCTTTGGGTCAACAATTTACATATGTGTACCAAATTTCAACTCAATCGGTCCAGTACTTTCGGAGCAAATCGGCTGTGACAGACGGACAGACAGACAACCGAGTGATCCTACAAGGGTTCTGTTTTTTCCTTTTGAGGTATCGGAACCCTAAAAATGGTGATTTTCTATTAGGTCGTCATATTTTCTAATTGTGCCGATGAAAGTTAACAAACTTGTTTGAAATGGCGATGACGAGTTTGATAACGAGCAGTCGAGGTCGAACGCAGGGCGCGACCGCGGCAGCGGCCCGGTCACGGCCCGTCGGCTCCGTGCTTTACAAATTAAATAGATACATCTCATTCGAACCTAACAAAGATGCAACAAACCAAAT
Source organism: Epinotia nisella (assembly GCA_932294315.1). Lineage (NCBI taxonomy): Eukaryota > Metazoa > Arthropoda > Insecta > Lepidoptera > Tortricidae > Epinotia > Epinotia nisella. The sequence continues at coordinate 10,641,407 of OW028677.1, read as the reverse complement.
GGACGCTAGGTCAGCTATTGTGCGCCAATGACAGTCATAATATTTATAGACACATTCAATTTGGCTAACACGGAAATCATTTGAGGTCAATCGATTTGTTGTTAAATTCTCGACGCGAGGGATGTTTTAAGATAAAAATGTTGTCAGTGGGGATAGAATACTTAGTACCTATCTGTGAACAACAGATAGCTCCTATCTATATTAATTCTTATAATTATACACGATATTTGATAGCTAGGTGCAAAGCTTTGAGGGGGTGAGACAGCAGAGGTACAGTCGACTACAAAGAGAAATATACGGCCAAAGTTACAAAAATATGTATACACAACCTTAATGTTAAGGCAATAGAGTCGTGCATACATATTTTTGTAACTTTGGCCGTATATTTCTCTCTGTACTAGGTTGAAACTATAGAAGATCATATTTGTACCTACCTGCTTAGATGGAATATAATTTTCACTTTTCATGCTCGAAAAGTGTGTCATATTAGGCTTAGCAAGCCGGGCTAAAGTAGTACATTCAGCCCCTAGGGGGGGGGGGGGGGGGGAGCATATTTTCCCTAGGGAAAATATGTTTACATATTTATGATTTTTAATTTGACCAATCAAAACACTTCACCGTATTATAATAATTTAAAAATAACCCACCAACCACAATTCTTTAAAAAAAACCAGCCAAGTGCGAGTCGGACTCGCGCACCGAGGGTTCCGTGCAAACCTGTAGGTATATAATAGAAGTATATAAGTAAATATATAATAAGTAAATTATCAAACATTTTTATTATATGATGTAACTAAAAAATATGGTTTTCGCAATTTTTCCTTTATCTGTGCTATAAGACGTTGCTTCGTACCGAATTTCAAGATTCTGAGTTCACGGGAAGTACCCTGTAGGTTTTGATTCCCTTGCGAGTTTCGCAAATTTGCCAAAATTTGCGGCATAAACGGCTGTATCTTTTGATTGCGTTGGCTTAGAAGTTTGATTTTTTCACAGATCCAAGAGACAGTAGATTTAAGTATTTGATATAAATTTTAGCTTGATACCTCCACGCGTTCCTGAGAAAAAGGGTCTTGACAGACGGATGGACGGACAGACAATAAAATGATCCTATAAGAGTTCCGTTTTTTCCTTTAGAAGGTAAGGAACCCTAAAAACATGCCGCCAAATATAACAATCTTTTCACTGTGGAATTTATTATTGATTGTGGAGGGATATTCTTTGTTTTTACTATTTTCTCGCAGTCGAAGTGAAAAGTAATGTCTAAAAGCCATAATTACCCCTCAAACAATTTTCCCTCACTTCGCTCGGGAAAATAACCATCTCGTGGTAATATGGCTTATTTTAGCCCCTTGTCATACTATTTTGTGTATGTATCAAAGTGCACCTAAAACAAGAAATGACAAAGCAAAAGGTAAATTTAACTTCACTTTTAATCCCACGACTGCATAATTCCTACATTTCTGTTTGTGGCGATAAAACTTTTACGTCTTGTTAAGTCACTGACCATTTCAAAATCATTTGTGTTAACTCGCTTGCCTGGTTTAACTGTGTAGATATGGAAAATTGATTATGAAACTCACGGACATGCAAACGTTACGGTATATTAATTTATTATGGTTGAGTTGCAATTTTTTTCGCTACGCGTCGCATATCAAATTTTCCGTCAAGCATTAAAACAAGAGCAGCACGCGCAGTTAGATACTAAGTAACCTACCTACTTAAGGCTACTTATAGTCAGCTGCACTTCCCTTCATACAAACTTTTGTATATGGGCGTGCAGCTAGCGACTAGCTGCACGCCTGTAAATTATTCCATTGCCTCTAGGTGAACGGGTTAAAAAAGAAGTTGAATATAAATAAATAAAATAAATAAATAAATATTAGGGGACATTCTTACACAAATCGAACTAGGCCTATAGTAAGCTCAATAAGGCTTGTGTTATAGGTACTAGACGACGATTATATATAATAGATATAAATACTTAAATACATAGAAAACATCCAAGACTCAGAAACAAATATTCATGCTTATCACACAAATATTTGCCCTTACCGGGATTCGAACCCAGGACCTTCAGCTTCGTAGAATATGGACCATGAAACTTGAAATAATTTTAATGAATTGCATTGATTCTCACCTTGGACCATAACCGAAATGTATGTGCAATGACAAAATTAGTATCCACTATCCATCCTTACAATGCATCGGTCTATCAAACCATTTACACACTACATTTTGTACACCTATCGGATTCAGAAAGTTAAAACCTATCTGAGATCTCACCTGTTCTGAAACCAGACTTGCACGACGCGCATATCAAGGCCCGTGTCTTGCGCAAGCTGCTCCCGAACATGTCGCGCAGGTTTAGGACTACTGCTGTACGCACTCTTCAGAGTCTCCAGTTGTTTGGCCGTGATCGTCGTCCGCGGCCGTTTGCTGGCCGCGTCACCGTCCACTGATCCTTCACCGCCTGTATGAGCAGAATAATAACTGAGCACCAATTTTGCACTTCAAAGATCTTTCAAAAATTGCCAGTGTTTGCCTTTGCCAAATTGGCTTATTGTTGTAAGTAGTTGTAGACAAAAGATAAGTACCTACCTATCATCATTATCATCATCATATCAGCCCAAAGACGTCCACTGCTGGACATAGGCCTCCCCCAAAGAGTGCCACAATGACCGGTCCTGCGCCACCCGCATCCAGCGGACTCCAGCGACCTTTACCAGGTCATCAGTCCACCTTGTGGGGGGGGCCTACCCACGCTGCGCCTTCCGGTACGTGGTCGCCACTCAAGAACCTTTCCGCCCCAACGGCCATCGGTTCTACGTGCAATGTGCACCGCCCACTGCCACTTAAGTTTAGCGATTCGGAGGCCTATATCGGTTACCTTGGTTCTGCTGCGGATAGCCTCATTTCTGATGCGATCACGCAGAGATACTCCCAGCATAGCCCTCTCCATTGCCCTCTGGGTGACTTTGAGCCTTCTTATGAGGCCCATAGTAAGCGACCACGTTTCCGTGCCATACCTATAAAGTACCTATCGCAAGTGTAAACTAATCCTCCTCCAAGGGAGGCGGATTGTGCCTAAAAGTTGGACGTATATCAGCTGGTCTATGCTCAAATTTGGGTCGACTTTGATTCATAGATACTTAGTACACAGCTGCGTACGATAGGGTATCAGATATAAGATGGTTATAATTGCGAATATATTGAATAAGCTGTCCCGGACTACATAGCGGGAGGGTTTTCAGGATGTAGTGGTACCTACGTTTTGTAAAAGAAGCTTCTGTATAAAAAGGCGCAATATCGGTTGATGATCCTGTGACACTTCGAGTACGTAATTGACGCCATTAAATACGTAAACCTCTGGTCTCAGGCAGAAGTAGCGCCAGGAATGACAGGAGAACGAAGACAGAAATCTGGTAGGGCTCTTGTTCAGATATCACGGAGCGAAACAAACTCTGAGCTGAGAGAGCGAAGTAAACCGCCAAGTAGAAGCCAGGGTGAAAAGAAGAATAAATTACTTCACTGACAAAAGCCAGCTCTTAATAGTACATTACTGCAGACGCCGGGAAAGAAGGGCTTGCCGGGTGAGTAGGTATAGATGACGGATAATGATACGAAGCCGGCAAGCCCTTTTCACGGCGAGGCATGTATAGTGCTTTTCTCAAACATATGCGATGAAATAAAACAATACACCACTCAAAATAGTACATTAATTTTCCCTCCAATACCTCCATATACTTAATGTTTTTTTTTACGAAAGTCGTCCGTATTTCGCGTGTGTAGCGTTCGAATAGACTCTATTAGGGCCATTATACATGACCTGGTAATAAGAATCTTAATTTCTATAATGAATAAAATAAATGCAGAGGATTTTAAATATTGTCTATGGCCTCTGGTGACTTACGTATAGATAATATTTTTAATATATTCATCAACACACTGAATCATACAGATTTGTATTCTTAATAAAGGTTCGTGTGTAATAGGCATTAACGCGGATATTTTTGGTCCAATAACCATTCAGCCACTAGAAAAAATAAAAAAATAGAATTCAGCTGTTTAGCCTGTTGATAAACACAGACGCCATGTTAACATTAAAATTAAAAAAAAATTACTTCCCGGCCTAGGCCTTCAATTTTGTATGAAATTCCTTTACAGTTCTCTCGAGTTGTTCCGCCCGAAACGTGATACTTTGAAGCCTGTTATAACGCACGTAAGGAGTATGATAAGGCAGCTACCTACTCATAAAAAGTATCACATTTTCAATAGTTATTTGATATCATGAAATCATCATTTCTTTTTCAAATATAGGAGGATAAAATGCACTTACTAACCTTTGGCTCTAGCCGCTTCATAGTCAGGTTTACAGACTAGCTTCCCATCCTCCATGAGGTAGAACTCGTCGCCCGTGTTGAGCGTCCGCGCGCACGCCGCGCACGCGAAGCAGCGCATGTGATATACGTGCGACTGTGCCCGTCTGACTACTTGTGTGGGAGGGATGCCCTGCCCGCAGCCAGCGCATTTTGTCCCGAACCGCCTGGGACAACAGCCGGAAAAACAACAACATTATCAACGTGAAAGGTATAATTGATGACGCGGTAAGTTTAGCTTGCAGCAAACCGAACAGCCCCATCCCTGGTTTGGTTTCCAGTGAAGGTAAACATTTGTGTAATACAGATAGGCGCAAATATTTGTTTCGTAAGAAGTATAGACAACTAGCTTCTGCTTGCGACTCCGTCCGCATGAAACTCTTTTATATCGTAGGTAGCTCCATACAAATTTTCACCCCCCATTTCATCCCCTTAAAATTAATACCAAATTTAATTCAAAACGGTTCAGGGGTTTAAGCGTGAAGAGGTAACAGACAGACAGACACACTCGCATTTATAAATTAAAATATTAATATGGATTACGTCGAAGTATATAAGATGGTCCTGAATATTAATCATTTCATACCCATTTTGAAATGAATGATAATCGCCCAAAGGATGGTTTCGATTATGAAGATGTATTTAGACACAACATAGGTTAAGATTGATAGAGACACACTGCTATCTCTTCCAATAACGTCATATTTCTTATAAACTTACTTGAAAAAGTCATCTGTACAATAAAGCTGGTTGTTCCTTGCAAAGCACTTCCCGGAGAGCATGGCTCGGCACTCGACGCAGCGCAGGCAGCCGGCGTGCCACGTGCGATCCGACACCTTCAGCACGTACCGGTCCACTATCATCTCGTGACAGCCGCCGCACTTTGGGATACTGGCTGCACCAAAATAGTCATTTCAGATTATATGGCATTTGGGGGCGGTAATGAAATCGCGATACGTAGCATGTACCTCATGAACATTGATCTAGAAGAAGGAACTAGGTCATTTAGACCAATCCAACTGAACTTGTGGGCTAAGAAAATTTACTACACCTCATTCCAGATTCCAGATAACATTAGATTTTTAACGGACAAATTCATCTGCGTTTCTACGTATTTCAAAGGGAAATATTGTAAAATGTTACTTATTGAGGTCATTTAGTGCCTTTTAAAAACTTTTTTTACTATTCACAATGGCTTGCCTTGAAATCGCATTTTTGTAATCACCTGCACGGCTATCACAAGACGGCGCGCGAGCTCTCTCGATTTTTCTCGCACTATACGTCTCTCTCTTATTAGAAAACTTAAAAAGAGAGGTATAGTGCGAGAAAAATCGAGAAAGCTCGCGCGTCGTCTTGTGATAGCCGTGCAGAACAGACGCCGAAACTAGGCCACGGCGTAGGATTTGTTTTTTTTTTACTTGTTTGGCACAATAAGTAATAGGTAGATAATTGGGAATGGATGAAAATTTTCGAAGTGGCTGATTATTTTTTTGGTGATAGGAATAAACTTCCTTAGCACCAGAAAAAAGTTGCAGATTTTTCAGCTGCGTCAATTATTTTTGAAAAATATATACAGTTTTCTCACTTACGTTTTGGATCAAGGACGGCACTTTCTTCGATCCGTCTCATATTACAAAAAATATCTTAAATATCTGTGATAAACTGACACTGGCAATGATATTGACAGTTGCAGCCATGTTGCAGCAGCTATATTTGTCATTAGCAGTGTCAGTTTACCACAGATATTTAAGATTTTTTTTCTAATATGAGACAGATCAAGAAAAGTGTCTATTGACCGTCCTTGACCCAAAACGTAAAGGAGGAAGCTTTTTATATTTTTCAAAAATTATTGACGCAGCTGAAAATTCTGAAACTTTTTTCTGGTGCTGGAAGGTCATTCCTATCACCAAAAAAAATCAGGCACTTCTGATATTTTCATCCATTCCCCATTACATTGCTTCCGACAGCAACCTATTGCCTGACCAATATTTCGTGAAATCTAGTGTTTGAGTACCGTATTCTACTGAAAATGCCCTAAACTATCTAAATAATGTTAGGTTTTGTATATTTCACTATTCAATAATGGCCCACTCTAATTATGCCTAGTACTAAATCACAAATAGATGATATATTCTACATCTAAGGTAGTTCTAATAACATGCATGGCATATTCTTGGATTGCAAAAAAATACGTGTCCAATATGTTTTGATAATCTAACTGAGGGACTAAATATTTTTTCTAGGAAAGTAGCCAATTATTGTTGTAGTCTGCTATGCAGGAGTTATTCCGGTGCACAAGCTTATGCTGATGGAGCGTTGCATTGTACCCTTAACCAGCCCGTTATTCTGCAACTTGTTTTGACCTCACCTCACCGTTCACCCACAAATGTATCTTGACGCGACGATTCGTAGTAACTAAGCGTAATTAGAGGTCTAGTTTCGTTAAACGTCACGCACGGGTGATGTGAGGCGCATTAGCACGTTCCGAATAACAGCCAAGCATTACTGGTAATATCTGACATAACGAAGCGGATATCTGACACGTCCTGACGGCCATAGAAATAGAGTAATGTCAGATAATGCTAATGACTGTGCACCACACTGCACGGTCGTAGACACGGAAGGGGTTCGACCCCCCCTGCCCACCCCCCACCCCTCCCCGAATTGTTTAAAATACTACACTACATTAACCTGAATATCAGTGTCATTTTGTGCATATTTTTGTTAAAGCCCTACCCTGAAATTTCTTGAACCCCCCCGAAATGAAAACCTGGCTACACCACACACTGGCCTATTGAACACCAATCAATATCCTAGAGTTTAGTTTGTAAGTGACATCTTGTAGTTGGGTCATTGTCAGATTTAGGTTCGCGTCTCTTCTGTGGACATTGTCAAAGTTAACACGTTCAAGGACAGTACGGCCACAGGCGTAAATTGAGACTCTGTGATACGGCACTACGGCTGTGGCCGGTCATCTTCACCGCGACAAATCTGCCACTCCGTCCACGGAAGACAAATGTTCATAGGATTATAATGAAAGCGGACATGTTGTGCCGCTTTAGGTACTTTACAATTTTTCCTAGTGCCGCAGCAAAAGCTCAAATGGTCACCTCAATTTTACATGAGGGGAATGACGCGAGCTGTGACACAATACGTCTGTAGACGTACGGCTGTGGCCGTGCTGCCACAAGAGGAGAGTTTGAGTTTGTAACAAATTACATACATACATGGACGAAACAGCGGCGGCACAATATTTGCCTAAACAGTGATGTGGCAGTACGTCCATGGCCAGACAAAAAAAAAATGAATTTTTTATGCATCTACATACTATACATATGCATCACACAATTTTCATAATGGTGCTGTGTAAACAGCGTCGCCTCTTCTAATTATATGCGATAAAAACATATTATAGGTACATAAACATAAGCCCAATGACCCAGTTTCCTATGAATGGCTCTCAAAACTCTGATTGAATGCAGAGGAATAATTATTTTAACCAAGGCTAGGCAATGAAATAATTATTTAACTGACGGATTAATTGGTACAAACTTTTCTACAATCAGCCCCGTAACTTTAGTTGTCGTCCCTGCCACAATAGACGTACCTACCTCATATCTACCTTACCTACCTAATTGGGAATGTATGAAAATTTTAGAAATGCCTGATTATTTTTTTGGTGATAGGAATAACCTTCCTTAGCACCAGAAAAAAGTTTCAGATTTTTCAGCTGCGACAATTATTTTTGAAAAATATAAACATTTTCCTGATTTACGTTTTGGGTCAAGAACGGTAAATAGACACTTTCCTTGATCTGTCTCATATTACCAAAAACTATCTTAAATGTCTGTGGTAAACTGACACTGGTAATGACCAATATAGCTGCTGCAAGTGTCAATATCATTGCCAGTGTCAGTTTACCACACATATTTAATATATTTTTTTTGTAATATTAGACCGATCGAGGAAGGTGCCGTAACTGCCCCAAAACGTAAGTGAGGAAACCGTTTATATTTTTCAAAAAAAATTGACGCAGTTGAAAAATCTGAAACTTTTTTCTGGTGCTAAGGAAGGTTATTTCTATCACCAAAAAAATAATCAGGCATTTCTAAAATTTTCATCCATTCCCAATTGTTCGTTTATATTAATCCCCATATTTAATTGTTTATGTTGCGGTAGGTATTTATAAGTTCACTTCCGTCCCATTATCAACAAATAAATGTGATTTATAATTTTGGAGTAGTCAATGTAAAAATTTCATAGAGATAATAAAAGCCAATGTTAAATACAAATTATTAAAACTTTGTAACGGTGTTAACATAGTCAGATACTATTTTGGATTGTTATGCCAACGGTGAACTGTTATAAAAGCATTATTTTCCCTCGGTAATATTCTAATACAACTGTGTATAATTTCTGTATAGGTACCTATGTTACGAACACCTGCGTATTTAATTTGTTTACCAATGCGTCCTACTCTCACTCCGTGATATCTAATAAACGACTATGAATAATATGTAGGTACTTACCTACCTAAAGCTTGTCACAGAATACAGGCTCATTAGGTACGTGGTGCTCACGTTTGTGCTAAATTAAAAAAACCGGCCAAGCGCGTGTCGGACCACGCAAAACGAAGGGTTCCGTGCCTATTAAAAAGGAAATTTTACGGCACTTACGTCCTTTTCTTTGAGTAAGGCAGTTTTTCAGCAATATCTCGAAAACCTCTGAACCGATCTTGTTCAAAACAATTTTCGGTGAATGAAATTAATGAGCCCTATGTCCAATTGTCCATGTATTTTTCCATATTTTTAAAATACACCGTTCAAAAATTAGAGGGGGGGGGACAGAATTTTAGTGACTTTCGGGGCGATTATCTCCGACCCTGTTCACTTAATCAAAAAAAGTGCTAAGAAACCTTATATTTATTTTGAAAGGCCTATCGATTGATGTGCCACACGGGGGGTCACAATGAAAAAAAAAATTTTGACTTTTAGTTTTATGTATGGAGTGCACCCCTAAAAAAATTTTTTTTTGTCATTTTAATTACAAAACTATGTAGCGGCTAACAAAATACACCTATCCTCAAAATTTTATTCAAATACACCTTATAGTTTTCGAGTAAAATGCCTGTGACATACGGACAGACGGACAGACGGACAGACGGACAGACGGACAGACGGACAGACGGACAGACGGACAGACGGACATGACGAAACTATAAGGGTTCCGTTTTTGCCATTTTGGCTACGGAACCCTAAAAAAACCAGCCAAGTGCCATTATCTATAAAAACGGCAAAAAAATCATGTCTGTTGTATGGGAGCCCCAGTCCGACTCGCACTTGGCCGGTTTTTTAGTATTTGTTGTTATAGCGGCAACAGAAATACATAATCTGTGAAAATTTCAACTCTCTAGCTATCACGGTTCTTGAGATACAGCCTGGTGACAGACGGACGGACAGCTAAGTCTTAGTACCTAATAGGGTCCCGTTTTTACCCGTTGGGTACGGAACCCTAAAAAGGAACTGATAACAAGTGGAATTAAAAGATTTTTCAGAAAACCCAACTGCTTTTTTGCAAATATTATTTATTATTATTTATTGTTATTTTATATTTATATTTATATTTTATTACCTAATAAGTACTCCAGGCAAAATACGGTTTCGAAAAACATTAATTTATAATAGCGTTTTTTTGTTTATCGTTATTCTACGATGCTTTATTCAAGAATCCAACAAGCTTTCCACCCGGAAGTTGGTAATTATATAGATTTAAATTAATCATTCATGGTCTTTTTTTAATATTGAATATTTTAAAGCAAATGTAAATGAACCTAAATAAAGATAAATAAAAATTTAGGTATCCGGACTTTTTAGGAGCTAATTAATTTTTTTTTGTTGTCTGATTTTTTGTTGGATTTTGCCTTTAGGTAACTATTTAATTGATAATATATCCGTTACATTTAAAAAATAGCTATTATAGATTATTTCCAAATTTGTCATTTTTTCCATACAAGTTGTCAGTTTATTGCCTGGACTATATAGCCTATGTCACTCCCACGATTAAGAGGAATTCAACGACACCTCATATGTCGAAACCCGTCAAACGGTTTAGGCTGCAGGGCGTGCCAAAGAATAAGACATACACACATAGATACATACGTACATACATACGCTCGAAAAACATAACCCTCCTTTCCTTCGGCAGTCGGGTAAAAATAGGTGAACAGTCACTAACATATTACATATTATGAATACGAATGTTTGTTCTCGAATGTTGGATGTTTAATATCTAGGTATTTAAGTATGTATTTATCTATATAAGTATGTTTATCCGTTGTCTAGTACCCATAGTAGGTACATGCTTTGCCTAGTTTGGGACTAGATCAATTGGTGTGAATTGTCCCACGATATTTATTTATTTATTTATATTAATTCTACTCGAACTTAAGCACCTTCCACATGGGGAAAATTCACAAAGGAATCAGGTAGATAGGTATTTAGGTACTATCGCCAACACAGTTAACGGACCATCCGTGCACTTTATGTATATTGTAATAAGGTTCAATATAAAAACAGGATGGTCAGTTAACTGTGTTGGCGTTTGTACTCGAGAATCGTATAAGTAGGTAAGTCTACGACAAATAGTTGGTACTCTCTTCCAACCGCGCCTGTGGCAGCACGAATGATTACAATAAAAATATAACATAGAACAGAGCTCCGAGCCTTCATACTAATTAAATATATGTGCACCCATATTAGCTCAGATAGGTAGAGACAATGGTTCAGAAAATGGGCAACTGTGTAAAGACATCAATCAAGGAGATGCCGATGATGTGGAGGTACCTATTTGTGCATTGTGTTTCACTTCATATGCAAATGAAATTAGGATGATTCGTTTTAAAATTATACAGGTGCTTGCTTATACGTAGGTACCCACGGCTCTAGATTTGTTTGCGATTACGCTACGTTGACTGAAAGTACAGGAAGCAACCTATAAGCTTCACCTTTACTTTCGGTCAGAAACATTTATGTTATTAATCACTTATTAGGACCCATACTTTTATCAACGGCCTTGTCTACATGGCCTACAATGCCATTGGCTTATGTTGACCACTAACGAATAGAGATCTTTTCATTATCCGTCATGAATCCCTACAAAATCCTGAACTGAACGTGAGGTCAAATTCAGTTGTGTGGAATTCATTTTGGACAGAACTGCGAATAGGAAGAAACAATAATGGCATAAACTTAGCAGTATCCCATTATACTAATCCTTCATTACGAATATTCATTACCCCACATCACTCTAACCTTACATATCGGAACTAAAAACCCGAGACACCACAAGCACTTGGGAACGGGATGTAAACAAAACACGCGCGCCACTAGTACGTACACAAGAACACTTCGGGCAGGTGCTCGAGCTGGATCGGCGGCACGCGCATGTCCTCTATCTCGGCCTCCTGCGCGGGGTACATCATGGTACCCAGCATGGCACACCCGTCCCGTCTCGCTGCGACCGGCACACTGAGGGTTCACAACCCCAACCCTCTTATCGCTACCTCTACGCTATTGGCCGCCGCTTTTCAGCGATAACAACCACCACGCCCATCGACCAATCCAGGCGCGGGCACACCCATCGATCGATTGCTGGAATTTTCGCACATTTTCATACAAGATATTAAACGCCTGCATTGCTCTAGTGCTTCGAAGACAGGTGTCCGCGGCAATGCTCGTGTATTTTTTAAGGGTAGTAACTTTTGTGGATTTAGTCTAACCAAACACGTTTTTTCTTTAGATGATTAAGCCCTTTATGAACTTGTAGGTTTGTAGCTTTTGTGTGATCAATCAATGGACTACGTGCCTGTCTACTGTTCGATCGATCGATTTTTAATTTTATTGGCTATTGTCCAGTGGGACAATTATGCCAGCGTCAAGGTTGGAGGCTACACGAAAGTCTTCAAAAAAACTGTTCAAAAGGTGTAGTAGTTTTGATCGGTTGAAAAATCTAAAACAAGAGACAACACAATATTAGACAAACTACAACATGCACATGATTAGTTTTATTTTTATTTCATATAATACCAATAAACCGTTAGGTACCAATACCAACAGAGTTTACTGTTTACTGTTAATATTTTATTAGTTTCTTATGTGTTCAATTAATAACTTTCTATCTACTTATACGTTTGTTAATTATTTATCTACTGTATTGTACTTACTAATATACCAAAAGCTATATGTCCTACTTATGTAGATATTTTAATACTAAGTACGTTGCTTATAATAAGCCACTAATAGTTAGGTATGTATGTACCTAGTTTTATCCACCTTTCTCGAACTCGGCAGTTTCGTAGCAGGATCTCGTTACTAGGCACTAAAGCTACACAGTAATTTAATTTTTTACCTAACCTATAATACCTTACTTTTATGTACCTATCTATGTTGGAAATACTTCTGAAAAACAGAACAATACCTACACATCTGAATCTAAACCAAATTACCTTCAATTTGCATTTTATAAAAATGTCCAGAAAATAACTTGTGACAATACCTAGGTGCCCAATGGGCTTGTGACCTCATGTTAAAATTGGTAACGTAGTGTTGGTAAATGGATAGTCAACCATCAAATTATTGTAATAAAGTATAAATTACAAAAATTTCATAAAAAGATATGGATATGGACATTGAAAGTTTAGAAAAAATATGTTTTTTTTTTTGTCCAAGAGTAAATTTAAAGCTACCAATAGAATCCTTACGCTTTTATAGAAACAAAATGTATGACAACTATCCGGGGTCCGTCTTTAACTCAATTTTTTGGGTATTCATGTTCTTTAATTGTAGTTGCTCCCATACAAACATTTGTTCCTCTCCAAAAACTGGTTCGAATGGCATCGTAAAAAATCGACGGCCACAAGCCTATTACACGGCAGCATCATAATGGTTCGTAAGTTAAAATTCATAATCTATCGCGTATATTGCCAATTACTTCGATATCTTATAGATCCACTCAATTGTTAAATGATTGACAAATCTACTTAACTGGATTTTTGTTTAATCTATATTGTCTTTGAACGTAGTCCTCGCCTAACCTAGCGTATTTCCAATATGCTAGGTTAGATTAGGATAGGAAATCATACCTTTCTAAAACTAGTGATACCTTATACCTAGTCTAAATGATTAGAATGCGTCTGTGATTATGGAATAAGATGGGTACTACCCACAATTTATTAAAATTATTTTCACGAGTGACTACTAGGCACACAAGTGTTTTATTGTCAACCTATGAACCGTGCTGACAGTTGAAATTTTCACAGATGATGTATTTCTGTTGCTACTATAACAACAAATACCTACTAAGAAACAGAATAAAATAAATATTGAAGGGGCTCCCATACAACAAACGTATTTTTTTGCTCGTTTTTATAGAATAACCCTTCGTGCGCGAGTTTTTAAAAAGTATTTTTTCTGTTTAAAAAAATTAAGTAATGTCACGGTTTTCGATCTGTATACACCAATATAATTATGTACGCTATTAATTTATGTTTGCCTACCTGAGAGTACTTTTGCGATCGAGGGATATCTGTTGGTGTTCATTTTACACAATTGCGTGTATATTTAATTAAAGTATATTTTTTACTAGTTACTACTATTTAATGCCGAGAATCGCTACGCGCTACGCTCGTAGCTGATCCCGTGGTTTTCCTCGTATATAGCCGAAAGCGCCTACGACGTAGGCACCCGATAGTTGGGTTCCTGGCAATGAATGTCTTAATTAGTACTTACAAGAAAACTACTAATGGTAAACTCATTCTGCGCCATCAGTGCTACGGCATAGCAAGCCGTGACTCATGCTAAGTCGTAAGTAGCGGAAAATCTGGCGTAGCAGCTAAGCACGCATGCGAGTCAGGTGCGCTGAGAGAGTTTATAACAAAATCAGTTTTACCATAAAAAATACTAATATATTTTATACCTATGAATTATAGTGAAAATGCTCTTATATCCAATATTTGACAGCTGTCATGCCAGTACCTACAATGTATATCATTATGCTCATCATTGACCTTTATTGTACCGGGATGACGGCTGTTAAAAAAATCTAATTATAGTTTGACTTATCTAATGAATACCTATACAAATGAATATGAATACCTACTTAATTTTTTGTTTTATATTTCAATATAAGAAAGAAAGAAAGAAAGAAAGACACATTTATTCACAAACACACAGGACACACATATTTAAACAATAAGTTAATATATAATAATATTTAATTTTTTATTTTCTACTACTACTTTGATTTACAAATAAGTTCCTGGAGGACCGAGCTCTGCTCGGGTGAAAATATAAAAAATATGACGAAAACGAATTTTCCTAGACATGAGATCCAGCTAGATCGATTTCTCGCCCCCGTAAACCCCCACATTCCAAAACTCATCGAAATTGTTAGAGCCCTGTTCAAGAATGTGGTTTTAAATATATAATATATACTAATTATAGGTACCTACAATTGGTCCCTGGGCGACCCAGCTCTGCTCGGGTGAAAATACGGAGAAAACCAATTTTCCCGGACATGAGACCTAGCTAGATCGATTTCTCACCCCCGTGAACCCCTATATCCCAAATTTCATCGAAATCGTTAGAGCCGTTTCCGAGAAAATGATTGTAAAAATGCGCTCACATAAAATAAACAGTCGGTACAATAATTTATTGCATAAATATGCTAGGAAATATGGTGTTTGCGAGACAACAATTCAACAATTTTCATGAGCCGGGACTCCAGCTCATGCGGATTTTATTACAAAAAATTCTCGCTTTTTTTAAAGAAAAACACACTGACCGAGATTGCTTGGCTTGTAACACACTTGTGTTTCCTGCTTCCCCGAATTGGCAGTAATATACCTATTATGCCTAATATATTGCCTACGTAAACATAAGAGCAATGAAAATCGATAATTTTGTGTAAAAAAATCTATACAAATTATCTATGTGCATATTTATTACGTCATTTACAATTTTAATGCCGCACATTTAGCTATGCTAAATGCCGCACCTATAAGTAAGTATATATGTATATACTCATTGTTCGGTTATGTCCATACATAACCGAACAATGAGAGTTAAATACCTAGTAACTCAAAAAAAGTATGAGACGCAACAGCGAACGTCGACAAAACAAACAGAAATAGAGCTTCAGTGCGAGGTCCAAGGCGTCTAGTGACTTGAGAATTGTGTTTACATTCTCATATTTCGTTTTTATTACACTACTACTACACAGTGATTTATGCACTTGTGAAAATATTAACATGTACAGAAACGAATCAAAGTTAAAATAAGTACCTAATCGTATACCTTATTGATTATTTTTTTACAAAAGGTAGTTAACCTATGTTTTCCTAATATAATTACCAGATGTATATATTAACAACAAGTGGTGGTTCCTATATTTAGTTGTCGTGTTTAGTTCAAGTATAATAATTATTTTCCGATTACCGTCACTGTAATTTTTTTTTTAAAGTTATGAGTACAAAACTATTAACTAATACTTATAAAAACAATAAAAAACAACAATCTTCAGTGTTAAAAACTGATTACGTGAACAACTTAAACTTATTCGATATCTTAAAATTGGATTTTTTTATTACCGGGTCAGCACAAACACAATATACTCCGTTACCTAGCCATCTATACTAATACTTATTCAAAAATATGTCAACAGTATATAAAAAAGACCTTATGGATGGACGTAGTCTACATTTTATCCCGCGGCTTCGCTTGCATTCTTTGTAATACGCATAGCCGCGCGGGCAGCTACTAAATTATAAAACAATGTTTCAAAAAACAAACTAACAAGGTTCAGCGGCATGCTCCATTAAAAAACACTGGCACTATAAATCTGTTAGGCTGGTCTAGGCCCGGGTCAACCGTGACGGGGGCTTAGTGTTGCAAGAACAATAAATTATACAAGTGAGCGCAAAGGGCATCGGTGCGTTTGCGACTTTATGTGCCCATAAATCACTACTAGCGTTACTTCTTCCGCCCTGCAGCCCCTGAACTTATCCGGCGACGTACTGCTACGAACTTCTGATTACTTGTGTGCGCGGCGAGACATCGTCTGCTGTTTTATTATGACTCTGCAATCATTCTTTAATCCATGTTATCTTACGATTCTGGCAATAATTTCTGCTTGTTTGATATCTGGTATTTACGGATGCAGGTTCTTATCTTGCAATATAACTATATGTACTGCGTATTCAAATTAAAGTGGGTCAATATGGGGAACTATGAAACTTAGTAACTAGGTGTGTTGTAGAATTGAGACAATGTTACAGAAAAGTATTACAATTATTACTGAAATAAACGTTATATATTTTTGAAGCAAGAAAAAAAATGAAATAATTCCCATAATTATTGCATCTTTATTTCTTGCTTATAAACCCATCATTACACACGCAATAATTATTTGACGACTGCAGATAATATTACGATATTTATTTACAAATTCATTATTATCTACATCTACCCTATCAATTATCTAAAACAATTTCTGATTACAAGCACACCCAGGTCGACTCCTCTCTTCAGTATCTTGTGTTTACGCAGGAACAATATAATTTTAGTAGGTGCCTAAACACTGGGGAGCATTTTTCTTATCTCTAAAACTGGCGTCAGAATATATCCGTATCTGCGGCCATAGCATGGTTGATATTTTATCACTTATCGCTGTCGATAAGACATTCGTCACTCTCGCACTCGCATGCTTGTCAGAACGCGACAATGTCTTATCCACAGCGATAAGTGATAAAATTACTTGGTAATTTCTTATTTTGTCTCACGTATAGCAGGTAGAGATAGGTCACGAACTTTAATTTGAGACCTAGTTAAGTCTAATCGCGTCAAATTGTATAGGAAATCAAAGAATATTTATGTGAAAAGGGTCCTAAATTAAAGAACGCGACCGTACCTACCTATTCTGTTTCCAACAGCAGTCATAATTACTTCTTTATCGTCATCGTCTATAATATTTATATCAAGCATCGCAAATTGAAGCTGCGACTTCATATTTTTAAGTATAATAAACACATTGTGCATATTGTAGTTGTCTGATTCAAATTTGAAGATTGCCGCTGTAATTACTACTGGTTAACAAAATATTATGCAAACCTTTTTTATGGCATGTTTAAAGGTTTCCATGTAAAGTAAAACTTTAAAAAGTGATTTTCTTATAGTTTAAGTAGGTATAACGGCCAAATTATAAATTGAACTTGTTTTTATTTTACGAATTCAAGACCTAGGAGACTTACACCGGGAAATAATCTCCATCTCTACTTATAATATAATAAAACTCTAAATAAAAAAAAAAAAACAGGCCGTATCATTTCAGACATTGTTCTGTCACGAATGATTTCAGCTTTCCATGAACGGAAAAACATGAAACATTTTTTATAGGTACATTATTATTCTAGCTTCCGCTTAGGATAGTTTTTATCCGACTGCAACTATTAATTAATTTTCCGAAATATACGACCTCATTAAATTTTTCATTTATTTTTATTGAAATAAACGCTGTTACAACTGTCAAGTCAACTGTCAGGTCAGCTGTCAGGTCAGCTGTCAGCGATGATTTATTTATCAACTTGTCAACCATGTCGACTAACAATATTATAATTTATAATGGATTACCTCGGCAATTTTATACAAGTTTCAAAAACATTAATGATCATCAAGAAATTATATTTAAAAGTAAGTACCTATACCTATGGGAAGTGTCAGTCATAATTGAATACAGTGAATCGAGATTTTCAAGTTAATGTAAGTACCTTCGAGGAACGGGATTACAAGAAAATACGGATAAAAGGAAAGACCAGAAAAGAGTACCTAGTAAGTTATAATATATATTAAAGCTTGATATTATTTAAAGACTAAAAATTATAGTCATCGTCCGATCTGTGTAAATGATACCAAATCGTTACATTATCATAGGATGCATCAAAGGGATTATGGAAAGAGCTCACCCTGGTTTTCCTCCAAATTGAACACTACAAATCTGCACTTAACTGTTCGTTCACAATATAGCCGTGAGGAACTCGGACTACCCGTCAACATTATAAACATGATTTCTTGTACGTGTTGCTACATGAAATAATTCGGCTGTTTGAGACATCATTATTAACATCGTCATAGTAACGTAACACCAATATACTATCATGAATCATGCCATTCACGACATGGCCTGAGGTGGCAGTCAATAGTAAACTTGTCATTATTTGTCAAATTTATTATTGACCGCCACCGCAGGCCGCGCCAGTGTGTTGCAGGCCTTAAGATTAGGATTGAAAATATTATTTGATTTCCTTGCATTTTTGGAGAAAAGCACTATATCTGCCTCGGCGATTCAGCTTCGCTTCATCCGACAAGATCAACTCATCCACGAATTGCTATTTCCCTCTGCAATAATGTACTATATGGGAACATAGATACCCTATGGCGGTGGTTTCGGAGATATTGAATGTTTCGTAAAAGTGGATAAAAATACGATTATTTATCGATGTTTCGAACACTATAAGATGTAACATTTGTTGACACAGTTTTATTTTTAGTATGTAAATTGCAGCTCCGTTAATTTGGTCCTACAGTTTAGTAGAAAAGGTATAGGTATCTTACGGTACTGTGATAAGAAAATATGCAAAATAATACTGAAAAATGCCTATATGCATATCATGGTCAGGTGGGCCACAGAAACACCAAGTTGGCGGCGGAGTATATGTTTATAGAAAAAGGCGTTCGGAGTAAGCTAATCTATAGAATCGTTTAACTCAGCCATAAGTAAGCCCTTTTCATTTCATACAATCCATACTAATATAATAAATGCGAAAGAACCTCTGTGTGTCTGTTACCTTTTCACGTTTAAACCGCTGAACCGATTGAGATGAAATTTGGTGCAGAGATACTTTGAATTCCGGGGAAGGACAAAGGATAGTTTTTATCCCAAAATTCATTACCTAAGGGGGTGAAAAAGGGGGAGGGGCGAAAGTTTGTATGGAGCTACGATATACACGAGTTCCGCACGGACGAAGTCGCGGGCAAAAACTAGTATTGAATATATATTTATATCAAATACCAATTATTAATGCAGACGCATGTTACAGACATAAAATTTAAAAATATATATTCAAACATGAGAATCGCAACGTAGGTCGCACAATATTTTCATAAATTGCAGGGAGTGGTCGCGTGCAAGCTCCCTAGGGCATCGGCGCGTGCGCGTTAATTGAGGGTTTGCTGTCAATATATTTAAGACGAGAGACTAGTGCTCTATAAATATCCACTAAAGGTTCAAAATCATTTGACATGGGTAGGAAAGCAGGACCGTAATGCCGCACTGTCGGTGCTTCGTGCAAATGCGGTGATCGGATGCGACAGCGGTGCTTTTGGTCGGAAACAATTGGGAAGCACTAGGTAGCTAAGCCGAGTTGAAACGGTAGAGCGTAATCTCAAGAGCGCCGGCGGTATGCTAGTGTTTTTTTAAAAGTAACATACATTCTACTTCCGTCTTGGCAATGCAATCTCGATCTCGCATGATCTGGAAATTCAGAGGACCTCAAGCGAATTTGCGAGATTAAATCTGGGTGGCAGGAAACGTAAAAAAGATTTTTTTTACGTTTTTTACAACGAAAACTACATAATTCCACTTTAAGTAATAGGTACGTCTCTGGATTGCCTCGTTATGATAATTGCAAATTAGCCGACTTTTATTATTTTGCTTCAGATTTTTTTGTCAATATACCAAAACGGTTGGAAAATCATCATGCAAAATGAGAAATGTAGAATTTCTTTGTAACTACGGGTTTATAGTCATTGCCAAAACCAATAATTTGTTTAGATTCAATTGACTGTACAGGACCTTTTAGCCACCTGTTTTACAAACATCTCTGACTTCATACAAATTATCACTGACTTATTTTAACTGCACCGGCTGAAACCAGATCCTTTAACATTCTGGCATATGTATATCCCACCAAAAACATAAATGTAAAAAAAGAGAGCCAAGTTCAATACAAAAATTATGCTTGGCTGTGGGCTTCGCCGCAAAAAGAATGGAGATCTAAATGAGTGCCAAGTTATGCAAAATCCAAATATGTATTTATAGGAACAAAATAACATTATGAACAAGTATTAAACTCTATTTCTTTGCTTTATTAGATACCTATAACAATTGCTGTTATTTAAAAATGTGAGATCTTAAAGTAGGTTAGATTTGACTTGACCAGTTTTCATTACATCACTCATTTTATAAAGTTATTATATATATATATATTTAATTCTGATAAAAACTGGCCAAGTCAAATCTAACCTACTTTAAGATCTCACATTTTTAAATAACGGCAATTGTTATAGGTATCCAATAAAGCAAAGAAATAGAGTTTAATACTTGTTCATAATGTTATTTTGTTCCTATAAATACATATTTGGATTTTGCATAACTTGGCACTCATTTAGATCTCCATTCTTTTTGCGGCGAAGCCCACAGCCAAGCATAATTTTTGTATTGAACTTGGCTCTCCTTTTTTACATTTATGTTTTTGGTGGGATATCATTACTTTTTGTAAAGAAAACTAGGCAGGTATTGAGATTTCTTGCGTTTCCGTGTTGCTCGGGAGCGCTTTTATGTAGATTTACTTCTGTTCTATGTTGTGCCGCGCGCGGCCGACGACACACCGTTGGCCGGTTGTTTAGCGCGTATTACAAGTTTTTTGTATGGGGACACCACTTATTTTTTGATTTAACTTTATATTTATATTTCTGATATATAGCAAATATAATAATACATATATTAAGATCAAATATCTGCTTGTACGGGCCCAACGCTACAATTTAAAAAAAAAATTGTATGGGGACCCCCCTATTTTTTTAACTTTTCTTTATTTTTAGATTTTTTCCAACGCTTACACACAATTACCGAGCTGGATTCCAAATTTCATCCTTCTAGGTCATCTGGAAGTAGGTTTAGGTACTATATGTCAGTCAATACCAAAATTTACGACTTTTTGACCTTCATATGTTTATAACCGTTTGAGCTAGCTTCGTGAAATTTGGGCTTCTAGATGTCCTTATGGATATAATTAAACACACGTAATTTTATGTGTTTACGTTAAAGAGGTTTTGAGTTATAGAAGGGTCAAAAGTGGCACCAAGTGGTTCGTGTAATATTACACTCGGCGCTGGCTAATAGCCAGTTCCTTTGCTTGAACTTGGCTTGACACGCTGCCGCGTGTCTAGATAGATACGTATATATCTTACTCTAATCAGAGATATCGAAAATTACAACAACTAGTAAATAAACCCGGGCATAGCTTAAAGTCCTATACGAAACCAGTCATACCTATTAATCAAAAGATATGTAGGTAGGTACTTACCTGTTGTTATCTATTGTAAAAACTCGTGTCTTTATCACCAGGACTTTAAATTATCTTATCATTGGATCTAATAGGATAGTGTATAGGGCTCATAACGAATAACCTTTCAATCTTATCATGGGGTGTGCTTGATAAACACAATTGTCTTTTTTTCGGTTTCGCGTGCCTATCTAGGTATACAATTTGACGTATCTAATTTGATAACAGCTTCATCTATTTCGGATTCCGATACAGACATTGATAATTGATAAAGGTTTGATACACGGACTTTATTATCAGTGATAGCATATATTTGGCGTGATGATACTGATTGCACAAGATTTTTTTAAACATAAAGTTGATGTCATGATCAGTTACGTTGCGTCTACCTATATCTCCATCTATCTACCTATATTTACATTTCCATATTATCTAAATTAGGCTGATTAAGGTGGTTCGCTTTCCATACCAAACGTAATTTGACATTCGCAGGCTAACTAATAAACTTGTATAAATAGTTTTTCCAAAGTATCACGTCCCAAACTAATTTCTTAAATTATTCTAGTTTATACAAGTTTATTCTAGGAAAGGGGGAATATCGCGCAAATGGAATGCCAATTTATGAAAGCTTTTTTTTTTAAATCTTATTTATTTTATAAGCCATACATCTTATGATATCACGAGTTTCTTAAAATATCACGCCATTAGCCTACGAATGTAAAATGACGTTTTGTATGGAAAGCGAACCACCTTAAAATGTCCTGACTGTGTGTGCTGTTTAACATTTGTTGATTTCTGACTTTTTTACTTCTTTGGGTGCTGAATTTGTGTTTACTAAATTAGTAAAACATTGTTATAAATGTGTCAGTAAATAAGTATTAAAGTTTTCCGCAAGCAAATTACGCATAGCTACCTGACCAAAACCGCCCGAGTGAGAAATCTTCGCGGTCAAATAGCATAGTCCATTTGTAAGAGCGTGAAAGTCATGTTTTTCACGTTTGTCTTGTCTGCATCAACGAAAAAAACTTTACAGCGCCTACTTATATTCAACATTCAACGCTACCTACAGCCTGTATCGACGTGGAAAGACGCTACTAGTAACTACAGAACAGCAGTACAAGGGTGAGTAAAAACTAAAAAGCAAGGAATATTTTCTGGTCGTAAGAAAAAGTCCAGAAAAGCAGCCGTAAAGGACACCTAAATGGAACACTGTCGCATTCAGAATTATTCTACAAGAAACTGTTTCATCATCATCATCATCATATCAGCCGAAAGACGTCCACTGCTGGACATAGGCCTCCCCCAAAGAGTGCCACAATGACCGGTCCTGCGCCACCCGCAACTAGTGGACTCCAGAAACTGTTTCATCAGCATAATATAGCGAATGTGGCATGGTGCGGGCCCAAAATCTTCATGGTACACTGAATCTGGAGTAACAAATCATATGCATATGCCTGGCAAGCGTGAGTCGACAACAGGCTCTAAATTTGACTGGTATATTAAAATAAATAATAAAAAGTAAATAAATTAAAAAATAATTAAATTTTGGTAAATTTGGTTGGTTGACGGTAGAGAATGCCATTTGGCATTGAGTCCGCGACTTGTACATTATTTTGTTTTGTGCAATAAAGTTTAAATAAATAAATGGCCAGCAAGTAACTATTCCACTACGCTATTAACATCAAATCAAACTAAAGATCTGTACCAAAAATAAAAGAATTTGTCCCACAATAATGTCAGCGTTCTCATGGAACATTGTCAACAATACAGTGACACGTGCTGGCGCTCGTGTCCAGTTACTGGGAAACTGCGCTTATCTCCAGAATCGGCCCTTTTCGGTAATCGTGTCTAACTCTTGTTAAAATTCGACAGCAAATGATACGTTCAAATGATCAATAAGCAAATGATCAATAATATATTTACTACTACTTGACATACGCAACCTATCTACTTGCACACCAAGCAGGTAGGTAGGTATTATAAATACTATAAATTGTTTTCATACTCATAATTATAAAAACATTGAACGGAAAGTGTAGATCATTTTACTATATGTATCATTCTGTTCTAAAGTCGTATGTAAGAACAAACCAAAAATCCAATAGTGAACAATAATAAATTCATATATTTTGCATTACGTATCGTAGCAGGCGTTGTTATTATTGTAACGAAAACGAGTAGAGTAAAACGTGAGTAAAGCCAATCTTAAAATTCTCTAATAATCGATATGTCCAAATGTGTGAGAAAAAATGTATATTTGCAACACTAGAAAGTTTTACAAGGTGTAGGTGTAGGTATGTTATCTAAAGTGGTGCAATAAATATTTTTTTAATACAGTTGCTCAAAAAGTGCTACTTTACGTAGCTGTTTAGCGTGCGGAAAGTTGGTTTTCGCGCACTAGTGCGTTCACTTTTCCTCGTACAAATTGCACCATTAATTATTATGTCAATAAAAAATTAATAAGATAGAACTGTATTAAACTGTATTTAAACTGTATTAAACTTCATTTTTTTTCAACTGTATTACAATGATGTTACAGAATGAATAATAAGTTTCGAATTCTTTACTTCTTGTTTTTCTTATTTTTTCGCAACTGTATTAAAAAACGTCGTTCGATACACGTGCGGAAATGTCATTCTTCACTCGTCCCGAGTCTTGCCACTCGCCTACGGCTCGTAGCAAGATATCTCGGTACTCGTGACGTAATGACATACTTTCCGCACTAGTATCGAAATGTACTATTTCACACCTCTCATTCAGAAAAGTAAGTTTTGGTCCCGGACGAGAGGGAGCAAAATGCCACTTTTCTGTTCAAGCTACTTTTTTAATTTATTCATTGGCATGTAGCATTTACGCAATGTGCCAATTGAACACAGATCTTAAGAAAATAATCGATTGTAATTTCATCGTAATCGATTAAAAACGAACATATTTCAAGTTTGAACTTTAGCAACGTTATAGGTACATTTACATATTAAAACTTGAGAATTTTTCGTAATATTTGAAAAAATTGTTACAATAAACTATACGTTTTACTGAAATCTAAACTATGATGTTAATGTATATAAATTATATAATAATGAATATTGATATTCGTTCAATTTTCCTCATAATCGGTGTGAAAAGTTACATGTGTCACTCAGGAGCAAAATTATTTTCGTCTTGGGCGTTAACACTTGAATCCCTCACTACGCTCAGGATCCTACGTTAGAATCCCTCGCTACGCTCAGGATTCTATTGTAGGATCCCTCGCTACATTCAGGATTCAATACACCGCCCTCGCCGTAAATATACTATTTTGCTCCCTTGTGACACAAATAACTCACTCACTGAATCATAGCGATTAGTGAAGGCGTTCATTTTTTTCGTTTTAGTCTAGTTTGACATGTCAAAACTTTTCTCACTTAATCTGTGGGTGCCAGTGTTTTACCGTTCGGAAAGTTCTTAAACAAACATTTTAGATCTTTTCTTGAAGTGTCCCTAAGATCAGTTCAGTACAACTAGTTACCAAACACCTGTAGACAAATACAAAAAAAAAGATATCTATAACATGAAGAAAATGACAACACAAACTAACAACAACTTGAATGACTTGCTTATAAAGAAGTAAAAAAGTATGAACACCCGCATTACAGTATTTCACCACTGTTAAAAAATGGTACGCTACTTTTGTAGGAATATGGATATTTTATTATTTTGCTTGTATTGAATTTAAAAAATACATTTTGACACCTCTCGCTGGTTAGACTCTCCTATTCCCCGTTAGGGTGAGTCACGTCCTACAAGCGTTATTCCTGGTTGTGCCCTAAATAATAATAAAATAAAAATAAACCGTATTGGGATTCGACCAGTTTCCTCACGATGTTTTCATTTACCGAAAAGCCTATCTCTAGTAAGGTAAACGTCCGAGTGCTCGACGCTGTAGGGTACTAGTATATGGCATGGGCACTCTATGTCAAAGTGACATGGCTTAATAAATTCTAATGAAGAAAAATCAACTTAGTTCGAATTTGATCCATATTGCTTTGACATAGATAGAGTGCTCATGTCATATACTAGTACACGAGCACTCGATCGTTTAGTTTAGATGCCCTCCCTAACGGGGAACAGTAGAGTCTGACCATTGAGTGGTGTCACAAGATTTTTTAAATTTATATTTTTCCCTTTTAGAAAGCTGTTAATTGATTATAAGTTCCTATAACATTGCCATGTATTTCGTTTTCAAATGTATCGCTTTTTGTAACACTATACAATAAATAATACTTACTACATAAGTATTATTTATTAACATATTGAGGTATTAGCAAAGGCGGCTAGTTGCTTTTGTCGTGGTATATAATACCAAAGAGAATAATATAATCACTATGTTTTAAGAGACGAGACTCTCATAATAAGGAATGACATCGAGTTAAATGCACTTTACGCGGCAAATCAATGCCAACATTTAGCATCTGATTTCTTTGACAGACGTCAAACTGACATTTCAAGAGTGCCAACCCAACAATTAATAAACAATAGTGGATTTGTTCCCGATTCGTCGTATTCCTGTTTCGTCATATTCCTGATTGGTCGTATTCCTGTTTCGTCGGATTTTTATTATCGAATGAAACTGCAATTACCACGGCCCCACTTACGTTTTAAAAATGAAAAGATATATTTTTTACAATAAAAGCGTTTTAATATACGATTTTGTTTTTACACACATGCTATATTGGTATTATATTATTAAACAAAGCCTATTTAAACATTCAATGACTGATTTTTTTATAACTAAAATCATTGACTATTTTCACGTTGTTGGTGATATTTTTGAACATCTTTTGCTCGACGAGTTTTTATCATACTCTGACAGTGTAACTGCATTTTTCTAATCTTGATGTCTTGATGTTGAGCTTCGACTCGCAGTAGTTCGATAAATTGAAAAGGGGAAGGTTTCTTAGGGATTTTATGATTTAACCGGTTATTCCATCCCTCAACCGCATTGTTGGTTCTGAATTCTTCTTCACTGACCGAAAACATTGATCCAGTAATTTTCCGCATCCAGAAATTTAAAAAGTAATTGTGGAATTGAATTATCACGGAACTGTCAGGGGCGGGTTCAGATATTTCCAAATATGCGGCTGGTATATCTTCCTTTGGTAATAAAGCGAGCCTCGTACATATCTTTGTATACATTCTGCCTTCTTCGGTGTCAATTAAACCTAACTGCTTCGATTTCTTCCACAGAGCTTTTTGATAATTTTTCAGCAAACTATACAATTTTTTTTTTTTACTGAGTTGCGTAAACTGAATAATACGGCAGGTGACTGATAAGGTGGTATTACAGGTAGTCAAATCAACACTTTTTATGAAACGTCAAAAACTCTCTTCTAGTATTATAAAGTTTGTAAAGCATTTTTTCTGCACTCGCTATTAGTCGCTAAATCCCCGTCTTGCTACACTTTCAATAAATTAATCCTAAGTTAATTGATATGTTAGGTATTCTATATTATAGATAGATGCAATTTAATTAATCATATATTAACGTTAAATGAATATACAAACAATAGAATTTTATACAAAAATCAATACATGTTACTGGCCAAATCCATAAAGTTTGAATGCCATGCGCATAAAATATAACGGCCGAGTAACGTTAGCATAAATAATTGACGTCAAAGTGCTGTTCGCGATCCCGCCCGCTGGAAAACGGCGCTATAACTCGATAATTCCGGCGTTATCTGATTAGGCTGAACCGAAAAATTATATCATCCGGTAATTAGATTAAAATGCAATTTAGAGATGTGCCACAGGCGGCACGCGTCGCGACGGCTTCGTGCCGCTGGGCCGCTCCGGCAGGGGCTATCTACCCCTTGTATCAAATGACATTGTCGAATTATAGCTATTTTTTGTACTATTACGTTCAAGACTAGATTGAGGGATGAAATGAGCACAACATTCGGTTTAGTCTGTGCATCAAATAGAACGAAATGGTTGGTAATTAGGGTAGGTACCAACAGATCTGACTTGATACTGTTTTTAAATTAGATATGAATTAGTTTATTTTAATTATTTTGAAACTTTAGTACAGGTAAAACAATTATCCACGTAGCTAATTTGCTACATTCAAAATGTGTTCTCCATTCTGCTTTTCATTTATTCGCTGTTTTTGTTTACAAGCTCTAGATTAAATAATAATATTTGCCGAATTTCCCTTTTGGTATAACTGCATAAAAAATGAAACCATAAAATCAAAACTAATAAAACAAACTTAACGTACTGTCCTCGCCCCTTCAAACTGCGAGTCACCCCACTTATTAAAATTAATAAGTGGGCCCTCGTCTGTATTAATGATCGCGCTGTGTCAATAACGATATAATATATTTAGCAAACAACGAAAACCAGACCGTGCCCACTACGCAACCAGACAATTTTGCTTGTGGTACGAGTATGGTGTGTACCAGCAAACAAATCAATAATGTTCAGTACTTTTACTTCCTTATTTTATTTCAAAGCATACTATGGTCTTTCAACTAGTAAAATAGCCTATTAAAATCTAAGGCTGTGTTTGTGAACAAGCGGCGCGTTCGGTGGAGCGAGGCCCGCGTCGAGACACGCACGAACACAAACATGGCGTTGCCTGAGTTATATTTATGTAGGTACTGGCGTGATTCCACACTCGCCTTACAGCTCTTGCCGCTGAACGCCCCGCTCCTCTATAAACATTTTTCCTTCATAGTTCCTTTCATTCCACATCCTAGAAAAATAAATTTACAATCGTATATGATATGACATGATAACACATCCACAAACTTTTCGTGCTTAAGCACTTCGACTCTTTGATCTAGTTATTTGCCCACAACAAGCCCTCAGCGGGGGTAACCATAGCTAGGGCAATTTGTTTGCCAGGCAAATACAAACAATAAACGTGCCCCAATATATTTGTTTTCCAATTTATTATAACTCACTCTCCATATACATCATTTTGCAGGTACTTATTACGAACTCCCGTAGTTTCCCGAGTTTTGTAACACTTTCATTTATTTGCACTGATTATGAGACAAAGGAATGGTTGGCATGCACTCTGACCACTGGGAATCAAGTTAACAATAGCAAATAAAAATTGTTATTTTTAACGAACGCGTTTTTGTCGGTTAATGAGGTACATTAAGAAGAAAGCGACGTGGTTGAGTTACGTGGCATAAAGCTTCATGCTGATGGTCGATCTTAAATATATTATGTGAAATTTTCTAAAACAATACTAAGTTTTAATATTAGTTATTTGGCAAATTCTACTACATAATTACAAAAAATAACGTATCATCGGAACTGCAGCTATGCAGTTTTCCCATAAATCCTGAAAACTTGTTTTGACCGAGTTAAATTACCCTCACTCACGATTTTTGATGACAAAAAATCGGTCAAGTGCGAGTCTGTTTCGCACACCGAGGGTCCCGTACAAGCTTTCATTCACAACCCCGCTTTATTTTGAAAAAAATCTAAGCAATACTGTCCGGGTCCAGTATGCCGACCCACACACAGACGCAGGAGTGATCATACGAACAACCGCTGTTCGAAAGTTGAGGGTTAGTCTTCAAGAGTCCCATACTCCCACAAATTAAAACGCTTTTAATTTGTGGGAGTATGGGACTCTTGAAGACTAATTAAATTTCCACGTCGAACAATTTCTTCTGGAATCACAAGCATCCATAGGCTACGGTATATGTTTACCATCACGCAGACCGTATGCTTGTTTACCACCGTTGTAGTATAAAGAAGAGCTGTAAACTAGTGAGAACAAGCCCTTAGTATCGGTTGAGCCGCAGCCGCGGGCTCCAGTAGCTGAAATCGAACCTCGTACGCTACGCATGCCGCCCGCGCTACTCCGCGTTTAGTTATGCTGCCTTAAAGCCTCTAGATTTCAGCCGATAATTACGTCAATACAATTTTTAATAAGTTATTTGTCCATTTAGACTGCTTTATTCGTATGTATTAACATAATTATAATATCAGTTATTCACTCCGTTCCTTTGAGATGGGATTTTTTTGGTAAAGTAGGTACTTTGTTAATTGGTAATTATTGTACCTTTTTAAAAAGCTCAATAATTGTAGATGTTAGGTCTCTCACAGACTGGCGCGGCCTGTCCGCGGCGGATAATAGTAAACTTTTCATTAGCTGTCAAATTTACTATGGACCGCCACCGCAGGCCGCGCCAGTGTGATGTAGGACTTAATTAAATAATCCGCCAGCCAAGTGTAATACTATTTTTACAGCAAGTCGGTGGAAACAGTTAAGCTTATTAATTTTGAGCCGTATTTTTTTTCGCGTACGACTAAATCTTGTTTTAAAATCGTTAATTAATTAATTGTTTTATCTTTTTAGTGGGTCCAAAGAAAAAATAAGATTACAACCATTTGTTTTTTTTTAAGATTTACTTTTACTACTTCAATATACACTAGGTACCTACTTAGGAACTAACAACAAGAAAAAAAAATAAGAACACACAAATATTTTTTTTAAATGGTTGAGTCTACATTTTCTAAGGAAAAAATAAAACTGTATTTAATTTATAAATGTCGAAAATAGTTTAGGTACTTTTCCATAATGCTGTTTGTGGTCCAAATATTGCATTTAACCTCCCCTATAACCCCTTAACATGAATACATTGAATTACCAATAACCCATAGATAATATAGTATTGAAAAATGAAATAAAAATGAAAAATAGTTTATTTTGGTTTAAACATATGTAGATTAACAAAGTAAAAGGTTGGAACCTCCTTTTAAGCATACCACCAGTACAAGAAGTTGTAATAGTAAACCAAATAACAATAAAATTATTATTGGTACACTGGGCCTATCGAGGTTAGGTTTGACGTAACGACTAGGATTCTTATTACAGATCGGACGCGTAACCAATAAAATTAGCTATAAACATGATGCTCATGACCTAGACGTTGATATACCGTGTCCTCGACATGAAGTAAGTACCTCATGATTAAAGTCATCTTCGTGCCCTTGTACCCCTTGCGCAGGAGACGCGTCGCGTGCTAACACCAGTCGCCTATTATTGTAAAGCCACTGAGGTTATTGTTGCAGATACGTGATGACTCTAATAAGACAACCCCAGTTAGGCGTAATGATAACATCCAGCCGTAATGAGATTTATTGTATGGTAAATTACTGCGTATCAGGTTGAGTTGCGTGTTAAATATCTAAATTAGAATCCGCCTTGTTTACTTTATCTTATCTCTTTAATTTAGTGTTAATTGGAATTATACAGCTAGTAACGCCAATGCTGATACTTATCTAGCGCTAGAAAAATTATAACGCATTAGAAAAATAACTATTTAATTTACCTACTTATTTTTGCAACATGAGAGCAAAGTTGTTTTTTTTTGGCTGTGAGGGCTGATTTTGAATTCAAAGTCCGAGACGTCTTAAAATCAGCCCTGAATGCAAATAACTTTGCTCTCATCTCATGTGATACATAAAGGTACTACGAATAATCGACTTATCCCTGTCTCTCTCTCCATTTCGTAAAACATTAAGTAAAGTGACTAAGATTAAAGTTCAAATTCTTCAGGGGGCTGTTGGTGTGGTCTTGGCACTGCAGGGCATCAGGGATGTTCGCTGAGTGGAGCACTGACAGCTTCCAAGCCGTGCTGCGCAAGTGTGTGGCGTCGGCGTCCCTGAGGGCGCGCGTGCGGGGCAGCCAGAATACTCTCCTGAAGGTGATCGCGGAAACGACGGACCGCCCTATTCTTATTCATTGGATGACTGTGCATGTACATTCTAATGAGCATTTATATATGTAACTAACTAACTTTTCTTTCCTTATTCCTAACATATTTTTTTCATTCATTCCTTATTCCTAACATATTTTTGTGTGTGTTTTTTTAGGTATAATTATGGATCGCCTCCCCCTCCGCCCCATATCCAAAATAAATAATTTCATTTCATTTCAAATACATACATACTTCGTGGCTCGGCCAGGCTTGGGTATGGCCCAGCCGCGCAAAAACGCCGTCGTTTTTCTTAGAAAACGGCCCGGGCCGGACACGGCGCGTTCTAGCGTGAGTCATCCTTAAGAGCCCTCTGACATTTGAGCTGTAAGCCAATTCGCAATTTTTACGCGACGTTGCCATTCCGCTCGCGCTATCATTTGTCTCACGTCTTACTCGCTGCAATGTGAAAGACGACGAAATAGTGTTGATCCAGCGCTGAAGCCATTAGTGAGGACACAGTATGCCATGTATGGGAATGAGAATACAAACGTATTGTAGGTATTGTTATATGATTAAGTGTTTAATTAATCCATACTTCCATATTCATACTAATCCATACTAATATTATAAATGGGAAAGTGAATGTGTGTGTTTGTTTGTCCATCTTTCACGGCAAAACGGGGCGACGAATTGACTTGATTTTTTAAGCGGAGATAGTTAGTGACATAGGCTAATTTTTGTCTCTTTCTAACCCCCCACTTCCCTAAAATGGGGGTTGGAAGTTTGTATGGAGCATTCCGCAATTTTCAAGGTAGAAAGCTAAAAATTGGTATGCGGACTATTTGTGAGTAACAAAAAATCGTGAATCATTTTTTTTTTGGAAATCTGCACCCAACCCCTTAAAAGAGGGGATGAAATTTTATATGGGGGTCCAGATATGTAGAGTCGATATGTAGAGTCGATATGTAGATTCGATATATAGAGTCGATATGTAGAGTCGATATATAGAGTCGATATGTAGAGTCGATATGTATAGTCGATACGTAGAGTCGATATGTAGAGTCGATATGTAGAGTCGATATGTAGAGTCGATATGTATAGTCAATATGTAGAGTCGATATATAGAGTCGATATGTAGATTCGATATTTATTTATTTGAAGATATGTATACATGCCCTTACAGAACTATTCCAATTCGACATGACACTTAAAATTAACATATACAACAAAGTTATTTATTACAAATAACAATCAGGTACAATTATTGTTACCAATTACAGTTTCACGGTTCTAGGCCCCGCATCCATCATCTTACAGAATCTCAGGCATTCTTTTCTCACAGACGCCCATCGCCACGCAAACAGGTCGCACTCAGGTGCTGATGCCAAGAGAGCATTCAAATGTGTGAGGGCACGGAGTAGCGGAGAGTTCAGGCGCGACACGGTGCGTCCCGCTGGCAAAGCCAACAGATCGCGTCGCCGCTGCCTGAGGGCTATCCTGGGGACGTCTAGAACATGCAGTCGCACAACTCGACTCACCAATTCTGGACAGTCCGAATCACCGCGCAGGGTCTGACCCGCAAACGTCAATAAGCGATATGTAGAGTCTATGCTTGATATGTAGAGTCTATATAGAGTCGATCTAAATATATAAAATAAGAAACTGGCTTCGCCCGCGTACTAAACGTAATTTTAACCGTCTACAAAAAAGGTGCATCTCAGTTTGACCCGTATGACAATTTAATTGCAATTTGGCACAAATACTTTCAAGAATGTTCATGTCCACTATGTTAAATTACAAAATCGATGCCATTTTCGTAATTAACGTCCCAAAAAACCATAATAACGACACCCATATTGATATTTAGACACAACCCCATCGCACCCCAACAGGGAGATGGTATTTGGGTCGTTCTTCTTTTCGACCGACAATAGCCTGTCCTTCGTCTTACTACGGCATCTCATTTGAGTAATGATTTTACGGTTTTATAATGTTCGAAAATGAAAGTCCATATTATTTTATTAATTAGTATTAATTTAATATTTTAGTTTCTCTATCTAGCATTTTTTTTTAATGTTTTTTTTTTCGTAGAATGCCGTGACAGAGTGGTAAAATAAAATGTTGTCCCCACTGAAAGAGTCCACTTTGTCACATGTTTTTTTTAGAAACCAACCGTAAATAAATATTTATATTGGCCAGAAAGAAACTTTAATTAGTTCTAATGAAGAAACCCATGCATTTTTTTTAAAATCGCACTTCAAAACCACAATTTTCGATAGTTCAAAAACCAAAAAAACAGAAAAACCTCGGTTCATTGTCGGTAAAAAAGAAGAACGACCCATTTCACGTCCGCCACGTTGGATTTAAAAATAGTTGTTGTTGTTTTCGTAATCAGCGACCAGCGACCAGATAAACCATAGAAACAATACTCATGTTGATTTTCAGACATTGTCCCATTTCCCCCTTTTAGGGGTTGAATTCCAAAAACCTGAAACACGTATTTACTCATTTATTGTTAGAAATACTCCTGTGAAGTTTCGAATCAAATAAACATACTTATTTTGTGTCCCCATACAAACTTTGGACCCACATATCACCCACTTAGGGGGAAAATTAAAAAAAAAAATTCTTAGTGCACTCTTCGACCTTATAAGGAACCTACGTGTCAAATTTGGAATCTCTAGATCCAGCGGTTTGAGCTGTGCGGTGATGTCAGTCAGTCAGTTTCTTCTTTTATATATTTAGATCGACTCTACATAGACTCTACATGTTGACTCTACATGTCGACTACAAGTCGACTCTACATATCGACTCTACGTATCGACTCTACATGTCGACTCTACATGTCGACTACAAGTCGACTCTACATATGGACTCTACATATCGACTCTACATGTCGACTACAAGTCGACTCTACATATCGACTCTACATATCAACTCTACATATCGACTCTACATATAGACTCTACATATCGACTCTACATATCAACTCTACATATCAACTCTACATATCGACTCTACATATCGACTCTACATATAGACTCTACATATCGACTCTACATATCTGGACCCCCATCTAAAATTTCAACCCCTCTTATAAGGGGTTGGGTGGAGATTTCCAAAAAAAAAGTTATGCACGATTTTTTTGTTAGTCACAAATAGTCCGCAAGACCAATTATTAGCTTTCTACCTTGAAAATTGCGGAATGCTCCATACAAACTTCCACCCCCCATTTTAGGGAAGTGGGGAGTTAGAAAGAGCCAAAAAGTAGCCTATGTCACTCTCCATCCCTTCAACTATCTCCACTTAAGAAATCACGTCAATTCGTCGCCCCGTTTTGCCGTGAAAGACGGACAAACAAACACACACATACACTTTCCCATTTATAATATTAAAGTATGGATTCCAGAGGGTCAATCACGTAACGCATTGTACGTGCGTCAGGTAGACCTAAATTTCACATTTTATATGGAAAAATGACAGTTAAATCTACCTAACGCGCGTAAGAAATGTTACGTGATCGACCCACAGGCTATAAACTATCTTAGTGCAAAATTTCATCCAAATCGGTTGAGACGTTTAAGCGTGATTGAGTAACAAACATCTAAACATCCAAACTTTCGCATTTGTAATATTATAGTAGGATAATAATATTTATTTACTGAAAATATCAGATTATCAGTGCATATAAAACCATCGGGCAGGCCGTACACTCGTTTACCGCCGTCATGGTAGATATAAAAAAGTTAGGATTGACATCCATAACAATTATGCAATTTGTATAAAGCAATCAATTAAGGAAAAACAGTTAAACATAAAAATTATTATAACACCAATCTTAGATGAAGTTAGATACTTCCACTTCCAACAAACAACGATCAAGTCGATACTATCGTCCTATACGCGCACACATTAACAATGT
This sequence comes from Epinotia nisella, assembly GCA_932294315.1. Taxonomy (NCBI): domain Eukaryota; kingdom Metazoa; phylum Arthropoda; class Insecta; order Lepidoptera; family Tortricidae; genus Epinotia; species Epinotia nisella. Next base: position 10,606,007 of record OW028677.1, on the reverse strand, counting down.
TTCATGCCGCTACACACCGTCCGACGCACACTAGCATAAATGTCACGCATAGCGACGTTGCTAGCTGTGCGGAGCCGACGAACATAGGTCCTACCTCGACGAGCGCTGGCGCGGGTCTGAGCGTTAGGCAGCGCGTGGCCGCCGTAGTCATGTAAAATGAGGTATTGTTTAATAATTCGTCAATAATAAATCGTGGTGATTTAAATCCACTCAATAAATGTTTCGTAATAAACAGATACTGGAGATCATTTTGGTATCAGAATTACGTTAAGATAATGCAGGGATTTTGAGAAATCATGAATTGATTTTGACCGTTTTCGGTGCAAAATGTAATTCGTTTCAGATTTTTTTTCTCAGCCCATGGCTCATAAAAATTTAACTTTTAATTACTTTGATTAAACTACAGGGTACTTGTGATTGTAACAGATTTTTATTTTGTGCATACTATTTAACTGATTTGACCAATTATCACTCCGAAATGAGGTCTCTCACGAGATTTAGCTGAAACATGCCGCTGCAGAAAATTCATTACTAAATCAGTAAAAAGATTATCGGTCAATTGTCATGCTGATATTGTAAAGGAGAAATCAAACTATCTTCACCAACTAGTTGTTATTTAAAAAAACGAATGGAAGGTATGTAATTTTGACGATAAAAACTTACAATTACGCGTGTTTTTTGTTATAGTCCTCTTAATTTGGTAATATTTATAAAACCATTGATATTAGACTGAAACAGAGATTATCTGAGTTTTCATCAATCACAATATGCGTGGGTGTGAGGTATGAGTCATTGGTCTATTTTATCTAATGTTAGCTAATTTTGATAACTTACAGTTATCTAATTTTGCTTTTGAGACAATGTTATTAAGTTCGAATCAGGTTACACAAGTACCAGGACGTAATAAAAGGCAAGGATATGAGTAAATCAGGATGGGTCAGCTGGGGAGATGCGACGCGTGCGCGAAGCCCCACGGCGGGGGCTTCGCGTGACGTCAGCCGCATCTGCCCGACAGATGGCGCCGCGCCCTTACACCAAGCCAAGATAATATCGCGTATCGCACTACGCACGCAAACCTTGACCAATCAAAACTAGCTATGTGCTTTACGAGTTCATAACGCGATAGTAAATATTGGGCAATTATGAGTAGTTTTGTGTTTTTTTTTAGTTTAGGTAAGTACTTCTAAAATGTACTAACTACCTAGTTATAATACTTAGGTAAATCATCCTATTTAACATCCCCATAATTAGGAAAGTAAGGAAGTAAGTAGGGGCATGTTCGCATTCGCATTTGTATGTCATGTTTTATTTAACCTGTTACTGTGTTCAATTTATTGCTCACATATATTTAGGCATAGGTATACTTGAGATTATTTCAGTTGGAATGGAAAAGGAATTGTATCATAGTCCATTCAAAAAGTAAACTTACCGTCCAAGGTAGAAGGTTCCAATTCCAATGATAATTTTATAAAAAGTCGGCCTCATACATTAATTAATCTCAACCATACATAAGATTGGACATAATTGTTAAAAACCGGACAAGTGCGAGTTCAACTCGCGTGTTGAGGGTTCCGTATATAATCTAAGTGTTTTTGAATACTCAAACTTTTTATAGGTTTTCCTGTAATCTTTAGGCAAGGAACTATTTTCTATATTTTTTTCAGAATTTTAATCCTAGTAGTTTCGGAGATAAGAGGGGGGAATTGTCAATTTTCGTCTTATTTCCTAAATTACTTCAAATCTGTTTTTGCTAAAATTATAAAAAAAAATAGCAGACATGCTTACAACAACCCCTTTCATTTGATATGTCACACAATACAGTTTGCGAAACTTTTTTTTTTAATTTTCCAGTTTACCCCCCAAAAGTGGCCCCCTTGTTCAGAATTCATTAATTTACTTTACGCATCCATCTTTGGGTTACCAATTTACATATGTGTACCAAATTTCAACTCAATCAGTCCAGTAGTTTCGGAGCAAATCGCCTGTGACAGACGGACAGACAGACAACCGAGTGATCCTATAAGGGTTCCGTTTTTTCCTTTTGAGGTATCGGAACCCTAAAAACTTCGGAACAGTGAAACCGGTTTAGGGAGGTAGGTCAGGTATGGTACCTAACTACAGTGAAATGTCAGCGCTCTGGGAGTATCCCAACTCAGAAAACTGCCGGCATAATAACACCACTACTTGCTCGGCAGGCGTGTGATATCTACCAGGAACATAACTTCCTAGTAGATGGGTCATTGTCAGATTTAAGTAGGTTCACGTCTCTTCTGTGCACATTGCCAAAGTTAAGAGCTACAAATTCTAACTTTTGTTTGAACTCTGAACCCGCATAAACGGCGCCGCCTCTTCTACTATAATTCTCTGCGATAAAAACATATTATATATAAACATAAGTACTTAAATATTGACCACAGAAAATATTTTTGTTTTTTGGACTGATGAGCCAGATAGCAAACTCACCGAGGATGTGCTGTATTGAGCTGAGGAACCTATATTACATCTTGCTATTGACAGCGAATTCTCTAATTGATAAAGCATCAGCATTAAGCTAAGGAATTGCAGACGGAGGTGCCCACTTACCACTACCATTGTGGTATAATAAAAATAAAACACTGCTCATACTATGATTGATACGCAGTGAGTAGGTATGGAGAGCGTACAATATTGAGTATTTCACGTACCTATAATGTAGATAAAATAGACTTGCAAGCTAATCCATAGGTGATCTGAATATTTTGTTCCGACACTTGATTCGGGCGTGATACTTAGTCATGCCATGCCACGATACTAATTCATGAAAACCAATTAATTAACTTCTCAGGTGGTATGGTATAGCGGAGACTCGTTTTGTTGCCATGTCAACATCTCAACAAAACCGCGGAATAACACTTAAAGAGTTAAAAACTGTAAATAAAAACTTTTGCAAAAACAGTCTTGAGTGGTTACTCAATAATTATCGTTCTTGTCAGACAGGTTTTATATTCGATCACATTCATGTTTTTTTTCCTAAATAAGGCCTGCAATTTAAAATGATACCGATACTAAATGTAAACTACTTTAATAAATAAGTACATGGTTTTCTATTTATTTTGGTATAATTTTAATGTGAATGCTGACATACGTAGGGTAAAATGGGGTAATGGGAGTCACTTAAGCGAAATTTCAAATAAAAAAATATTAAGACATACAATCTTTATTGCAACCGCCTCATAACAAAATCCACTTCATTATTTATCATTTGAGATCAGTAGTAATCACTTTGGAAAATACAAAAGTTTAAAAAAAAACAGTTTTGACTCCGATTGCCCCGGAAGTGAGGTTAATTGGAGTCACCCTGGGGGCAATTGGAGCCAAAGAAATTCTAACATAAAGTGTATCTTTTCAGTGTATTAGAAGACCAGGAAGCCTTTTGGGTAATTCTCACACGTACTTTCGGCATCTAAACAAAGATAAAAACAACATAAATGAATTAAGTAATTTAATGTAGATGCTGCGGACAATGGGAGTCACCCAAGTCTCCATACCCACAATGCTGCAGGCAATGGGAGTCACCCGAGTCTCATTACCCACAACAACAATCATGAGAAAAAATAATATTAGAAAAATACACCTTAGTTACCACGTGAATTAGGTTTCACATCATACTTTTGAATGTCCGGCTAAACGTGTATAAAAATTACAAGCAAATAGATCAACAAATGTGGCACTTACCGCTTATTTTGCGTGGTTGAAAAATTACATCGAGGCGGCGCGAAAACGAAATACTCCTCTCATTACCGCTGCGGCAGCCATACTGGTGCGAGCGTCTCACATCTATAGCAAGGGGTCAAGAGCGGGGTGGGGCAAGCGCGTACGCGTCACTATCACTTGTGTTAGTGGTTTTCTAGATATGTGGGTGATTCCCATTGCCCGGTCTTCCCCTATTGAACAGGTTGACAAGCACATACTCGAATCGCCAATGTTTTAATACCTAGTATTTATTGATTGAGTGTGATTAGAAGTTTACGCAAAAATGGTCTCATATAACTAAGTAATTAAATATTTCACTATTTAGTAGGTATCACCTTCTAAGGTAAAGTAAATAATATGACAACCTTAAGAGTCAATAAATTATACCAGACGATGATAGTTATAAACCTAAACATAATATAATATTTTGAAATTATCCCGAACGTTTATTATATATAACGAGTTAGTATATCTTTTAAAATTATATCAAATGTTATACTGAATGAAAATATATTATTTATTTTTATACCCATCATTACGTTACGTGTCAATGAATTAACTAAGGCATATTTTTAATCTTTCTTTTTTACAGATTTCTAATACAATGTTTTGCGATTCTTTAGTAGGTATAAGAAAGTATAAGTAAAACAGAACTTTAATTAAATACCAAAAAAGTAATAAAGTTCATATAAAATTACTAAAAAAAATATTACATACTAATTCGTTTCCCTTCTGGGTAGGAGGATCAGATGGCTTACCTACGCAAAAACTAATGTCTGTGCCAATTCTTAGGATTAGACACTAGAGTAGACACCGCGCTCCTTCAGGATGCAACCAGGATAACGCTAAGATGAGGAGAAATCTTACGTAAAGTGGTGTGGTGTGGTCTCGAACTAAAATAGGATAAAAACATTAGAGTCAGCTTGTATATGCTAATAGGTATATGATTCTCATTACTCAAACTCATTAGGTACCCACTGTACCTATCCATTATAACTATGTGCAGGTAAACACGTCCCTATTGTTCTATATCCATTTAAGTTGTAATTACGGTCGCACCGTACAAAGTGCTTGCGCCATATGCTGGAAAATTCCATTTTATCATCAATAGGTTAATGTTACGTAACACGACAGCTATTTATTATGCGCAGATCACTGGGTAATTAAGTAGATACTCGTAATATTATTAATTAATGATATTTACATGTGTCCCATACAAACCGTACCTAGTTTTAGTATTCCTATGGCAACATTACGGGCACGACGCTACGACTAAATAGGTAAGATAAGAACTATGTTAATGAGATGCTGCCAAGCACGACAAAAAATTAATAAGTTAGTCGTGAATCGCATTCTACCTTACCATCTAACTAAAACAATTGTTAATAAATTATAAATGGTTCTTAATCATCACACAATATATAAACATCTCAATACAAGATGATGATTAACATTAACTAAATTAAATTAAAACTAAGTTAAATCTAAAAAACCGGCTAAGTGCGTGTCGGACCACGCAAAACGAAGGGTTCCGTACCTATTAAAAAGGTCGTATCGTCATAGAAATCTTACGGCACTTACGTCCTTTTCTTTGAGGAAGGCAATTTTTCAGCAATATCTCGGAAACCTTTCACCCGATCTTGTTCAAAACAATTTTCGGTGAATAAACTTAATAAGCGCTGTGTCCATGAATTTTTTCATATTTTTAAAATACACTGTTCAAAAATTAGAGGGGGGAGGGACAGAATTATAGTGCCTTTCGGGGCGATTATCTCTGACTGAATTCACTTAATCAAAAAAAATCCCGAGAAACCTTATATTTATTTTGAAAGGCCTATCGATTCATGTGCCACATGTGGGCTCACGATGAAAAAATTTTTTTTGACTTTTAGTTTTATGTATGGAGTACACCCCTAAAAAAAATTTTTTTTGTAATTTTAATTACAAAACTTTGTAGCGGCTAACAAAATACACCTATTCTCAAAATTTTATTCAAATACACCTTATAGTTTTCTAGTAAAATGCCTGTGACATACGGACAGACGGACAGACGGACATGACGAAACTATAAGGGTTCCGTTTTTGCCATTTTGGCTACGGAACCCTAAAAAGGCCCTCGAGGCATTGTACCGAGGATGCTGGCGGCATTTCCTCGCTGAATTGCAATGCTGATGCGTTGCGCGAGAAAGCCGCCAGCTCTTCGGTCACCGTTACATACATCGACCAGACGTTTCGCGATTTCTGCAAATAACTTATGCGCACTGGGACTCCACGGACCGAGGGTCTCGACGCCAAAGGGCACAAAGTCGTACTCTCTGCCGAGGCCTCTATATTTATAAACATCTCAATTGTTTAGATTTAAATTGTACCTATGTTTTTTTAGATTATGTTGTTAACTTAGCGTATACACTCGGATTTGGCAGCCCAATATAAGGGCTCAGACACTGCTCAAAAACATTCCATAAATTGAAGTAAAACATCAGAACAAATGATAATAAGCCAGGTGACTGACATATAGCATAATCAACGCAAATGGTTTCCCTGCGCATGCCTAATACCCTGGGGTACCTACTACCTACTATTACAGATGTCACGTACAAAATATGCCGACTATTTTTTGTACAATATATTGTACTATTAGTGTTTTTCGGTTTTCAATTTCATATTGTTACTACGTACGTGTAACTTGGTGAAATAAATGTGCCTAAAATCCGATTAATTTAATGCATATACATTTTCTTTTTGAATTAAATAGTATTGTAAAGTTCGAAGAATTTTCCGATCTGTTGAGATAGTGTTTTTAGTTTACCTTATTATCTACATAATATTTTGATAGCTTTCTACTCAATCAATCAAAAAAACATGACTACGTGTTAGCGTAGTGTGTCTTAAAAAACAGAAGTTACATTTATCTTTAAGTAGATAAATTAGCTTTAATCCACTGCCCATCGATCGGCCCGCGACCCACGACATCCATTACTTAATTGACAAAACCCATGGAGTCACTGCTGGGGCTTTTCAACCTATATTTATATTATCGTAGAATAGCATTAATAATAATGACAAGGACAAATTGATACAGTGTAGACATACCTTTGCCTTTTTTCACAAGACCTTTGGGAAAGAAAAATAAAATCAGTAGTAAGACTATCAATTTTAGCGAGTAGGTATTTACTTATGTGCTACGGTAGCCTAATGGTTCAAGCATGCTTCTGTCAACCGGATCGTGCAACGAATTTTTCGGAACATTTCGTTAGCTTTTAGGTGAAAGAAAACATCGTGAGGAAACCTGCGTGCATCTGCGAATAAATTCAAAGTTATGTGCAGTCCCCAACCCGCACTAGGCCAGCGTGGAGGGGGACTACTGCCCGATCGCGTTCTCTCTCATCCAATGAGAGGAGATCTGTGTAGTTGAACGTATGATGATGATGACGAGGTACCTACTTATTAAACTAAAATTATGTATTTTACTTCATTACTAATCATTAGCAAAGTTTTATTAACAAACTAACGTAAGTATCTGAAACTAAATGTAACATGGGTAAATAATGTATTTCCATTCTGATGAAAGTTAGCAGGACTAGAGCGCAAAAGAAAAATGTTTTGCGGTTCTCATGAAAACAATGAACTTTCACACGAGCCGAGGTTGATTTAGCGTAGTTTGTTGTGGAATCACGCCGAGGATTCGGTCTGTGGTCTGTAATTGAATTAGGTGAACAATACGTTTCCCGCGAACCTCGGGAGCATTCGCAACACGCACGCTCGTACGCACCTGTTCGCAATTTTATTTATTGACTTCCACATTCTTTCCTTATTATTTGAAGAAAAAAAATACTCATTGCATAATGAATGCACGTGCACACTGAATGTCGATAAATAAATTAGCATTGAATCAGTTATCCGAGAGCATAAGGTAACAAAAACGATATTATTTTTCAACCACCCTTATCAAAACGAGGTCGTGTGCCTTTTTAGCCGCGAGAAAAAACAATAAAGCAATCTCTCACAAGTATCGTTTTCACCGACATGACGGCAGATCAGTGTAAACCCGGCGTGATAATTGAATCGCGAGGGTCCTCTCCTGCCCTGAGGTGCTACTCTGAAACAGCCCTTGTATTTATATTGTTGGATCCAAGTACACTTACGCCCTTTATCCCTTGCAGTGGTACCCGACGGCCATTAGTGATACATTTGATTCGTATGTGACCTCTATAACCCACTATTGTCTCTCGTGTAGGGGAGTACTATCTGTAATCGCTTGAAAGAGCTTATAATCGCCGAACATTGTTTTGTTTTTGTTTCAATGAGCTAAATATTTTAACCGATATTGATAATTTTATAAGCGTAAAGTTTCGATCTGCTTTTTTTTACACCATAAGTTTTTATTTTTTTTATTTTGTGACTACTTATAAATATGGCTTTCAGATAACGCATAGCAACCCCATAATAAAATTGTAAAGCAATATGATTCTCATCTCAAATAATTTTCACATAGAGAGCTACTATCTCGTAATGTAAATGTTGTATGATAATATGTAGTAATAAATAGGAAAACAAAAGTGCCATCTCTCAGCGGGTCGACGCAGTTCGTATTTTCTCTCCGCCGGGAGGGGGTCATTACCAAACTCCATTACACTTTTTGTGCCAAGTGTTTTGATGGTAAAACAAGGGTGAAAACGACCCTACAAAACGAATGACAGCTCTCGGTGCCTCCCGTTTTTTACTGCTGCTGTGAGAAAGAATAACATTAGTTGTGTTGACGTAAATCATGGTCTCTTATTTCAATTTATGAGTAGGTAAGTGTGATAATCATTTGTGCTATGATGGTTTATCATATCATTATAGTTAACTTTGTGTAACTGCGATTTGATTTTGTTTCTTTCCACAATTATAGGCATTTCTCCGAGCACGCAATTTTGCACGACCCCACACTTAAAGCCTTCTTATAATGCAAAAGAAAATATATAAAAAATGCAGTCTATTAATTACTGTATTTTCTAATCGGAGAGCATATTACTTTTATGCTATGTCATATATAACGTTGCGTCTCCAACCCAGAATTGAAGCAAAAATTACTCAAAAATGTATAAATTTTGAATTACTTATAAATATTCACTAGTGCGTGATGAGTTGATAAAACATATGATACAGGATGATATCAAGAGATATAATTAAAATACTATCTAAATGTGTCTTTTTACTTGTCTACGACTCACGTCTGAGAACCCTGACCGCGCTCTAAGTATCCAATGAATCGTAGCAGCGGTGTATCTGCCCGGCTAGCACACTAATCGGACATATATTTACGTTCGGACGTATAATTTTAAGTTTATGCTCATTTTTATGTTACTTAGCTAACATGGTGCATGGTAATCTCGCAACATTGTTTATACAATAAAAAATACGTAGCAAAATTATTATATTCGTTCAATAGTGGTCGACGGTTAGAAGCCCATTATAACACTACCTAATTAAAGAGCAGATAAAGCCTTATTAGAGAGATATAAGCACTGCCACTGTTTACTAAACAGTTGTGCTCCTGTATTAAGTTGTATTATAATCGTTTTTTGTTTTTATTTACTTTACTCCCGCCGCCGCGCGAAACGTACGTTGTGTTGTGGTTTTAAGTTATGAAGCGAGTACCAAAACACACGGAAGTTTTCACATAAGTACCTACACACGTAATACATGATATTCGTAAGTTTGTGTTGTTATATATTTTATCACAACACAAGAGGGACATTACCCAATTACATACAAACTTACAAAGCTTCAATCTCACATACGTTCTCCTCTTAATAATATTAGTATAGATAATTTCAGATAACTTGACGTTGGGATAGTCCGGCCGCGATCGCAATGGTGAGGAGAACTAAATTTATTTAAAGTGTAATAATCTGTGAAGTCAGAAAATATGCATGGAAGTTTCGTCAGAGAAATGTATGAGTGTTATTATTTTTACAAGCCCTTTAGGTACGCTTGTTTAGGTTAAAACTTTCAATTGAATTTATTTAACTAATATTACCTATTGTAAACTAGTTATCCCCAACAGATTAAGCTTTTTTTGATTTCCATGGCCATGAATCAATTTGTATAGCTTTTAAGGTATTTTATCAATTTATCGATGAGCAATCCAATTAACGTCAATAAAAAAAATGGCCATGGAAGTCAGGCTAATGAGTCTCTCTCGGAGAATTGTCCCCATCTTAATAAGCATTTGTACATAATTTTTAAACAATAATCCACAATCATACATTACTCTCCAAAATTTGGGATAAACTTTTCATATTTCATCACAAAATATATTTTTATCTATGCATAGTAGGTATACCTATGATTTACTTTAAAAACAAAGTTTTAACCGACTTCAATTTAGTACTCCGCCAAGCCACATGAACATTTCCTTTCCACTTTACCACATGGACTGCTTTCCGAGAGAAAATACGTTGATTCTTACACACGAAAACCATATACCACTGTATATGGGCCGATAATATTTGAGGAGTTCCGTCGATTTGGCACACTTGACATTTAGGACTTCATTCGTTGCTATTTCAACGGAATCATATAAGAATCAGTAACGTACTTTTACAGTTTTAAGTACGAGTACCATAAGTCATCTGTGGTCTTCATCATCAGTTCCACTTCACCAAATTTGTGATTTCCGTGTGTAAATACACTATTTATAATAGAAAATACCGAAATTAAATGCGTGCCTTCTATTTTTGAGGAGTTCCGTCAATTCCTCATGGTTCCCATCATTCAACTAAAGTTTTGATAACAATGGGACCAATCTGGAAGACTATACTTCCAAATAAAAAAATAATTGTCTGATTCGGTTCATAAATGACGGAGTTCTGAGGTAACAATAATTTTTAAAAAATCAACCGAATTGAGAACCTCCTCCTTTTTTTGAAGTCGGTTAAAAAGGAAATTTGTTAATATATTTTCAAGTCTCAATACTTTTGCATCACTGCAAGCGTCTTTACGCATGAAAACAGATAACAATACAATTATAAATAATACACTCACAATTTTTAAATGAGATCTCAAACTCAGCCGATGCGATTACCACCGGGATCCCAATCGCAAATACTCAAACGAGCGACTACTCGGCGAGAGTTGGCTAATGAAGTGAATTGAAGACCAAATGGGGGTTCAATGACCTGCCAACGATCTCCTTCGCGATTAACCGGAGAGAATAATTTAATGGGCTTTTGTGGAAACCCGCCACACGAGCGGCTCGACCCGGCGCAATTACTTTCCGTTTCAAAATTTCACTGCCGCGTTCTCATCGATAAAAAAGTGCATTGTGCATTGTAATCTAACCGTAGTTTTGTGTGATTCTTGGAAGATTTGTCAAATTAATAAATACATTTTCTTTCATCTATATGAAAGGGGCACCACTTACACGCACATATACATTGTACATAAGTAGACAAAACTGTTTTTTGTAAAAAGGCAAAGTTCCAATTAAGAAAAGTTGTATCAGCAATATTTAAAAACGCGAAACTAAATTTTTAGAGCTGAGGCAGCAAAACTGCTCCATAATTCATTTGACAGCGACCCAATTCTGAATAAACACCATTCATAAATGAAATTTTGCACCCATTTGCCTAAGTGCATATAACATTTTCATGGCTTAATACGTTTGAATGTGCCATCGAGTCAATCGTCATCAATCTTTGAGGGGTGCGGGGTAATGTGCACGACATATGGCACAAACGTAGCTGCGTTGCTTGCGCTCGCGCTTTGTAATATTGCGTTCCGCTTCGGTGGCGAAGAATAGCCGAAGTGACCCGCACCGACCTTACACGTGATGGCACACCGAGGGCTGTCCCGTATATTACCCGATTGTGATCTTAGATGACGTGCTTTGTGTCAAGTATGGAATACTAGTAAACTTATGTTTATCATAAGCAGCTCAACTGTAAACATTTTGTACATGGGTACCTACACATAATAAATGAGATATTAAGTTTTTAACTTCACCGAAGTATACCTTTAAAAATGTTTCGTTAGGGTTTGTCGAGCTCTGCGATTCAGAACTAGTTTCGATGCGCGTCACCACTCACCCCCTAGCACATCTTAACCCCGTGATTCGTGACAAAGACGCGAAGGTCGAGCTGATCCTGGTTCTCTTTAGGCGTGTTGTGTTGTGGTAAAAAGTACCTATACATATTTCACAATAGTAACACAACACTCGTCAACAATCAAACACAGTCGTGATATAATTTCAAAACTGTCCCATCAGTTTTCCAAAGATAACCCTTATTTTATTCACGCTCTATCGATAGTGATCAAATCCAATACAAAGTGGACTTCACTGAAGTTTTCATTACAACTGTAGGGTAAGACCACCAGTGAATGAACACTTAAGGAATTTTTCAATTTTGAAAAATCATTTCTCAATATTCTTGAATCATTGTAATAATTAAATGTGATTTATCCAATCTTTATTTAATAAATAAGAATATAATTTCTGCGATTTTTTATCACCTTTATATTTTTTGAGTTATAGGATAATTTATCAAAAAAGACCCAAAACACCAGTGAATGAACAAAAAAATCTATGAATGAACACAATAAAACCCAGTGAATGAACATTTTTTCTAAAATTTTAATCAGCATATAAAGAGGACATTTTTAACATAATAATCAGAGTTTTTCTTATGTAATCATTATATAAGCAAATGAGGTAGGTACTGTATCTAATTATTTATCAAACTGTTTATTGGCAGAAATAAAATTACAAAAATACACTTCTATTTGTAATTAAATAGGCAGGCACCTAGTTTCTTATCACAGAAAGTAAGAAAATATTAATAAATTTAATATTAATAAAGTTAATAACAGTCGTCAATATCCAACTTAATAACTAGTAACATTAAATTCTAATGATACTTCTAATCAGTCTGTAAACAGTTAAAAGTAGGTATCATTATAAAAAGGAACGTTTTTATAGCAATATATTTATTATTTATATTTAATTATATAGAGTTGCGAACTAGGTAGCAATTTGTAACAAACTTTAACAAAAAGGAATAAAAAGGAACGTGTTGTTAGGGGTTTATTCATCATTATGATTAAGTAAGGGCTAAAGAGATCAAAACTTAAAGTTAAATATACCTTCGAAATAGTCTCTTAATACTTTGTTCTCTACAACTAGGAAACATAAATCTCTCTTTAATATTTTTTATCATATAAAAAATAATGTACTTCAAGTACAATCAATACGACTTGTTCTACATCCTATTCAATATCCTCAAAACTAACATCTTGAAAAGACATAAATCCACGTCTGGATATATTAGGATCACTAAGGACACGGTGAACGTCAGCGAAATCAACTTCAGACACATCGGGCACTTGAGGTCTTACAAAATTCACAATGTTTTCTGATACTGATTTCTTTCGCAGAAAGTCAATTTTAATTTTCTTTTGTAATTTATTTGTTTCCAGCACTTGTCCTACAAAATAACGTATTCTTTTTTCGGTTTTAAAACTAACAATTAAGTATTTTCCAGTTACTATGTCTTCATTAAACGTGGTATCTGGTCTTTTTTTAACTGGGTTTCCTTTTTAATTTCTAATTTTCTTTTCCGTAATTCTGCATTATCACTTCTTTTTTACTGTTTTTGTTTTAGGTCTTCTTCCTTTTTCTGCTTTTCAGCATCTTGTCTTGCAAAGTACTCTTTGCACTTGAGACATGTTAATCCAAATGGCACTGGTTCTTTAGGCGATTTCGGTACATTAAACTGTATGCTAGCCTTATTTAGTGTCATTGAACCACTAATTATAGCACGTTAAGCTGTGTCCAAGTCTTTTTGAGTGTAGCGAAAACGTTCATATTTTTTTTGACATCCATGTTTACCTTAAATAAAACAAAATTAAATAGAATAAACGATATATCCCAATAAAACAGAAATATGTTTATAAATAACGTAAAGAAATAAAAATAGATAGTAACGAAGTAGGTAGAACACACAAAATTACCTTTGTCATTTCGTTGTTCATACATAGGATTAGTAGAAATCTATTGAATGAACTAAGCCTAATTCCTATAGTCCATTCACTAGATTTTTCATGCCTATGTATGAACACTTGTGTTCCAAGACTGGCTGAAAGAATCAGAATCGTTTTATGAGCAGTATTTCAAAAAACAGGCTTAATCCCATTATTTTAACCATTAAATTTGCACAAAAAATCTAATTGAGCCATCACCAATGAATGAACACAGTGTTCATTCACTGGTTTTAGAACATTTGATAAGCCAGTAATGGAACATTAAAAATAACTACTTTATCGCAGACTGAGTATCTAAAGAGTACATTTATAACAGATCTAACTCTTAATTCAATCAAATAACAACACTTTTTAATGATAAACATCAAATAAACAGTCCAAATGTTACTCCAAACATGCAATGTTCTTACCTGGGATTAAATTTCTCCATATAAAACTTCAAAGACACAAAAACGCAAACTTCAAACGCCGGCCATATTGAAACTGGACGACAATAAATTTACGAAGTGTTGCCAATGCATAGAAATCAGAGTTGCCAATAAGAAAAAAAATACGACAAGTGGTAGAAATATTTGTATTTCTTATTTAAGCCAAAAATTGTGATTTTGTTCATTCATTGGGGGGTGTTCATTCACTGGTGGTCTTACCCTATATGTTGGTACTGTAGCAGTGCTTCCGAATGCGAATTTTGCTGACTGGCTGGACGTAGCTGATATAACGCTCTTGCTTCAACACTGTAATCAACTGTCAATTTGTTCCAAGTCAGTCACTTAAGAAAATGTGTAAGGTTTATATTTACTACAGGTACTTGCTGTGGTGTAACACTGAAGTTTTATGGATTTTATTTCACTGGAGCAGTGTTTCCGAACGTGCCTTCGGGGAGCTGTCATGGTGGCACCACACTTGGCGGTATTCGCCCAAATATTCGTGCTGCATCTTTTTCCTTCCTACGGCAAATGAAAGAGAGGCAACGATGCAACGCGAACACGCAACCCCAAGTGTGGTACGACCATCAGAATGACGTCTGCCGCATTAACCTCGACGAGAATTGCTACGAGTCGATCAGCTTGTCCGCGCTTGTAAATTTATTATGAAAATATATCATAACCAATTAAACCAGTGCTTTTACTCTTATAGTACTAAAGTGACTCTATTTGCGCACACACCCACTTGTATGAACATTGCCATTGTTACATTCATGGATCATTGTGATACCTACTTATCATTTCTGAATCACATTCGAAAATGACCCGCATCTTGATGTGCAAATCGATATTGTGATGTTGAACCTGATAATTGACATGTAAGACTTAAATAATTATGTATGTAATATTGAGATATATAGAAACTTGTATCTGCCAAGTTTAATGAATTATACGACCATTGTCTGACATGATTTGGTTGAAAAAAAGGGAATAAGTATTAATATTCACACGTGTGACATAGGTAGCTACTAAAGCTTACCTTGGTGGAAAAGCACCTCTAGGATTTATCTGACAAAATGTATGAAATTCATTCGTGAAATGAAAATGCCGGAGAAATGCAAAAGTATTTTCCAAGACTTAAAAGAATTTAAAAAATAAACGACTTAGTTTTTAACTATTTTTCATACTATTTTTTTTAGTAATTATGTTGTAGCCATGGCAAGTGTATTCTCGGCAGGTCGGTTTATGTGCCGCTGCGAGGGTGAAGGATTGCACGCACGGGGTGGGAGTGCTAAGTGCCGGGAGGCCACATGTCGCTCTCGTCGCGCTAATCTGTAGGATTTGCCATCCAATGTCCCTCATCCTCCGTCCCGCTCCCCATTACCCGCGCACAATACATCCATCTCACCCGGCTCATTGAATATTATTGCTCTATGGGGATTTTGAAAATATGGAGCCGTTTAGCTAAAGCCGTACATTGTATCCATACTGTGGAATTATTCAGACGCGGCTCGTTGCATGTATCAGTTAATGGTATTAGCTATTAGCCGTTAAATCACTCGATTGGCGACTTTATGGCACTGCTTAAGTTATGAGATTGTTTTGTTCTGGTGTGTAGTAGAATCGATACAACTTTACACATTAGTATTTATTACAACATTATTTCATACTGTAAACTGAACTAAAACTTAGAAAGCTATTAGGGGTAACACGGAATCTTGTGGCTTTTATGTAAAATATAATAATATTAATAATGTAATTAACGATTTTGTCACCATTACATCTAAATTTGAACACATTGGCCTACGACTAAATTCTAGTAAGTGTGAAATTTATGACAATAGGATTAAAATCATTAGAAAACATAGACCATTTTAATTATTTTTCGGACCGCCTTCTCCAAATTAACTGACACATGGCCATATTCATCCTCTGGTACGGTCATTTTGCGCCACAATTTACATAGGTACGCTATGCGCTGCAGCCCTTTTTTGGAAACTTCAAAATTTTTGCGAAATACTTGACAATATTATTTGGACACATGCAGATTGAAAAAATTATAAATATCAAAATGAACAGCAGAATGTTTTTACTGGCATCCCTTCCAGTTAAGTTCGGTGGTCTCGGAATTAGACAGATTTCCAAAGTCGCCCATCCGGCGTTCCTGTCCTCGATACACAGCACGCTACTTCTCACTAGTAAAATCCTCAACCCATCACGTCATGATTGTGAGATAGCGTGCTTGTCCGAGGCCAGGGACGCATGGAGGTTGGCCTGTCCAGGCAAGATCTACCTGCTCGCCCGGAACTCCAAAAACTTTGGGACTTGCCTATCTGCCGGAGGGTGCACGATCTCTAATCGAAACCTCAATAACACCTGCAGAAAAGGCTCGTATGTTGGCCATTTCGGAGAGGGAGTCAAGCCACTGGCTTCACGCCTACCACGCCAACTACGGGAACCTTTTGGGCCCCAATAGTTTCCGGCTGGCAGTTGGTTTGCGACTCGGGGCCAACATCGCGGAACCTCGCTGTCACTGCGGCACTATGGTCGATAGGTCGGGTCACCACGGCCTCGCTTGCCTGAAAAGCGCCGGCCGTATATCCCGTCACTCCTGCCTCAACGACATCATCCGTCGGGCTCTGGTCAGTGTCAGCGTGCCGGCCACATTAGAGCCTAATGGCCTAGCACGTGATGACGGCAAGAGACCTGACGGGATGTCTCTCGTGCCTTGGCAACAGGGACGGCCCTTAGTCTGGGACGCTACGTGTGTTGACACCCTAGCGCCGTCCCACCTGGGCACGACGTCGTCGAGGGCTGGCGGAGCGGCCGCTGAGGCAGGCAGCAAAGCGCCGCAAATACCGGATGCAATAAAGCTTTTGAAAAAGGTAAGCAATATGCTCATCCGGTCCTCTGGTGACCGTAGAGCTGGCTCGTTCCTCGCTCAGCGTATTGGCATTGCCATTCAGCGTCTTATGGGCACTGTGCCTGGTGGCAGCGATTTGGGGGAAATATGTACATATAGTTTAGGGTCACATAGTTTAAGTTAGTTTTAGTTCGTTTATAAGTTTTTTTATTTATTGTGTTCGTATATCTACTCTCAGTTCTTAACTTTTAGGAATAGGAAAGGTAACTTTTGTTTTTCCTTGTCTGAATGACCTTGTAAGCATATCATAACCAGACCATTTGGTAGCCTTTTCGGTGCAGCGTGATGTTTTTAACGGAACTGGCAGAATCAATTTCAATCGTAATGGATTCGTTAATTAGCGTTAATATTAACCTTAATTAATCATTTTAATTGATATTGCCGTTATCAACTCCGTTAACACAACCATGCTGCACCGAAAATGCTACAAAATTTACAATGTCTGATCATAACAGGCCCCTTGCTAAATAAGGTTAAATGTCTGAACTATGTGAGAAATCTAGCACACTCATATTGTCTACGAGTCAAGTGGGAGACTATGAATGATATAACTATGCATCAACCAAGTTAGATTGATACTAGCTACTACAAATAAACGTACAGGAATTGTTGTTGTCATCATCATTCAATACAAAGGATTAAGATATTTCAAACAAATCAGTAAGTCAATTTCTTTACAATAATCGCGGTGCTGTCAGCGCTATACGCCATACGGTAGTGCTGCGCGCACATGGCGAGTTCTGTTTGGATAACCTTGCATTAAAATTTCACGCAAATTTTCAATAACTTTTATCACAATACAATACGGTTGAAATTCCTCTGCGAGAGGGTATCTGACTGCTGTAATAATGGTTTTTGTGTGCATATTGTGGGGACTCACGCTTGTCATTGCTTCCCTCGTAACCCCAAAATCGTTCTATTCTGTAGTCGGACGAGCCGACAGGTTAACTTTTGTTGTTCCACAATGGACGTGCATTACAAGTCCGATTGTTAGCACAAATGTGAATTAAAACGCATTTTACTTGTCGGCGATTCATTATTTTTTGTCTGAATATTGAATTTACTAAAAAGAAACTGATTAGGGTAAAAATTGCCAGTACGAAACGCAATGAGAGAAGAAAACATTTTTACCTAGGTACGTAATTTCTTATCAGGTATTTAAATTTTTAGTTAATGCTGAGCGGCAGCGTTAACGCAGAAATAGTCCCGATTCTTTATGGAGCCAATCTAACTGCCCTCACAAAAAAAGATGGTGGTGTTAGAACCAATTGCAGTAGGATCAACTCTCAGACGACTAGCCTCCAAAATTGCTGTTCGTTGTGTCCATTCAAAATTACAACGCAATTTTGAACCTACACAATTAGGTTTCGGGACACGAGGTGGTTGCGAGGCGGCCGTCCATGCCCTACGCACCTACCTCAGCACCGAGCGGTGCGAGGTCCTTTTAAAAATTTATGTTAAAAATGCATTCAATTCAGTTTAACAGAGACACCCTGCTGGCAGAAATCAGAAATAATATTCCGGAACTTTACAACTACCTCCTCCACTGTTATGCCGATCCCTCCAAATTAACGTACCGCAATCACGAACTTTCCTGTGAAGTAGGATGCCAGCAGGGTGATCCCCTCGGACCGGCTATATTTAGTCTGGCTATAAATCCGATTATACAAAATTTAAGTTCTAAATTCAACGTATGGTACCTGGACGACGGTACCCTAGGAGGCGACTTGGTTTCCGTACTCTCTGACCTCTCAGCCCTCAAAACTAAATTTGACTCCATTGGTTTGGAACTAAATTATAACAAATGTGAACTCTACATCCATGGTACAAACCTGGACTATTCGGACATTTCACACCAGTTCAATAATTTAACACAAAATATAAAAATTGTTACAAAGGATTCGCTCAGCCTCCTAGGGACTCCTATTTTCGAATTTTTTTTCAGAACTATATAAACAATACTGTTTCAAAATTCCAAAACTGCGATGATCGTCTACTTGAAATAAGTGCCCATTCGGCCCTCTTTATCTTGAAATTCTGCCTTTTCGTACCTAAATTAACATACGCGCTTCGCTGCAGCCCCTTTTGGAAACATCAAAATTTACTAGCACCAATTGACTCCTTAGTCAAAACAAATCTGGAAATTATTTTAAATTTAAAGCTTAATGAAGAGTCCTGGTGTCAAGCATCCCTGCCTGTCCGTTACGGAGGGCTTGGGGTGCGCAAAATTTCAAGTGTCTCACTACCGGCATTCCTGTCGTCCGTCCACAGCTCGTCTGATCTCATTGGCAAAATCCTTAGGGCTTCCCCCTCAAATTCTGAGATCGCGGGTTTGGTCGACGCTAGAAACGCCTGGTTATCAGCCTGCCCGGGGCAAGATGTTCCTGGGAATCCAAAATCACAAAGGAGCTGGGATGATGGCATTTCCAAATTATCGTACTCTAACCTTTTAAACCATAGTTCTGGAGTCGAACGTGCCCGCCTGGCCGCTGCAGGAACTAAGGAGGCTGGTCACTGGCTGAATGCTTACCCCTCGCCAAATACAGGTACTTTTCTGGGCCCGGAGACGCTGCGACTAGCAGTCGCCCTTGGCCTGGGGGTACCCGTATGCGCTCCCCATAAGTGTCACTCTGGCCATGACGTCAACCAACTAGGGCACCACGGACTGTCTTGCCAGAGGAGTGCGGGGCGCTTCTCTCGCCACGCCGCGCTTAATGACGTCATCCGACGGTCTCTTGCTAGCGCAAACGTACCGGCGGTACTCGAGCCGGTCGGAATCGCCAGAGACGATAGCAAGAGACCGGATGGGATGACACTAATTCCGTGGAAGATGGGACGGGTGCTAGTGTGGGACGCGACCTGCGTAGACACACTGGCTCCCTCCCATCTCAGCGGCACCACAAATAGGCCCGGTGCTGCGGCAGAAACTGCCGAGGCAAACAAAAGGCGCAAATATAGGGGTCTCGATACCAACTATAACTTTGTTGCTTTTGGTGTCGAGACCCTTGGTCCGTGGGGCCCAGCCGCACATGAATTGTACCGTGATTTGGCAAAACGGTTGGTTGACGTCACCGGGGATAGGAGAGCTGGCAGCTTCCTCGCTCAGCGCATAAGCATTGCTATTCAGCGAGGAAATGCTGCCAGCGTCCTCGGTACCCTGCCACAGGGGCCCATTTTAGAATATGACTTTTAGTTTTATTACAAATTATATTTATTTATTTTAGGCTAGCTTAATGTTTTTTTTTTATACCTATTTAGATATAATCTGATATAGTGTCCGGTTTCTAGGTGTAGAATTAGATACACAGTTACGTTGGGCAAACCCCATAAGCCTCCTTAGCAAAAGATTGGCCAGTGCCTGTTACACTCTAAAAAGTTTGTCTAGAATATTGAACTCTTCAGTACTATAAAAACAGTTTACTTTGCATATTTTGAAAGTTTGATAAGATATGGCCTGGAGGTTTGGGGTAATAGTGTCCATGTCAAACGTGTTCTTATATTGCAAAAGAAAGCTCTTAGGTATATCGAAAAGGCTAAGTCGCCCACTATTTATAAAACATGGAATACTAACCGTGGTATCACTCTACATATTATTTAGTATGCATTTTTATATATAAAAATCCCTTCATGGTCAACTGATCCCACATAAAATTCATCCCGCGGGCTGAATGGCCCCTTTTGATTTTTTTCGTGGGTGACTCGACCCAACTGAGCCTACAGGCCCAGTTAACCACTTATCCCACTTACAGGTCTACTCAACCCGCGGGCTCATTCAACCACTCTTAGCATTAAAGAGTCTTCTCAGCCCGCGGGCTCAGTTTACCACTCTCTATTAGGTATGAGTTGTCTGAGCCCGCGGGTTTAGTCGACCCCTATCCGAGGCTTAAGGGTTTACTCACCCTACCGGCTTAATGGTTGTCACTAGACGGATTCGTGAGGAAGGTAAGTATTAAAAAGGTAATGTGATGAAATTCAGCACTAATGGGACGTAAGCTTTTCTGGACTGGAATAACCCTTACGATAAAGGGTAATAAACACGGGTACATGAAACAAATATTTAATTTCCACGACAGTACATCAAAATAAAGTAAATTCTAAATGCAAATTTAAAAAAACATGGAAATTAGTGCCTATTAAGCTTGCTTGAAGAAAAAAGAAGCTACCTACATTCTTAAATGTTCGATACAGAAATCGAGGCTAATTTTTTTGTTTTTTAAGTCCAAGACTGTTGATGACTGAGAAATGTGATCATTCACTTCCATTGTTTCGCTTTTTCTTTTAGAAAATTCATTTTTTCTTATTTTTCTACATCGTTTTTCATCATCCGTTGCATTATTACAAGAAGTTGAATAATGCTGAGTCAACCCTAAACTGGTAAGGAGTAGTCGACTGAGCCCGCGGGCTGCATTGACCATAAAACGGCAGAGAGTGGTCAACTGAGCCCGCGGGCTGAATTGACCATAAAACGGCAGAGAGTGGTCAACTGAGCCCGTGGGATGAGTTGTCGAGGCAATGGCTCGAGTCACCCACGAAAAAAAACAAAAGGGGCCATTCAGCCCACGGGATGAATTTTATGTGGGATCAGTTGACCATGAAGGGATAAAAATAGGTCTAGTTTTAATAACAATATAAATAAGAGACCTCAGAGATTATGTAGATATAATTTTGACATTCTGTTACCCGAATTGACATTTATGAATTTTAAAAATAGTTTAGAATATAATGGTATAAAAATGTATAATTTCTTAAATGAGGACATACGGCAATGTAGTAATATAAATGAGTTCTCAATAAAATTAAAGTCGTACTTGATTGCTCGACCATTTTATAATTTGCATGAGTATTTTGATAGATTGTATGAATAAATAACAGTAGCATTCATTTCAAGTTAGATTAAGATTTGCATGCCAAATTGTGGCAGAGCATACCCGCATGTAACCCCTACTGACATGTCTGTATAATTTTCCAACACCTGTGTATGTTCTTGCAAAATAAATCAATACAATTGTTACAGTTAATAACCCTGTAAAATCCCTGTATGTATATATTATTTGTCATATGTCCAAAAAACGATTTCACAATTTTTAGTGACATGGTATTTACAAATCTATAAAAAAAATTACCTAATGAAGTACCCACTAGTGGTTAACCTATTAAGTATTTATATGAATTAGCACTGGTGGATATGGACTCAGTGGAGCGAGGTTTTTACATACAAAACGCACACATGTCACTGCTTCGCTACACATCCTCGCTCCGTTCACTTTCCTCGCATGTCTCTGCCCAACTAACATTTGGGTAATAGCTAAGGGTATTATTATAACCTTAACCTTTATATGTGAGTTATAATGTTCTCAGTTGTAACTAATAGTCTTATAAAGGAGTTAAGAAAAATAATTAAGTCCTAAAGCATTATAAGAGTGTTACTCAAAGCAATTACACTTAAGATGTTAAAGCTTTAACCTGTTTTTAACACTTAAACACTTACAAGAGTCCTAGCTACAGGCAGAGACTTTATAACAGAATTAACTCTCTTGTAAGTATTGAAACTTTTTCTAACGCTTAAGGTGTTAGGCAGATACACTTTAAAGACACTGTAAGAGTGTTGTAAGTCAATAAGCGTTATAGTTGAGTTAACTGACGCCTAAAGCTTACTCTCTACTCTCTCTCGACTCTAAACTACAAATTGATTAGGTTATTCAATATTTGACATCAAAATTCTTCATTATTTATGTTACTCTTGCCATTATATGGATGCCACTTAATTTATAATGCCACTGGCCAAGAAACAAGAATAGAAAAAAAACCGGTCAAATGCGAGTCTGACTCGCGCACCGAGGGTTCCGTACGAAATATCATACAACACACCCGTCTTGCCCCACCCATTAATTTTGGAAAAATCTTAAGAACGCATAGTGTAGTTAAGTCATGAGTACCTACAGCGCCATTTATCGGTGCATTTTGTTACTAACTTGCACGACCAAGGAACTCGGTATGTACAGTAAGGGAAATGTATTCACGTACCACCGTAGAACCCTGTCGCCATTGACAGGCCGCCGTCACTCAACCTCGAGTGTTATGTCACCTTATTGCGATAGAGTTCTACGGTTGTACGTTACTACATTTCCCTGTATGTTGGTTTTTCAGCGATAATTCTTTATCAAGTGAATTAATTTCGATAATTCTATTATTATTTGCTAGAAGGTACTTTCAGAACACTTTCATACGAATTTGAAGGAAAAAAATTAAACACAGAAGTATTTAATTACAAACAAAATTAACATATGATTTTTGAAGAATAAAAAAAAATTACGCTAGATAGAGGTCTCATTATACTTTTCCGGTAATATTCACGTTAATATTAATCATATATATTATTTTCAAATTTTTCGCTTGGTTAACTTCGGAGATAAGGGGGGGAATGGTATTTTTTTCAACATTTTTCTTTATAAATCAAAATTTTACCATTGTAGAAAAAAAAAAAAAACTGTTTTAGAATGTACAATTCAAGCCCTTTCATATGATACCCCACTTGGCCTACTAACTTGATTTTAAATTTTTGCCCCCCCTCTTATCCGCCCTTTTTTATACAAATTAAAAGTATATATTAAAATTTTCCATTTTCCATACACGAGGATTAGCTTTGTTTACAACTATTCCAAATTTCAAATCGATAGCATGAGTAGTTCCTGAGATATTTGACTTTGTGACAGACAGACAGACGGACGAAGTCGCACCATAAGGGTTCCGTTTTTACCTTTTTGGTCCGGAACCCTAATTATAAAAACTTTAGATGTATATTTTAATGTTCATAAGTTTTATTAGAGATGGGAAACATGGTATACACTTACCGTAAAATCACAAGGGCAGATTGTTTTCACTTCATGTCACACACACTTCCAATTTAATTCACTTTCAATTAATACGACTCCATAGCTGTCAAATATTAATACCTATACTAACTATCTGCGCCATTTTGTCGGAAGACTATATTTGTCTCATAATTTTATGGGTAAAGAAAAGAGTAAGATGCTCACTTTATACTGCGTAAGAGCTAGAGTCTTATAAGACTCTCAGCTAACACCTTAACCTGTAATTCGTGGGCCTCTTTCGTAGTTATAAGGGTGTTAGAGCACGCTATAAGACCTTTTTTACAGGCATTCTTAACACCTTAACACTTGGCTGGAACCGATATAAGAATGATATAAGGGTTATTTTAACGCTAGTGTGCTAGTTGGGTGGTGTCCACCAGAGATGTGCAAGGAAAGACGGTAACACAACTTCACCACGCATCCTCACACCACTCACATATTCCACAGCCTCGTAACACATCCTCGCTCCTCTATCTGGATCTGGACACATTTCCCAGTTTCGCTACGCATTCTCACTCCGCTCATTTTTATCGCACATCTCTGGTGGACGTGGTCACACCCTTAGACAGCTTCGCTATACGCGTCCTCGCTCCGCTTAGACGTTCACAATCAGATATTTCTCTGACCTCAGCGTGACATACGCCGTTCCTTCCTAAATAATATTAGTCCTTGCTCGCGCTACAGGTAGTCCTATGGACTACGTTATCGAAGTACAAAGACATTGCATTACAGTGAAACTTGATATTTCCCGCATGCATTAAGCAAATAATCCAGGTAGAGATTTTCAAATAAAATTCCTTTCCACGTTCAGACCAGGTCTCGCTACTGTATTTCCATGCCACAAAAGAAATAAAAAAATATTTCTTTATTCAAGCGGCAAGTCAATAGAGGTTTGAGGCATTGCCCTCGAGGTGGTTTCGGGCGGGCGGGGAGGGGAGGCGCCTAGGGACGCGTGTACTCTTCTTGATTACAGAACACCCCCTGTCTACCTCCCCCTCCCCCTCCTGTAGCACGGCCCTCCACAATACACGTAGACTTACACGTAATATTGTTACATTTATAACAATATAAAAATGTGCCAATATGTACAAAGCTTTGTTTTGTTCTGGAGTTTTCAAGTAGGTAGTAGGTCCCTACCTACATATTTTCTGTTTATACGACTACTGGGGTTGCTTTTGAAATAGATCCGGCAAAATCATTATGAACGATATGAACATTTACTTTAGTAGGAAATGATGTTTTGATCTCGTGGTTGACGTTTCATAAAACTGATATCTTAGAAACAGTCAACGATATTTCTAAGGTTGGCTCAGCAGGTTCGTTTACAAATTTTAATGAGTACAAGTAATTGTTAAAAATACAGATTATACGTATCTTTGAAATTCAATGGAAGATTTCTTAAGAATGAGAATGCCCATCCTTGCAAGGTATGGTCACCTGATATATTTTTACTGTTAAATCTCCCAAAGAAAGAGTTCCAAACCAACAACCCATCATAAATTTAATTAAGTATAGTTATAGTACCGCTTTGAATCCGGCTGGTCGAACTTAGTGGAAGTTAATCGCATTTCTGTATTATACGAAAATATTGTAGTACTTATTTAAATGGTATCTACTTTTATAACCTCCATGGTTATAAAAGTAATGGAAGACAAACACATCCTAATATCTTATTACGAATAAACTTTTTGGGAACGTGACAATGGCAAACTCCGCGGGCACGCGGCCCGGAGACAATCCTCCCCATTCTCAAACCGGTTTCATCTCGCTCGACAGTTTTTCCCGTCATAATATGACCCCTAGACTCATAGCAACTGTTGTAATCAAAGATCAGGGATATACTGGTCCGCCCGAAGCGCAGCAGTAAGAAACTTGTGAAATACAGATCAGAGATCGCCGCGGCGCGCAGGTGCCGCCGCCGAGATTGTCCCCATCAAACATTCACGAGCCCCGAACGCCCGTAAAAATACATATTCTAGCAGAAGACCCCGCTTTTAATACTACTCCGTAATGAGCAGCCGAGGTCGGCAGACTCCTTAATGCCCTCTTAACGTGCCGTTCAGGTGGATTGTTCGTCTTTATTAAACGGTTTACAACATTAGCGGAGTGCTGCTTGAAAATTTAATTTTATCCCTCCAATATATTGAATAATATAAGGTGGTTAGGGCAAATGAGTCAATCTCGTTTCAAATACTACAGTAAGGCGAGTTAAACTAGTAGGTGCTTATACCTAGTTCCCTCTCATCGACGTTTGGGCTTACGACACTACCTACATAACATAACAAACCGCTTGCTCAAAAATTATCATGCAGAACATTTTAAATACAATGTCGTTTAAATTGAAGAAAACTACCTATCCACAAGGAAAATAATATAAAGCAAGTCAATAAAAATTATCAAACCTAAAAACCTATCACTTTTTATTGTAGCTATAGAAAATTTACCCACTGTGAATTTAAACAACAATGGAAGTCAAAAACCAGCTACCATAATAATTTACCACGCTACCCCCGGTCCCCCGTCGACAGACTCTGCGCCCGCGTTGTTTTCATATCAATTTATTAGGGGAAAAACATGCATGGTCAGTAATCATTAACCAAACTCCTATTTTGTTAGTTAGACAATTAAAGATCATCCGTTTATTGCCGGTATGGCATGCGCTTTTTATCCTTGACGTCTGTGGACGTTTATGTTGAAGAAGAGTACTTACCTATCTATCAAATTACTTTTGGTTGTTTTTAATATTAGCTGTAATCTGGTTAGTTGATAGCAAATTAGCAAATACAAATAATGTTCTTTGAAATAGTTGTGATTGGTAGATTTAATACGGTGAAGTGTTTTGATTGGTCAAATTGAATGTTTTAAAAATCATAAATAATTAAACATATTTTCCTTAGGGGCTACATGTACTACTTTAGCCCCGCTTGCTAAGCATAATATAGAAAGAAAGAAAGAAAGAAAGAATACATTTATTCACAAACACACAGGACACACATATTATACAATAAAGTAAACAAGAGAAACATAATATAAAACATGAAACAAAGTGTGTCTCTGCGGCAGTGAACCGGACACTGGCTCAGCATTATGCTGAGGTGTCAGACACCTACAGCGCTGATTTTCAGCCAGTACCGTAATATGACACACTTTTAGAGCATGAGAAGTGAAAAATATATAAATGCACCTTTTAAAGTTCTACTTTTGTATGAAAAACGCATGGGTGCTCAACACTTTTGGCCAAGGCTGTAGCTATATTCCTAACATATATTATTATACTCTTTGCTGTCAATCCTTACAGTTCCTTTTCCTGTATTTATACCCTTACTTCTGTATATAAATTGTATCCTTGTAGGTATATAATTAAAGCCTTCTCTTTTTTTTGTCTTTAAATGACATCAAACTTGAATGTATATTATAATATCGTTTCTCGGTCTTTCCCTTGTCTTCCAAAATTGTCGATGTATCCGTACCTATTTTCTTTAAATCCCGTTCCTCATACTTTGGTTGAATGCGACAGAAACGCGATTTCATAAAAAATACTACAAATTCGTATTTCTTATCTTGTTCGAATTTGTTGATACATTTATTGAAATTACGCCTTAATGATGTTTATTTTATTGAAATAAAAATACAAGATTATAATTAACATTAACTAAGATAAATTAAAACTAAGTTAAATCTAAAAAAGGCCCTCGAGGCATTGTACCGAGGATGCTGGCGGCATTTCCTCGCTGAATTGCAATGCTGATGCGTTGCGCGAGAAAGCCGCCAGCTCTTCGGTCACCAGTTACATCGACCAGACGTTTCGCGATTTCTGCAAATAACTTATGCGCACTGGAACCCCACGGACCGAGGGTCTCGACGCCAAAGGGTACAAAGTCGTACTCTCTGCCGAGGCCTCTATATTTATTACATTTCAGATTTTCGGCGTTTTCCGCCGCTGCACCCGCTTTAGAAGTAGTCCGTTGGAGGTGAGACGGTGCCAGTGTGTCTACACATGTAGCGTCCCACACAAGCATCCGTCCCAACCTCCATGGAACCAGAGACACACCATCAGGTCTTTTGCCATCATCTCTGACAATGCCAGGCGGCTCAAGAAGAGCAGGCACATTGATGCTGGCAAGAGACCGGCGGATTATGTCATTAAGTGTCGCATGTCTTGAAAAGCGGCCTGCACTTTTTTGACAACAAAGTCCGTGGTGACCCAGTCGGTCCACGTCCGTGCCATAAGGGCATATGAGAATACTAGCTTCTGCCCGCGACTTCGTACGCGTATAAATTATGGATGACATGATATTCTTATGTTTCACCATACGATACCTACTACACTGATAAATTAGATTATTACGATTTCATTTCTATAAATTATGCGTGTAACAGTTCAAATCCTCATAAACTTTGTCGTCAATAATATTTAGTTATATTGATTTAATTAATCTTTATTGCAAACGAAGTACCTAAGTACTTATAGTAGAAGAAAAATTACCAAAACCGGAATTTAAATATAAGATTACATAATTGAAACAAATGGACCGAGCGAGGGCGAGACCCCAAAGATACTCTATATCTCCGGGTGTCTTGTCAAACTACCCCTGAGAGCCAAAGTCCTGAAGGTAAACGGGGAGGCAAGCGAGGCCGAAGGCTGAGCTTTTCGTAGGAATGAAGGGCCCAACGTACCCTTATAGATAGCGCTCCATATGCGAGCCAGAGCATCGAAGGCCCGAGGGCGAGACTCCATGGATACTTACTATCCACAGGTGTCTTGCAAGCGAAACATGAGCCTTAAGTCCCAAAGTTGAGGGGTGAGGCAAGCGAGCCCGAAGGCCGAGCTTTTCGTATGAATGAAAGGCCCAAACCAACCCTTCAGAGAGCGCTCTCAATGCGAGCCCGAGGGCCGAAGGCCCGAGGGCGAGCCTTCACGGACACTAACTAAACCCAGGTATCTTGCAAGCGAAACCGGAGACCAAAGTCCCGAGCGAGAGAAGTCAGAAGAAGAGCGGCGAGGCAAGCAAGACCAAAGGCCGAGCTTTTCGTTGGAATGATAGGCCCAAAGAACCGTTTTAGAGAGCGCTTCCTATGCGAGCCCGAGGACTGACGCACACTATCTCCAAGTGTCTTGAAAGCGAAATCTGAGTTCCAAAGTCCCGAAGGTGAGTGGCGAGGCAAGCGAGCCCGAAGGCCGAGCTTTTCGTATGAATGAAAGGCCCAATACATCGCTTCAGAGAGCGCTCTCTATGCGAGCCCGAGGGCCGAAGGCCCCAGAGCTAGCTCATGCGGACGCTCACTATACCCGAGTATTCATAATAATAATAATATTTCTGAATGTCACAAACGTTGAAGTTTTATACATAAAAAAATGGTACCTACTTAATTCTCCGCGGAATGCCGTTGTGTCCAAATTTTATACCCACATCTCTTGACGTTGGTGAACTATGCTAATTCGACGTAAGTATTAAACTCAACCTATCATACATCTTTAGATGACCTCTGAATTCATAGCAATTATATAGGAAGACGAAGATCAAGGTTGCTGGATTTCAATATTAACAGCGTCGTTGTCAGCGACTGAGTTTCCAAAATAATTAGGTTTCTTATGTCTAACAGCTACTATCGGTTGAGATATCAAACATTTTTGGTTATTATAGATAGTCTTTAGCCATCTAGCACTCTTTTTCATCCCGTGGTTTTTCACGTTTGAATGGAGTTCTTTTTACTTTCCAGTCAAGTGTATGTTTATCAATTTTCAAGTCTAAAGCTCATGGATTTTTCACGTTTTATCTATACATTGCTAAAAGTTTGAATGGGGTCGTTTTTACTTTCCAGTCAAGTTTATGGTTACCAATTTCCAAGTCTGTAGCTCGTACATTCAAGGAGTTCCCATACAAAGTTCAACCCCATTTTCTACCCCCTTTGAACCCTAATCTTTAAGATTTTTATAGCTTAAAACCTATCCGGCAATTCTCTCGACAGATTAGTAAAGTTTGCATCAAAATCCGTTCAGCCGTT
The DNA here is from genome assembly GCA_932294315.1 of Epinotia nisella. Taxonomy (NCBI): domain Eukaryota; kingdom Metazoa; phylum Arthropoda; class Insecta; order Lepidoptera; family Tortricidae; genus Epinotia; species Epinotia nisella. Next base: position 10,576,023 of record OW028677.1, on the reverse strand, counting down.
TTCACGTGATGCTCGGACAAATAAACAGACAAACAGATAAACAGATAAACAGATAAACAGATAAACAGATAAACAGATAAACAGACAAAAATTCTAAAAACTGTTGGAACGTGTTCTGTTATCAATTCTAAGTATCCCCAGCCAATTTTTTTTCGTTTATCTTCCATGTACAGACTTTCGACCCTCTTCAGCTTTATTATATGTATAGATAATATTAGAATCGATTTTCTTTTTTATGCTTTACCATTTCGTACGCGTTTCGTGAAGATCTATCGTAGACAGATAGGCCGTAACGTAACGCATTGTACGTGCGTCAGGTAGACCTACATGTCAAATTTATATGGAACAAGTGGAATTAGAAGATTAAAAAAAAAACCCAACCGCCCTCTTTGCAAATATTATAGCCTATGTTACTCCCACGATTAAGAGGAATCCAAAGAAACCTCATATGTCGAAACCCGTCAAACGGGTGGCTGTAGGGCGTGCCAAAGAATAAGACATACACACATACATACGTACATAGATACATACATACATATATATTATATACATACCTACATACATACGCTCGAAAAACATAACCCTCCTTTCCTTCGGCAGACGGGTAAAAATGACAGTTGGACTGTCCTAACGCGCGTTCGAAACGTTACGTAATTAACCCCCTGATCTAAATTATTAATAGCTAAAAGACACAGCAATTCCGCCATTTTGATGTCACTGACAGCTGACAGCCATGACGGCTATTTCCCTTAAGAAAAATAAATGAAAAATTAAACGCAGTCGAATATTTCGGAAAATTTAATATGTGTCGCAGTCGGATAAAAACTATCCTAAGTGCGAGCTAGAATAATAATGTAACCTATAAGAAATGTTTCATGTTTTTCCTGAGGAAGCTGAGATCCTTCATGACAGAACAATGTCTGAAATGATACTGGCTGATTATTTTTTTAATTCAGATTTATTTATATAAGTGTAGAAGTGTAAATAAGATTAAGGAAGTGTTTGATAACTAAGCAATGCAATCCGAAATATGTTCGTATTGAAACAACACGAAACCCCTTCAAGTGACACATAGCTTCGTAGTTTAGCTTCTTACCATTTTGTATGAATTCGTAGTTTACTTTAACTTTTGTCGGCATAGTACGGTAACGTGTATGGTGGTTCTATTTATTGTTATTTTGTGGTAGTTACCGAATTGTTCCGACCTAACAGTATGCGACTCGGTATCTGTCCATCTGGCACAAGCGTTTTTGTATTGTACCTACATTCGAGTTCTAAAATATGTGCACGGACAAAGGGATCAAAACTATGTGAATACGACTTTATTTTCATAAGGGCATAAGGTTGCTTAGATATTATTGTGGGAATGTCCATATATTTATGAACTCGACTGTTCCCATATACATAAATTGAATGTTTTTCCTGAGGAAGCTGAGATCCTTCATGACAGAACAATGTCTGAAATGATACTGGCTGATTATTTTGAAAATCAGTAGTCACTCTGCTCTATTTGTTTTAAAATTCTGTTTACTCATTCCTAAATTTACTTACCTGCTCCGCTGCTGCCCTATTTGGAAATACCCCCATCTAGTTCAACCTATCGATTTACTTTTAAAATTCCAAATTGAAGCTATTTTGAACATCCGTTTTAGCGAGCAGGCTTGGACCCAAGCGTCCCTACCGATAAGGTTCGGAGGTTTGGGAACACGCAAAATTTCTAGTGTCGCTCTGCCAGCTTTCCTGGCTTCAATTCATAGTACCTCCGATCTCGCAGGTAAGATCCTTAAAGCCCCCCCGGGTACAAACTGCGAGATCGTGTGCCTAGTTGAAGCCACGAATGCCTGGCTGGCTGGACCGAGCCCAAATTATCCATCTCGACCCAAAATACAAAGAGCCTGGGATACCATAGCTTCTGTTTCACTTTTAAATTCTTTGATTGACGACGCCACGGGTAGGGATCGAGCCAGACTTTTGGCTGTATCCAGTCCAGAGTCAGGACACTGGCTACATGCCTATCCCTCGCCCAATACCGGGACATTCATAGACCCATCCACACTCCGCATAGCCGTAGGTCTCCGGCTCGGGTCTGAGGTTTGTGTGGCCCACAGCTGCGCCTCCTGTGGGGCCCCCGTAGACTGCTTCGGCCACCACGGACTCGCCTGTTCCTCAGGCGCCGGCCGCCTGTCTCGCCATGCCGCTCTCAACGACATCCTTAGAAGGGCGCTCGTCAGTGCCAATGTTCCCGCCGCTCTGGAGCCCCAGATCGTGCGGAGCGATGGTAAGCGCCCCGACGGGATGTCGTTGATTCCGTGGAAGATGGGCCGTGCGCTGGTATGGGACGCCACTTGCGCTGACACGTTGGCTGCGTCCTACCTCTCTTCGACAAGCGGACGTGCCGGTGCGGCGGCGGACGCACGGGAACGAGCAAAGGCGGTCAAATACAATTGTCTCGGCACCCAGTACGAGTTCGTTGCGTTTGGTGTCGAGACTCTCGGCTCGTGGGGCAAGGGCGCGCGTGGGCTTCACGGGGCGCTCAGCAAACGCTTGCGGGAGGCAACAGGTGACCCTCGCGCGGGCAGCTTTCTCGCACAAAGACTTGCAATCGCAATTCAACGCGGGAATGCTGCCTGCGTGATGGGTACCCTGCCAAAGGGTCAAAATTTTGATAGTTATTTTTAGTTTTTTGTAGGCTATTTTTAAGTTAGTTTTAATTTTAAATCTAGTTTTAATTGTATATTTAATGTATTTCATGTATATTTTCCTAGTAAATGTATATTCCAACATAAATTGAATCCATTTTTCCATTGCTTAAAAAATGTAATTTAAGCATTTCCTATTGAAATTTGAGCAAACCTTACGAATTAATTTCCCACCCGAATACCTACTAACATCCCTAAACCCGGTCGCGCGCAGTCGGCTCTCCTCTGATTGATTAAAACGTTAACAAAGGGCTAAAGCTGATCACTGCGAGCTTTATACAGAGAAGCCCTTTATATTCATGCAATCAAAGAACTCCCTACAACAGCTCCACCGAAAATTATAGCTTTCCGAGAAATGTTCTTTGTCTGGAAAAACTAAATAAATTGAAAATTGACTTCAATTATGGCTTTGCAAGACAAATTGAGATGGAATAGCGTTTAGCGTAGCACTATTTTGTAGAGCTTCCGACGAATCCGACGCTTGCGTATAGTAAATACGAATCGCGTATTTAAATACACTTTAGGACGAAACATTTAGATACGTTTGGTCTCTCAAACCGAACCGTTTTAACTAGTTTCATGATTAACTAAAGTAAACATCCCAGAGCTCGTCACTGGACCAAAACGTGGCACCTTCAATTTAAATTCATAGTAATAGAGGTGAACAACAGGGTGTAAATTATTACCTTAATCAGGCTAAAATTAAAATTGTTATACAAGCTGTACCCGCAACTTCATTTGTGTGGTGTAAATAAATGATGTGAAAAAGTAAAGTAGTGGAAATAAATGAATTTTCTTCTCTTGGACATACGTAGTCCTAATTTAACCTATTAGGCAGTTCAAAGTTTAGTAAGTAGCTATTTGTGGCAACAGATCAAACATTATGTAGGACTCTCATTTTCGCTGAGTGTCACAGTTTCACTGTCTACAGCATAAATCTTTATATTGACTTTCTTAGGAGCTCCGAATAAAAGTCGTCGATTGTTCAACTACGAATTCTGAAATTCTTCGGCCACATCTCAAGGAAAGCTAGGCCATCGATGGAAAGGCCACGAGAGCCAGCATCGTGCTCCCCCAATGCCACAAACCGCCTGAAGTGGCGCGTCATAGCTGAAGCGGCGACCATTGGCAAGAGGCACAACACCGATGGAGACTCGCCGATTACACGATAAACATGATGTAGTAATAAACCTGACACAGAAAAAAAAGGAAAAATCGAGTCACCGTAAAAAACACGCCCTCAGAAATGCGAAAATTCATAAAAAATGCTCTGAAAATGCTCGCGTTTTCCTGGTGAATACGCACCCTAAATTGTGTAAGGCCCCACATCAAGTCTAATTATAAATAATGGAAGAGTAAAAGATTCTTTAATTCCTAGGTAATACCGGTATAATATAAGATGTAATCGGTAGGCCGTGTTCAGGTGGGCTGAGGTAAGCCGAGGGGCGAAAGCCGACAGATGTCGCCCCCCGCCGGGCGGATGATGACTCCAGCGGCAGACCCTCCGGCTATAAAAATTGTTGATGCTTCAGATATATGCGCGTGACCATACGAGTAAGGGTAATTATAATTATCACCGATATGTGTAGTATTAAGTAGAGAGGGAATTTTTTGGAGCGTTGATTAAAATGTTTTGGTATTTATTTAAAACTATAGCTTCCCGCGCGTTTTCGCCCACGTATTTCAAAGAACGCAGGCAAACCCGTGGGATAAACCATAGCTCATGTCCATCCAGAAAGTCCATTCTATACGCAGTCAAATGAATTTTTAAAATTGGATAGGCAATCCAGATTACCCCAAACAAACTTACAAAAATACAATCCCACAGATTTTTCCTGTTTATAATGTCATATATATATATATAGATTAGCATTTGCCCTAGACTCCGTCCGGGTGAACTAAAGAATCTCTCATCCCTAATTTCATCAGTTTTGAGGAAGAATTATACAAAAGTAACCGAGCATTTCTTTAAAAAAATGCTACAAAATGTATCATGATATTTTCTGCAACTTTTATGTTATTTCTACTCAGAATATCAATCTACTTCCATCCCAATAGGAAAATGTTTCCCAAAATCTCCATACATTTTTGGACTTTCCTTTTGTGTTACCGTCATACAAAGTATATATGGGAAAGATTAACATAATAGGATAATAGGGGAAAAAACCATTTGGGTTTTTTTGCCCTATTAGGATCGAAACAGCTCGTGATTCTCTGGGAAATAAAATAAAACTCCCAGAAAATTACAATAAAATTAAATAGTGTAATTTGAGAAACGCTCTATATGTTTTAATCCGGGTTGTAAACTACGTCTATGCCTTTACCTTTACTAGATATCAGCATAGATAAACAGTCGGATAAATGATTTTCATAGAAAGTGCGCTAACGCCGCTTCCATACATTTCTAAAAATCGAAAAAAAAAAAATTCTTAAAAAACTCTCTCATCTTAGTTTCGTCTAGTTTTTGGTCGGTAATTTCACGATTACTTAAAAATCTTTAGCTTATTTAGAGCCCTTCGGCCGCGTACGCAACCAGAGCTTCGTAACCAGTTGCGATCGAAAACTATTTCTGCCTTGTATGAAACCAGTTGCGATCAAAAACTAATTTCTTCTTATTCGTAACCAGTTACGATCGAACACTTTTCTTCTTTGTACGAAACCTATGTCTGGCCAAAAATCTATGGTATTTTTCAATTTTTTTAATCTTTTTTGTACGAGTACTTTAATAGGTATGTCATGATACTCACGATAATTTCTCAAACTGTAAAATATCGACGAATTACAACTGCAAATATCGAGCAAATAATAGTTATTTACGATACAAGTGCAGAAAATAGGAAATTCGCAACGAGCGGTGATAAATTAAAACACGACCGAAGGGAGTGTTTTAAATCGACACGAGTTGCGAATTACCTATTCGCACGTGTATCGTACAACGTTTTAGAGTACAAATGGCTCTTTAAAGTTTCAACATACGCACGGAAAGTGCTCATTTCCGCATTCGTGCGGGAAAGTAACACCATGTGTACTGTAAAGACAATTATTCACAGTAGTATACTTTCAAAGAATGTCAGTGCTCCACGTCGTTTAAGTCAGTGTCAGGGTACCAACAAGGTTATATTGTACATACTTGCCAACAATGTGTTTGATTATTTCAACAAACTTTGTTTGTCTAGGTAAAATTTTTGTTTTCTGATTTTTGACCAGATGTATGTATAACGTGTACAGTACTAATACTGTACCTATGCCTTAGACTTTGATTTAAGTTCCTACGTCCCCTGGATAATAAGGTGTATATAGTCTTTGCTGACTTTTTGAACGGTCGAGAGGTTTCGTACAAAGAAGAAACGTGTTCGATCGTAACTGGTTACGAATAAGTAGAAATTAGTTTTTCACTTCTCATGCTCGAAAAGTGTGTCATATTAGGCTTAGCAAGCGGGGCTAAAGTCATACATGTAGCCCCTAGGGAAAATATGTATAAATATTTATGATTTCTAAAACATTTAATTTGACCAATCAAAACACATCGCTGTATTAAATCCACCAATCACCACTCTTTAAAAAGCATTTGTATTTGCTATCAACTAACCAGATTAAAGCGAATATTAAAAACAACCAATCAGAAACCAGAATTAATTTAAATATCAGGTGTTTTTTAGTCCCTAACTCACAATAATTATTAAAACAAAAACGCCTCTGGCCGTCAACGACGCGCCTGTAGACGGTCAGCCGGCCAATACACGGTAATTAAATACTGATGATCCACCATAGTTGTCTCTTTCTATAACATGCAATGAGAAAGAGACAGCGCGTGGATCGAGTGATAATACTTCACCGTGTATTGGACACCTCAGAGGCGATTATTCGTGGTGCCAATATTTTGTATCTGTGTCGAAGCATGTTTATTAAAAAAGTATGCCGCCAAATCGAATAATCTTTGCGCCGTGGAATTTATTATTGATTGTGGATGGATAATCTTTGTTTTACTATTTTCTCGCAGTCGAAGTGAAAAGTAGAGTGTATAACTCGGGTCTAAAAGCCATATTACCCCTCGAAATATTTTCCCTCGCTTTGCTCGGGAAAATATCCATCTCGTGGTAATATGGCTTATTTTAGCCCCTTGTCATACAATCTACTATTTGATCGCAACTGGTTTCGTACAAGGCAGAAATAGTTTTCGATCGCAACTGGTTACGAAGCTCTGGTTGCGTACGCGGCCGAAGGGATTTAGAGAGTCTTATCGATTTATAAATACGTCTTTAGTATGTTATTTGTGTAGGTAATCTAAATATATGAGTTTATAACTATCAAAGTAGGTAATAATAATACGAATGCCAAACAATAACAAAAATAAAGTCACAAACAAGTATAGTGTATAACGTACGCATATCAAAATATACAATTTACACAAATTAATAAACATACACAAAATATAAAAGCCATATTCATATCGATAACACGAGTTTAACTCGATTCAGGTAACAAAACACGTGTGAGTGGTAAAACCGGAAGGAAGCGATTGGCGTCGCACGCGCCGCCACGTGCGCGCTTCCGGTCCTAATGTGATAATATAATAGGAGACGTCTCCGGTCTCTTTACGAATTAGTTAATGTTGATCCATCATTTTCTCACGCCTTTTGAAGTTGTGGGAATTTGATAATTAATTACATATATGTAAGTTGGACGCGGGTGGCGCAGGTCCGGTCACTTTGGCACTCTTTGGGGGAGGCATATGTCCAGCAGTGGACGTCTTTCGGCTGATATGATGATGATGAAGTTGGATTGAGGTGACTAACTAGCAGTTATATTTGTGGGCATAGTTTATATTATGCTTCAATTCTTCTTAATGTTCTTTCTTAACATGCATACCTAATGGTTTACAATAAAATAAAAATATAAATTACAAAAATCTTTCATAAAGCGTCTTAGTTCCGAACTATGCTAAACTTGTATGGTTGAGATTATTTAATGTGGCCGACTTATTATAAAACTGTCCAATGACAGTTTTATAATAAGTTTTACAATTAATTGGAATCCAAGCTCTACCGTCCAAGGTCCTTGGACGGTAGAGCTGCTTTTTGAATGGACTATTTTGATTCAATTTGGCTAACTCAAATAATCTCAAGTATATCTAAAGGCAATGATGGCGATGGTTCAGTCCCTACGTTCCAACTAGATAGTTCCAACCAACACGTTCTTATGCCATACATAACTACAAATGTCACCGAACCTGATTACTGGATCCGTAGCATGGTTCATTTATCACGCGACAAGTGACAAGATAAGAGCATCGTCTCATTCTATCGAACGGTGTCAGCCAGTGACGCACGCTCTATCCTATCACCTATCGCGTGACAAGGCCGACCATGCTACGGCTCCTGGTCTACCTATAAGCTTGCGAGGAAGTTTACTTTACTGTATAAAGTATTTAACGTCACGGTTAGCTTCACATTTACATAGTTGGTAGTGGTCCTGCGTACTATTGAGTCCCGGATTAAAAGCAAAAAATATAGATTTTTAAATCTAGTGATTTGAATTTATGTTTATAGGTGTAGGTCTAATTCTATTACTTTACTGTTTAAAGTAGGTAATTTATTAAAACGTTACAATCGATGAGACGGTAAAATCAATTTCTGCTTACTTATTTATAGGTAAGTACAGTCAAAGGATTAATATAGGTACACAAATAAGAAAATAAATATCTGTACACGCCTTTATGACATTGACAATAGAGTCCTGTACAGATATTTATTTACGTTATATTAATACCCCTGACTGTCTGTACATACTCAAGAAGACGTTGAAATAAACTCAATTTAAAATCATAATACGTTTATATCGTTTGTTTACCTACAATGAAAATCAATGACATAAAGATGTGTCTAAATTTCCTTTTTAAGTCGGACAAAGGATGGAGGTCGGTTATATTACAGACGTATACAACGGTTACCCATTTTCTTTGCTCTTAAATATAATTCATCATTCCCACGCTATTATAATCCTACGCAACTGTTGACTGATACGCATTTTAAATTATGGTACAATAACAACTATTATTTTTCCATACAATGTAGTTTAGTGAAATAATAACCGGCCGCCGGCTAAACGCGCCCTAACCAGTAATCATAGGCTTTGAAATGATTTCGTATCGTTAGGGGTTATTTCTGGTATGAATTAAGGGAAAATATTGGAATCCCGAGGTAATCCCCGTTACTACTTAGGTTCGTTTTAAAGTAAATTCTGTTAGAATAGAACATATTTCGGTTATAATTATATCGGAATCCTACCGACTGAGTAAAGAGTTCTTGCTATGTGATCTGATATTAGGTCTAACTGACCTTTACAAAACCGGCTGATTCCAAATTTCAAACAACCTATTGCCTATTTTCTTATTATGTACATGATTACTAAAAAATGTGGCAATCAGGGCAAGCTGCTCTATCGATCCTATGATCCACTTGTGAATTATTATTCTGATGAGTAGGTACTATATTCCGGCCAATCTATTTAATTTACTTTATCAGATTGAAAAGCTATTATTTGTTCTTAATTCACAGTTTTTTTTTTTAAATGTAGGTAAACAAACAGTCACTACAAGGAAATATTGATATGAATAGCCTTATACATAAATACAATATGTGCGGTGTTGGTCAGCGTTCACCACATTTTTTGCAGTTGTGAATCCGGCCGCGCCAGTGTGATGCAGCCGATGCAGGCCTTAACCTTACCTACTTAGCGCAAACTACTACACACTACAATTTAATCGGTAAAATACATTATTTTTAACCAGTAACGGTCCTGATACTTATGATAAAGAGGAAATATCTGTATAATGTAAGTTTGTACTTTGTAGCTTGCAAAGTTCGTTACTTTGTAGGTTGACAGTCATTTGACGTTTCTATGTTTCTGCACGTAGTATCTTCTTAGTAGTCAGAGTAGTAGTCTGTGGTTTCTGCTCTCATGACGTCGCACAGTGGATCGAAATGACAAAAAAATGGACATTCACATATTTTTTTACACCTATTTAAAAAAATACTTTTCGGTTGAAAATGTTGTAAGGAATAAAAAATGTTATGTAATTTTTTTCAAAATAAGGCTTATTTAAAGCAGAAAAAAATAATATCTGTTTTTTTTTGTATGAAACTGAAGAATAGGTATCTTATTATAAGAAAACCGTTTCCGATCCCGCTTTCTAACCTTTAGAATATTATTCTCCTACTTAAAAACAGTAGAAAATAGTAAACAGCTTATCTCGGTAGGTGCCCGTTTTTTTCTATAGTCCAGTCAAAAGTCAGTAAAAACAACATTTTTCTTAGTGTTTTATTTTTATTATTTTCCATAGTTTAACGGTATATTAATGATAGTTTAGTGTAATTACGACATTTTTTCGACATTTTGATAAAGATAAAAACAATTTTGTACAAGAAAATAACTAAAAATTACATTTAAATACAAACATTTATATACAATTGAATTAATAAAATATATTTCATACTTGTATAAATATACTCAAGAAATCAACAATAACAACATAAGTTGACAAATAAAATGCATTTAAAAAATCTATTTAGTTATTATTTTATTGAACTTTTTCTACGCTTTCAAACATTTCTATATTTTCAGCGTCATCAGTGCTTATGTTTTCTGCTGGTCCAATATTTTCAGCATCAGCTTCATGCTCTTGAAAATCTACCTCTTGGGCGAAACTTTCGTTTGGCCAAACTATGGCTTTGTTAAGCCAGCTAGTGTGGGTCTTCAAAAAATTATCAAGTGTTCAATTAGAATCTTTCCATTTTTTATGTACCTTATAGCAAAATTTTTGGCAAAACTTCGAAAAGTTTGATGTATCTTCTTCTCGAAAATTTATATTTTGTTTTAAATATTCACATAACTTTGCACTATCACTTAGAGATCCAATTTTTTTTAATGCGTAAAACAAATAGATATTGTTTAGTATAATAGTAATATTATGAAAGCGTTGTTTTCAAGAAAATAATTATTTGGTAAGTAAATCTTCATTTTATAGCTCATTGAACCCCTACTTAAACACTTACTCTGGGATTAACCCTTTACGGTAACCTCATTAATGCTAAATAACGAATGATAATGAATATGATCTGAGCAATTAGTATAAATGCATAACTTGCAATATGCCGAGGTTGCTAATGTACAGTCAGCATCATAAACATGTATACATTCTATGACCTTATTACCTAGACATAAGGTTGAAAAGTGTATACATGTTTATGATGCTGACTGTACCTATTACTTAATTACATATTGTGAATGTTAGTATTTTTAAGTTATAATTAGTGAATCGATTTGAACGTTGATATTATTAACGACATCATTATTTATTAGCATATTGTTAACGTGAGCACTACTTTCTATGTTTTTAACTTCGTGGAATCATTTTACTCAGCAAATGTTATTTTAGTTTATTCTAGTGCTTGATCTAATATCTCAAATTAGCATAATAATTTGAGATATTAGATCTCAAATTATTATGCTAATTTTGATATCAACCGTGAAGTTTTATTGTACAAACCGTAACCATACAATATTTTTATAATCTATGAATACACAATCTCACAAGTTTAATACGACATTGATAGGTCACTTACTTTCATATTTGCTTATGCAATGTGCACGGAATTTTGCCGCAAAGATAGGCTAAATAAGCCATATATTCAAGCGCACGAGCGCCAAAACGCTAGATAGGAGTCGGAGTGGTCGCCATGGCCGAAAACGGCCGGACAGATCATCATCATCATTTGCTTATATTTAAAATTTTCATAATTTTCTCGTAACTATATTTTTTTTCTTTGTAAGTTATAAAAATGTCAAAAAATATGTCGTATTTACACTAAACTATCATTAATATACCGTTAAACGAAAATAAAATAAAAAAAACACTAAGAAAATTTTTGTTTTTTACTGACTTTTGACTGGGCTATTGAAAAAAAACGGGCACCTACCGAGATAAGCTGTTTACTATTTTCAACTGTTTTTAAGTAGGAGAATAATATTCTAAAGGTTAGAAAGCAGGATCGGTAACGGTTTTCTTATAATAAGATACCTATTCTTCAGTTTCATACAAAAAAACAGACTTTATTTTACATTGGCGGAATATAGATAAGGAAAAATGTGTCTCGTGCATCACGAGCACTAAGGCCACTAAGTAGGATATCGACGCTAGGAGATGGAATATAAAATGATAGTAGAAACCTTGACTGCCGTTTAATATGGAGTCGATTAAATTACTGAGGTACCTAAAGATAAACTATTAGGTGCCTAATTAATCAGTAATTACAGTTTTCAATGCAAATGTTTTAAGTCACTTGTCCGCACAATTTGCTAAGTGCAACGTTATCGGAATAATAGAAGCCGGTCATTACCTTGTCTGGCGTTAAAATCAAAAAGCGCTCATCGGCGCTCCTACAACTGTGAAGAGCACTTAACTTGATTACTCGAGCCCGATGGTGTGTCAGTGAAAGCCCATACTGTGCCCATATAAAGTTGAGTCGGACACCGCCCCGACGCGTGCGCCACCAAAACCCCGACACGTGTCGGCAGCCAGTAATTGTAGCGTGCGATATGAACATCGGTTTTAAAAAAGGGATTCTATAAGTACTCTGACTGTACTATTGATAATAATATACTAACTGGGTATGAACTACGTTTTGTCGGTATGAGAACTAGTGGCTCTCTGAGCTGTAGGTAGGTAGAACTCGCAAGCCTGACTTTTTTATATTTTGTAAAACTGAATCGAAAAATAATCTATATAAACCTGCTCACAAAATTTCACGAGAATCGGTTAAAAAATGCGGCCTGTAGAGAAGAACAGCCGGACAGACGCCAGACATACTTAAGAATTTTTGCCCAAGCTGAAACGGGGAATTTCGTTCGCTTCGCTCGCTAATTTCGCCTGACTTTGTCTAAACAGCGTGCGCCGAACTCGCCATTTCACGGGTCCTCTTCATCTTGTAATCTTGTCCCAGTTACATCCCCAAGAAGCCCGGAATCTGTTTATTTTTTTTTACTTTACCTAAAAACGGCAAGATTGGCGTAGGCCCTATTTAATAGCTGTCCGATATTTTAATGCACTTTGGCAAATAATAAACATTTAAGACGGTCATTTTTATTATAGAAACACAAACCAACTCGGCGGACTTCAAAAGTTCTATTACAAGTATACATTTAGGATGCACATTCGCGATTGACACAGGCTAATAAGTAATCACCTCAAAATTAATGAGATTTTTTTGTAAAACACAGGCGGCGCCGCGAGGCCAGCTCGTATTGCATGTTGAGTATGAAGTCAGATACTTTTACATTTATCGATGCGTTGCAGCAGAAGGGACTTTCCCCAAGATAAATCTAGATTTAATTAATGCTGCGTTTCAATTAATCGCTAAGTTAAAGGTAAGTACCTACGTAAATAGTAATAACAAGTTAGCGACCTTGTCATTGGTTCATAAATATAGACCTCTCGAACTATACTGAGCCAAATGATATTATTTATTTGCTGAAAAAAGTATACTGCACCTACTTAAAACAATCGTAGACCAATCAGCAAAGGTGTTAATCGTAAGCGTAACGGTTATTCGTGCATACGGCACGTTTTATACATTATTTACGATTTTCGGTTTTAGAAAAGAACTTCCTTAATATCAGGCATTTCATAAGACTAGTACTGGGTTTTCAGCCATTCTCAGAACTGTAAGGTAAAGGCGTGGGTCCGGAAACAATATAAGTGAATATACCACGTATTCACCTGCACGTATCTTATACACCGTCGGCCGAAGTACTCGCACCGCACATTTGTTACGGTATTTTGAAGTTATATAAATGATGTAAATTTTTGGAATAAAACAAATTAAACAAGTACCTTAGTAGTTCCGTTTATTCAACTAGGATTGGGAGGACAGCTGTCATCTCAGTGCATTTTTCGCTTAGAGCTCTGCCGTCACATGCATCAAGCTCCATTGAAAGTTGTGTTGTGCGAGCTACGATATGACTGCAGTTGATGAAGATTTGTTTCTATTATTTTGTATCCATATATATATTGAAAACATTTTGTATACGTAACTGACTACTTATACTTACCTACATCTCGAAAAACTTTTTAACATTTTTCTCTTCCAATTAGGCATCAGAATATAGGTACACTAGTTTAGTCAATATCTCGATCCTACATACGAGGCTTATACATCTAATATTACTATAAAGTAATACTGGCGGGAAATATTTATAAATTGGTGTGAATTGTCCCACTATATTTATTTATTTATTTTACACGGTAATACTAACTCACTAAACTAGGACTCATTGACTGGAGTAAATGTACAAGGAACAGGAAGGACTATGATGGTAATGACCCTGGCGCAGTTAGTGGGCAGCTTTTAGTTATCTATCTTTTATTTTCATTGGTTTAAGATGCAACTTACCAGTTTAAACTGGATGACAAATAAAGAAACTTAAAAATGTGTTGAAACGGCCATGGCAATGGAGCCACCGTCTACGCAAAGCAAGATGAATGTATTCGAAACTGTTAGTTCTATTTTAAACCACGACCTTTCAAACTTCTCGCAAACTGCTACAATATAGTTTTACTCGTAGGTAGGTATATTATGAATTTAATGCGTGTAATGCACTGAGTGAAGCGAAGGAGTTATTTATAAGGAAACTCTAACAACTTTGGCGTATTAATAATCAGTTTCCCAAAGCCTACCATAACTTAAATTACCTCATGGCAATACACTCATTTTCCCGGAATAGTAAGCCTACCTTCTAGTGCCTTGTTCCGGGCCAGCAGAGCCAACAGAACATCAGGGGGTGGCGGATCCAGCGGGTGCATGGTTTCTAAAGCGTCCATCTGCCCTTCACGAGACACGCACTCAACGTCACCGTATCCTTCCATGAATGCACTACGTCCGTAAACTCATTGGCCACGTGAATTCCACTATACAAAGCATTCCGTTGGTGAAGTGTTGTCACAATGTTTTTATTCTACTGCATCGGAATGGGTCGGAGCAGCATCGGCGGGTGTCCGGCGCGATCCAAAGCCCCACGTGGCGGCGCCGCCCACGCTCGCTTGGCGCCGACGCAGTGTAGTCGTCACCGCCCTGCTACCTCCCATTGAGAAGTCATTTTTTACCCCCTGAATCTGATAAACCCCTAGGCTGGAGGGGTAGCGGGCAGCTCCCCCGCCCCGAACTAATTTGCCGGAGTCGTACGACACACCCCCGGTGCTTACATCCATCTACAATATTACTGCAGCACGTTATCCCGTTCGCGAGGGCACTTCGTTTCTACTCATCTGGCATCCTTGTGAAGAAAGGGAACTTGGAAATTATAGCAATCTTTAATAAAAGTCTGAAGTTTTATAATGTATTTAAGTAAAGGTACATACCTACAATTTAAAACTTTAATTTTTTACTTTATTGCAAGATTTTTCAACATTTTCGACGTACTGAGGCGAGATTTTTACCTTTCGGGCGCTCGACTCTTTCACTCGAAATTTTCGAAAACTGACAAAAATTTTGAAAAACGAGTGATATTTGAGTGGTTTTTGGTATTCAATTGCCTACAATTTTGACCGTCCTATTTTCGAGCGCACGAAAGTCAAAAATTGGCCCCTGGTCAAGTCACACAACATTAACTATAATAATAAATAAATCGCAGTAAGGAACCTTAGACTTGGCACGACTTTGTCTAGATTTCATTACTTTTTAGAGATAAACAAGCAGCTCCATCGAGACTTGGCTAGTTTTTTACAGTACTAGTTCTATTCTAATGATCATGAGTGAGTGAGTGAGTGAGTGTCATAAATGCGAAACTTTGCTTTCGCTTAACTTCGGAACTAAATGACTTACAGACTTGAAATTTTGGATTTTAAGTATGTGATTATAGCTTACTGGATGACGAAAATTTCTGCGTCTGGGGCCTTAAAATGCG
The DNA here is from genome assembly GCA_932294315.1 of Epinotia nisella. NCBI lineage: Eukaryota > Metazoa > Arthropoda > Insecta > Lepidoptera > Tortricidae > Epinotia > Epinotia nisella. Next base: position 10,560,364 of record OW028677.1, on the reverse strand, counting down.
GCGAAATGGTTCCAGTAAAGGATGGTACGGCAGTGTTTGCTTGGCGCTCGACTTGGCGGGGGCACTGCCGTGCCCCCCGATTAGGCGAATTGGTTGGCTAAAAACTCAAACTAAGTAATCGGAAGTATAGATAATAGAAAAAAATATAGAGAAAACAAGATTACTTTGAAAAACTTCTTCTGTCTCTATTTTCTTTCTATTATAATTTCTACCAACCTAAGTTTGGCGTCAGAACTCTATGAATACTGTAACATTAAATATTTGTAATCGGTTGTTGGTAATTAGGTAGCAATACATTGTTATAAATCTAAAGCACACACTACCATCCTTTCTATTAATTAACTATTGCAGAATACCATAACTTTGAACCGCTCTAGTTCGTAAACGGTCAAGTTTATGAAAAAACTTCAACACATAAAAGATGCTCATTTTAGCATGTTCTATATGATTCAATAATAAAAAACACAGGTTCATCATCCTTGGCTCCGTAGTAATCCTATGACCGTACTCGCAACTTTGGACCGCTGTAGTTCTTAAACGGGCAAGTTAATCAAAAAATTGTAATCAATAAGAGATACTTATTTTGATGTATTCTTTAAAGTTCTAATCAAAAAAGTTGCAAAAATGAGAAAAAAAAATTATGAAAAAATTATCCTAAAATCGGGCCCCTTTTGCTATACTCTGACCGAGAGATGACATTTGTTGACTATAACATGACTGACATATTATGTACATTGTTGCCATATGTAGTATCTAAGTTGTTTGTAGCGCCAATATTTCAAGGTTATATAGGGCCATGTTAGGCTTTATATACAACGTGTCCTAAAAGTTAAGGTCAAGCCGAACACATATCATAATCAAAAAAATTAAAAAAAAAAATCAAGTCATGCATTGAAAAAATTGAAGGAATAAAAAAGGACATTCTGTAATGATGTTTTAAGTAGGTACTTTGGCTGCAAAAGTTTACTTTTCTTCAATATTTTTAATGGTATGTAACCATGAATAGAGCCCAGCCCTTCTATAAATTGAATACGTTAAACCACAAGTGCTTCCGTTTTTTTTCCCAAACATGTACTCAAAATCTTTAGACCCACTAACTTGAACTGACTGTACTGCAAAAAAGTTCTACTCTAATTTGGCAAGTAGTTTGAAAAGATGTCCAAATTAGTCCGTTTTAAAAATGGTATAACACTAGCTAGATTATTAAAAACTTGTGTTTTTTAAAGGAGTGTAAGATGCATGTTGTTAATTGTGTATAATACGGCATAGGAAATTCAAAATTAAATTTCCATCGAGTAAGTAACAGTTTATAATTTTTTTTATATTAGGTACAGTCAGCATCAGAAGTAGCTAAGCAAAATAACACGCTCAAAATGACCGATACAGATCCTTATTCTCTTGACATTAGAGTTCGTGTAGATAATTTTGATCACTAGGAACGCTTAACAACTTCTGCTGCTGACTGTACTTGGATTTTTAACTTGGGCTCCCGTCACCCGTTTGCGGTTTGACGTTGACTTTTGGCACATGCTGTATAATGTCACAAGTAAACTTTTTACCTGGCATAGTTTTTAATCTACATTTGAGGTTGGATAAAACTAGTGAAGTCTATCATTTTGACATATTGTTTGTTAATGACGTATTTCCAGTCTGTCTTGTATAAATTTACATAGTAACTTTTATTACGATATTTTGGGTATATAATTTCATAAAATGAATCTAGGCCAAGAAACTGATTTATTTATTCCATGTCATAGTTTTCATCCAGACAATGTTTTCGATAGATTTCAAGTGGTTGAGGTTCCCACATCTTTTGTGGAGCTATCGACTTCAATAGAACTCGATGTGGGAGTAGATCTTAATACGTCTGCCTACATCAAAACGACGTACAATGGTGCGCTACTGGTAAGATACTGGTCTCCTTACCCACTTAATAGGTACGAGTACGATACACGTAGGTCACGTACCCATTATGTCGTTTACAAATTAATTTGAAAACTTCATTTTACTGTGGAAAGCAGCATGGATTAAATATTGAATGTACTGTGTAATAACTAATAAGTATTCCTACATATTTTTATATAATTTGCACCATTGGCTAGTAATAATGTTTTATCCGTTTATTTTGTAGAAGTTCGATGATGCTCGCAAATTGTCTCCATCACATAGAGCATACGAGATAGAAAAAACGAGTCACAACACCATTAAAATTATATTTTATCCCCGTCACGTTTGTATTTCCAATGCAAAACACGGTAAATATGGGAATAGATTCGTGTTTGACCTCCGTTTGATTCGAGTGGATAATACTCGATGCTGTAATCTAGAATTCCACTCTGAAATAGGCCGCTACTATATTTGCGGCCAGTATGAACATTGTGATATAACAAACTTTCCAAATGTGGTGGATTTTGGCGATATTGTCATGAATACAGCGGTATCCAGACATGTTCATATTAGAAACAATTCCAATGTATTAGCCGCAAAATTTTACTTCATAAAGGCCACTGGTTTTATAGTGACTCCTGCCAGTTTTACAATAGCTCCTAATACTTCTAAACATTTGAAAATTTCTATAAAACCAGTCTGCTTGAAATTTAAGCACTGTTGTGTTTTCAAGGTAAAAAATCCCGACGATGAGTTCATTGAATCGTCCATTGACGAAAATTCTTTGACATATAATCTCAATGTAAAGCTCAATGTGATACCTTATAAGAAGCAAAGGATAATAGTTGTTGAATCTTTGCATAAATTAATCGAACCAGAAATTAAATATACCTACGTGGGTGAAGAGATAGAGAAACACTTAAAACATAAAGTAATGGCAGCTGAATTTTTACAGCTATGTAAAGATACAAAAAAAATAGTGCCTACAAAAGAAAAGTTTTGCTCGGGGACTGTTAGGTGTTATTCAGAAGATTCCGTAAAAATTAAACTGCCAAAAAACAACAAATACAATTTTTGTAAAAGGCCCCCAGAAAAAGTAGATACATACGACGTTTTCAACATTTTTATTCTGCCTTTTTCCATGGACTTTGGAAGAGTTGGCGTAGATACATATGGCGAGCATAATATCACCATAAAAAATAATACCAAATATGAAGTCATCATTAAGTTATGTCATGACGATTGCATTCTGTATACCAATAATAGACTACCAGATCTAAATCTTAAACTAATGCCCTTTACAGAAGTAAACGTAGATGTCTTTCGTCGGGGCTTCGTAGAGGGGTTGTTCGAAGGCACATTCGAATACACGATAGATAACAAATATCATCGCAAGCATCCATACAAACTTCAAGTAGGAACACCAACAGTGTTGGTAACAGAGAAATATTTAAAGTTTGGTATGGTCACTAATGAAAGCTTCGTCATCTCTGTACCGTTAAGGATATTTAACTATTTTAACGTCCCCGTTAACGTACATTGGGAAGGTATAAATTCTGATACACCTTTTGAAATAATCCCAATGAATGGCACAATCCCAAGTCGCAGTTCAAAGATATCTGATGTCATATATGCTTGCAAGCATACAAAATCAAAAGTACACGAAGTGGAGTTGATCTCAAACGACAAGAAGGTGATTCCGATCGAATTTAGCGTTATGACACGAAAACTTTCAATAAAATTTTTACAACCCTCGGTGCTCTTTAAAGATGTCGCTTTAAATTTAGAAACAATTGAACGAGTCAAACTCGAAAATTCTTCCAGAGAAATAGCAGTTTTTTATGTAATAGAGCCTTTGATCCCTGGGCTTAAAATAGAACCAATGAGTGGAGCAATAAGACCTAAGACGATAATTACATTTAAAATTATAGTTCAAATAGCCTGTGTTTTAGAATTTTCTTTAGATATTTGTATCAGAATCAACAACAAAGAAAATTTAATTTTGCCTATTAGTGGGAATGTCTTAGAACCAAAAATAATAATTTATCCGAAGAATATATACATGGCTCGTATACCTTGTAACATGGTAACATATGTACCAGTCACTTTTCAAAATCTTAGTACTCTACGAAGTGAAATAGAAGTGTTAGACTCAGGTGACGAAAATATATTCAATACATATATCGCTGTAGGATGTGAGAAACAGAGAGTTTTTAAGTTTCGCATTGAAAGTGGTCAATCCAAGACTGTATTTATTAGAGTTTACGATATTTTTCGGAGAGAATATGAGATGTATATTCCCTTTAAAATAAATGGACTACTAGGCCCTCCAGATCAGAGGTCTTCGACCACAGAACATCGACATTATATTGGTGAATATGAAGAGTTAGTATTTAAATCTCAGTTTATCCAAGCTTATTTTCATTTATATTTAAGAACTCAATACAACAAAATCTAATGAATATTCTTACAATTTCAGACAGTACAAAAACAATCCCAAAGTGAAGCTGAAGAGCTTGAACAAAGATATAAGCTTTTGTCGAATAGTTGGGGTAATAACTGTACCTTGGGTAAAATTATCAGTTGATGAATTTGTAATGGATTATATACACAACGGAAACAATACCATAGTGTTTACTATAACGAACATTTCCAAATATTATTTGTACGTAGCAATCTTCACGGCTAAATTGGCGCCTAGTTTCACTTTAAGCCTGCAAAGGGCAGAAATTAATGTGATTATAACCGAGACTCACATAAAGTTTGAATTGGACCGTGGAAATGATGCAGAACTGTCGGTGAAATTTCATCCCAAAAGACATGGGAAATATGTGGCGACGGCAATTCTCTATCTAGATAAACAAATGACTTTGCCATATTATAATCTTACATTCACAGGAAGAAAGCAAACTCCGATTATGACCCCAAGTGCTTTTAGAGTAATATTTCCACCGTGCCTAGTAGGGACTACAATTCAACGAACTTTCACTCTAACGTTGGAACAAGAATCCACAATAGATGGTTTTTATTGTGTTTCCAAAGAAGAGAGTAGTGTAATAACTAATTTTATTGCATGTGAAATAATTCAAGATTTTCAGAAAATCTATACTGTTACAACAGTGGAAGTTATTATATTTAGTGATAAAGAGACTTCGAAAAATTACATAGTGCGTTTTTGCCATCAGTGTGGATCAGGTTGTGACGTTGAAATAAGTTTTTGCTTTACACACTGTGCTTTAACAGTGCATTCTAACTTGTTCGTCCCACTGGAAGATCATCCTTATCCATATTACCCTTTAGAGATACAACAAGACCTTTACGAGTACATGAACACATGTGTCGAGTTTCTCGAAAAGTGGATGTTTCAACAAGGATTTCGTAGGGATCTGTATCCTGTTATACCCGATACATTTCATGCTATATCGTCATCACTTGTCGGTTCTGGCGCAAAGACAAAAGGAATCAATGTGTCTTTCTTAAATTTTATCCGAAGAGCCGCTGGCCCATTAATGAAACATATACATAAAGTGTCGTAAGTATGAAATACCTACACAATGTTTTTAAAAGCTATACATGCAGATTTTTTTATTTTATTTAATATTGACTTTTTTTTCAGAGGAACCAGCGTCGACGAGTCTTTCAGAAGTGTGAAAGAAATACATGATACTTACAAAGAAGTATTAAATTTGTTGAAATCTCGTGGCACTGAATTATGGGGATTGCAAGCAAAGTTTTTGTTAAGTCACGAACAATTTATTATATACTGTGAAAATGTCATTCCAAAATGCAACGCCGACATTATATTAATGCAAGAACTCTTGGATGATGTTGTTCTTTTCCAAAGATTGAATAAACAAAGTTGGACGGACTGTATATTGCAAAGCTTCAAAGTTTTTATAATGGATAGTTGTTTTTTTGAGTGCGTATGCATTACATCACAGCCTCGGAATGTAGTCGACATTATGGTTGGTTGGTATAACGAACAAATCCAAACTCAACATATCCACTTACGCGGTAGAGATAAACCAGTTAAAGTGATTGCGAATATTACCACCGATCTATCAGACGGCATTGCTGTGATATCAGCAATAATTAACTTTTGTCCGTTCATGAAAGAATATTTCGATATATTTTGTGAAGTAAACGAATCAGATAGAGAAAGCAGTATAGTTAATAATGCCTGCCTAATTATTGAGACACTCAACCAACTCAAACTTAATTTTCCTATGACCAGCAAAGACTTCTTTGAGTCAAATTTCTTGCAAATGCTCTTTTTTTCAATTCATTTATATGTTGTTTTGCCGATGTTTTATCCGAAAGGTTACATAAAATTCAATCCTCCGCTATTGAGGACTTCGACTAGACAAGTGGGAATAAGTCCTACCACCCAAGAAACTCTAATTTTCAATTGTAACATACTAAACAATAACAGAAACAATTTCGTCGTTGAAAAGGCATCTGTCGGCGATAGTGGCAAGAAATTATATGTATCCATTAAATATACAGCGAATTTCGTTGAAGAAGAGAGTGCCATTCTACTCGTGCATGGCTACAACAAGACAAGAATTTACGATACTTATATCGTATTTGTACTCAATGGAGTGATAGGTGCATTGAATCCTCACCGAAAATGTAGAGTTACAGGCCTATTGTACCGGCCTAACAGAGTGGATATTCTCGTATCCTCGCCTTTTCTATCTGCCGGCACATATAAGTTGCATATTACTGATACTGAACCTACAATTCCAGTCAAGTTTGAAGAGAATACGATACCAAGATTTTATGTACAACGACTTAATCTTATTGAAAGAGAAATGAATCTGCCCGGACTGCCAAAAGAAAGTGGTCAAGAAGTTCCAGAGTACAAACTATATATGCAAATAGTTTGTTTAAGCGCACAAATTGGCAATAGTTGGGTGTGGTTTAGAGGGGATCATGGGGATTTTTTTATTAAGGTGACTTCACAGCCTCGCTGGGACTCGCCGTTAGACACCTTACAAGCTGCCGCGCGCGCGTGGCCCTCTGATATGAATAGTTGCGGGCCCAACCACTGCGGCGAGTCGTGCGACTGCTACCGCACTGCGGCCGTTACCATTCCTCATCGCAACGAACTGATGGTTAAAGCCTTACGGCACTCCTTACTTGAACACGCGTCGGCTACAATGATGAATGTTTTCGATAATCTTATCGGTATGTAATCGTATTATTATAATGCAAAGCCGATTTGATCTTCAGATTAAGCAATTAGGTACCTATTCATGAATATTCACTGTTTCAGACACTTGTACTGGAAAAATGGTCTTGGAAATGTTATTTGCTGATGATGGAACAAACATGTCAGACGTGCGTCATATTCTTCAAAATGAGATCGGTTATTGCGTTTCATCGCGAGGATTCAGCCCTCGCACAGACCACGTCAAGTTGGCACATCACACCTCGGCGATGCTCGATTTACCGGTCACCATACCTGACATGTCTGATGATAAATGTGAAAAGTATACTGTTATCCTAACCTCGGATTGCGGAATGGACATACGCACTTACAGAATAATTTTCATTACTAATAATAGATTAAGCAGTGAAGGAATGTAATAACGTTTTCGTTGCATACCTACCTACACTTGTTTGTAATATTTATTTTTATCTACTTAATAGTTATAATATAATTAACGTATTTCTTATTAAAATATGATGAAGCGGATTACAATTATCTTTTCACAATTAGCAGGTTTTTTCAATATCTCTACATAAAAAATATTTTTATTAAACTTAACTTATTAAACCATTTAAGCCTGTACACTGCACTTTGAAAATGAGCTTCATGCACATGCATGGAAATATATTTTTTCCTATTTCAGCTCTTGTGTACGTAGGTATGTAAGTATTTACCTATTCAAAATTTTACCTCTATACCGTGTAGTACAGTTATATGGAAAACTAGCTGTTGCCCGCGACTTCGTCCGCGTAGAAGTTTTTATCGTCTTAGAAAAATAATTGCTCTCCAGACAAACTTTGAAGTTGAACCCTCTTTGAACCTCCTTGGGGATAAATAAAAAAAAAACAATGATATTTATTTTCTAGTTTTTAAACAAACAGTCTAAAACCGAAGTTACAAATCTTATACTTGTCTTGCTCTCTACACAAACTTTAAACCCCTTTTTAACCCCTTAGGGGTGGAAATTTCCAAAATGCTGAAAGCACTTTATTTGTATTTTAATACGTAATCTTTCTACAAAGTTTTTAAGTCTAGCTAAAAAAAAAGTTTCTCCCATACACACTTTGCACCCCTTTTTAACCCCATAGGAGCGGAAATTTCCAAAACGCTGATAGGACTTTATTTTTATTCTAATAAGTAATCTTTGTACAAAGTTTTAAGTCTCTGGCTCAAAACAAAAAGTTTCCTCCATACAAACTTTGCACCCCATTTAACCCCTTAGGGGCAGAATTTTCCAAAACGCTGAAAGGACTATATTTGTATTCTAAGAGGTAATCTTTCTACAAAGTTTTAAGTCTCTAGCTTAATAAAAATGTTTCTCCTATACAAACCTTGCACCCCTATTTTCACCCCTTTAGGGGTAGAATTTTCCAAAGCGCTGAAAGTACTTTTTTCGTATTCTAATAAGTAATCTTCCTACAAAATTTTAAGTCTAGAGACTAGAGGCTAGAGCTCAAAAAAAAAGTTTCCCTCATACAAACGTTGCACCCCTTTTTAACCCACTTAGGGGCGGAGTTTTCCAAAACGCTGAAATTACTTTCTTTGTATTCTAATAGGTAATCATTCTACAAAGTCTTAAAACTGTAGCTCAAAAAAAAAAAGTTTCCCCCATACAAACTGCACCCCTATTTAACCCCTTTAGGGGTGGAATTTCGAAAAATCCCTTCTTATCCGTCGCTTACGTTATAAAATGTAGTTCGGGTGTAAATTTCAACTCTCTAGCCCCAGTAGTTTCGGCTGTGCGTTGATGAGTGAGTCAGTCAGGACAAAGACAATTATATATATAGATAATATGGAGAATAATAGGTAGGTCATAGGTACTAATTCCCACACAGACGGTGTTTGACTTTTTTAGTTTTTTGTTTGTATATTTTTGACATGGGTAGGTGCACTACATAATCACAAAAAACAAAATTTCCAAAAGTCGGAATTACGAATTTCAAAATATCGATTTGTATAATTCCGAATGTTTTAAAACTCCTAATATAACTATTCCGATTCTTCATAAATCCGATTTTTAAAAATCCGAAACATAAAAATTTCCAACGGTTACAATTATGAAGATCAAAATTTCGAAATAATAATAATCCGAAATGCATATCTATAATACGAATTCCTATTACTAAAAAAACGATTTTCAAAATCCCGAATGTCATTACACCGACGTATCTACAGGGAGCCGTAGCATGATCACCTATCGCGTGACAAGGCCAACCGTGCTACGGCTCCTGGTAAATAATTGTACAAAATTTCAACTTGATTGGACTCCGGGAAGTTGGTCAAATTTAACCTGCAAGATTTCATTACATAGTTAGTTACATACAGACCTAATAAAAGCTTGTTAAAAAAAACCGAAAGTACGAGTTCAACTCTCGTGGTGAGGGTTCCGTATATAATCTAAGGTTTTATTATGGCGCCTACGCAATTTCAGAAGCATATTTGATATGTCACACAATACAGTTTGCGAACCTTTTTTTTTTCTTTTTCCAGTTTAGCCCCCAAAAGAGCCCTTGTTCAGAATTCATTAATTTACTTTACGCGTTCATCTTTGGGTCACCAATTTATAGATACGTTTGCCAAATTTCAACTCAATCGGTCCAGTAGTTTCGGAGCTGTGACAGACGGACAGACAGACGCACGAGATAAGGGTTCCGTTTTTTTTTTCCTTTTGAGGTACGGAACCCTAAAAACAACATCCAAAAGAAAATATAGCAAACGTAACGGTTTGCAAATTGTGATTACCTATACAGGGTGGAAAGATAAGTCGGGCCCTGGAGGGAAACTACCTTAAATCCTTAAGCTGGCTCATTTTACTTAAATGAGACATTCCTTTATTTTTTTAAAGAAACAAAACTGCATTCAAAGATTTTCTAAAACTCGCTTGCCTCGCCCGGGACTCGAACCAACTAAAATTAAAAAAAAAAACAAACACTCCCTATTTTATTATACTAATCGATAGTAATTCAGGATAAAATTTCTCTAACAAACATTTGGTCTTAAAAATAAAAATGATCGTTAAATCTAACATTAACTCTATTTTACTATCAATTTGTTATACTTTTAATTATTTAACTTAAAGATGTTATTTATGAAACTTGCTATGAACCCTAATAAAAAAGGCCCTCGAGGCATTGTACCGAGGATGCTGGCGGCATTTCCTCGCTGAATTGCAATGCTGATGCGTTGCGCGAGAAAGCCGCCAGCTCTTCGGTCACCAGTTACATCGACCAGACGTTTCGCGATTTCTGCAAATAACTTTGCGCACTGGGATCCCACGGACCGAGGGTCTCGACGCCAAAGGGTACAAAGTCGTACTCTCTGCCGAGGCCTCTATGTTTATTACATTTCAGATTTTCGGCGTTTTCCGCCGCTGCACCCGCTTTAGAAGTAGTTCGTTGGAGGTGAGACGGTGCCAGTGTGTCTACACATGTAGCGTCCCACACAAGCATCCGTCCCAACCTCCACGGAACCAGAGACACACCAACAATACCTAATATCTACTATTTTATTTTGGGGTCATTAACTCGGAATGACAAAAAGTGACGAAGATATAGTCATACAGAACTACTTTTCCCATGGGACCAACCACGAAATTGCGAAACTTAACTGTGATTTAATTGAGAGTTAATGTAATAGCTGTTTTTTTGCGATTTACTGGTTGGTGTCATGGAAAACGTGGTTCAGTACAAGTGTGTCTTAGTCGCTTTTTGTCATTTCCATGACACCAACCAGTAATTAGCAAAAGAAAAACAACTATTCCATACATTAACTCTCAATTAAATCACAGTTAACTCACATTTAACTCTTAATTGGCTCTTATTTTTTCGCATTTTCTTGGTTGGTCCCAGGGGAAAAGTTGTTCAGTGTGACCATCTTCGTCACTTTTTAACCGACTTCAAAAAAAAGGAGGAGGTTCTCGATTCGGTTGTATTACAGAACTCCTTCATTTATGTACCGATTCGTATAATTCTTTTTTTATTTGAAAGTATTATGCTTCCGGGTTGGTTTTTTTTTCTCCAGTTGGATGATGGGATCAATGAGGAATTGAGGGAACTCCTCAAATATGTAAGGCACGCATGTAGTAATTACGGTATTTTCTATTATAAATAACTAGTGTATTTTCATCCTGAAATCACAAATTTGGTGATGTGGAACTGATGATGAAGACCACAGATGACTTATGGCACTCGTACTTAAAACTGAAAAAGTGCGTTACTGATTCTGATATGATTCCGATGAAATAGCAACTAATGAAGTCCTAAATGTTAAGTGTGCCAAATCGACGAAACTCCTCAAATATTATCGGCCCACATACATTCGTCTGTAATAATCATCGTATTTACTCTCGGAAAGCAGTCCATGTGGTAAAGTGGAAAGGAAATGTGGAAATGTTAATTTGGCTTGGCGGAGTACTAAATTGAAGTCGGTTAAAACTTTGTTTTTAAAGTAAATTATTGTTTAACAAGGTTTACTTACTTGCACCAAATTACTGTAAAAACGTTTGTAACCTAGGATTGTGCATCCAACAATGGAGAATGGATGAATATTTTAGAAATGCCTGGTTATTATTTTGGTGATAGGAATAACCTGCCTTAGTATGCACCAGAAAAAAGTTTCAGATTTTCAGCTGCATCAAATATTTTTGAAAAATATAAACACTTACGTTAAATAATCAGGCATTTCTAAAATTTTCGGGTCACTATCAAATTTACCTTATCGCTAAAGGACAATATAGCTGAAATGTCTGGATTGTGTTATGTCTTTGTAACTACATAGACATGAATGCTAAATGCCTCTTTGGCAAAACGTCTGGATCTTAGAACGTAACAATTTAAAATGATCTAGCAGCAAAACATCTTTATCTTCGAATGTCTTTATTTCTTAATAGATAGACACAAATGCTAAATGATTCGGTAGCAACACGTTTGTATCTTAGAACGTCTTAATTACTAAACAGACATGAACGCTAAACAGTCAAGAAGCAAAAAGTCTGGATTGTGTAATGTTTTTATTTCTAAATGGAATAACCGCCAAGCGACCCATTAGCAAAACGTCTGGATTTCAAATGTTAAGTATACATAGAAAAATCCAAATATAAGCTAACACAAGTTAGCAGTAAAGGAATTACTTCCAATTTTATTTTTAAGTGTGATAGGATAAACCAATGTTTTTAGGGGGTATGCGTTACTAACAAATAAAAATGACAGAATATCCATATTAATATTATACCTAACTTATAAGCCTTGCTTAAACTTAAACCAGACGTTTTGCTACTAACTCGTTCTGTGTTCAAGTCAATCAAATAATTTTACTTTCGACGAATTGGGAATTCTAATTATATAGACTATTTACATTTCATGACGTTTTGCTATTAACTCGTTCTGTGTTTATGTCAATTAGCTAATTTCACTTTCGGCTCATTAGATATTCTAATCATATGGACTATTTATATTTTCGGACGTTTGGCTACTTATTCATTCTAATTCTTAGCCATCCAGCTAAACTGTCTTTTTGCTGACTGAGTATTCTACTTTCATGTCGTCGCAGCTGAATTGACTATATGCTGACTGTGTATTTAAATTTTATGTCATCTAGCTGAAATGGTCGTTTAACGATAAGGTAAATTTGATAGTGACCCATTACAACCCCCTCCGCTGCCCTACCTACTTTCGTTTTGTAGGTACCTTACTATTAAGTTGTGATTGTGAGCAACGGAGCCAGGGAATCAAATGAGACAAGTCGCGGCTGACTCGCGCACCCGCTAAGTGTTAACTAGCGGATCTCATTGTAGAAAGCTGACCTGTGCGCATATAAATCCAGCCCCCGAAGCATCGAGACACCATTGTCACGCAGATCGCCAACTTGGCAAGACTTAATTAACTTGTTTAATTAAATCTTGCTCGTCGGATTGACAATAGCGGCGTAGCCGTTAATCTTCTGTTTTTAAATCTACTTCAAATTGTAGCTAGTTGAAAGATTTAATGATAAAGTAGCTTTCAAGAGCAATAATAATTTAATTGAAATTTGTGGCAATAGTGGTTGTGATTTAAAATGAATTCAAAGGAGTTTCGGGAGTTTGGGAAGGCGGCGATCGATCTTATGGCGGATTACTACGACTCCATTCGCACCAGGTAACACTAGCTGTAACATATTAACTACACAAACATTCATACAGGCTGTTGAAAAGCTGAGTGTAAACACTTTGAAGGGTGATAGAAAATTATTATGGACAAAAAGATACGTAATTTATTTATACAACTAGTAAAAGTCGACTAAGGGATAGGGTTGAAGTGGGCCCAACCGATCCGTAGTCACACCGACTTGCCACACTGGTGTGACTACGGTTCATTTTACCTATTTATCCTTAGTCACACTAGGTTCATTTTATTTATCCGTCGTCACACTAGTATGACTATGGTTCATTTTACCCTACCCATAGTCACACCAATATTATCTTGTAGCCTCGGTCAAATTTCATTGGAGTTGATATTTATAGGTGTTTCTTTTTCCCTGGAACTTGTCTCAATTATGTTTGTTAACTATTTATAGAAATACTAGCTTTAGTCATACCACTAATAGCCCAACTCACCCTTGACAACAAAAGTGATAAACGGCAGTACAAGTATAAATATTTTATTGAATATTAGCGTACAGTTTCCATAAATTGTGCAATTGTAATTTCGCCATGAATTAACTCGAGCTGTTTTTTTAATATAAAATTATCTTTTTCTACCTCTATCATGCGTCTTTTATTTGGGTTGTTTTCTTTTTCAATATTTATAGTTTTAATTAAATGTGTCATTGCCTCTTCTTCCAGTACACTGAGTAATTTAAGGATGGTCACGTAATTCTTGTTCACTTTTTTATTTAACTGCGAATGCCAATTTTCCAGAACGTTATTAGTACGGTGACGTTCGTTGTATACACACCATTCATTTATGAAGTCATCACTTTTTATCCATGTGTTTATGTTATAAATTATATAAAAGAGTACTTAGGATGTTTTGTGTAATTTAACAACGCACAGCCAAAACTACTGAGGCTAAACAGTTGAAAATTACACCAAAGCTTCTTTGTAAAAATGGTTTTGGGAGATAAGACGGGATTTTTGGGAATTCCACCCCTAAGGGGAAGAAAGTTGTATGGGCGAAAAAAATCTTTGACCTAGAGACTTGAAACTTTGTTGTAAGTTCCCATAATAAAATGGAAGAAAACGTCTTTTAGCATTTTGGGAAAATCACTCCCTGAAGGGGTGAAATGGGGGTGCAAAATTTGTATGTGTAGTCCAAATCTGCGCGGACGAAGCCGCGGGCGGAAAGCTAGTATTTCTATAAATAGTTAACAAACATAATTGAGACAAGTTCCAGGGAAAAAGAAATACCTATAAATATCAAATCCAATGAAATTTGACCGAGGCTACAAGATAATATTGGTGTGACTATGGGTAGGGTAAAATGAACCATAGTCATACTAGTGTGACTACGGATAAATAAAATGAACCGTAGTCACACCAGTGTGGCAAGTCGGTGTGACTACGGATCGGTTGGGGAAGTGGGTTGTGGCTAGCAACTTGTCACTGCAATATAACATTTTTTAATAAATAAATAATAAATATTTAAACAAATATTACGAGACAATCTTACACAAATCAACCTAGGCCCACGGTAAGCTCAGTAAGGCTTGTATTGTGGGTACTAGGTGACGATATATATAATAGATAAATACATATAGATACTTATACATTATTCAATATATTTTCTATAGTTTTCGAGAAATGCATTTTTGTTTTGCTTCTTATGTTACTGAAGAATCTAACAGTTTAAATGTTTCTATTTTTTACCCGACTGCTGCTGACGGAGGATTTTCTTTTTTGAGTGTATGTATGTATAAAGGTACACCCGTGTTTTATTTTGGATTCCGATCCTTTCGAGGACACATTCCTGAGATAAAGCGAAGTAAACTTCTCTAAGACAGTAGTAGGTATCCTAATTCGTATAATTTCGATGATATTCAAGAAATCATTTTCGTTAGTTAACTCTCAGTACTTATAGTGTAAAGACTTGAACCCGGGATCGCTAACTCAATAACCAAGACGACAACCACTGCACCAAATCATCGTCTATCTGTCATGGTCGTGTATGTGTGTGCGTGTAGTTTTCTTGACGTGCGGTGTCATTCGAATATTGTCATTGTCATACTTAACACTTTTAGTTAACTCTTGAGCTCCTTGTACATTAACATTGATTATTTTGTAAGAAAAAAATGATCATCTTCACTTTTGAAAAACTAAGTACCTAGGTACACTACGTCGATTCTGTGAGTGTACACGGCTATATGCCTGAGTTATCGGAAATGAAGGAATACACCCTGTATATTTCTTTGGCACGCTCTGCAACTTAAAAGGCTTAATGAATTTTAATATGTGAGGTGTCGTACATTCCTCTTAGTCGTTGGAGTGACAAAAACTTTTTTTTTAATATATTCTCTTTTTACTGGTTCTGTAGCAAGGTACGATACCTAACTCTGAAAAGAATCGAAATTAAATAAAATAATAGGAGCTTTCATAATCACAGTCATATGGAAAAAGTAAAATTTTAAATAAAATAGTCCAAGTCTCCAAAACTATGATAACCATGGAACAAGAATATTGAAAAATATGATAAATCTTACATCATCATCATCATCATATCAGCCGAAAGACGTCCACTGCTGGACATAGGCCTCCCCCAAAGAGTGACCGGTCCTGCGCCACCCGCATCCAGCGGACTTAAGCAACAACTTAAGTGGCAGTGGGCGGGGCACGTTGCACGTAGAACCGATGGCCATTGGGGCGGAAAGGTTCTCGAGTGGCGACCACAAGGTGGACTGATGACCTGGTAAAGGTCGCTGGAAATCTTACATACATAGTTGAAATTGATATGTTTTATGGTCAGGCGTTTTTATTTCACATACCTACCGACACATTCCCTCTCATTCATGAGAGGAGGCCTGTGCCCAATAGTGGAACGTATATAGGCTGATGATGATACCGACACCTGAAGGTCGATGAGACACGTATATTTGAACTAGCTTCTGCCCGTGACTACATCCACGTGGAACTCGTTTATATCGTTGCTCCATACAAATTTCCTCCCCCCATTTCAGCTTCTTAGGGGATAATTTCCGGGATAAAAACTATCCTATGTCCTTCCTAGTTACTCAAACTATCTCTATGCAAAACTTCATTTAAATCGGCTCAGCGGTTTAAGCGTGAAGAGGTAACAGACAGACAGACAGACAGACACACTTTCACATTTATAATATTAGTATGGATCAGATTTTTTTTGATGGATACACTTTGTTGTATAATATATTAACTTGTTTAAGGGTGAATAAATACAATGATAAGTGCCAAGTAGGTAACTTCGTTTAGTAGATAGAGTTGGACTTGGAACCTTATTTAAATATTGACTTAATAGTTACGCTGACTGGTAACGTATCTGTAACTAACTCAGTTATATTAGGCTCAGATTTACTTCTAAATGCAATTAGACTTGATTATTACTTGTTAAACTTAGTGGTGTCACATAGCCAGTGACTGGCGACCTAATTTATTTACGCCATATTATGGATGGATTTATGGATTAATAAAAATATACTTGGACTTCATATGTCCACATTAAACTGATTCCACTGTGTAACGCAAAATAATCATTATCTACATTTTATATTGGGTCATACATGCATACAATTCCTTAAAATATGCAGCTGTAAAAAGTTAAATCGTAGATTAGATTAAGGCTCTTAACTACATTTTTTTTGCAATCCAACCCTGTAACACAATGTTGCTTTAACACATTATAGGTAACAAAACCAATATTTGGGGACATTACCCTACTATTAAAACACCCTGCAAGGTATCTTGTAATTAAAAGTAATTTTTAACAGACTTCAAAAAGGAGGAGGTTATGTGTTCCACTGTATATATAAAATTTGAGAATTGACGGAGAAATCAGCCAACATACATATTATATATATACTGGGTGCAACAGATCGATGGACTTTTAAGCAAATGGGATATAGATCAGGTTTAGTACTTTACTTCTCACCTAGTAACCATAATTAATATTTCTAACAGTTACCGAGATACAACTTGTTAAACTTTGGTGAAAAAAACTGTGTTTCAACTTCAACCCTATCCAGTAGATTCAATGACGTCAGCAAGATCAAGTAAATTACAAACAGAAACATTATGAACTGACCGTTGACAGACCTTATGTCATTGCAATAAAGTTTAAGAATAATTAGTTCACTGTATGTGATATGGTATGACTTGTGACATGTGTCAATTTCAAATGTAAATACTAACTAAGTATAGAATTAGGATGTCACTAAGATTAAAATATTTCTTATTTGATGATTTTTCTTTTTTTTTCTTTTAAATCCAGCTTAACAATTCTGCCGTGCAATACTTAAACAACAGTAAGTGCTACTTTTGCGATTTTTTGTTTTTTCTTGATCATGGACCACCGTGTCGAGACGCACACGTGTATATAGTCCACGTGCGATTATCACAATGGGAACATATAAAAATCGAAGCCTCCATGTGCAGTAAATTAGAAGAATTAAGTAAATTATTGAGATAAAACTAACTAAACTGCCGTAATAAAGTTGTCGGCTGTGAATTTTTAGACTTCACTGATTAAAATACAGTAAAGGTCTCATGTCAATCCTAAATTAACTAGTAAAGAGAAGTTAATATTTACGCCAAAAACTGTTTAAAATGCAGTACAATATAAATGTTCTAAAATATTTGTACTGTGTTTGAAATATTAAGGATTTTTTAGCACAATTACTAATTAAAATGCAGTAAAAATGCTCACTTACTGTGATTTAAACTGTCGTTTGGCTATTTTCAAATGTGTCCACTGCAATCGTGACGGCAATTTACTGTACATTAGGTTGAATATTGCTCTTCAGTTTTGTCTCCGACGCTGTGCGAGGCGGACTGGGCGCGTGTCACACTGGACTGCATACCTACTTTGCGTACGATTTTTATATATATTACCATTTTCATTATAACAATTGTTTGTTACATTGCTTTAAATGTATAGTGGACTTAATACTGTCTATCATTCTGACAATATTTTATTGAACTTGCTGAGGTTGTTAGTATGAAGCTATGAATGTACTCGTAGTTATCTATGTATGTTTATGTAAACTGAGAGATTTAAGTAGTTTTCAAGTGTCGTTTCAGTTAGATAGGTTAACTACATTGTAGGACAAAAGTTAGATAATATCGATACCATTGATAAAATGCGGTGCCGTCGATCGTCCTACAAGTTGTCAAACACGGTATAAGTATTATAGTTAACACATCTCCGACACACGCTGCTGCTTTCCAAGGATTGAATTTACGTATAGCTTGATTTTTGATGATAAATTTTAATATGAATGAACCTGTCCCATGACATAATTTCAGTTTTTAGGGTTCCGTACCAAAAAGGTAAAAACCTGTATGGTGCGATGGTGTCTGTCTGTCTGTTTATTTTATTGGTTGGACCCGGTCACTAACTAGTTTGTTATTAATTTGTTTATGTGTATACAAATATAAAGTGTGTTTAAAATTAAATAAAGACTTTTACTAGGTACATTCTATTTCTATTTGCAGAAAAATGAATACAAGATTGAAAAGAATATTGGCCATAAAAGATTAAGTGCCATGGAAAAAAGTCCAATTTTAATGATACTCGACGGGTTACTACTAATTACAACTACTTAGGGTAATTAATTTAATTTCTGATGTGTAATACATGTGCACTTTAATCATTGATGTGAATTACATTTTTTTATATACATATGTGCATTCTTTGTAAACATACCTTATTTGTACCACGACGTGTTGGTATCTCGAAGAACCCAATCAATATATATACTAAGTAAATTACAGTAAATTGTTATGAAAACTGTACTTTAGCTTGCAATTAATTCAAGTAGCTACTAGTGTACGAGGGTTGTTTGCAGTAATCCGCTTTTTTACTGCACTTTATTCTGCATTTGTTGTGTTTTTAGTTCTTTTCGGGAGTACAGTAAAACTATAAAAAATTTAAAAATAGCAATAGTTTATTCAATAATTGTTAAAATAAAAAAGTGTTCACTTATTCGTATTTCATGTATTCCATGCTATATTTTGACATTCAAGCATTTGTAAATAATCATCGAAAACACCAAAAAAAACATGTTTGAAAGGGTTTTTTGCGTTTTTCTCGAAACTCACTTTTTGCACTTACTGTTGTTTAAGTATTGCACGGCAGAATTATAATAGATCGGTTGTACGTCACTTATATAACATTGTCCTTTCAGCTTAGTCCAAGGAAATGTTCCTCCCTGTATATTATGCATGTTGGCTGATTTCTCCGTCAATTCTCAAATTTTATAGCCACGCATGTAGTGACTTCGGTAACATTTTCTATTATATCTCGTGTAAGTATTTACCCTCGGAAATCGCAATTTTTGTGAAGTGGAACTACTCAAGGATGTAAGCCAGCACCACACTTGCGAGATTTAACTGTCGTATACGTACCTAACATTATATCCCAGACCCACAAGCTATCATAAATCGTGCAAATTATTGGTGCCCACCATTAAGTAAAAAATCTTTTAGTACCTAGGTACCTACTTATTGAATAAATTTCCACACCCGTCGCTCGGTACTAATCATCCGAGACACGAAAGATTCAGACAATGTATCTTATTATGCCTCTAATTGCCCGCAAAGTTGATATTAACCAGGTTAATTAGTAGGTACGCTGTGGGGCAAATACCTACATCGATGAATGCACAATTTTCCTCATATTGTTTGAATCACCCAAACCATTTTTGCTGTTCAAATGGAGTTCAAAACAAACCATTCTTATTATAAAACTACTTAACTGGCTAGTTAAGGGGCTCCACGCGCTATTTGACGAGTTTTGAGTTGATATTCCTCCGTCAAAAGTATAGATATAGTTATGGCACACAGGCCTATCAGTTCTTCAATCCTTTATCTACATTTGCACGAAGAGATTTTACAAAAAATTTTTTTTTTTTATGATTTATTCAAACATCGTCCAAAAAAGCTGTTTTCGATATTAGTATGTTGTTTATGCACTTTTATACAGGGTGGAAAAAAATTAAGGGCCCTGGAGGGGAACTACCTTAAATCCTTTAGTTAGCTCATTTTACTGAAAGGAAACATTCCTTAATTTTTTTAAAGAAACAAAACTGCATTCAAAGATTTTCTAAAATTCGCTTGTCTCACCCGGGAATCCAACCAACTAAAAATTAAAAAATAAACCCTCGCTATTTTATTATACGAATCGGTAGGATTATTGTTCAGGATAAAAAAAAAACGTAGAGGGATATTAAGAACAGAACAGAATCTTAATAATTTGTGTATCCGGAACGAGGGGGGGGGGGGTCATTTTGAGCAACTTAGGTATCAGTTAAATTATAAAGATTATTTTCTCTTCTTAATATCCATCTACGTTAAAATAAATATTTGTGTTCTTCGTATTGATGATAAAATAAAATAAATATTAGTTTTCACTTTTTTTTTCAAAGACCAATGTTTATTAGACAAATTTTGTCATGAACCATAATCCTACCGATTCATATAATAAAATAGCGAGGGTTTAGTTTTTCAATTTTTAGTTGGTTCGATTCCCGGGTCAGACAAGCAAATTTTAGAAGATCTTTGAATGCAGTTTTGTTTCTTTAAAAAAATGAAGGAATGTTTCCTTTCAGTAAAATGAGATAACGAAAGGATTTAAGGTAGTTCCCCTCCAGGGCCCTTAATTTTTTTCCACCCTGTATATGAAATCTACATATAACCTGTTCCTTATTGACGTCTCTAACAACGTACGAGAGATTTTTATTTTTAACTCATATTATTCATAAAATTTACGACCAAATAACTGGTTTTTAGGGTTCCGTAGCCAAAATGGCAAAAACGGAACCCTTATAGTTTCGTCATGTCCGTCTGTCCGTCTGTCCGTCTGTCCGTCTGTCCGTATGTCACAGGGATTTTACTCGAAAACTATAAGGTAATATTTGAATAAAATTTTGAGGATAGGTGTATTTTGTTAGCCGCTACATAGTTTTGTAATTAAAATGACAAAAAAAAAATTTTTCAGGGGTGCACTCCATACATAAAACTAAAAGTCAATTTTTTTTTCATTGTGACCCCCGTGTGGCACATCAATCGATAGGCCTTTCAAAATAAATACAAGGTTTCTTAGCATTTTTTTTGATTAAGTGAATAGGGTCGGAGATAATCGCCCCGAAAGTCACTAAAATTCTGTCCCCCCCACTCTAATTTTTGAACGGTGTATTTTAAAAATATGGAAAAATTCATGGACATAGGGCTTATTAATTACATTCACCGAAAATTATTTTGAACAAGATCGGTTTAGAGGTTTTCGAGATATTACAGAAAAACTGCCTTCCTCAAAGAAAAGGACTTAAGTGCCGTAAAATTTCTGTGACGATACGACATTTTTAATAGGCACGGAACCCTTCGTTTTGCGTGGTCCAACACGCACTTGGCCGGTTTTTTTGGCCTAAATATGCCAAAGTCTCGAAAACGGTGAGTTTTGCAGTAAACATGGAATACTATTTCGGTAAACCTCGTTGTTGTTAATACAAGCCATAAAAAAACACAAAAAAACGGACCGTTACGGATCGAAGGTCATTGGGAGCTTGGAGCCCCTTAACTAGATATTATCTAAGTAGATATCAGTGGCGGTGCGCCCATACAAACCGACTCCCACCGGTTTGCCTATATACTTATTACCAAACTCGTAAATTATCTAAGTGCTTTAACTAAGTAGTTAAATACATTTTTCATCACACTTGCTCGTCAATGGCGTTATTACTTCCGAGCGTACAGAGCAGTTATAGCCGTTTTACCTCCCACGGGCAGTTAAGTTTAGTTTTAAAATAATAGAACCCTCTGATTGGCTTAAGCAAATCTGGTTGCTCTGTGATTGGTTGAAAAAAAAATCTAGTTGGTCAAGCCGGCCCCGCCCCGCAAGAATACTGCTCTGTGATTGGTTGAAATATTGAACTCCACTAGCACTGATCTGGAAGTGAAGTTGTCAATTTTTGATTGGTGCGGCTGTATGAAACTTAGATTTTTCTGTCTTTTGTAGTTATTTAATTTCCTCGCAAATGTGATGAAAAACATTGTGTATAACACGGGCGTAAGAATATTGCAAACTCGAGTCATCAAAAGCCCTCCGCCTTCGGCGTCGGGCTTCTGATAGACTCTCGTTAGCAATATTCCACTTACGCCCCTCGTTAAACAATGTACTATTTTTATATAGTGCGGAAAGTATTTTATTACGTCACGAGTACAGAGATATCTTGCCACGAGCCGTAGGCGAGTGACAAGACTCGGGACGATAGTGAAGAATGACATTTCCGTACAGTTGCGAAAAAATTATAAAAACAACAAGTAAGGAATTCGAAACTTTTATACTATTCATTCTGTATCATTATTGTAATACAGTTGAAAAAAATGAAGTTTAATACAGTTCTATCTTATTTATTTTTTATTGAAATTATAATAAATGGTACAATTTGTACCTACAAGGAAAAGTGAAAAGCACTAGTGCGCGAAAACCAACTTTCCACACGCTAAACAGCTACGTAAAGTAGCACTTATTAAGCAACTGTATTAAAAAAATGTGTTTTTCACAGAGATGTGCTACCATCGGTGGAACCTGGATATTTGCTGAAGATGCTGCCCGATAACGCTCCCGAAGAGCCAGAAAGTTGGAAGGATGTTCTCAAAGACTTCAATGAAGCGATAATGCCTGGCGTCTGTATAAAAACAATATTATTATGATTCTCTTTCAACTAAGTATATTAAGTACCAAATTATTATGACCCTAACTTCCGAAGCTATCGTTCCCGGGTTCGATTCCTGGTAGTTAAAGGCAAATATTTGTGTTATAACTTTTTTCATATATTTATAAGTAAATTTTCAAGGTTTTTATACTTTTTCTAAAACAAACCTGACTTAATGGGTTCTAAGTACTTACACGATAAGTATCAAAAACTTTACTATTTTCGATAAAGATGGCTTTTTGTCGAAATGAAAATTCGGACCAACGATACAGTTGGGTTATGAACTTATGAAATTTAGTGATTGCGATAGGATATCAAAAATATAAATCATGTAAGTAAACTTGTTTTATTTTAGATAACTCATTGGCACTCACCTCAATTCCACGCGTTCTACCCGACAGCAGTCTCGTTTCCTGGAATCGTCGGAGGTCTCCTCAGCGACAGTCTGGCTGTGATCGGGTTTAGTTGGGTTAGTTCACGCATTACCAGAGCTAGGGGTGCGGTGGGCTGAGTGGATTGTGCAACACTTCTTCTTCTTCCTCGTTCCCTTACTGCTGAGGATCGAAACCACATACGGTCCGTCTCCAAAAGGTGCGGTAATAGGCCGTGTGGACTGCAAGTTGTACACTGCCGCCTCACGCCTTTTTGACAGCGTCAGACCATCTCGTTGGTGCCCTACACTGGGCTCGCCTACCACACATTTGGCGCAGAATTATTTACTTCTCCAGATCATGCTTTGGTGACCGCATTATATATCCGAAGAAGCTAAGGGCCTGCTCATCTCATGCGATATAGTTAGTGGAGTCGTTTTGTAACTTTCAGCTCGCTCAAGATAGTGGTTAGTTCTTCTGTTCGCCAACGCCACATTTCGAGAGCATCGATCTTGGCAATATCGCCCTTCCTTAAAATACCAAGACACCCTATCTAAGGAATACCGTAAAATAACGGCCAGCTAGATTAGTATTTTTCCTTTGTAACCTGTAATTGCTACCTGTACCTACCTACCCTAACTCAGAGGCTAGCTACGGCCATACGAATAATTATCTGAGTTACCCACTGCCTCTTATAATGGCCAGTTAAAAGGTTTTTAGACATCAAAAATAAAGGCATCTTAACGTTCCGATCAGAAAGTCAGACTATATAGGTACGAGTAGGTAGGTATGTGCAACAGTTTGACTCCGCTTTGTTTATCCCACTATGGAGTCATTGTATGCTATTCTTTCTTTGTGTGGTGTATTTGTTTCGTCTCTTGAATAACACCGTAAACATAAATTATATACTTTAGGCTTACTATACCATGGTTTTATTTTACTAGAAGCAAAAAATAATAAAGTTTTTTTCGAATATACAGATGTCAAGTCCCGCGTGCACGGAACTGGAAGTGGTTACGATGAACTGGCTGGGCAAGCTGCTCGGGCTACCAGAAGAATTCCTCAACTGCTCTGACGGCCCTGGCGGCGGTGTGATCCAGGTCTGATGTAAACATTTTTAGCTGAAATTGTTTGAGATGACTCTATGTAATGTGTAACATAATAATCCGTTCAAATATCATCTGTACCTACCTCGAAACCTAAAGTATTATTGGGTGTTCTTGTAATAAGAACTCAGTCATTCAGAAAAAGTGCAGTTAGTTTTGAAATATGTATCTGATCTACCCACACAAGTTTGTATAGGGGGTCAGAGAAGTTTCAGATTGTAAATACATTATACTTAATGTTTATCTGTCGCTCGTCTTAGCGATTTGCCATGTGTGTCCAACCTGGTCAAGTTAACTCTCGTACTATTAATTAATTAAGCGCCAAGAGCAGAGTTATTTCGATCGGGTTGTAAATATGTAGGTTTATAACTTTGACGTTAAAATAATATGACCCATGGCCAAACACGCCAGGCATATAATGTGGGTAGAAGTTGCTACATCTCCAGTAAGGCTCTTCTTTAATTAATTTCTTAATAAATCAATCATATTTTTCAGGGTTCAGCAAGTGAGGCGACTCTAGTCGGATTACTCGTTGCTAAAAACAAAACCGTTCACAAACTCAAGGAGAAGAACCCCAGCCTAGAGGAGGGCGACATTAACGCTAAGCTGGTGGCCTACACGTCAGACCAATGCAACTCGTCGGTTGAAAAGTCAGGACTGCTTGGCTCCATGAAAATGCGACTACTTAAGTCCGATGCGGATGGAAGACTGCGTGGTGAAACACTTAGAAATGCGTTTGAAGAGGACAGGGCTCAAGGGCTAATACCGTGCTATGTTATTGCCAATCTAGGCACGACCGGGACCTGCGCCTTCGACCCCTTGTATGAACTTGGGCCAGTGTGCAAGGAAGCAGATGTGTGGCTACACGTCGACGCCGCCTACGCAGGAGCAGCGTTCGTTTGTCCCGAATACAGGGTACTAATGAAGGGTGTAGAATACGCAGATTCCTTTGACTTCAACCCACACAAGTGGATGCTTGTCAACTTCGACTGTTCCGCAATGTGGGTCAAAAATGGATACGACCTTATCAACACTTTTGACATTCAGCGTATTTATTTAGACGATGTAAAGACTAACATTAAAATACCTGACTACCGTCACTGGCAAATACCTCTCGGTAGACGGTTCAGAGCATTGAAGTTGTGGACGGTCTTGAGAATATATGGCGCAGAGGGCATTAGATCTCATCTGAGAAATCAAATCAGTCTTGCGCAGCACTTCGCCAAATTAGTTCGAGCTGACGACCGATTTTTGGTGGAACCGGAGCCAACCATGGGCCTGGTATGTTTCAGGCTTAAAGATGGAGACAGCGCGACACGGAAACTGTTAGAAAATCTAACGGAGAAGAAACAGATTTACATGGTGGCGGCAACTTACCGGGGTAGATACATAATCCGCTTCGTAGTCTGTTCCCATTTAACAACGAGGCAGGACATTGACCTCAGTTGGAAAATAATTCAAGGAGAAGTTAATATGATTGTTATGCCGAAGTTACATACCAAAACTCAAATTCCAGCAATAGATCATTTGGACATCAAGAGTTTGTGTGAAAAATCAAAGTAGATAGAGCCGGTTAGAGGTAATCATCCAAAAAAACTTTCACACAAATATTATTGAAATAGTAAACATTAGGTACCTATACTTATACCTACCACCTAGCGTGGTTTGAGTAGCGGATATTAATTTCTACTTTACGGCCAGAAGTTACGTTTAAACTATACAGTTTTTTTTTTTATATATGTATAGATACTAATAATTACGTTATAGGTACTATTAATTTTGCGTGGATTAGTTTACTGTTAAGTAAAGAATACCAACTGTTTTTCCAACGTCGTTTAATAGCTTTCTTTAACGTACTTAAGAACAATAAGATTAAAAGTTCGTGTTGAGTTAATACTTAGTTTATAGTTAAAAATAATAAAATAATTATACATTATACGTTGCATATTCATTTCCTGACCTTAGCTTACAGGACGCATAAAAATAAAGCAAAGTACCGAGTTACTTATGATAATTTATTACATCAACTTGCTTAAACGCAATGAATCACAATTAGTTCACACAGACCTAGTCTTTGTCTTCATGTACTAGGTACCTTTACAACGTTAATTGAAAGGCTACGTTAATTTTCCTCTTCAATATTAAAATTGCGTCACTTTTATGAAACATGCAGTCATGGTTTGTTATTTTCTGTTTAAATACAACTGCATGTGAAATTGGTACAAAGCCCGTAGCTATATCCTTTTGGTAAACAATGCTCCTGGCAGATGGGTTCTTCTGTAGGCTCCTCATATTGACAGGATATACGTGCATACGTAGTATCTGAAATAAAGCAACTCTAATTAGCAACTGGGTTTCAATTACTCAGCTTTTCAATGGTAAATTAAATACTTAGTTAGGTACCTTATATTTGTAACTCACATACATATATGGATCAGGATTACCCACTTTTTAGAAAGTAGTTATTGATTTAGGATGCGTATCTACAATAAAATCTTTGTTAAAGGTAAATAACCTCTCGGTTCGAAGTTCAACTACAGTTGTTAGCGTAAGTAGCGTCGTGTTTTTTTTTTTTACGTCTTGGCGAAATACTCAATGATAATGACCTATGAAAACGATTTTAAGTAGGTAGATACCTACTTATTCTAGACAAGTGAAAAGTAAAGGTTTTTTTTGTCCTATGCTACTTCGACGACTAAGGACTCGCATGTTAAAATTCTTCAAGCCGTGTTCGCTGCAGTGCGTAAGATATAGACGTCATAGGTATCTAGTATCTACATCCTATACTCCAAAACAGAATCATCCTGCCGCAGTCGGGTAAGGGTGAAAGCGTAATTTGTGAGCTGCGAGTCGCGTAATTTCGGTTAGCACATAGATGGACATTAATGGGCGAACCGAAATTACGCGACGCGACCGCAACTCACATCACAGCTCAAAAATTACACTCGTGTTGCTTCACCCTAATAGGTAGCGGGTTATATAGTTTATTTACAATCCAACGATTATGACTTGTCACCTTGCTGAATTTGAGTAGGTACAAAATTAATTTCACACGTTAATCACTATTTATCAATTAATTGAGTATCTGGGTCATTCTTCTTTTTTACCTACAATTGCTTGTCCTCATTTTACCATACGTCATTAGTTAGAGTATTGGTTATTAACCCGTCAAGCGCGCTATCCGCACACTGTGCGGCTAACTCAATTTGGCCCATAGCGCGCTATCCGCACACCGTGCGGATAACGGCTGTGCCCCCATTGGCCAATTTTTTTCCTCGGTTTTATCGAGTGGCCATCCTAAATAAAATAAACCTGGGTAGCTTTTGCACTATACCAACATAAAAAAAATATTTTGGCCAAATTAGTAGTACTCAGAACAGAGGAAAAAATAATTTCCAAAAGGGTAACGTGGCGGCCGTTAGTTGTCAAAATATCGTGCCGGGCGGACTGACTCCTCATGATATTATTGTGGTTTTAAATGAAACGATAAGTGTTTCCCATTAAAATTATATATCAAATTACTGAAAATAGAATAAATAATGTGTTTTGAGCTTTCGTTTTAAGGATTTCGAAAAAAATGTGTGTGATAAATGTCTTCAAAGTTTAAACACGTCATTTTTAACTACGTTTGACAAATTGTTATAGATTGAAAAATATATGTTATTAGCTCCTAAGATTGTGAAATATACATAAGTTTGTAGTAAATTTATCGCAGTATTTGATTCAGTAATCAGCTTAGTGTGTTATTGTGACTGTTTGTTGAAATCGGATTTCTAATGAAATGAGTACGCTTCACGGTAATTACGTCAGTCATAGTTTTCAAAATGGCGCGCGGGATCATTTTGACCGATAATGTAAATAAACAATTATTATGAGGTAAACAGTGCATAATATAGTGAAGTGATAATTTTAATCGATGCATGGTTTAATAGTGATCACAATAGTGAAATATCAATGTGAAATATGTGAAAGAGTTTGGTGTAAAAAGGCATTTTGCTTCATCGAGTGAGAGAAAATCGAAATAAATTATTTTATTTCACGATAATGAAACAGGTCAGTCAATTTATCTTTATTAAAATGAATAGACAATTTTGTCTGTTATCTAATAGTATATAATTTATACAATATAATTACAACATACGAGCACAATATATTTTTTTCTAACGGCCGTCAACATACGTTTTTTTCGTCTGAAATCACTGCGCGCTTGGGGCACCGGGGCTAGAGAGAGACGCACGTGTGACGGGTTAATGTTTTAGTGTTTGAATGTACGTCCATACATTTATTCATCTATTAGTACTAAATAGTCTTAGTTATTGTTTTATAAGTTTGTTTTTCATAGAATCGCGTGACAGAGTGGTAATCCAAAATGTGGTCTCTGCTGAAAACGGCCACTCTGTCACAATATTACCTGAAAAACTACCATAATGAAAAAAACATTATCGCCACGGAAAGAATCATTAATTAGTCCAAATAAAAGATACTTGCAACGTCTATTAAAATCAAACATTAAAACCATGATTATCAATAGTTGAAAAACGCAAAAAACAGAAAAATTACGATATATTGTAGGTAAAAAAGAAGAACGACCCATCTAATGTAAATTTGCGACTTACCTGATACGGTTGGCTTAATTGTGGTTTTATCCTCCTGTACCGCTGCTACTGACTGATCCAATGTAATTATTTCGTCTTTTCTTTGAAACGTTCTTGGCATCGCAACAGCAATGTGCACAAAATAAATCGAAAGTACCAGAACAGCTACCGTAGCTGTGTATCTGAATTCCATTTTGTCGCTAGTAAATTATAACGAAACACGATTATTATTATTACGGTTACCTAGACACCGACAGTCAAATACTGATCGACTAGTAACGGGTGGAGGCATTGAAATGAGTGCAGTCCACGAAAGGTCTTGCTTTTATATGGACAACCTATTAAGAAATGCTCATGTACCTACTTACTGCGGTAGATGCGTAATAACAAAGTTGCCAACTTGAATGTGCTGCTAGTGATGTCGCTAGTGTCTATGTGCTTCAAGTAAAATTGCTCGTTTTTTGGTAGTTCAATATTTGGCCGCTACTGTTGAACCATTAATGTCTGGTTAAAATTCGTGGTAAACCAGAGCCGGCCTAACAATGACTCACGCCATAATATTGTGTCAGTTTCCTTGTCATTGTTATACATAACTTGGATTTTACAAATGATTTTTTTTCAACTGAAGATAATCTAAGAAGCATAAGAATGAATGAACCAGTTATTCATTCATTTTTAAGCCCTAATTAGATGATAAGAACACTTAGGCATAGAAATTGCCTTTGAAAGGTTTAGTAATACCTGCTGAAGCACATCGTACAGTAATCTTTGACAATATCTAGAATAAGTAGTAACTTGCCTTGTCCGCTAAGAAATGAATACATTATTATTAAGGTAATCGTTCCAATAATTGACACCCGGGCAGGGGTCATTTTGATACGAGTTAGGGGTTTTGTTGATAAGAATTAAAACGGAGTGCTAAAATGTCATCTCGCGACTAAGGATGATATGGGTAATGGGTATGGCACCTCCAACAGGTAAATAAATAACGGTCAAGGCCTATCAACAACTAGCATTAAACTCTGTCATGGGATTAATTTGCAGGAGACTTGTAAAATTTATAAACAAATTAAAGATATTAAATTATAATGAAAACGGGTCACTCACGTATTTATCGTTAAGCAAAACATGAAACATGTCGAGCGATATTCGACATTAAATACG
Organism: Epinotia nisella; assembly: GCA_932294315.1. Lineage (NCBI taxonomy): Eukaryota > Metazoa > Arthropoda > Insecta > Lepidoptera > Tortricidae > Epinotia > Epinotia nisella. The sequence continues at coordinate 10,530,156 of OW028677.1, read as the reverse complement.
TGTGAGCCGTTTTCATTATATTTTAATATGTCTGATTCTCACGGGAGTATTCTACATAAAATTAAAAATAGATAATTAAATTATCGTGAAACTTCATTTTATTAACAATTATATCATAATAGTATTTACTTAAAACAATGATATATATACAACAAATAATAAACTGCTGCTGGGTCTGATTTGAGAAATCTGACCCATTAAATATGTAGCTGTAATTTTAGTTCTATACCTATTGGTATGTAGCAAGTTGAAGTGACGTGGTCCTACCGATGAATTTCTCTTACTCAGTGAGTACTGAATGAATCTGTCACATTGATAAAACTATGTTAGGACTACAGACTACTTTAAACATACATATATTCACGCCTGTGTTTTCAAAAGGAGTAGGCAGCGCACATGAAATTTAATTTACAGTGCCGCTTCTAGCAATTGTGGCTATAGATGGACTAATGTAAAACAACAAATAATATTAACCTTTTGACTGCCACAGTCGGCCATATTCGACAACGGAAAATCGTGACTACGACGCCAATGACGGCACTGGCCGACAATCATTATTAGATGAAAATCTATTTGAAAAACAGCTCACTTTTATGGTGGCGTTATTTCTTTACCCATTTTTATTTTACCCCCGTGGCGTCACTGGCACAGCGTATTGCTTCGCCGTTGAGCGTTCAAAAGGTTAAACAATAAGCGTGGCAATATGTTCAATGGTAAACGTGTGCTCTAATCACATATTACAATTTGCACAATATTTCGTTTTCTGAAGAAGACAGATATTTATGCAACACTGGCGGGTATTGTGATGTCATAAGTCATAATACTCATAATCAATATAATCATTTTGAGAGTACTATAAAGTTGATACTCAGTGATTACACTGATCACTACTGCAAAAATATAATATATCGAAAATCACAGCTATCTAAAACCAAAAATATGCATAAATACATATGACCAGGACGTCCGTAATTTGTCCAAGTGTCACCCTAGTGACATTATTTCATTTGTAGCAGCTCATATCCAGATCTTTTGCATCCTTAAGTCACTGTACCTACATCAATTATCCAATACTGTGAATCTAGCGAAAAAGGGTTCAAGTCCCATAAAACAACTGAAAATTCACTAGGGGCACGCTTGCTCTAGTAAAAGTGGACATGCTTGCAATAGCGTAGGAGGCACGTTTAGTGCTGAGACCACTGAATAGATTTAATGTCCACTCCTTCCTGGACCATTTCCCAGAGCGGGCTCATTTCCCGAAGGCGCTCCACGTGTCTGATCGTTTTCTCCGCCGTGTAATCTACTTCTTCGATTGTTGTGAATCTTCCTAATCCAAATCTGCAAATATTATTGTAATTGTAAACATAGTTTTATCTTGTAGTAGGAGCAGCGGGGCTAGCGCAACTGACGCCGCACCGCGACGCGAGTCGAGAAAGCTCTACCCCCCTTTTTCTAATTTGTACGGTGCGAGTGAGATAGGGGACGCTTAGTCGCGCGAGAAGCGACTGAGCAGCTAGTTGTGCTAGACGTGCAGGAGGTTCAATTTATCGAACCAGCGAGTGAAGCAAACGAACTTCTGTGCTTGTATGTCTCGCTGTCCGGTTGTTCTCCTCTACAGGTCGCATTTTTCAACCGATTCTCGTGGAATTTTGTGAGCAGGTCCGTTAATTTTTTTTTTACCGAGCCACATTTTTGAAATAAAAAAATTGATAAAAGACAGGCTCGCGAGTTCCACAACTCACGGAGCCACTAGTTTTCACCCGACTGCCGAAGGAAAGGAGGGTTATATCTTATCGTATAAGCAGGAGGTTCAGTTTATCGAACGAGCGAGTGAAGCAAACAAAGTTCTATGCTTCAGCTTGGGCCGAAAATCGCCGGTGTCTGTCCCGTTGCCCCGCTGTCCGGTTGTTCTCTTCTTCAGGTCGCATTTCTCAACCGATTCTCGTGAAATTTCGTGAGCAGGTTCGTTAATTATATATAATTTTTTTGTCGAGTCACTTTCGAAATTAAAAAAAAAGTTCTTTAAAAAAGGCAGGCTTGCGAGTTCTACAACGCCTTTGGGTTAATTAGAACCTAAACTCAAATTACTCTATTACACAATACAACCTAATGTCAAAAACACTTATTTTCATATAAACCTAAATTTAAAACAGCCTAATGTCTGATTACTGGAGTGCCAAAATACCCTAAATCCAATCTTGATCAGTGTATTTTGGAAATGGGTCCATGTGAGCTTCAGCCGCTACGAAATTAGGGAATCTTGATAGTAGTGCATAATCAAAATAAGATCGTTTTGGTTTTAGGGTATTATGGGACTGATGTAATCAGACAAGGCTATTTTAAATTTAGGTTTATATGAAAATAAGTGTTTTTGACATTAGGTAGTATTGTGTAATCGAGTAATTTGAGTTTAGGTTCTAATGAACCGAAAGGCTAAAGCACACAGAGCCATTATAATAGTTACATAAGATATAAAAATGTTGATAAAGGTGTTTGTATTTTCCCAGATCAAGGTTACTTGATGTTTTTTTATTATGTTTTACTAGATAATTGCTTTAAGCAAATGAGTAATTATTCACCTTATTGAACTGTGTGCCAAATCCTCATCTGTTCCTATAGCCCTCAAGACGTAGGAGGGTTCTAACGAGGCCGAAGTGCATGCTGATCCGCTTGACAGCGCCACGTCTTTTAGAGCCATCAGCAATGATTCGCCTGTAAATAGCACACAAACAGTTGATTATTTATAAGTTACGAGAATAAATTTATGCTAGCTGTACTGTCAGGGGTATTAATATTCGTACATAAATAAGGACATAAATATCTGTACACGCCTTCGTGACATTGACAATAGAGTCCTGTGTTTTTACAGATATTCATTTCCTTATTTAATACCCCTGACTGTAGTGACTAAATGAAATAAAGAACAATATACATGGCTGAAACAGTTGACGACTTCAAACCTTTTTGAAAAAATCAGAAAAAGAAATACCTACCTAATTATAAGTTGATGAACATACCTTCTACATAAGCAAATGACAAATTTATACATCCATGATAAGACTGTTCTACGTCCCCATTTCTGATAACATGGGTGAGTTTTGAATAGATCTTGTCTAGAAATCTTTGTGATAGTGTTTCCATCCAAGCATGGTCATATGGCATCTCATGCTCGGCCAGTTCACAAGCTGCACCTGAAATAATAATAACAAAAATACAGTATTATTTTTTGCTATGGTAGCATATTAAATGTCTCTCATCTTAGAAGGTGATCCTGGTCCGGTTGTATCATCAGCTACTGCTTCAGAGTTTGGGGTCAGTAAGCATACATTGTGGATTACAGTATAGAATTAAAATGCAAGATGTATTTTTACCCAGTCCTACAACAAGTGGTGTGGGTACCGTGCCACTCCTCATTCCCCTCTCTTGCCCTCCACCACTTTGTATAGGCTCCACGCGTACTCTTGGCCTGCGCCGAATATACAAAGCTCCAACTCCTTTTGGTCCATAAATTTTGTGTCCAGAAATGGACATTAGATCAATATTCATCTTATTCACATCAAGAGGAATCTTGCCGACGGCCTGAGCTGCATCCGTGTGGAAGAAAATTTTCTTGCTTTTGCAGATTGCCCCAATATCAGCTATAGGCTGTTTAACACCTGAAAACAATGCACGATAATGATAGCTTGGTTATTTTCTAATTCTATATTTTGCATGTAATACTACTTACTACTGGAACATGTACCTAATCAATTTCTATCTTATTGATATTCTCTCCCATATCCCTTTCAGATCGGATAAACTGGACGCTGATGTAAAATTATATATCTATTTAGGGTTCTGATACCTCAAAAGGAAAAAAACGGAACCCTTATAGGATCACTCGGTTGTCTGTCTGTCCGTCTGTCACAGCCGATTTGCTCCGAAACTACTGGACCGATTGAGTTGAAATTTGGTACACATATGTAAATTGGTGACCCAAAGATAGACGCGTAAAGTAAATTAATGAATTCTGAACAAGGGTGGCCCCCTTGTATTGGGCGGCCCCCTATCTTTTGGGGAGTAAACTGGAAAATTAAAAAAAAAAGTTTTGCAAACTGTATTGTGTGACATATGAAATGAAAGGGGTTGTTGTAAGCATGTGATAATTTTTTTTAAATAGTTTTTTTTTATTTCGTATTAATCATACATTGTCAATTCATATACAGCTAATATAATATAATAAACTAAACCTAACTACATAGGGTCCCATATAATTTTAGCAAAAACAGAGTTGAAGTAATTTAGGAAAAAAGACGAAAATTGACCATTCCCCCCCTTATTTCCGAAAGATTACAGGAAAACCTATAAGAAGTTTGAGTACTCAAAAACACTTACGAAATTTATATTATATACGGAACCCTTACCACGCGAGTTGAACTCGCACTTATCCGGTTTTTTTTTTCATTTGGGAATTAGTTTTATCAGTCCACACAATTGATTTAGATGTAAATGTAACATTGTGGCAATAAAACATTTTTTCTTTTATTTTTGTAATGGCTGGATCCGAAAGGGATAAAGGATAAAGGTAGCCTCCTAAACTAACTCGGTTATTAACCCAAGAAAAAATGGATTTAAATTCGCAAAAACTTATGAGGGCTTCTGCCATACGCACAGTTTTAGAGTGACCAAGGAAAAAACCATGGTAACTTGCTATAAAAAAAATAGAAATTATACCTATTTCATTGTTTACAGTCATTATTGAAACAAGGCTAGTTTCTGGAGTCAGGGCTTCTTCAAATTCTTTCAAGTTGATAATCCCATTAGGCCCCACTGGTAAATAAGTTATTTTGAAGCCCTCCCCTTCTAATGCTCTGCATGAGTCCAGTACACATTTGTGTTCCTGAAATCAGAATAAGATATGCATATTCACACAAAGGAACAAAAAAATATTAATTGTCTTGGCATAGACTAGTGCCTCTCCATGCTACCAGATATTAAACTCCAACATCCCAGTTGAATTTACTCCATCCCTGACACTGGTACATTTGCGCTCCAGGTTAATTTGATCATGTTCATTTGATTGGGTTGTAAAGACATTTTTACCGTAAAAGTTGCTACACTGATGCTGATCAGACAGATCAGATAATTGGTTAATCATATAATCATCATCATAATTTGAGAGCTAGGCTCTTGTTTGTGGACTACCATTTTTCTCTGGTCACTGCCATCCTCTTGACTTCCTTGTCAGATGTGGCAGCCACTTTATCCTTCACTTGGCCATGATAAGTCAGTATTAGGCCTTCATCTACCTGTTGTCTTATATTTTCGTATTAAGTTAGTAGTTAGATTCAATGAAAAAAAAATACTCACAATTTGAGTAGTAACAACATGCCTCTTTCTTGGTGCATAAAACCTTGCAACTCCTTTTACAGATATATTATTTGACTCTGTTGCTCCAGACGTAAATATAATTTCCTTTGGATCAGCATTAATGACATTTGCTACTTGTTCTCTAGCTTTTTCAACCGCTGCTTCACTCTCCCAACCGTATGCATGAGTTCTAGAATGTGGATTACCATGCCGTCCAACTAAGTATGGCAACATGGCATCAAGAACTCGTGGATCCTGAATGAATATACACAATAAGTATTTGACCGATATTTTACGAGTAGACATTAGCACTATTATTATGATCGACCCTAAGCATGACTTAGGGCAAAAATCATTAATATTTTAAACAAACTTCATGGTTATTAGCTTATTAGCACTTACAACAGGCGTTGTTGCTTGAGCGTCGAAGTAAAGGGGCCGGCCAACCTCTTCATGTTTCAAGGAATATTTTTCATCAATGTCTGAAAAAAAAGCTTCGTTTAGTCCACAATGTATTGCATCATTAAAACATAAGAGATTTTTTTTTTACCTGTACTAAGAAATTTCTGGGATCCCTGTGTACACAGTAAAATACAAGTATCTTGCGGTGCGGATATTTTTACAGATTTTGAAAGTAATGATATAACATTTTTTGATAAACGAAACATTTTAATGTCTTTTTATGTGTTTTTTCGTGCACCGCAAACAAATATTCTAACTAATGCGCTTCACGAAATGTCATATTTGAGATCAAATTGACATTGTTGACAACTTGACACTTGATAATTCCCACAGATTACAGATAATTCCTTAAAAAGCCGGCCCCACACATGATATGACCTGAAATACACTGGCGCGGCCTGCGGTGGCGGTCAATACTACATTTGACAATTTGACAGCTAATGACAAGCGGTCAATACCGCCGCGGCCAGGGCCTACCGCGAAACGATTTACGTTTTCGTTCGTGTATCTCCGCCTCTGTCGCACTTGCTAGTTCGAGCGACAGAGACGGAGATACACGAACGAAAACGAAAATCGTTTCGCGGTAGGCCCTCTGCATGCAGGCCGCCGCGTGATTCCGCCGGTGTGGATACGTGTCATACGTGTCGCAACATAGAGGAAGAATAGAATAGAGAGACTCACACACAAATACACACATGAGTGACAAGGATGTAAGCATAGACACCTCAAGTGCAAACGAGACACAATGTCAAATCTACTGTCCCGCAGCACGTATACGCTTTTTAGGGTTCCGTGGCCAAATGGCAAAAACCGGACAAGTGCGAGTTCAACTCGCCGTGGTGAGGGTTTCGTATGTAATACACAAAAATAATGAGAATTTTCCCGTTAATTTGAATACTCAAACTACTTATAGGTTTTCCTGTAATCTTTAGGCAAGGTACTATTTTTCATATTTTTTCAGAATTTTAAGCCTAGTAGTTTCGGAGATAAGGGGGGGAGGGGATGGTCAAATTTCGTATTTTTTCCTAAAATACTTCAAATCTGTTTTTGCTAAAATTATTTAAAAAAATATCTTAGATGCTTGCAACAACCCCTGTCATTTGATGTCACACAATGCAGTTTGCGAAACTTTTTTTTAATTTTTAAGTTTATCCCCCTAAAGTGGCCCCCTTGTTAAGAATTCATTATTTTACTTTACACGTCCATCTTTGGGTCACCAATTTACATATGTTTACCAAATTTCAACTCAATCGGTTCAGTAGTTTCGGAGCAAATCGGCTGTGACAGACGGACAGACAGGTGCACGAGTGATCCTATAAGGGTTCCGTTTTTTTCCTTTTGAGGTACGGAACCCTAAAAACGAAACCCTTATGGATTCGTCATGTCTGTCTGTCCGTCCGTATGTCACTAAGATTTCAGTAACGATACAACCTTTTTAATAGGCACGGAAATTCGCCTTCGTTGTGCGTGGTCCGACACGCACTTGGCCGCTTTTTTTGTTTGTCACCACCTGTCAAAATATTGTACTGAAACTCACGTGACCATGACGTCACCCATATAACACAACTAAATTATAAACGACATTAGACATCAAGAATGTATTAGTCTTCTGATACTTCACATATATTAAGGTTAATTTACCATCGTCCCTTTCGGGTATACGCTAGGATGACTTCTATTATATCCTCTATCACAGCATGCAGGGCGGCTGTTTCAATGGCGGCCAACACACGGTGAAGGGGTGAAGTATTATCACGCGCTCCACGTGCGCTCCACTCCCTGTCTCGATGGCGGCCAATTACACGGTGAGTAAATACTGACCATCTACCATAGCTGTCTCACTCTATCGCATATTATACACCTATGGTGGATTGTCAGTATTTACTCACCGTGTATCACCCTATCATATTGCATGTTAATGTTATATATATATATATACTAGAGACAGTCATGGTGGATCATCACCATCAGTATTTAATCACCGTGTATTGGCCGCCAATCTGCTCAATCCACCACAGAGGATCTTTTTAATCTACTAATAATTACAAATGTGAAAGTTTGGATGTTTGTTACTCAATCACGCTTAAACGGCTCAACCGATTAGTATGAAATTTTGCACGAAGATAGTTTATAGCCTGGATTAAAATATAGGATAGTTTTTATCCCGGGTCCACGCAGACGAAGTCGCGTGCGGAAGCTAGTTGGTTATTACTGCCGAGGTAGGTTAAAGGGTGTAAAAGCTTGTGATCCAGTACCAATTCCAGTACGGTGTGACATTGCTTTTGCAGCTGTCCACACGGGCCGAAATCACGCGGCGGTGATGCAAGCAATTTGCCTACTATTGTAAGCATAAACGTAAGGGAGAGACGAATGCTTTATTGTACCACTATATAATGTCAGACGTAATGACATCTTTGCTCGTAGGCGCTTTCCAGTTTCCTCTACATGTGGAGTTCCCCGTGCTATTGTTTACGAGCGTAGCGCTTTAAAATCATTGGCACTGAATCTGTTAATATGTTGTTATGGGGTAGAAAAATTGACCGACTTCATCTCATAGTTTATCATTCAAAAATATCGTCGTAAACAAGCAGATTCCTTTTAGCATCCTTAGGAGGCGGAGGGTTGCGTGGCGACGGCGCCGGGGCCCAGGATCCAGAAGTCTGTGGGGGCCGGCGCGCGGTCGTAACTCGCCAGCCTTCCTCGTTGCCGTCCAGAAAGACGAGAGCATGACCGGCTATCTCTGCTGTGTCAAATGTCAGGAACACCCTGGAAAGTGTTGCTTTAAATTAAATGTTTATGTAGGAATATAGTTTACTTACTTTACACCAAAATGAAATTAATACCTCGTCAAAAAATTTAAATAGCATTAAATTTTTTGACAACCAGTTTAGCCTAGTGGGTGTGAAATCCTGCGTGTGATGCTGACGGGCCTGGGTCCAAATTACAGTAATGGCACATATTTATGTGATGAGCTCCAATATTACTTTAGTCTTGGATGATTTTCATTACCTTTGAAACCAGTTTTTGGAGAGGAACAAATGTTTGTATGGGAGCAACAACAATTAAAGAACATGAATACCCAAAAAATTGAGTTAAAGACGGACCTCGCTGGCGGCAGCCGATACGATTCATACTAATTGACATTGAAGTATGACGTCACAGTTTGATATTTTGTATTATCCTTGTATGGAAAATCAAGTAAATTGCTGTTCCGGTCGCGTAATACTGCGTTTAGGTTCATAGTTGATAAATTTTGTTTAACTATAAAAGCGTAAGGATTCTAATAGTAGCTTTGAAGGCTGGCGTCCACTAGGCTCGCTGAGGCGTGTCGAATCGATTCGATTCAACTCGCCTCGGCGAGCCTAGTGGACTCCAGCCTTGAATGTACTTTTGAACAATAAAAAAAAAAAAAAATTCTAAGCTAGGTACCAAGGTTTTAATTATGATCTTTTTATGATTTTATTATAATTCGTGATTTATACTTTATTACAATTCTTCAAAAAGCACTACTTTACTTCTGGATAGGGGAGGCCCACAGGCGGGGACTGCTTAGGGCAAGTTTAGTAGTCTTAATTTAATTTAATCTGGCACTGCCCATAACACAATCCTTATTGAGCTTAGTAGGGCCTAGTTTGTTTGTGTAAGATTCCCCTAATGTTTTATTATTTTAATGGAACCATTTTGTTTTATTTTTACTTAATCTTATTACAATTACCATCAGACAGTAGATCATGTGGCATATCTTGTACTGCTAGAGTTGCCATGAAAACTAGGTTTGGCAAGCTGGATGGACCTTTTGAATAGTTTCATGCTCCTGTTTAATTTCCGAAATCGAATTTACTACTCATTAAAATATAACAAATTGTAAAACATACTTGTCTTCATCAGGCTCTTGTGTATAAGTGAATGGTTCATAGGTAACAAGTCGGCGTCTGATAACTTCCTCTGTTATCTGGGTGCCTGTAACTTGTATTGTGGAGCTCCGTGCAGCATTAGGAGCTGTTGTGCCCGAAGGAGTTTCACTTCCCGTTGCATTGCGTGGGCCTTTTTCTTCCCTTAAAATAATAAAACTAATTCAAAATGCTTCTACTGACTGAGCTTTTTGTATCGTTAAGCCACAGTCCATCATATTGAGAAAATTAACATCATAATATGGTAAATCGTCAGTAGCTGGCCACCCTTCAATAGCTGGCCCCCTCATACTAAAAATGAACTGTGTTCCCCTACAAACAGAATTCAATTTAGTATGACTTGGCCAGCTATAGAAGGGTGGCCAGTAATTGAAACCTTATACTAAACTGAATTCTATTATAGGTGAATAGAGTTCATTATTAGTATGAGCTGGCCAGTTATTGAAGGGTGGCCAGCTACAAACGATTTGCCCTATATTAAGGTGCGTACGAATTTGAGCGGCTCAGCCTGAGGCATGCTCGCCCCGCGCGGCGAACTGCTTGCGAGCCAAATAGTATATTTGCGCCTCATAAACATGCGCGGGCGAGGCAGCGTGCTCGCGGCGAGCCGACATTCAAAATGGCGTCGACACGATGACAGCTAATTGCACAACCACTGAGGAGCCTTTGAGCACGGTCAACAAAAGACCGCCTCTGGGCGGCTCGCCGCGCGCTGCACGCGCACAGCGCGTGAGCGCGTACGAATTAGAGCAAATTAGGCCAGCCGTGCGTGCCCTTAACCCGAGGCTGCTTAAATTCGTATGCATCTTTATAGAAAATAAAGTTCAAATTAGTTTTGTATTGTGTTTCATCTTTTGTTTCAACGACTTTCATATGTTTAAAAGGTAGAATAATGATTTTCCCTACAAAGACATGAAATGGAAAACAGTTTTTTTTAAAGAGGCACTTGTATTCATTTATGCTCTGTTGTTGTAAATTTTCAACTATGCCGGGAAATGCAACCACAATTTTATTGTCGGATATTCATATGTAACAATAACATACTTATCCCTTGCTGTGACAAATGAATCATATAGATATTTAACTTTGGGTGTTGGCTTTTCTTCTGGAGGAGGTGGTTCTTGAGATGCACTGAATGGTTGGTACGAAGCCACACCTCCTACCGCTCCAGTGGACCCACTCAACTTGCGTTCTCTACCTGCGATTAAATAATAACATTATTTGGGACTATTACTTACAGTTTAAGACATTTAAATACTTGCATACATTTAAAAGTGATCTGCCCAAAATGCAGAAAATCCATACTTAATATTATAAATGCGAAAGAGTGTCTGTCTATCTGTCTGTCTGTTACCTCTTGACACTTAAACAGGTGAACTAATTTCGATGAAATTTGGTATAGAGATAGTTTGAGTTTCAGGGAAGAACATGGGTAATTTTTATCCCAGAAATCATCCCCTAAGGGATTGAAATAGAGGGTGAAAGTTTGGATGGAGCTACGATATAAACAAGTTCCACACAGACAGTCACAGGCAGAAGCTAGTTCTTCATATGCGAGGTTTTTATGTACAAAAATATCAATGCTATATTAAACTAAGTAGTTACGTTGAAACAAAATGTTTTTTTTTGTTTTATTCTGAACAAATCTTAGAAGCAGATAATATTTGGGTCAATCCCCTCCACTTCATTCAAGCTGATATTTTGCATATTTATGTAAGGTGTACTTAAATACAATTTACAATATACTGTTGTCATTGGTCTAATGCAGGAGCTGGGAGGAGAACATAGAAGAATAGCAATAGAAATCAAGAGTATGCACTTGTTAAAGTCATCCTATCAAGAGTTTATAATAACCATGCAAATAAAAGCTTGTCCCCCAAAATCAACAATTAGACTAAAACTGATTTTGCAAGAATAATTGGAATATGCTTCAAAGGACGGTTCAATAATAAATATTTCTAACCAGCTCTTGGCCTCTTGAAGCTAGCATTTTGCGGTTGCGGCGGCGGACTTTTGATAGCCTGAATGGCCCCGCTCTTTATCAGCTTCCGAGCGATCTCCCGGGCATCTCTGGCCTCAGTGGGACGTTTAGGAAGGACTGGCTTCTCTGGTTCCTGTTTTGGCGCTTTGAGAGCTTGGAGTGCTTTCTTCTTTTTCTTTAGCTTTTGGTATTTTGCTTGTAACATCAGTTCTTCTTCAGTAAGATTGGAGGGAAAATGTAAATAAACCATGGTGTAGTAAACACCGAACGAAGCTCACGAGCAATCTGAAAATACACCACATAGACAAACACACGACACAGTCAAAGATAATATATTCACTACGGACGGACAGTGTATTAATTTAATGGTATTAAATTCTTTGAACAGTATTTATTTCGCCAATATTTTGACACCGTTTGACTTTGACACTGACTTGACAGCAACGCCATTGATGGATGACAATTCAGTGTTGCCCGTTTGTAGAGCTTGTTCACATTGTCCGGCAAAGACACAGACATTTCGTCAATAAGTTATAACTACAACTATTTACTATAGTTGGAACGAGACAACAATATATACGGTTCATTCTAACTACAGGAAGGCTTCTCCCTTGCTCCTCCATACAATGGGCCGTCATGGTGTAGGAGCTGAGGGCCTACCGCGAAACGAAATTCGGTCGTGTATCTCCCTCTCTGTCGCACTTGCTAGTTTGAGTGACAGAGAGGGAGATACACGAACGAAGTACATTTTCGTTCGTGTATCTCCGTCTCTGTCGCACTTGCTAGTTCGAGCGACAAAGAGGGAGATACACGAACAAAAACAAATACGAACTTCGTTCACACTCGCATTTGTTAGTTCGAGCGACAGAGAGGGAGATACACGAACGAAGTTCGATTTCGTTTCGCGGTAGGCCCTTTGCTTGGACGCCGTTAAGCCTGCACTGCACCACACTGGCGCGGCCTGCGGTGGCGGACCATAGTAAATTTATTTGCCAGAATATGGTGAAAGCATGATCTCATTATGCTAAAATTGTCCGGGCATATTCAACCCAAAGATTACAATATACATACTGATTCAACCTGCATGCAGTGTGCAAATTGTTGTCATAAATTAATAATTGTTAATATATAATATACAATAAAATAATCAAGTAACATCACAAAATAGTATATATATGCTCTCCTGACCGGTTTCGGCCACGGCGACTGCTACAAGGGGCTAAAATAAGCCATATTACCACGAGACGGATATTTTCCCGAGCGAAGCGAGGGAAAATAATTCGAGGGGTAATATGGGTTTTAGACCCGAGTTATACACTCTACTTTTCACTTCGACTGCGAGAAAATAGTAAAACAAAGATTATCCATCCACAATCAATAACAAATTTCACTGCGAAGAGATTGTTCAATTTAGCGTGAGGCGTTTTCTTTTTTAATGATTTGGAATTAGGGACTAAAAAACACCTGATGTTTGATTGGTCGATTTTAATATGTAGCTGTATTCTGGTTGGTTGATAGCAAAGAGAAATGTTTTTTGAAAGAGTTGTGATTGGTGGATTTAAATGATTTGGAATTAGGGACTACAAAACACCTGATGTTTGATTGGTCGATTTTAATATGTAGCTGTAGGTATTCTGGTTGGTTGATAGCAAACATAAATGTTTTTTGAAAGAGTTGTGATTGGTGGATTTAATATGGTGAAGTGTTTTGATTGGTCAAATTAAATGTGTTAAAAATCATAAATATGTATACATATTTTCCCTAGGGGCTAAATGTACTACTTTAGCCCCGCTTATTAAGCCTAATATGACACACTTTTCGAGCATGAGATGTGAAAAATAAATGATTATCTACTAATAAGTATGTCAAAAATTCGTTTAAGCAATAAAAACATTTTTCCTGCAGCCATTTTGTCAATTTACTATTACTATTGCCCGCCGGTTACTATTTATTTTATATACATATAATACTTGTTATTTACCCAGTAATTTAATCATATATAAAAATATACGTATTATATAATTTCTTTGTATGAAATCAAGTAAAAACTGCCAATCTAATACAAAACAAAACTTAATTTGCCATTTTCTGCCAAAAGCTTTCAATTTATAAGGAGTGTATATAATGAGCTTTCATTTGAGATAATAAACACTGAAATCCATTCGTTAAACTTGCACAATTTTTTGAAATATTTTTAAAAAAGTGGCGCCCTCTCTGTTTCTAAAGGGTGAAACTTCCGCTGCTGCAGGTTAAATCACTTAATTTGGTCCCTTCCCTACTATCACTGTGCAAAGCGGCTTGCTTTCATCACAAAGTGCAGCATTCGGCCAATAAATCGCCATAACGAGTAGGACTATATGGATTCCTCATGTCTGTCTGTCCGTCCGTAGGTATATCACAGGCATTTTACTCGAAAACTATAAGGTGTATTTGAATAAAATTTTGAGGATAAGTGTATTTTGTTAGCCGCTACATAGTTTTGTAATTAAATTAATTAATTTTTTTAGGGGTGACTCCAATCTCCATACATAAAACTGAAAGTCAACATTTTTTTTTCATTGCAAGCCCACGCGTTGCACATTAATCGATAGGCCTGTCAAAATAAATATGTTTCTCAGCAATGTTTTCGATTAAGTGAATAGAGTCGGTGATAATCGCCCCGAAAGTCACTACAATTGTGTACCCCCCTCTAATTTTTGAACCGTGTATTTTAAAAATATGAAAAAAAAAACATAAACATAGGGCTTATTAAATTCTTTCAGCGAAAATGGTTTTGAACAAGATCGGTTCAAAGATTTTCGAGATATTTCTAAAAAAACTGCCTTCCTTAAAGAAAAGGACGTGTGTGCCGTAAGATTTCAGTAACGATACGACCTTTTAATTCGCAACTCCTGTCGATTTAAAACACTCCCTTCGGTCGTGTTTTAATTTATCGCCACTCGTTGCAAATTTCCTATTTTCTGCACTTGTATCGTAAATAACTATTTAGAGGTGCACTCCATACATAAAACTGAAAGTCAACATTTTATTTTTTCATTTTGAGCCCACGTGTGGCACATCAATCGATAGGTTTTTCAAAATAAATATAAGGTTTCTCAGCAATTTTTTTGATTAAGTGAATAGTCGGAGGTCGGAGATAATCGCCCCGTAAGTCACTAAAATTCTGTCCCCCCCCCCCCCCCCCCCTATAATTTTTGAACGGTGTCTGTTTAGTTTACTTGGTAGTCCAACAAGCCTCCGACGGCGCGACCTTCGTCGGTAGCTAGTCGTGAGTTTTCTGGCTAGACGGTCGCTAGCGCACGCTCGACGACCAAGGGCGTCCGAAGGTCAAACGAAATTTTCTGGAAACGGTCGGTGCCGACCACGGTCGCTCGGTCGGAGGGGCTTGTTGGCGACCGTTTAACAGACGCTGTAGGTAGGAATAATTTTGTTGTCAAATCCAGGAACGTACTATTACATTCTAGTTGAACTGTGGATCAGATTGATTATGAAATGCATATATTTTGGATTAGCAATTTATTACAATATACCAATGCCAATAATATTATCATAAAAATATGTATTAATAAAATGATGCTGCGTAAAAAAATACGATGAATATATTAGACCCCTTTTAACAAACAAACTTAATTACACATAATACACTACCCCAGGGGTTGGCAAACTTTCTAACCAAAGAGCCAATTTCAGTAAAAAAATATATTTTATGAACCGTAAAGAGCCATTTACACAATGTTCGATCTCACATTTCCTTGAACCTATCTTTATGAGGGGTCCTCGAAGAGCCGCAAATAACCATTCAAAGAGCCGCGGTTTGCCCACCCCTGCACTACACAAACAATGACAACATCATTACAAAACAGCAATGTATAGAAAATAAGAAGTAGGTATGTAGCACCACAACAAAATATTAGAGATGCGCCGAATATTCGATATTCGGCATGTTTTTTAATGTTTGGTATTCGGCTGAATGAGGGCTACCGCGAGTGAATTCGTCTAGTGGCACGTCGGGGCTTCAAAATATCAAATGCCATAGTTTGTGAGTGGATTTTGCGGATTTTTTTATAATTACTAATAATATTGTGAATATTTTGCATAGCTGAGATTAATTATGGCAAATGTGTTACGGTTCCATGAATCTCAGTGCTTCAAAAGAAAATCTAAGAAACACTCGTGCAAAAATAAATTGGAGGTAATAATAATAAGTATTATTATTTTTAATTATTGATTTACTCTTCTAAGCACGATTTAAATGTAAACTTTGTTTTACGCCTATATATCTGGACCCGACACGCCAGTGGCGCCAACTGGTGATCGCATAAACGGTAGCCCTCATTATTCGGTTAAACTGCCTAATATTTACCGAACAATGTTAAGAGGTTTTCGGCCGAATGTTCGTATTCGGTGAAACCCATATTCGGCGCATTTCTACAAAATATAGTCTAGTACTTTCATAACTTGTTCGGTCATGCTCAACATATTCAGATAATTTATTTAGGACAGTATGTAAAAATGGTCTCATTGCCTGCTGCTGGCATGCCAATAGAATAGGTATTTTCATCTATAGATGGATTGCAACTTATACTTTTGACGACATAAAAAGACTATTTTAATTTGCAAGTAGGAGATGATTACTTTATCTTTAAATTTTCATCATGTTTTATCTCACTGATGATAATACTAGCATAATTTTTCCATAAATCTCGCAACACATAAAATTAAACAAACACATGAACATAAAATTAAAGCTTTGGATTTAAATAGCTAAGGATTGACCAGAAAATAATCATCTACTCACACTGCTGCCAAATATAATAAGTATAATTACACAAAATTATGATTAGTTCTAAAAATGACACTGTCTTATTATAAATTATAACATAGTATCAATGTTATCTTTAGACATCAGAAGTTTACATAGACAATGTCAATTCTATATCTGAGTTTGTAACATTTGTAAGTTAGTGCTAAAGCTTATTGTACAATTTTATAGATTGTTTTTGAGGTCATGGACATCAAACATGTTAATTGATATATTTTGTTACTTTGAACATTGGGGAAATAGTTTAAAGTAGGTACTTCAAAGAAATTGTATATACACAAAAAGTTTAACACATTTGGTGTCACAAATATACACATTATGTCTTTGTATGCAAAAAGTTGAAGAGTGCAAGCAAATGTGTTAAGGTAATAAAATGCTTGGAATATCCTATCCTACTAATATTATAAATGAGAAAGTTTGGATGTTTGTTACTCAATCACGCTTAAACGGCTCAACCAATTCGAATGAAATTTTGAGTTTATAGCCTGGATTAAAATATAGGATAGGATAGGATTTTATCCCGGGTCTGCGCAGACGAAGTCGACGGGCGGAAGCTAGTAAGAAATAAGAAGTACTTATGCTTATGGCAGCAAATTCTACATGTTAAGCTTAAAAGCAAATTCAACAACTGCAACTGGGCTCTTCAGGGGGCTCGGGGTTTGATATCTTAAAGCTATCATGATCTAATGTCTGCAGCTCAATCCTTGATCTGTTTGATTCCACCAGTTGTGAAGCAATGTCAGAGAACATTTCTTCAATGCCTTTACCGTTCTTGCATGATGTCTTGTAAGTAGTGCTAATGAGGTTATGGCATTGTTCACTGAAAAAATGCACAATTTGATTACAACTCTGCACAATCTCTGGCAGCCATTCACATGGGTCCGTATAATGTATGGCCCTATAACATGTGCCCCCTATATCTCTTTTTAACCCATGCATACAGAGAGAGAAAGTTATGTTGATGCAGATTATTGGGCCGTACATTGTACAGACCTATCCACATTTATTTAATAAGGTGAGGTCACTTTCTATGTAATTGTTTTATGGCCTACATATTTGCATAATTTTTTTGCAGCAATTGAATTACTATTCTGAAATATTGATAATGTCTTATTTAGTCAATCACTACCTAATATGCAAATAAAAGTGCACTTTAGGTGAACATTGCACTTTATTTTCCACTTAAATTTAAAATAAACATTTTAAAACTGGCTATTAAAATATTTGCATGCAAAGGGAGCTGAAATATGCCCACAAAACATCATTTTCAGATTTAAAACCGAGATCAACATACCAGAATGTTTCAATATCAGCATCTGTAACCTGAGGTGAAGATCCTTCCAGATCTGACTTATTTCCACACAAAAATATTTTGGCATTTTCAGCATAAGTTACAATGTCCAGCAAGTGCTGACTCAGGACATGGAATGATGAAGAATTGTCCAAGGAGAATACTAAGATGGCAGCTTCCGCAAATTTATAGTAGCTGGAGGTAACAGATGCTATTCTCTCCATGCCTCCAGTATCCCACAGCTGTAACTGTTTTTATAAAATATGTTTTATTTGTTACTTTAATAGTAAAGTTATAAAGAATGTAAATACATTTATGACGCATTTATCTATAAGTAGGATGTACCTTGATTTCTTTGTCCCCGACCTGGTACATTTTGTCGAAATGATCAAGTCCCAAAGTGGCTCTTCTGTCTGCGTTGGGAACAAAGGTGTCATTGATAAATCGACGAAATATAGAACTTTTTCCAACACCGTATTCGCCACACAATATTACTTTAAGAACTGGGTGCTTAACTACAGCCATCGTTGATCTTGCGTAGGCAAGGTTACACAAAAACTAAATTGAATAATTAATTAAGACGATTAGACGGATCATCTTCAATGATACGTAAATTTCGTTGACACTGCGTTCTTTTTATTGCTCCAATAGGCTTAAAAGAGAGTGAGAGAGCTAACAAAGAAGTTAGATTATATTGTTACTTTTAATAACAATACATGTTTTATGTAGCAATCTTCAAATAAAGAAACAAAATAATTAAATTCAAAGAAAGGACTAAGCAAGCTAATATTAAACATGTCAATATTGTCAATTGAATTGACAAGTTATAGTTTTTTTTTTGATATTTTATTTTGGTCCAAAGTATATTTATAAGATTTTGTCAATAACTGTGTCAGAAGTTGATTTAAATAATTAACATAAATTAGACGATGGCCCTATGAGATGAGAATGCAATCAGTGGTTTTTCAATGAAAACATACTCTGTACACGATCCTACATAGATAAATCTCGGTCGTATTCTACTCATTACGATCCGAGGAGGTGCGTCTAGACGATACTTTCGGATCCGACAGTCGGTGTCGCAGGTGTATTGCAGCCTTAAAAGCGTTTTGTTCGTGCTATATACCTTGCGATTCCCACTTTTGTTTTGTTTGACATTTGATTGATTGGTTTGGTTTTGGTATTGGTATCAATCATAGAGAAATATTGTGAGAAATATATATCAATATCATTATGGCACGAAGAAAGAGTTGTTATTACTAGTTACTAGACGAGGCTATGTTGCATTTGCTATAGATTTGTATTGGATACGCTCAAATATAATTATGCTTAGAAACATTTGAAATCAGAAGCAATCCTAGCACCAAGCTCGTTAAGTTCTAGTCTACCATACCGGATACCGGTGTTCAGGTTCGTAGCTTTGACGATATATTTTTTATGAATAACTACTAAGACACAATTAATGTATGAAACAACTATTTGATTATTTTTATTAAGATCGCTATTATGGATTTACAAACTTCGCATTTGGCTGCTGCGTTGATGGCTGGCACAAACATATACGCGAGCAATACGCTGCCAGACTCCACAGCAAAAAGTGTTCCTGATGAGACTAAAGCTGATAAACCCACTGAAACCCACAAAGACACTCTAGAGGAAGAAAAAGAAGATATTGGAAGTGGTGAAGAGTTTACAGATGAGGCAAGTATTGAGTTTAATAACACTGGTTATACCTTTTTACCAGTAATCACAAATAATTTTTTACTTAATATTTCTGACTTATTAGGAATGTGAAGCGCAAGCAGGTAGCAAGTCCACACCTGGTCGAGGTGTTACTTTGCAAATGTTATTGGAAGAGAAAATGTTGGAACCAGGCAATGCTGCCATGACTATAGAATATTTAGTAAGTATCACTGATTTTTTAATTTCTTCAAGTCATTGAGAACTAGGGTTTCTCATTTCTCGACCCATTTAGATTCTTAAGTTTCAAGAAATCTCGAGCCCAGTCTCGAGTTTTCTCGAGTCTCGATCCTTTAAAAAAGCCAAAAAAATATATACGTAAGTAATTTTTATTGCACCACTATGATTAGACATTGCTGAAATAACATGAATATTTTTCTGTTATAATTTCTGGCCGAAACTAGTTTTTGACCTAGATATGATGGTGGGTTGCATTGTGTAATTTCATGTTAATAGAACATTTAAAGTTTCATGTTATTCCATCATGCAGCTTTAAAATTAGAATCAAACTATGTTTGTATGGAAAGTGTTAAGTCGCAAAGCCATTAAACATACTGTATGGGTCAAGCAACAAAAACTTTGGATGTATTTGACAGTGAAGTCAAAGTATTAAGTTATTTATAAAAGCCTTGAAACTTTGCCTTGTATCTTCAATATTCAGATATTTTTCATTCATGTTTTTATGTGATGGCAACCGTAACTGTACTCACTAAAGGGCCTTTTCACGAGAGAGCCGGTTCGTAATAAGAACGGAAGGTCAGACAGATCGCTTTGTCTCGCTCCTATCTATGCCGCTTCTATGGCCACTGCCGTCGCCGCCGCCGCCGCCGCCGCCGCGCGATATCGTGGCCGGGCCGTAGGTGAAAAGGCGTGATTGACTTCTGCCCGCACTTTACGTTCGGAACTCGAGAATACTTCTAGTAATTTTTTTCTCTTCTCAAATGAAGCCAAAATTCTTTCGAAAGAATGAAAAAAAATATTGAGAATCTTCCCGTTACTTTGAATACTCAAACTTCTTATAGGTTTTCCTTTAATCTTTAGGCAAGGAACTATTTTCCATATTTCGGAGATATGGGGGGGGGGGGGGGGGGGGGAGAATGGTCAATTTTCGTCTTTCTTCCTAAATTACTTCAAATCTGTTTTTGCTTCAATTATAAAAAAAAATGAGATACTTACAACAATCCCTTACATCACCACACAATACAGTTCAAACCTTTTTTTTTTAATTTTCCAATTTATCCCCCAAAAGTGGGTCCCTTGTTCAGAATTCATTAATTTACTGTACGCGTCCATATTTATAAATAAATAATAATAATAAATAAATATCGTGGGACAATTCACACCAATTAATCTAGTCCCAAACTAGGCAAAGCCTGTACTATGGGTACTAGACAACGGATAAACATACTTATATAGATAAATACATACTTAAATAGATATTAAACATCCAAGACTCGAGAACAAATATTCGTATTCATCATACAAATATCTGCCCCGACCGGGAATCGAACCCGGGACCTCAAGCTTCTTAGTCAGGTTCTCTAACCACTAGGCTATTCGGTCGTCACATTTGTGTCACCAATTTACATATGTCTACCAAATTTACCAAATTAAAGTACTTTTGGAGCAAATCGGCTGTGACAGGAGGACAGACAGACACACGAGTGATCCTATAAGGGTTCCGTTTTTTTCCTTTTGAGGTACGGAACCCTAAAAAAGAAGAAACTCTATTGAGAACCTACAGTATAAAAAAGAGACAGAAGTTTTTGTTATTAAAATTGACAAGAAAATTTGACCAAACATATATTTTATGCATGCATGATATTTTGATGAGGCTGACAAATGGTTTTGCAAAGAGATATAGCCTATAACCATCCAGAAAGTTCATTCTACATGTAGTTGAAAGAATTTATGAAATCGGATTAGCAGTTCCAGAGATTACAAAACCAAAACATACAAACTTACAAAACTACAATCTCACATACTATTCATCTTTATAATATTAGTAAAGAGGCGTCTTTTATCCTTTTGCTTAACTTACGGTGGGTTGCATCTATCACACTAATTACTTTATACTAATGGGAAAACATTAAATGTATAGTTCCTAAGTACGAGTATATGATGATGATGAAGTCCTAAGTATATAGACAGATTTTAATGGACATAACTTATAATTGACTGATGACCTGGTAATTAGGTCGCGCGAGTCCGCTGGATGCGGGTGGCGCAGGACCGGTCACTTTGGCACTCTTTGGGGGAGGCCTATGTCCAGCAGTGGACGTCTTTCGGCTGATATGATGATGATGATGATGAACTTATAAAATAATTAACAATGCTTTGAAACAACTGTGCTTTGGTCTTGTACTTCTGATAAAGTATAGTCAAGATATAATAAGTAATTATTTTTTGTTTCCAGGGCCAGAAGTTTGTTGGTGATTTGCAGCCAGATGGAAAAATAAAATCTCACGAGACTGAAACTATATTTTGCTCCCCTTCAGCATGGGCGATACATTGCAAGAGAATTATAAACCCAGACAAAAGGTCTGGATGTGGCTGGGCATCAGTCAAATATAGAGGCAAAAAATTGGATACTATCAAAGCCACATACTTGCGGAAGAAACAACTACAAAGAGAAAATATGCACACTGATGGTATAGTCATTAGTTTTTTATACTTTTACATTTACATTATACAGGGCGTCCCACGGCTATGCCACATGGAGGGAAAGTACCTTGAATATTGTAGATGGAACATTTTACTGAAAGAAGACATTATTTTAATTTAAAAAACAATTTAAACTGCATTCATGGAGCTTGTACTATGGGTACTAGACAACAATAAACATATATATAGATAAATACATAGAAAACGTCCATGACTCAGGAACAAATATTCATGCTCATCACAATTAAATGCCCTTACCGGGATTTGAACCCAGGACTTCTAGCTTTGTAGGTAGAGTCACTACCAACCAAGTTTAGACAGAAATCATGGACTACTTGGACATTGACATGGACTTAAAATAATTGATTAAAATTTAAACACTAATATATGTGGTTGCGAATGCTCTTGATGTGGCAACACACATCATTAGGTATAATATTTTTTAAGAAAAACATTATGTTTACAGAGGAAACTGAAATGGAAGTGGAATGCCCTCCGGAACCACCACCACAGAGAGTTGTGATGAAGCATAACACAATACCCAACAGGATGATGCAGCAGTAAGTTCATAAATTATTGAAAAAAAAACATTCATTCAGTAGACATCTAACTTTACACAATACATAGGTATTTGATGCAATTGAAAATACTAGGTATAAGGCTGTATTCATAAACATAAGTGAATGCCTGATGGCATTAAGTCCGCCAATTGTACTTTTATTTGTATATTTGTGCAATAAAGTTTAAATAAATAAATAAATAAGTACAACACCTATTTTGGCTAAATTGCCGTTAAAATTCGATTGCTTTATCTGTCACTGACATTTGTAGGTAAGGGACAAAACACATTTTGTTATCAGAGGCATCTTTCCTTAATTTAATACTGACCTAATCATCATTCTTTTAAATTAGTTCAAACTTGCATGATTTTTAACGCTTGATGCTAACAAGGGGAGTTGTAAGTTTAAATAATTTACTTTAAAAACAAAGTTTTAACCGACTTCAAATCAGTACACCCAAATTGCTTCAAGTTTGCCTATAAAATTTGAAGAGTTCTCTTGGTTTCTCCAGGATCCCATCATCACATCCTGACCTGATGACCATGGGACCACCTGGGATTGATACCCTTTGTAACAAAAACAGAATTTTCCAAATTGTTCAGGGAATAAATATTCCGACGAATTACGAACCTCCTCCTTTTTTACCCCACTGCCAAGGACAGTTGTATCTGTGTGTGGTATTAAAGCTCCCCAACGGATGAACCAATTCGAGATTGTTTTTAGGGTTCCGTAACACCCT
Organism: Epinotia nisella; assembly: GCA_932294315.1. NCBI lineage: Eukaryota > Metazoa > Arthropoda > Insecta > Lepidoptera > Tortricidae > Epinotia > Epinotia nisella. Next base: position 10,506,637 of record OW028677.1, on the reverse strand, counting down.
TATAGGATCACTTGGTTGTCTGTCTGTCTGTCAAGACTCTTTATATCGGAAACGCGTAGAGGTATCGAGTTGAAATTAAAACCATATACATACTCAGGTCTACAGTCCCTTGAAGCTGTGAAAGAATCAAAGTTCCAAGTTAACGTAAAAAAAGATACGGCCGTTTATGCCACAATAAACGTATATTTCGACACTCAAGGGAATCAAAATATATATAAGTAGGGTACTTTCCGTTGACCTAGAGCTATGAAATTTGGTAAATAATATCTTAGTCTTATACTACAAGTACAGGGACCAAACTATACATTTGTCATTTTGTACGGAACCCTCGGTGGGCGAGTCCGACTCGCACTTATCCGGTTCTTTTGTAAATCGAAAGTCTTGTCTATAAATTATTTGTATAAATTATTTCAAACATCCTAGTAAATACTTTTTTTTTTTTTCAGTGACGCAAATATGCTCATAGAAGCAGTGTCATTCTCCTCTGTAGGGAAAGTGCAGCCATTTCTGGTGTCAGTAAGTTCTAATGCTTGTCTTATACTTGATATACACTGTCATTTGAAGAAACAAGAAGTTTATGGATACCTTGCAGGAAGTTGGGATCTCAACACTCACAGTAAGTTTCAAAATACATATTATCACAATTGAGCATATATGTTTATTATACATGGTATTTGGAAGATGAGTGCAAAGATAAAGGAAGAAAAACCACTAGATTCACGTAAGTGAGGCTGGATTCATACTTGTCTCTCTGTGTGTTTGTCGTTTTGATGTGCTTCCTGGCGGATATGACGCTAGCGTTCTCATCTATCTGTCGCGATATGACGGATGTGGCGATATTTTAGATCAGCGCACTCGCAACTTACGTAACTTGCGTTCACAATGTTTTCTAATGAGACTCCGTCGCACTCCCACCCGCCCCCCGCACTTCAGCTCTCTGACGCGACTCAGAACTTCAAGTTCTGCCGCGACAGAACAGAAGCCGTCGCGTAGGAGCGAATCGTATGAATGTAAATCTAACTGTACACATCATGTCAGACAAGCATGAATCCGGTTTCGATGTGGTTAAAAATGTCCCAAAGTCACCTTCATCATCTAGTTTGCACTCAGCTTTCAATCACATGTATTTCAATAAAACGCCCATGAATTCACGAAACACAATTCAACATTCGTTTTAATTATTCAGTTAAATTAATATTTCATTATGGGCGGTTTTGGATTTATGTGAATTAACAAACTATGAATATTTCTTTGTCACACTCATACTAGACACTGATTAATTTTGTTATAGATGTGATGATCACCCACACATTCCCATGTTTGATAAGCAAAAGTGATCCTAGACCAAGGGTACTGGTAGAGCTGGAGATCCAGATGGAAATTGAGAAACTTGGTCTCACTCTCCTTGGGTGGTATCATTCACACCCCACAAACCCGGCTATGCCAAGTTTGCGAGACTGTGACAACCAATTGGAGTATCAAATCAAAATGAGAGGACCATCTGAAATTTCATACATACCGTGCATTGGCGTCATCTGTTGTAAGTTTCAAAGTTTTTATTATTATTTATCATTCAACGTGCTTAATGGTAATGTTACTTTTCTCAAAAATGGCCCGCAAAGTGTACATAAGCCGCTACATATTGGAAGGTAAAGTGTATAGTTTCAGGTCAGATCAAAATAAAAAAATAAAAAACATTGCAGGCCGCCTGGAATGTTACATATAAATTCCTTTATTTGTCGAGTACCAAACTTTTTAAAAAGTCGAAACCGGCATATAAAAGACGGCACAGGTCGTATTCAGCCAATTCAACTCGTATTTTTCTGTTGCAAACGCGACGTTTTTCTATGTGTCTCAAATAGTTTGCGTTTTTCAGTGGAAAAATACACTTGCGATTCGGTTTAAAAAGAAAAACGGCGGGAAATCAGTAATATTTTCAAGTTGTGCAACGATATTTAAAGTTTATTATTCCCCCATTTTTGAGAAAAGCACTATATTAGCCTCATCCGGAATGGCAATTGCAGGCTTCGTATTATAATTAAACGCTCGCAAGCTCGTCCGTTTAAACAAATACTCAGCCTGCAATTACCTCCTTCCCGGCCACGGCAATAATGCACTATTAATGTCCTTAACATTTTGTTTCAGCTCCTTATAACCCAGAAAGCCCTGTTCTGGAATCATCCCTAACCTGCTACTGGGTAATGCCGCCCCCGGAACAGCGGCCCACGGAGTACCCGCGCCCCTTACTGTTGCAGTACAGCATGATCCATGATAGTCACTTGTCTCCACATGCCATGGAACAGATCAAAAATAGCATTAAGTATTACTTTACATATCCCGATGAGACATTTGTCGACTTCAAGGATAACTTTAAACCCGATATTACCTACCTAGACAAATTAAAGTGTACTTTGACGCCTAAATTTCCGCGAGAGCAAAGTGATGGGCTTTTATGGCACTTCATCCGCGATGAACTAGGATGCTCCTCTGAGCATGATGATAAAATTGACTTGGATGCTCTGCTGGCAGTGCCTCAGCCTATTCCTGTGTCGAAACCAAGTCAAGCATCATCTTCTCACTCATCGAACTTTCCTTCAGTTAGCACATTGCAACAAATGGTTAGCAGACCTGCAGGAGTTCCCCCTATTAATGTATCTTCCGGTCTTGGATCCGGTTCTCCTCATAAGTTTGAAACACCTCCACTGAACATTCCATTGATGCCAACTTCATCCAAGTCTTCTAAATCAAGCACACCAACGTTGCCGTCAGCTTATCCGACTGGACTGGATATGTTAACAAGCATGGCGTTAGGATTGGGGTCTTCAAACATGCCGATGCCGATGGGTGCAGGCAGTTTAGAGAGCCTTGCTGCTGCAAACAGTATGCTGACAGGACTCTCGTCTGGAATGTCTTCTAGTTTAGTGGCGAGTCTCTCTAGTGGGAAACTTCCTGATCCGCCATCTTACGCGGCGTCTTTACACAACCTGACTAGTGGCATCGGCGGTTATGAGAAAACATCCACCAGCACTTCGACTAGTACTACTTCTGCAACTCCTATACCAGCCAGTATTGCTTCAAATCTAATGATGAGTTCGGCAGATATAGCGAATGCTTTATTCTCGGCCAGTAAATATTCCAGTGCGGGAATATTGGGCATTCCCGATCCAATGTCCAAGTCTACATTAGCCGCGAACAACATGTTTTTGTCGCCATCTCTGATGAAAATGCAGGAATCCTTAATGAAACCACTTTCTAGTAGCAGTCCTATCAGTTCTAGAGTGGGTTTGGACCAGAGTCCGTTAATGAAGTCTCCTCATGATCTACTTAAGGGAAACAAAGATTACCTCCCACCTGATTTTGGTAGTATAGGAAAAAGTAAATCGGATACTCCCCTGGACCCTATGAACTTGGCAGAGACTACAACGTCGTCTAAAGCAGATACACTGAAAACTGACAATGTAGACTCGCAAGCGGCAGACTTTAGCTTGCCTTCCAGGGTAGGTGGAGAATCGTTTTTGAACCAAATGTTGGAACTCACGAAAAAGACGACCATGCCCGACTATTTAGACTACAGTCAGCCGTTGAAGTTATCCAAGTCGGAAGAACTATCAGCGCCTTCTGCGTCCAGTCACTCTTACTCGAGTACGGGAAGTATCGTGGACACAATATCCCAAGTTGCGATGGGAAACTATTCTGGCCACGATGAGCCTATCGATTACGGCAAAGAACAAGATTATAGTACTACCCAAACTGCGACTAGCGAAAACGGAAGTTAAAGAATCTCTAGTCTTTACGGCTATGCCTACTTATTATGATTATATTTAAGGATAAGCATACGAATGTATTGTGTTAGTGATACTGTTTTCTTATCATGCCATCGATTATCGCTGACGTAAGGTTGCAGTCATGTTTGAAAAATGCGAATACATCGTAATGTTATTCCCGCGTACTAAAGTCACGGAATACCGCTCGCACTCCTTTGTTCGTAATTCGGTGTTGAGTTGTGGGTTTATTCCCCAGTTGTCGGCAACTCCACTGTGCTGGGGATAAGGTTGTAATGCAGACCAGTGGGTCGATCACGTAACTTTTCTTACGAACGTCTGTAAGATTTAAACGTCAATTTTATATGGAGAAAGGACAGTTAGATTGAGATTTAACTGTCAGACGCGCGTTCGTAACGTTACGTGATTACCCCCCCAGAACAACAGTGGGTGTGACATAGTACGAAATCGCAGGATGAACAAAAAGGTGCAGTGCAGACTGCGGTCAATTAATAAGTAGTCTGAATGCTTTACGTCAGCTATCTTATAACATTTAATCTTTGTCATGCTAGGAGTGGCTCTGAATTATTTAAGTAATTTATCGACTCGAAAATATGATGAAACAAACTGTGACACAATTAGAAGCAGCGAATTTAATAATGTGTTAAAAACTAACTCAAATTATCTTCTCATGCGCTTAGGTACTATTAGGCTGTAGAGACAACGTAGATTATTATGTACGTTTTTTGTACGAAAATTCAATGTGTGTTCGAATTGAAAATGTGTATCCAATGTGTGTTTTTTTTTACTAAAATAACTTAAGATAATATTGAACTGTAGGTAATTAGGTACTAGATTGGAGAAGCAAGTGTGGAATGACCGATTGCGGTTGGAATTTGGTATTATTCGTATTAGTTTGTAATGATTAATTACGTCCGCAGTATTTATTTATCGAATAAAATATGACTAACTCGTAACTCATTGTTATTTTATTTCCTGCGTCATAACCCCTTGATATCGAGGAAAGTATTAATTTATGTTATCAGTTCGTTGCATGCAGAGATTAAAGAGGGAAGTTATCCATGTTACCTAGTGCACATACAATTTCGGGCTGTAGATAATATCTAATAAAAAAAAAATTAGTGACAAGTAATGTCGAAGATCGAAATAGTCTACGTGGACTGGACACCGATAGCGAAAATGATAATGCAATGTTATTTCCTTAGTTCATACGAATGAAATCACGGTCGCTTTAATGATTTTAGATAGTGTTAAGTATATAATCAAATCGATAATACAACTGATAAGTTCTGATAGGTATTGTTTTCCGCAGATTGCTCATAAGTCTTTGGGCCGTTTAATTGGCAGTACCTACTATGCATTGACTGATAGTTTAATAGGTACCATTGTTTGGATTACAAAACCAAGGATGTGATTTTCTGTGACGTAGACTTAAAATAAAATAAAAATTGTGACACTCAAATAGTTTCTTCGGTTTATAAGTAGGATTAAAAAAGGTAAGTCTGTGTCTACTATTTGTTTATTTATTTAAACTTTATTGCACAAAATACAAAATGTACAAATTGCGAGCTTAACTTCATCATCATCATATCAGCCGAAAGACGTCCACAGCTGGACATAGGCCTCCCCAAAGACTGCCAAAGTAACCGGTTCTGCGCCAATAATGACTTGACTACGTTTAAATCTCATTAAACTCCGCGTGACGTGAAATCTCGGTTCCTAAAAATCAATTCGCTTAAAATATCAATCGCCACGTAATCGATAAAATATAAATATTGCGTTGACGTCATTAGGTACTTCCACTGAGCTGTTTCGAATGAAATGTAAGGACCTTTATCCATCTATCCGAATGTAGGCAACGTAAGTAGCTATTCTGCCGTCCTAAGCAACAAAGACGCATCTGTCTATGACTAATATACTCGTAATTTATATAGTCAGATGAGTCCTTTTTGAATGAGACTCATAGTCAGATGCATCCTTTTTGCTTAGGACGGCAGTATTACAAGACAATGCTCCGGCGTGAAAACCTCTACATTGTTTTAAAGCTTTTATTTAGCCCGTTACATGTATGAATACTGCAGGAATCTGCCTTATATTTCATGGCCATTCTTAAATAATAAATAGGGCTACTGTTTCAGGACATGGCCACGTCCGGCCTGAAAGGGCGGAGGGAAAGTGACGACGACTCTGATGTGTACACGCCGCTTTTTGACGACTCAGAGGATTTTGAGTAAGAAAAATTCCAATATTCAGAGGCTAGCCTTTCAGACTAGGATAGATACTATACTGGTGACGGGCTTTGTGAATAGAACCAGTCTTAATAAGATAGATTAATAAAGAAAATGCTCGAAACTAGTAAAAATTATTTGAAGCATGTTTTCCGTTTACTTTCGACAGTTTTTTTTTGTATAGGTAGGTAACGTAACAAAATGACCACGAGTGCTGAATTAAAGGGGCTCGAAACGTCGCGATGTCATCAATCATCACCACCATCATCCCGGACGATTTGGACCACGGCTGTTGAACATTTTTGGGAAATTTGGGAAAATAAAAATATTCAAACAGGCATTCGCAGTGCAGATTAAGATCTACAAAACAGTAGTCACTGTATTTACGTAGCGGAGGGAGGGATAAGTATACAGTCGCAATCTATAAATATCTACCTATACATTTTGGTTCGTATTTCTGGACATTAAGACTCAAAATTGTAAAAATAGGTAAATACTTATTGTTAGAGTTGATCGGTATCAAATAGATAATCGACATCGGACACCAATTAAAGATAACACAATTCAAAGGAGTATTTTATTTTTATTCTGCATTTAATCTAGGTGCCTAGGTAGACATTTGAATTGCTATGCTATGCTACCGCATGAAATCATATAATACCTAATGACGAAGTTCGTAGGTAAGTATATCGAAACGGATACGGAGATGGCTGTCGCTCGACTCATATAAGTGCGACAAATACAGAGATATTCGAATTTCTACTTTTTGGTTATGGTTCAGATTAGAGGGCAAAGCCAAGCTGGCATCCAAAAAGCTCGGAGTGAAGCGATACCTACTTCTCTCCGCGACAGAGACTTTTATTATATTAATCTCAAGTCCTTTCCCACATGGAGTATTGCTGCCATCTTTGGGCGGAAGCATCTGGATACCAGCTTGGGCATTTCGACTCGCTTTAGAGACGTACTGTGCGAATGGTAGACGATCCCCAACTCACAATTGGTATTAAACCGTTAAGTCTAAGGAGGGACTTTACCTCCTTGTGCTTGTTCTATCGCTTGTATAATCGGTTGTGCTCTGAAGAACTTTTCGACATGATGCCCACGGCTGATGTTTATCACCCCACCGCTCGCCGTCGGCAGGGCATTCATCCTCACACCCGAGAACCCAAATGTTCGCGTACGGCACGGTTTCAGAGAAATTTCCTCTCTCGATCGCTCCGCTTGTGGAATGAGCTCAGAGTTTTCCCGAGGGACTACAGTATGAGGTTTTTCAAGAAAGGAGTATAAATTCTTAAAGGGTTGGCAATGTGTTGTGACCTCCGGGAGTTTCAAGCGTCCATAGGCTACGGTGAACGCTTATCATCAGGCGGGCCGTAAGCTTGTTTGCCACCGACGTGGTACGAGTACCTATTAAAAAAAAGATTACACAACATCTTGTAATACGATGCGGCAATCTATTTTTACTAGTAGAAATTTAACTTTTACATTTCAATTTTCATTTCTTTATTGCTAGTTTTTCGTTTACTCATCGCTGATATTGAAAATGACAATCCATATTTACAAATAAACTTATTGATGGAAATGAACTTATTGATGTTTCCCCGAAATTATCTTAATCCTCTAAATCCAATATTTAGGTATTGTAACACCAACCTTTTATGATAAATACCTATATCGGCATATCTACCTGATTACAGTGAATTATAAAAAGTGTATGTATAAAGAAAATGCGGCAGGAATCGAATTCTCTGACAATATCTATAACTATGACGTCCAAATGTTGGTTATTCCATTCCGATCCTCAGAGTTAGTACTTAGTGCATTTGCAATCAATTTAGTAGTCTAACAATCAAAACCTTGTGTTGACCAACTAAAACCCTAATTGGAAATTCGTATATAGGTCTGTAGCTGTAACTAACGTTCGATTTGTGTAAGATCGTTGCCTAACATTAATTTATGTAGATAGATATTATTATTTCAAACAGCCAGAGAACCGCGCAAGAAACGAAAGGATGGGACCTCTTCCTCGAGATTCCCGTGAAGAAGGAAAGCGGATCCATGGCCACGACGGAGTGGATCGACTTCAGTGTCAAGGTGCTCAAGGTGTTGGCGTATATAGTCGTCTTCTCACTGGTGCTTGGTGCGGCGGTTATCGCGAAAGGCACGCTGCTCTTTATCACGTCGCAGCTAAAGAAGCATCGACAGATTACGCATTGCAATAAAGCACTGGGTGAGTCTTTATCACTAACTTTCTCTTTCATCATAGGTTAAGTCAGTCACTTTCCTTAAAACATAATTGGGTACTTTCCTGCATATAAAAATAATAATTCTATTTAGTCCGTCAGTTAGATTATCAAAAAATATTGGATACGTATTTTTTTGTTTGTCAATTAAACAAAAAATTATGAAGATAATAGTTTGTTAAAGTTCCCCGTAACGTCACATTATGGTAAAAAGTGTACGATAATGTGACGTCACGCGGAATTTTAACAGGTTAGGTATATATTCATCTGGCTGGATGCGGGTGGCGCAAGACTGGTCATTGTGGCACTCTTTGGGGGAGGCCTATGTCTAGCAGTGGACGTCTTTCGGCTGATATGATGATGATGATATCTTCATCATTTTTTCTTTAATTGACAAACTTAAAAATACGCGTCCAATATTTTTTGATAATCTAACTGACGGACTAAATATAATTTTTTAGGAAAGTAGTCAATTTACCATGATATCATTTCAGACCAAAATGCGACCCTTCAAGATCCCCTGTTGGCCTATGACGGTCGCGTAGGTTGCACCATCTTACGATTACAAACCGATCAACGTTGAATATGGCGCCAGCAGCTGTCATCCCATAGAAACTTGTCAAACTTACCATATATTCAGATTTTAACGAACACCGCTTACGATTACAGACGGTTTGGTTTGGATGCCCTTAGTCGTTTAACATCTGACGCTCTTGTACAGTCGCCATTAGATATATCGGAGCGGCGAAAGCGCTCACAAATATCTGAACACGTCTCTATTGTCGAGGCATTAGAGACGTGTTCAGATATTTGTGAGCGCTTTCGCCGCTCTGATATATCTGATGGCGACTGTATTCACATGTTGTATCTGATTTGATCAATGAAACAAACGACTCAACCTTACTTAATATCATAGTACCAAAATACCAGCTGATCGCTAAAACAAATGTGATTGCTTAGGTCAGGCCCCTTTTCACCAAATCGACAATTGTAGCTTGACAATGATATTCGACTTACGTGGCTGCGGGGCCCAGGTATCATAATCCCCTCGAGGGTGCCCGCCTTATCGGGGCGGGGGGCTTTAGTAACCGTGGACTGGACACCCACAGCGAAGCTAAGAGGCACTGCCGGCCCTGGCGGCCTGTTTGGACTGCCGGCTGGCCCGAGGAGGGCGCTCCTAGCGGGCTTGGCTAAGCCCGCTTAGGATGCGTGGGGAGGGACCGCAGAAGACGAGCGGCATTGCGGTTCGCCATTCTCCCTATGTTCTGCGGCCGAGGTGGGATCGTAGGGGTAGAGGCGTGTTGGTATAATATAACGGTGCGCCATTCTCCCTACCCCCTGCGAACTTGGCAGGGCCGTTCCGCTGAGACGGCAGAGTAAGAGGAATGCACTATAAGGGCCCCCGGGCATCCGCGAAGAAGCCGCTTGTGGGCGGCTGCCGCCGGCGGGGTCGCGGATGTGTGCGCAAGCGTTCCCGTAACCTCGCCACAAGGCGGTGGGCCGGCAAGTGGGGGGTTTTTAGTGGGTACGCCGTGGGTCTCATTAGCCCATGCGGGAGTCGTATGCGTAACGTATTTTCCCCGCTAAACAAAAAAAAAAGGTAGGAACCAGGCATAAAAATCGTCTTACCTAATTTATTTTTTGTGTTGATGGTCATAATATTGTTTTCAGGCAACATCGTGTTCATATAACATACTTTTTATGCGGTTTGATCTTATAATATACGTATTAAGTAGTGTAAATTCTTGTTAACAGCTTTAGATCAACAGTTTATAACAGTTCTACCCGTTGAAGAACGAATATCATGGCTGTGGGCTATACTAATCGTATTTGGAGCCCCTGAACTTGGCACCTTTCTGAGATCAGTCAGAATGTGCTTTTTTAAAACTGCAAACAAACCGACTAATGTGCAGTTCATTTTGGTAAGTCAACAGTTTCATCTTAATTCGTCATTTTACTGTAAAGCTGATAAAAAGACAACTCGTCTTATTTCGACTTTATATAGGAATTATATGAGAACTACCTGCTTACCAATTGGTAAGCAGGTAGTTCTCATTAATTATTTTCTTGTATAGTGTCTTTCTGTTTACACATTCTGTCTGTAGATATTAAGATATAAATCAATGAATAACACACATTCATTTGATTGGTCATGATTATTTATGCTCCCCAGGCCTTCTTCGTGGAAACGCTTTACACATTGGGTGTAGCTCTTTTTCTACTTCTGATATTACCGGAGTTAGATGTAGTGAAAGGTGCGATGCTAATGAACGCCCTGTGTTTCATCCCGGGCCTCTTAAACGCCGTGACCAGGGACCGCACAGATCCCCGATACTCAATCAAAATAGTTCTCGACGTGTTAGCTGTCTCCGCTCAAGTTACCGCCTTCTTTGTGTGGCCACTCTTAGATGGCACGCCAGTTTTATGGACCACGTCGGTGGCTGCCATTTTCATATCCCTTGGGTGGTGGGAGAACTATGTCAATATCGACTTAAAAACTTCATGTAAGTAACTTAATAGCCTGACTAATCTTTTACAGGTATAAGAATTATTTTAATCACATGGATTATGTTTTATTGCAGCACCGTCGGTTCTTTATCTAAATGGGTTGCGTGAGGGCATCAAGAAATCGCGTTACTATACGCAAAGGATCCTTTCACTATGGAAGATCGTCGTGTTTTTGTTATGTATCATGATTTACTTGCATGTTAATAATGATGATCCTTGGGCATTATTTTCATCTGTGGGCGAAGCATTCGATGCACGCACTTACACAGCATACGAAGTAAGTTGACACGAATGAAAGAAGTGACTAAACTCCGATAGTTCGCTATAATTATTTATGCTGATAATTCTAAATCAAATAATGAAATCTTCCAGGTACAGGTTATAATAAGAGACGCTTTCCAAGGTCTTTTGGATTACAAAATTACAGGCGGCACCTTCGATCTACCCGTGTCCTGGGCTTCCCCGTTGTGGGTCGCTTTCATACAGGTTGCGTCAGCATACATCTGCTTTGGCAGCGCCAAATTCGCCTGCAAGATACTCATACAAAATTTCAGCTTTACGTTTGCTCTGAGTCTGGTGGTACCGCTCACCATAAATCTATTGATCGCGTTTTGTGGACTGAGGAATGCTGATCCTTGTGCATTCCACAACACAATCCCGGATTACTTGTTTTTCAACATACCTCCAGGTTTGTTTCTTTACGTTATCCTATACTATTAAGCGAGCAATATTTGTGTATTTGTAATCACTTTCACGAAAGGTGTACGGGGGTCGATCTAGCTTGGTCTCATATCTGAAAATTCGTTTTCTCTCTGAAAAACACGATAAACGCCGAGCCAAGCTCGGTCGCCTAGGTACTCGGATAAATATCTACTTTAACAGACACCGGAGTTAGGCACTGGGAATTCATTATTACATCATAATACATAATTTTCATTTACCGTAGATTTGAGCGTACAGTTTTCAACATGCAATCACAGTTTTCGGATTAATTTTCTTAATATAAAATGAAGTGAATTCAGGAATCTTCTGTTTACAGTTTACTTCCTAAGAGATTACGTCGGTCGCGAAATGGCATGGGTGTGGTTGCTATGGTTGATGTCGCAGGCGTGGATCACGGAGCATGCATGGCGACCCGGCTGCGAGCGGCTCGCCGCCACTGACAAACTGTTCGCCAAGCCTTGGTATAGCGGACCGCTTATAGATCAATGTCTCTTAATGAATAGGACGAAAGATTCCGACGTTGATGTTAATTATGATGTATGTTGACATTTTCTTTTACCTCTCGTATTATGCTGTTTTTATGATAGTTAATTTTGAACATTGGTGGCGACAACGCTGTTACATTTTACAGGAAACGAAAGACGATGAATCAGTAGCAAGTTCTGAGCGATTAGCGTATGATGCCCATCCATCGGACAGTATAACGAGGTACAATCTATCTCTAGTTAAATAAAACCAGACTAGAATTATGTTGATAATTTAATCGAAATTACTATATTGGTTTGACCACATTGACAAATTACCGCATCATAAAACAGACTTTTTATGTCAAATATCATATAGCCGATACAAGAAAAAATGTCTTGAATTTACTATGATAGGAAATATAATTTGTTTGTCTTAAAATCAAACGAAACAAAACAAATGCAACTCGGTTCTAATTTAGGATGGCATAAATTCCACTGAATAGGATGGTCCCTTTTAAAGGGCCTTTGGATGGTTAGAGGTTAGGCATATTGTATGTTATTTAATGTGTTTATTACTACTTCAGAATATACATTTGCGCGACAATGTGGCACGAAACTAAAGACGAAATGATAGAATTCTTGAAGTCTATCTGCCGCTTAGACGCGCACCAGTGTGGGAAACGAATAGAGAGGAAATATTTCAACATCATGTCAACTGATTATTATGAACTCGAGGGTGAGTACTATGAAATAACACAACCTTCTTAATAGATTCAACACTGATAGGCACTTCTTTGTAATGACTACTGGCAGAAGTATTTTTGATTAAAGTCTAACATATCCGCATTTTATTACAGCACACATTTTTATGGACGATGCGTTCGAAGTGTCAGATCACAGCAGCGAGGAATCCCAAGTCAATCGTTTCGTAAAGTGCTTAATAGATACTATGGATGAGGCGGCCTCAGAAGTCCATTCAGCAAATATAAGACTAAGAGCTCCTAAAAAGTTTCCTACTTCTTACGGAGGTAGGTTGGTTTGGACGCTACCCGGCAAAAATAAATTGATTTGTCATTTGAAAGATAAGTCCAAAATAAGACATAGGAAACGCTGGTCCCAAGTAATGTACATGTACTACCTCCTTGGGCACCGTTTGATGGATCTACAGATATCGGTGGAGCGTAAAGAGAAAATTGCGGAAAACACATATCTTTTGGCTCTTGACGGTGATATTGACTTCCAACCTTCCGCTGTCACTCTGCTCATCGATTTAATGAAGAAAGACAAGAACTTGGGCGCGGCTTGCGGGCGCATTCATCCAGTTGGATCAGGTTTGTGAATTTCGATATGCAATATTTTATTAAAGAAACGCGCTGTTTTAGTGGCCATTCTTTACTTGTATCTTTGTATTGTACCTATAGGTTTCATGGCGTGGTACCAGATGTTCGAGTACGCCGTCGGCCATTGGCTGCAGAAGGCGACGGAACACATGATCGGTTGCGTGCTCTGTAGTCCCGGGTGCTTCTCGCTCTTCCGAGGGAAGGCTCTCATGGACGACAACGTTATGAAGAAATATACGCTGACGTCACACGAGGCGAGGCATTACGTGCAATATGATCAAGGTTAGCACTTCATCTTCTTCTTTCGTGTCGAGGCTTCTGAGACACAAGGGAATGTTGACACTGTTAACAACCCGGGCACTTCCTACTCTAAAGAACTTTTTTCAGTCGGTAGTTGCCATGATTACCTCTCCGGGGTCTCTTTTTAAAACAGTGATTTTATTGGTTTAGTATAGTTGAAATCCACCTACTACAGGGTTTTGTTGAAAATTTTAGCGCCATCTAAGCATGTTAGAAGTCCATGTTGTAACATTTTTTCTAAAAAACTCTGTCACAGACAATATTCCAATGTCCCCGGCACACAGGACATAATAACAACAAGATATAGTCGATTGACCCCTATACAGCCACTTATGTAAGCGAATTAAGCATTATATTGAGCGTTAACGAATAACATTTACTGGTTATATTACAGATATCATGTAAATGGAAACATCTTCTCCTTTTAAATCTTCAGGGGAAGATCGCTGGTTGTGCACACTGCTTCTCCAACGCGGGTACCGCGTAGAGTACTCTGCTGCGTCCGACGCGTACACGCACTGTCCAGAGGCATTCGGCGAGTTCTACAACCAGCGGCGGCGCTGGGTGCCCTCCACCATGGCCAACATCTTCGACTTGCTCGGCGACGCCAAGCAGACAGTCAAATCTAATGACAATATTTCTACTATGTACATTTGTTATCAGGTAAAATCACGAGTGGCCTGTTAATTGACACTGGCAAAGTATTCTTGCGAGGCTGCCTAGTGTCCAATTGAGATTTAGCGCTGTAGCTGCTATTCGAAATGCAAAAGGGTCGTTCTTCTTTTTTACCGACAATGAACCGAGGTTTTCCTTTTTTTTTGGTTTTTGAACTATCGAAAATTGTGATTTTGAAGTGCGATTTAAAAAAAATGCATTGGTTTCTTCATTAACACTAATTAAAGTTCCGGCCAATATACATATTTGTTTACGGTTGGTTTTTAAAAAAAATATCTGACAAAGTGGACTTTTTCAGTGGGGACTACATTTTGGTTTACCACTCTGTCACGGACTTCTACGATAAAAATACGTTTAAAAAAATGCTAGTTAGAGAAACTAAAATATTAAATAATACTAATTAATAAAATAATATGGACGTTCATTTTCGAACATTATAAAACCGTAAAATCATTACTCAAATAAGATGCCGTAGTAAGACGAAGGACAGGCTATTGTCGGTCGAAAAGAAGAACGACCCAAAAGCGAAAAATTTGATTACTCAAAATCTATATATATATAAGATGGTGATAATGAGTTTTTGTGAGGATTACTTACTTGAATAATGTCATTTATCTATAATTCTATACCTATATTAAATATTATAAAAAAACCACACGCGTACATAGCACAGTGCTGAATGTAACACCGACAACTACCAAGCACGTGTAACCATTATCTACAAAAATATTAATTCATCCCGACAACCTGGTAAGAGAAAGATTGACACTAAAAACTAGGAATTATGAACTGGTCCAGCAATTTGCAGTGATGGTAAAAAACTAAACTTCTTTTCTGGGATATTAACGCCCCAGTATCTGATGAATGGAGTCGTGTCAACTACAGAATAATTGTTTACCAAACATGCGTTCTGAGCACACTCTTGTACGGAGCGAAACCAGGACGACATATGCGAAACAAGAGCGACGACTTAACACTTTTCACATGCACTGTCTACGTAATATCTTAGACATTACCTGGGAGGACAAAGCGACAAATCAGAGGGTTTTTGACATAGCACAGCTGCCCAGTTTGACTGCTCCTCTTAAGCAGAGACGCTTGCGGTGACTGGGGCATGTGCACCGGATGGAACCATCTAGAATACGTCGACGCCAAGAGAAACGTTGGAAGACCGATGTTGCGTTTTAAGAATTGCGCCATGCGAGTAAGAGAGTAAATAATCTGTATTGTTGTAGATATTGTTAATGGCGGGTACGATCCTGGGCCCCGGGACCATCTTCCTCATGATGATCGGCGCGATGAACGCCATCACCGGGATCAGCAACATGAACGCCCTGTTCCTCAACCTGGTTCCCGTCGTCATATTCATTGCCGTTTGCATGACTTGCAAATCGGAAACACAGGTAATTTTATTTAGAAAGACGACTACACTTGCACCCTAAATTTAAGACAGAGAGATAAAATAATTATTCTGAATGTGTACCTGGTCTACGTTTGAGACAAGGAATTGCAATACCCTTACAGGGTGTCATGTTGTACCATAAACTGTGATTATTAAGACCTGATGTATGTCAACATGAGAGCAATAAAGTATTCTATTCTATTCTAGTAAATTAGAGTGAACAAAGGGACGTGGGCTATTCCCAGTTGTTTACACCCTGTAGTTCGTACCTTCGCGACGTTAAGTGCGGACTAGTGGGAATTTGCATTCCCATAGTGTGTGTTATCTTTGTTCGCACTGTGGCCGTCGCAGTGCAAATTACGGGGTGCGGACAACTGAGAATGAGCCCAGGGACGTATGATACGTACGATGATTTAATGGAATATATGAATAGGTTAGGTTAGTAAATATATCCTGAAAAATCAAAAATTCCTTCAGAGTAACATAGTTTAGCGAGCCGAGCGAGCGAAGCGAGCGTGCCGCGGTAGCAGCCGACGAAGTGCGAGAAGCGAACTTTTTTTTACTAATACTTGCATCCATACTATCCATACGTAGAACTCTTCAATTTAATACAAATCGGCGCTAGGTTACATAAGTATTATGACAGAAATATTAGGGAATAAAACAGTAGGACAATCAAATTTCGTCCAAAATGTATTAGGTGAATCATAAATAGGGCTAATTCATAAAAAAGGAAATCCACTCGATGCAAATAATTATCGGCCAATAGCACTCCTGTCCACACTGTCAAAAGTGTTTGAAAAATCGATGTGTAATCGGGTCTACTATTTCCTAGAAAAAAATAATATATTACATGACAACCAATATGGTTTTAGAAAAAATCGCTCCACTGCTCTCGCCGTTAGCAATTACACTCAGAAGATTCTAAATACCATAAATAATAAACGAATTGCTGTTGGATTACTTTTAGACCTCACAAAAGCATATGACAAAGTCTCACACAAGATTCTGCTTAGTAAATTATATGGATCGGGAATTAGGGGCATAGCATACGACTGGTTTAAGTCTTACTTAGAAAAGCGCATGCAGCTCGTTCAGGTTGAATATCTCAATCCGACGTCTAATACGTTGGATATAGTCCGATCTAACATTACTGAATTAAGGGGCTCTATTCCACAAGGAAGTGTGCTGGGATGCCTACTTTTCTTATTATATATTAATGATCTTCCCAGAGAAATAGATGCCAATTGTACTCTATTTGCAGATGACGTGTCTATCCTTTTTGATTTCCATAATAATGACGATTTTAACGAAGTACTATCAAAAACCTTGCACCAAATTAATCACTGGATGAATGATCACAACCTTTCAATTAACATCAACAAAACTAATTTAATTCAATTCTATCCTCATCAAAGGATACCACCGCCTCTGAAACTTGAGCTGAACAACAAAGAAATAGTACAAGTAGGAAACTTTAAACTCTTAGGTATTAATTTAGACAGTCACATGAATTGGAAAACACACATTTCAATTACTAAAACAAAAATATCCCAGTTTCTGTATGGGTTATTCACGCTCCGCAAAACAACAGACTTTGCCACAGCACTCTCTGCCTACTACGCCTATGCCCACTCGTGGTTGAGGTACGGCATTATTTTGTGGGGTAACAGTACAGATGCTCATGACCTATTTATAATGCAAAAAAAATGCATACGTGTACTGGTTGGCATACGAAACCGGGATAGTTGCAGGCCCCATTTCACCAAACACGGCGTGTTAACCTTGCCATGTATGTATATACTGGAATTATGTATATTTGTGCGGAAGAATTTTCACCTGTTCGAGAAGCAACAAAATAAAAGATTCAAACATAAACTTATATTACCTGTCCCAAATCTTGAAATATTCCGAAACAGCCCACATTATGCAGCAGTTAAATATTATAATCAACTCCCAAACTATTTAAAGGCAGAAGAAAAATACACAACATACGCAAAAAAATTAAAATCATATCTTCTAAACAAAACCTATTACACAGTAGAAGATTTTTTTAGCGATACATAGATAATAAGAGCGAGATTTTTTGTTTTGATTATATGGCATGTATAAATATACTCAACTACTATAATAACACTACTATATAATATATACTATATCCAACATAATTTAGATATATGTAAGCTTGTGTGTTTTTGCTTTGTATTTAGCAGTTTTTGTAACACTAGGTAAAGTAGGTATAACAATTTAATAATATAAAATACTCGTATGTGAGTTGCTGTACTTAGTTATTAAGTTTGCTACACCCGACCAGGGTCCATGAGACACTTATATATATATTGTAAGAACTTTTATTTTACCATGGTGCAATAAACGATTATGATTATGATTATGATTATAACAACGTTAGGACAAATGATCGTTATGACAGACAGCCGTATGAAATACAAAAATAGGACAAAAAACGTTATAGATTCCAATATAGACCCGTCTAAACTAAACTAGTAACACTGGTCTTGTCAAGGCGTTAAGCCCGTCACACTGGTGCGGCCTGGTCGGGGCGGTCAATAGTAAACTTCTCATTAACTGTCAAATTTACTATTGACCGCCACCGCAGGCCGCGCCTGTGTTAGTTGTGCGCCTCGGTGTTGCCCGTGTAGACTTGTAATATTGTAACTTGTAGTCTTGTGAAACAGGGCCCAGGCAACGAAAACTGATTTTCAAGGTGATGTTTATTTGTTTTACAGATATTGCTGGCAACCGCTATAACCTGTATTTACGCCATGTTGATGATGATGGTGATAGTGGGCATAGTGCTGCAAATAGTCGAAGACGGCTGGCTGGCCCCGTCCAGCATTTTCACTATGATCACCTTCGGCATATTCTTCATAACGGCCGCGCTCCACCCGCAAGAGATCGTATGTCTGGCGTACCTAGTCGTGTATTACATAACTATCCCTAGCATGTACATGCTGCTGATTATATACTCGTTGTGCAATTTGAACAACGTGTCTTGGGGTACTCGAGAGGTGGCGCAGAAGAAAACTCAAAAGGTGCGTGCATTTGTGAATACTTGGATTGTTCTAAAATCAATTTGAATGAATGGACAATTGCGCACGTAGTGTTTTATCGTGGATTAATAAAACAAGAAGACCGTCAATATACATTGGCATCATCTATAGGAAGTTTTTCATTGAGTTCATAAATGGCGCTATTGCGTTAAGCAGCTGTCTAGATGTCAGACGAAGTGAATGATACAGAGACCTCTCTTTAGTGAAATTAGTTACAACAGGCTTAGTATTTTTAAGGAACGCGACATCATTGGTGGTCTTCTAGATTTACTTGTCCATACTTTCAATGAGTTTGAATAATCTAGGTACCTATTCTATGCGAATGATATTTTACTACCATTAAAGCCAAGTTATAACATTTGTTTTGAATAGGAAATCGAACAAGATAAAAAAGAAGCAGAGGAAGCAAAAAATAAAATCACCACTCAAAGCGCAAAGAAATTGTTCGGCAACTCTGATGACGCGAGTGGTTCCATGGAGTTGAGCGTCTCTGGTCTATTTAAGTGCATGTGTTGCACTAATCCGAAGGACCACAAAGAAGACCTACATTTATTGCAAATCTCACATGCCCTTGAAAAGATTGAGAAGAAATTGGACTCGCTGTAAGTATCACATGACGTGATTGAGGCGTTAAATCTCTTTTCACCACACTTGCTCGTAAATGGTGTTATTCCATGCCTGTATACAAAAGGACAATGGCCTAAATTATTCACGTGGGAGTTATAAATTTTCATAACTCCCTAGGAAGTCATGAGCTTGTGTGTGATCTGATTGGTTTAAGCAAATCTAGTTGGTAGCGCGCCACAAGGATTCTGCTCTGTGATTGGTTGAAAAAAATCTAGTTGGCCACGCGCCGCTAGTATACTACTCTGCGATTGGTTGAAATATTGATGCTGCGCGCTGCACTTGCACTGATCCGGAAGTGAAGTTGTCAATTTCGTCAATTTTACGCCCCTCGTTAAACAATGTACTATTTTATCACACCTGCTCGTAAAGAGCTTCATAGCACGCAGGTAGGTATACACAGTTGCAATAGCCGTTATTACGCACGTGGGCGTAATGGCTTTTCTCTTTAATTGTATCTGTCACTCATAAATAATTAGTTTGTGCATGTTCAGTGGCGCCAGTACTGAAGCCCCCGAGTCCCGTCGCCGGTCCACCATGCACCTGCGCGACCCTCACGCCTTGTTGGAGGACTACGCGGAGAGCGACCTGTCTGCGGACACACCGAAGGTCAGATTTACCTCTATTGATATCTTTCTTGTACAAGCTTTTATTGCCGACTGTACTTTTAACAGTCATTAACTGCTCGTTAAAGCTGTTGAGGGCGTTCCATTGTGGTCAAATATGTTGTGTAGTTTAGGAGTTGCCTATGGCCATTCTGTCTCCATCATCAGATCAGCTCGGTGGTGCCATATTGCATGTCACGAAATTTGTATGACTAAGCCGAATTTCAGCTCAATCTCTCTGAAGGTACAAAATAGCGGTGTTTCGCGAGATTCCTGAATAGCGCCTTATGCGATATTGTAATTTTCAACACACCTGCTCGTAAAGTAGGTCTTATTACAGCGTATTTACACTGATAATGCAGAATATTACCCATGCCGTGCCTTTTACATTACATTATCGCACTAGTGCCTTTTCATTACATATCTTTTTAAATATTAGCAAGAAGTATTAATGTTTCGAAAACAGCTAAGTAGTTATTTGCGTAAATATAAAATTCAATTCAAAATGTGATAAATAATTATAGAATTTCATGAAACTGCTTGTTAGCTTGTTGGTATTTATATTTTGATGGTGTATTTTTACCTATAAATACCCAATTTCAAAATTTATAAATATGTGGCTGATTAGCTACTTTGCCGGTGCCCTTATCTCAGACTTGCGCTCGCATGCAGCGCTGAGCGCGCGAAAAAATAAAATTACGGCCGCCATCTTTTAAATGGGTTTCTGTTTGTTAAGTTTATTCACAGTATTGCATTTCGTTAGTGTTGTTTTGTAAAATGTCGAATTTAGATAACGAAGAATTACTTATCGAGTGTACGCCGCCAGATATCATAGTTGAAGCGCAAAATGCGAGTGATAGTCTTTTGCCCTCAAAATCAAAAGATAAATACATGCAAGCCTACGCAAATTTCATTCAATGGAAAAATAGCAAAAATGCAAGCTCTTTCTCAGAGAACGTGTTCATGGCTTACTTTAGTGAACTGGCGAAGAGGTATAAACCTAGTTCGCTTTGGTGTATATATTCTATGTTGAAGAGTACCGTGCAGAATAAAAATGCAATTGACATCAAAGCGTACACCAATCTAACTGCATTCTTGAAAAGACGTTCAGACGGCTTTTACAGTCGAAAATCCAAGGTTTTAACACCTAATGAAGTGGAGAAGTTCATTAAAGAAGCACCGGATAATCAGTAAAAAGGTCAGTTCCACTATTTAGTTTTGTATTCATTATTATAATATTTGTAGGCGGTATTGTGAGTGTTGATATAATAGGAACTAAGTACGATTATTATAACTTAATTATGATTTTATTTATTTTCAGGTCGCATTAATATTCAGAATTACTGGTGCCTGTAGGCGTCAGGAATTAAACAACATTACGACAAAAGATATAGAGAATCACGGAGAGATGCTACTTGTCAAAATTCCGAACACTAAAAATAAAATTCCTCGCTCATTTACTATTCACGGACCATTTTATGAAATAGTGAAAAAATATGAAAGTTTACGTTCAACAAAAGGAAAATCTGACCGGTTCTTCCAAAATTTTCAAAACGGCAAATGCACGAGTCAGCCTATCGGAGTGAACAAATTTGGATCGATGCCTAGAGAAATTGCCAAGTTTTTAGGCTTACCACAGGCTGACGCTTACACCGGACACAGTTTTAGGCGGACTTCAGCTACATTGCTGGCTAATTCAGGAGCCGATATATTGACTTTAAAACGCCATGGGGGATGGCGATCTAATAATGTCGCCGAGTCATATATTGAGGACTCCATCCAAAATAAAGCCGACATAAGTGCCAAAATAACACAAGCAATCCATTTGGAGCCACAATCCAAGAAGTTCTGCCCTGAACCGCGTCCTCATATGCCAATGATGATTTGGGATTTCATACGTTTGCTAATGATGAAACGCAATGTTCTTCTACCTCCTTTCAGAATGTTGCATTATCACCGACATTTACAGTTACCCAAGAACAAAGCAATGAAATAATTAATAATACAATTAAACATACAGTACAAATGCCTCATAAGGCGGTAGCATATCATTTCAATAATTGTACTTTTAATAACTGTTTCAATAATTAAAGTTTTTAAATAAATGTGAACTTTTATTTACTTTTCCTCGCAAGTGTGTTGAAAAACGTCGTATGAAACACGTGAGCATTGGTCATTACACTTCTCGTCTCCATTAAGCCTTCGCCTTCGGCTCAGGCTTAAAAACCGACTCGAGTGTAATGACCAACATAGCACACTTGTATCATAATGTACTATTATCGCTGTTATAGGCTGCCTGCTAGCATAGAATACATTCTTGCGCTAAATTGCCAATTGTGTACAGTCAGCAGTAGAAGTCGCTACGCAAAATAACACGCTCAAAATTATCTACACAATCCTTATTCTTTTGACACTAGACTCCGGTGTAGATAAATTTAGGCGCTAGGTTTGCGTGCCTATTTCTGCTGCTGACTTACCCCCATATTCATAAAACTTAAAATGCCTCTGTTAAATAAAATGTGTTTTGTCCCTTGTTACGAACACAAATGTCCAAGCGATGTAAAGAATTTTAGGTAAAAAGGTTGAATGAACCTTTATGAATAAGGCCGTTACCGTAAGTATGAATCTATACAGTGTGTGACTTCCATAAGAACATATATTTTAAGGGCTGAAAGTATAAGTCCTAATGTACGTAAATTGGTATCTCTAGTTAAAAAAAAACATACAAATTAATTCGGCACGCAATGTATCGGTAACAAAGCTAACAAACTGACAGTAAAATTTGAAACTAGCTCTGCCTCTCTGAAACATCAAATAAATGTGAGCAATACATTGCTGCTCGAAAATTAAAAAAAAAATATCTCTCCATTAAAAAAGGTAATTGTGATATATTTATGATAAAACGGTTCACAGCACTTAAAGCTATCATTACTTTAAATTTACGTTCTAATATAAAGTAAATAATAGCAAAAGGTTCTAATATTGTTTATAAATCTTGATGGTTACAGGAGGAGAGAGACGATTTAATAAATCCTTACTGGGTGGAAGATCCCGACGTCAAGAAGGGAGAAGTGGACTTCTTGAGTACTGCCGAAAATCAGTTCTGGAAGGACCTGATCGACACTTACTTGAGACCTATTGACGAAAACGAGGAAGAACAAGTTAGTAAATAATACTAATATGAATGTGCTTTTAAACTAGGAAACGCAAACCGGTTTTAACCGTACCTAACCGAAAAAACCGATTATTTCGACTAAATTTAATTTTTTTATGTTTTCGGTTCGTTTGGTTTGGTTGTGTGGTTCTTCGGTTGGTGTGTGGTTGAGTTGTTCTTTTGCTTACTTAAATTATTAAAACAAATTGAGTTTCATACATTATTTATGTGATTTTGACAAATAAGTACGGTTTTATTGGTCATATATTGGATAATTGCTTGAAAAAGGAGAAAACAGTGTGAGAATCAGAACCTCTTATGAAATATGATCGGTTATTGAATTCCCAATTTTAATCTCAATGGAAAACATACAACAGAATATACATGGGCCGATTATTTTTTTCTGGTTGATTTTTATCTTTCTTCAGTATGAGGAATGTTACTAAAATAGATATTTACAGTAGGTACAAATGGTGTTACTTTTCCGCACGAGTGCGGAAATGAGCACTTTCCGTACACATGTTGAAACTTTAAAGAGCCATATGTACTGTAAAACGTTGTACGATACACGTGCGAATAGGTAATTCGCAACTCGTGTCGATTTAAAACACTCCCTTCGGTCGTGTTTTAATTTATCACCACTCGTTGCGAATTTCCTTTTTTCTGCACTTGTATCGTAAATAACTATTACGATACATAGATAAATAGATGGCGCCAATGTCCTAAAAATAAAATCTTGTTCATAAACAGCCACGTTAAAAATTGGTTTCTTACTTAGACGGCGTTTTGCAAATAATCCCAATCATATTCTATACATAGGGGTTTTCATTCTGTGCATTTGCATCACGCTCTTACACTCCAGTGAGAGCGTCGTTATGTAAATATTTGATCTTTTTATCGATGCGACGGTAAAACTAAATATTTTAATTTTTCAGAATCGCATAGCAAAGGATCTAAAAGACCTTCGGGACAAAATGGTGTTTGCGTTTGTGATGCTAAACGCTCTGTTCGTCCTGGTTATCTTCCTACTACAGCTCAATCAGGACCAGATACATATCCAGTGGCCTTTCGGACAAAAAGTAGACATCACATATGAAGACGACTCTAATATCGTAAGTTCAGTGCTTTTTTAGTTCCCCTGGGCTCGGCCACGAAATCCAGCGGCAGCGGCAAAGTGTGGCATACGAGGGAGCGGGAGGCCGCACTCCGATCTCTCGTTCTCACGCTCTCTCGTAGGGCGCTCCTCTGCAATTGGGAATGGATGAAATTTTTTGAAATGCCTGATAATTTTTTGGTGATAGGAATAACCTTCCTTAGCACCAGAAAAAAAGTTTCACATTTTTCAGCTGCGTCAATTATTTTTTGTAAAATATAAACAGTTTCCTCACTTACGTTTTGGCTCAGTTACGGCACCTTCCTCGATCGGTCTCATATTACAAAAAAATATATTAAATATGTGTGGTAAACTGACACTGGCAATTGTATTGACACTTGCAGCAGCTATATTGGTCATTACCAGTGTCAGTTTACCACAGACATTTAAGATAGTTTTTTGTAATATGAGACAGATCAAGGAAAGTGTCTATTTACCGTTCTTGACCCAAAACGTAAATGAGGAAACTGTTTATATTTATCAAAAATAATTGTCGCTGCTGAAAAATCTGAAACTTTTTTCTGGTGCTAAGGAAGGTTACTCCTATCACCAAAAAAATAATCAGGCATTTCCAAAATTTTCATCCATTCCCCATTGCTGCCGCCGCTCCTAGTAGTGGCCGAGCCGTTAGGGTTTTATGACATTCTTCATTCATGCTGATCGATTTAGAGTACCTTTACAGTTATTGCATCTCATAATGTCGAGTGGCCGCGATCTTATTATTATGAAGTTAGTCTCATTTCAAATAAAATGATTATAATAAAATCCTTACCTACTGGAGCCTGGCGTGACGAGCTAGACTCGTTCTCAAAGTATTGGCCACAAGAAACTCAGGATCGAGAATACTAGAAACGGAGGGGGAGGCTTTCGCCACGCCATGCGTTTTTTAACTCCATTTTTGACATATTGAAATATACGAGATAACTTACCCAGTACCATGCGAACTCAAAGGCCTGAAACATGTTAAAAGTGCAGTTTTTAGAAAAACCATTCTTGTGTTTTTTTTTTCAGATAATAATAGAGCGTGAATATCTAATGCTGGAGCCGATCGGTTCGTTGTTCCTGGTGTTCTTCGGGTCGGTGATGCTGTTACAGTTCACCGCTATGCTGTTCCATCGAATGGGCACCCTGACGCATCTCCTATCTACGGTCAATTTGAACTGGTACTGCACGAAATCGGTAAGTTATAACTGGTTTTTTTCAACACTTTCAGTGCCAACCCGCCCAGCGGGCGGTCTGCGCTTTCCGCTACTGAATGGGAAAACCACGGTATTGGCTACGAGCGTAGCTACGAAATTGCTTGCAGTGAATGTGTTAATACCACGTCCGCCGGATAGTAAGCGGTCACCGTAGCCTATTAGACGATTGCATCTCCAGCGGCGTCACATGGGCGTTGCCGACTCTCATCATCATCATCATCATCATCAGCCTATATATATTAGGTAGGTAATTTATTAATTTAATATGTTATAGTATAAATAATCTTCACAACACATTTAATTATACTATGAATCTAGATGTAAGAACCACAAATATTGAGTGCCCTTTACAGGGTGTCATGTACCTACCACCCTATACTTGTAACACCTCAATGTACTATGAACATGACTACAATATAATAAAGAATACGTTCCACTGCTGGGCACAGGCCACCTCTCATGAATGAAAGGGAACGGGTAGTATTCCCACGCTGGCCCAGTGCGGATTGGGGACTACACATACCTCTTTGAATTTTTTCTCAGATGTACGCAGATTTCCTCACGATGTTTTCCTTCACCGAAAAGCTAACGGTAAAAAACTCATTGGTACGAGATGGGATTCGAACCCACGACTGCCGTTTGACAGCCGCATGCCTGAACCACTAGGCTACCGTGCCGACTCTAAACTGACGAAACCTTAAACGACTGTAAATATAGTCACGTACACGTACAGTCGACAATCGACACCTAACACCTCTTTACACTTTTGCTATTCTAATGAATTTATTTATTTATTTGGAAATAAAATTTATCAACATAACAGCTTACGCTATGGCGTTGGTAAACTTAAAGTAACTTAGTAAGTACATATACATCCTACAGTCACGAACTTTAATTTGGGACCCATTTCCTTGAAATGTTGTTCATTCACAATGCAATTATGGTCGAAAACTTCAGTTTCAATAATAGTGGTGAAGTGTCAAGATAAGACAATTACTTATCGAATGGGCCCATGAATTGATGACTGATAACTTCTTTGCAAAAATGTACGGTTTTCTAATTACGTATAATGTGTCAGCGTCAGACAAGAAGAGAGCGATTTATTGAAAACTGACATTTTCATGAAATATAATTTGAAAATAACAAATATGGCCGGAGAGAAGACAGGGCCAAAAAGACGAATGACAATTAGTCGGAAAAAATGGGAAATGATCGTTTGATTCGTACCGGCCGTTTGACGTCACTGAACGGTTGCCCCTAGACACGTATAGACGTAACTTGTCTATGGCAAACTTTATGACAATCCATTAAAATATTTGCTCTGAATGTCACCGTCTTGTAAAGAAAGCGGAGAATCACTTTTTGGACTTTTTCGAAAAGGCGGGTGTATCAATTTTCATGCGGGTTCCAAATAACGAATGCAGATTCGATCTTGCTTCTGACTAATGCGGTGTACAACATCTGTACTACTTTGGGATCACAAAAATCTTTCGCGTTGCGGATGATGAAACGTCTCTTATAACAATCCGACCATGACCTTCAATGGAATAACTACATAACTTAAATTCGAAACACTTCCGACAAAACAAACGGATCTAAGAGCCATCTCAACAGACAAGGCTTTCGGTTAAAAAAATCCCACTCAAATCGGTTCCTCCGTTAGGGAGCTATGATGGCACAGAACAGACGCACAACTTATAACATTCCTAGTTTTCGTCGGGGGTTAATAATGCACCCGGGGCACGCATATCTTGGTAATAAAACATACGAGTTACTTTCGCCAAGGAAAGAAGGTCACTGAAGGTAATCATATCGTCCTTAGTCCTCAGAGCGTGCCTACATACCGACAGGAGTATATTCCAGTACCTACACTTAGCGAGGTATGCCAAACCACAGTTCCAAATGGTAGACATACCAGGAGGTGTATATTTTCAGTATAGGTACTTACCTACACTTGGCGATTTATATCAAACGGTAGACATACCATCAGGTGTATATTCCAATCCAGTATTCATTTAGCGATCTATGCCAAACGGTAGACATAACATCAGGTGTATATTCCAGTATAACTCCAGTACTTATACACTCTAGTACTTACCAATCTATGCCAAACTGCTTACCGTGATCGAGTGGTCAGAGCATGGCAATATTCTAATATCGCGTGTCTACCAGCTATATACATACATATTGACTAACAATGCATTTCGTTCACAGCCTAATGACACAACACAGCACGCCGTTTTGGAAACCCAAGCATTTAATATCATTAAAGATCTCCTCAACAATAAGAAGATAGATGATGATGCGGAAGACGATGGAATTGACGCCACGCACGTCACTAGACGGAAGACCATAAAGAATCTGGAGCGACGCCGGAAGGCGAAGCCTAGTGAAGTGAACCTTGAAGCCAATTTCGAAAAGAGGTTGTCTTCTGTCATACAGAATCCAAGTAAGTTTTATTTCGTCAATCAAACATTTTTTAGGACGGATTGCACCAACTTACGACTATAGACCGATCTACGTTAAATATGGCGCCTGAAGCTATCTTTCCTTACATTCACATTTTATCGAACACCGCTTATGATTATAGACGGTTCTTGAACATGTTCAAAGAAACGCCGAATGACATGTCCAAGATGTTTAGGAATTACGAGCAAAGCTCTTATAATTCGCAAGTTCTAAGACCGCGGACTGGATGCCAGCGTGACAGGCAGCGGGGCGACGCGCGGCAGTATACAGTATTCGAGCGACTTCAATGTATGTATATGCTGCCCGCTGGCGCCCAGTCCGCGGCCTAAGAGTGTAACTCCAAGTAGATTATTCATAACTTCTTTTGCCACCAATAAAGTCAGCACTGTAAAATTCACTCGTCTTTCTCCAAATACCTTGTTGATCTATCGGGGTTGAAGTGTGATAATAAATAAATTCTCGACACGCCTCATTGTTGAAAATGCAGTATATCTAAATATATAAAAGAAGACACTGACTGACATATCAACGCACAGCCCAAACCACCGGTTCTAGAGATTCCAAATTTGGCACGTAGGTTCTTTTTAAGGTCTAGGTGCACTAAGAAAAGATTTTTCAATATTCACCCCCTAAGGGGGTGAAATGGGGTCCAAAGTTTGAATGGAGAAACAACATTAGTTAGACTATTTCATTCGAAACTTCACAGGAGTATTCCTAAGGATAAATGAGTAAACACGTGTTTCAGGTTTTTTGAGAATTCAACCCCTAAAAGAGGGAAATGTGGTGATAAAGTCTGAAAATCAACATGGGTATTGTTTCTATGGTTTACTAAAACAACAACGAATTTAAAATCCAACATGGCGGACGTGCAAAACCATCTGCCCTGTTAGGCTGCGATGGGGTTGAAATGTCTATATGGGTGTCGTTTTTATCGTTTTTTTCGGACGTTATTTACAAAAATGGTATAGATTTTGAAATTGAATATTGTGTACATCTAAATATATAAAAGAAAAAACTGACTGACTGACATATCAAAGCACAGCCCAAACCGCTGGCCAAATTTGGCAAGTAGATTCTTTACAAGGTCTAGGGGTGCACTAAGAAAGGATTTTTCAAAATTCACCCCCTAAGCGGGTGAAATGGGGGTCGAAAGTTTGTATGGGGAAACAAGATTAGTTAAACTATTTCATTCGAAATTTTACAGGAGTATTTCTAACGATAAATGGGTCGTTCTTCTTTTCGACCGACAATAGCCTGTCCTTCGTCTTACTACGGCATCTCATTTGAGTAATGATTTTACGGTTTTATAATGTTCGAAAATGAACGTCCATATTATTTTATTAATTAGTATTAATTTAATATTTTAGTTTCTCTAACTAGCATTTTTTTAAACGTATTTTTATCGTAGAAGTCCGTGACAGAGTGGTAAACCAAAATGTAGTCCCCACTAAAAGAGTCCACTTTGTCACATATTTTTTTTAAAAACTAACCGTAAACAAATATGTATATTGGCCGGAAAGGAAACTTTAATTAGTGTTAATGGAGAAACCAATGCATTTTTTTTTAAATCGCACTTCAATATCACAATTTTGGATAGTTCAAAAACCAAAAAAAAAAGGAAAACCTCGGTTCATTGTCGGTAAAAAAGAAGAACGACCCAAATAAGTAAACACATGTTTCAGGTTTTTGAGAATTCAACCCA
Organism: Epinotia nisella; assembly: GCA_932294315.1. Classification (NCBI taxonomy): domain Eukaryota; kingdom Metazoa; phylum Arthropoda; class Insecta; order Lepidoptera; family Tortricidae; genus Epinotia; species Epinotia nisella. The sequence continues at coordinate 10,476,992 of OW028677.1, read as the reverse complement.
TAAAAGGGGGAAATGTGGTGACAATGACAATCAACATGGGTATTGTTTCTATGGTTTATCGGATCGCTGATTACGAAAACTACAACGATTTTTAAATCTCACGTGGGGAACGTGAATAACCATCTCCCTTGTTGGGGTGAAATGGGGTTGAAATGTCTAAATATCAATATGGGTGTTTTTTTTTGGCTTTTTGGGACGTTAATTACGAAAATGGCATCGATTTTCGAATATAATATTGTGGAAATCTATCTAAATATATAAAAAAGAAACTGACTGACTGACATATCAACGCACAGCCCAAACCGCTTGCAAATCAGCGACCCGAAAAACCATAGAAATAATACAATTGTTTTTGGAGTGCAAAGGGGTTGAAATGTCAAAATATCAATATGGATGTCGTTTTTACGGTTTTTGGGACGTTAATTACGAAAATGGCATCGATTTTGAAATTTAATATTGTAGACATGAAAATTCTTGAAAGTATTTGTGCCAAATTGCAATTCAATTTGAACATACGGGTCGCTATCTTCGGCTCCAACTGGTGGAACTTGTAAATTTTTTTACGTACCATGAGTTCAATTTCTTACTGTTTAACGAATTTATGGCCCATGTTTGTTGTTTAACACTGACATTTGGAAGCCCTTGACTCATTAGTACTAAATTCACGAATTTAAGTACAGACATCTGACCAGTATGCTCATTTTGTTAGAATCGGAGATCCTGGCGCGGCTGCCATCGCTGGGCGGCAGTGAGGCCGCGCGGCGACTGACGCTGCGCGCGCTGCAGGCGCGCCGCGAGTCCGTGCTGGTCGAGCGCCGCCGCTCGCAGGCGCAGCTGGGCAGCACCAACCAGACCATCCCGGTTAGTATATAGCTGCCGCCATCGCTGGGCGGCAGTGAGGCCGCGCGGCGACTGACGCTGCGCGCGCTACAGGCGCGCCGCGAGTCCGTGCTGGTCGAGCGCCGCCGCTCGCAGGCGCAGCTGGGCAGCACCAACCAGACCATCCCGGTTAGTATATAGCTGCCGCCATCGCTGGGCGGCAGTGAGGCCGCGCGGCGACTGACGCTGCGCGCGCTACAGGCGCGCCGCGAGTCCGTGCTGGTCGAGCGCCGCCGCTCGCAGGCGCAGCTGGGCAGCACCAACCAGACCATCCCGGTTAGTATATAGCTGCCGCCATCGCTGGGCGGCAGTGAGGCCGCGCGGCGACTGACGCTGCGCGCGCTACAGGCGCGCCGCGAGTCCGTGCTGGTCGAGCGCCGCCGCTCGCAGGCGCAGCTGGGCAGCACCAACCAGACCATCCCGGTTAGTATATAGCTGCCGCCATCGCTGGGCGGCAGTGAGGCCGCGCGGCGACTGACGCTGCGCGCGCTACAGGCGCGCCGCGAGTCCGTGCTGGTCGAGCGCCGCCGCTCGCAGGCGCAGCTGGGCAGCACCAACCAGACCATCCCGGTTAGTATATAGCTGCCGCCATCGCTGGGCGGCAGTGAGGCCGCGCGGCGACTGACGCTGCGCGCGCTACAGGCGCGCCGCGAGTCCGTGCTGGTCGAGCGCCGCCGCTCGCAGGCGCAGCTGGGCAGCACCAACCAGACCATCCCGGTTAGTATATAGCTGCCGCCATCGCTGGGCGGCAGTGAGGCCGCGCGGCGACTGACGCTGCGCGCGCTACAGGCGCGCCGCGAGTCCGTGCTGGTCGAGCGCCGCCGCTCGCAGGCGCAGCTGGGCAGCACCAACCAGACCATCCCGGTTAGTATATAGCTGCCGCCATCGCTGGGCGGCAGTGAGGCCGGCAGTGATGGCATCAACTAGGCGGCATTGTCAATGGCGCCGCCGCTTTGACACCTGTGCCGATACCACTGGACATCCGGTCGTCTAACGTAAATTTGCAATATTGCTCTTATTGTCGTTAGCAAAAGGGTAAACATTGCATGAGCATTGAAAGGGAAACTCCTTCAAGAGAGCCCTTTCGAAATGCTTTTTTAAGCGCTTGGAAAAGGTATCTGATATTCGTTAAGAAAACCGCTTATAAGGGCAAGCGTTTAAAGCGCTTTAAAAGTCAAATTAATGGGTTTTGAGGAGCAACAGCTTTGGTAAACAAAGCCTTACGAAAAGCTTCTTTAAAAACCCTCGAAAGAGATACCGGGCGGGTCTCTGCATAGGATAGTTTTTATCGCGGAAATCATGCCCTAAGGGGGTGAAAGTTTGTAGGGAGCTACGATAGTAACGCGGACGGAGGCACGGGCAGAAGCTAGTTCTTTATATGGCAGCAATTTTACATATGAAATAAGCCGTTAGTTATAAGTACCTATTAAGCCTATCATATCTATTTCGTGTTACTAGCATGCATTTTTTTTCATATTAACTTCTACAACTTACTGACGCTCTCAAAAAGTCTGGAAGTTTTGGGTTCCTGTTAGGGTTGCCAACTTTTTTTGAGGGAGATACTATAGTATTTTCCGAAAAAAAAAATGACAAAAACATAGTACACTGTAAACGAAATGCTTCTATTTTCAGCTACGGCAAGACCTGAGCCGGCCTTCGACTTCGGGGGCGTTCGTGAACCAGAGCTACGAGCCGGCCTTCGACAGCGACGACGAGCCGTCGCCGCGCCCGCCGCGCCGCAGCACCGTCAGGTTCCGCGACACTAACATATAACATACACAATTATATATTTATTATGATATTATACTCATTTTATACAATAACGTAACATCAAAATTTAATAGTTGTTTCAATTACACCCTGATCATATTTCGTATCCACCACATGTACTATCGGCCCGAGACTGAGTCGAGCAGTTTCGAAACAGTATCGCTTGCAATGTTATACGGCTGAAACCAAAATGCGCCTTTAAGACGATGCGCGGGTGGCCATTTCTCCATACAAACGTAATCCCCCGTTTTCTCCCTGGATAATAACATAAGAGCAAATATTTTGTATTCATACAATGTATACTTACCTCTGACACGTCCCTATGTTTCGTTTTACTTAATTATTTGTTTATTCTAATAATTATAGACCTTAAAAAAATACGAAATTAACCGCCTTTCGCCAGACGCTCAGTAAACTAATTTAACGAATACAAAAGAAAAACAAAACATAGAGACATAGCCAAAACCATTTTTATAACATAAGTGATAGAAAACCTAAAATTGGTTCAAAATTGGAAGAGAAAATAGGGTACTACGAAACCCTGTTTTCGCCAGTTTTTAGGGTTCCGTACCTTAAAAGGAAAAAAAACGGAACCCTTATAGGATCACTCGTGCGTCTGTCTGACCGTATGTCACAGACGATTTGCTCCGAAACTACTGGACCGATTGAGTTGAAGTTTGGTAAACATATGTAAATTGGTGACCTAAAGATGGGTGCGTAAAGTAAATTAATGAATTCTGAACAAGGGGGGCACTTTTGGGAGGCAAACTGTATTGTGTGACATATCAAATGAAAGGGGTTGTAGTCAAATAATTATAGCAAATTGACCATTTGTTGAGGGTTGTTTGTCGAATGAAATCAACATTTTAACTTGTAACGTCATTAAGTCGTTGGTAAATTGCTGTCATAATCATAACATAAGCTCGCCTGAGCTTAAAATTTAAATCGTTTAAACTAGTTTAAAATGGACACAGGTAAGTTAAAAGTACGTGTTGCGGACCAAGTTTCCGGCCTAACAAAGAAGAGAAGTATATTATTATATTTACGAAAGTTTTTAAAATTTTTCTATATAGTCTCCCTCTATTTCAATGCACTTTTCAGATCTCTTAATAAGCATTTCTATCCCCTTATAAAAATACTCCGAAGTTTTGTCCTCAAAATGGGCGTAAACCGCACGGGTCACTTCATCTAAGCCTTAAGTTTCGAGGATAAATATGAGTCACTCGGGGTCAGGTCGGGACTATAAAGTGGGTGGCGAATTTCCTCGAAGCCATATTTTGCAACAGCAGCCTTGGCAATTGGGAATGGATGAAAATTTTAGAAATGCCTGATTATTTTTTTGGTAATAGGAATAACCTTCCTTAGCACCAGAAAAAAGTTACAGATTTTTCAGCTGCGTCAATTTTTTTTGAAAAATATAAACAGTTTCCTCACTTACGTTTTGGGTCAGTTACGGCACCTTCCTCGATCGGTCTCATATTACAAAAAAATATATTGAATATGTGTGGTAAACTGACACTGGCAATGATATTGACACTTGCAGCAGCTATATTGATCATTACCAGTGTCAGTTTACCACATATATTTAAGATAGTTTTTTGTAATATGAGACAGATCAAGGAAAGTGTCTATTTACCGTTCTTGTCCCAAAACGTAAATGAGGAAACTGTTTATATTTTTCAAAAATAATTGTCGCAGCTGAAAAATCTGAAATTTTTTTCTGGTGCTAAGGAAGGTTATTTCTATCACCAAAAAAATAATCAGGCATTTCTAAAATTTTCATCCATTCCCCATTGAAGCAGTGTGAAACCGAACCAGTGTGCATTGTCGTGGAGAAGCCGAACACCTCTGCTAAGTTTTCCACGACGCTTCTGCTTGATCGCCTCTCGTTACTGCTCAATAAGGGTGGCGTAGTAGCTACCATTTACCGTGATATTCCTTTATTTTATGTCAATCAGTAGTACTCCGTGACAATCCCAGAATACCGTAGCCATTATCTTTTTGGTGGATTGTGTTACCTTGGCCTTCCTAGGCGGCTTTTCACCAGGACGACGCCACTCCATCGATTCCCTTTTGGAGAGAGGATCACAGTACAAAACCATGGTTTCGTCCCCCGTAACAATTGACTCTCAAAAAAAAAAAACTCTCCGTGTCGTCTATATGCGTCTAAAACTTCTTGAGAGCACGCTTTTCGCTCACTTCGCTGCAAGCTCGAAAGAAGTTTGGGCACCCACCTCGCACTAATTTTATTCATGTGAAGATGTTCATGAAGAATCCTAAGAACTGAAGTTTTCGAAAGCCCTGTCCTTGCCGCTATTTCTTCGATCACTCTGAACTTCCTCTTCCAATAATTTGACGCAGTCCACAGTGAGTGCTTCCACAGGCCGGCCGGTGCGAGGTTCGTCGTCAATGGACTCCCGCCCTAAACGAAACTGCTTACTCCATTCTTTAATGGTGGAAAATGACGGAGAGGTATCCCCGTACACAGCATCTAATCTTTTTTTTATATCGGTCGGGCTGACCCCTTCCTTTGTCAGGAACTTGACCACGGAACGATATTCCAACTTAATTAAACATTTTGAAAACTTTCAGATTTCCTATTGTTCTAAACGCCGTCAAATCAAAACCACAACAAACAGAAACCTCAAAACTACGAGTATACACGAACAAGCAGGATAAATGACAATCACAATGACATTTTTTATTTTTAAACCGCTATATTTCTCCAGCCAGAAACTTTTGGACCGCACCTCGTAACTTACTTTACCCTGGCGAGCTTAAATTATAATTCGTTTAGAAGAGTTTATTTTAGTACTGATTAGTTGATTAGTTTGATTGAGTCAAGGTCAATAATAATATGTACGTTCCCAGCTTTAAATATCTATATCTATGTACAGTCGAGTTTATAAATATATGTACGTTCCCAAAGGTTTTAAAATATCTGAGCAACCTTGTGCCCTTAAGAATAAAGTCATGTTCACAAATTTTTGATCATTTGTCCGTGCACATATTGGAGAACTCGACTGTACTATCTATAACAACAACAACAACAACAATTCGATCAGAAAAATCAAAACATGTGAACATTCATCAGTACATCCATGGGAGACAAATTTATATATATATGTACAGTCACTGACTTTAATCGATGAGCCATTTAGAGCTCACTTTTTACTGGATATTGATAGCTTAACTATTAAAAACCAAAATTAGTGGACACCCAAATGGCTCAACGATTAAAGTCCGTGACTGTACATGCCTGGCCGTGAAAAGGGCTTGTGTCGGCTTCGTATCACTGTCCGTCTATACCTTCTCACCCGGCAAGCCCTTCTTTCCCGGCGTTTGCAGTAATGCAAATACAAATACCAATTTTTCAAAAACTCTCTGACAATATGTCTTCTTAAGGTGGTCGACTCTGGCCGATGGTACCTTATTCATAGTATTACGATTATTTTATTTTCCAAATTCATTATTGTGTAATGCATACGAAATTTAGCGTTAGCACTATTAGATTTCAATAACAACTTTTAGCAATCATTAACAGTAATTGATTGCTAAATATAACAGTTAATTAAGGAGACGGTCAGTTTAGGATGAATCGGATATAGGTCCAGCGAACTATAGTAATAAAACTCTTTATTGTAAACGATAAAATAAAATATACAAACGGAAAGTGCAAGTAAAAAGGCGAACCGCTTAAAGCCCTTTAAGGGATCTCGCGCTTATATTTAGATCAATTGCGTTGCAGCGCTATAGAGCTGATGAAGAATTAGACATCGATCGTCGTCATTGTTTATGTCTATTTAAAGGTACTTTATTTTGTCATTTGTCACGCATATTTTAGCACGAAGAATTATAGTTTGTAAAAGCGAAATAAACTCAGCAGGAAACTTTACATGACTTTGGGGTCTTCATAGGCCAGACGATTGCGATATTGCGAGCCCATGCATAAATCTTTTTATTATTTAATTAATGGCAATAATAATCCACCTTTGATTTAATTCCCAAATAGCAAGATAATGCCAGTTCTATTCGTACTTCGTACCTATTGTTGGCACTGAAAAGAGAATTGTTGAATGTTGCTTACAGTTAGAAATTTAACTTGACCGTGAATCCAGTAGTCGGAGGTCGAGTGTATTGTTAAATTTATCGCTTTTGTATAAGGGCATATGTATCCGCACTAACGAGAGTGACCTCACTGTGGATGTGAATACGTCGTAAAAATTAAATTTTGCAAAATTATGGAACCAAACAGTGTTACCAGCGCATACTTACCATTTTCGACATGGATGGAACCCCTGACCTTCTTCATGTGAATCTGACAAAGATCTCGAGATCTAATTCAGGTCTGGGAAAAATCGGTTGGCACATAGAAGAAATAGCTTGTAAGGTCTGAGTGAGTCAGTGCTGTGTGGGGTCCGGCTCCGCGCTATGTCTTGACTGTCTTGAGTGGCCGCCAGTGAGCGCGGCGCCTCCACACCGAGCGCACACCGCGACCATGCGCAATGAACACCCGCGAGTGCACTCTACGCCCTATTCGAATATTGTGATGTGACATTTTGGAACATTTGGATTTATTTCACCTTTCACATCCGATAAGGTAAGTTACGCACTTTCGACATTTTCAAATTCTTTGCCGTTGACCTTTCGCAGCTTTACGTGTCGTGCGATCAGCTGCGAAAGTATGCAAAGTTACATCTTGTAACAAATGTTAAGATGTAGTTGCATAATGCTGTATTATGTGTAACTTACTCGTTTTGAGACAACCAATCAAGCTTTTAAAGATAAAATGCTAAAGCTAGAGCTAGAGGTCTACGTATGTTCTGGTTCGGTTCGGTTTCACTTGAGAAAGTTGCGAATCGGTTTCTCTTTGTATCTGTTAATCATGAATGATTTCTATCGACCCTTCGATACAAATCTCTATGATTAGACATTAATTAGCGAAATTGTGGGATTCCGTATACATATTAGCAGGCATACGTAAACAAAAGTGATTGTAGGCGTTAGAAGTTTGAATGGGAAACAAGGACAGGCGTTATTAAAAATTATATACGCTTTTGAAAACCTTGACTTCTTAGTCTTTGGCCAGATTAGCTTAACATAATAAAAAAAAATGTTTTAACTCTACTTACTATTTTTTACCTAAATAAGTTAACGATGAAAAAAACAAAATATTGCAAATCAAAACAGAAGGCGTTTATGGTGGACAACCATAATTCCTTTGGTTGGTTAAGCTCCTACAATTTTGATATGTATCACAGGTACCTACACCTACCTACAGTATTGGTAGTTGATCTTAAAGAAGTCTGTTAAATGCGTAAGATGTGGTGCTCAGGGCCTTCCTTAGATTACTTTACCTAGGTATATAATCTCAACATAAAAAACATATCTAAAAAATAACTGCATAGACTGTCACATTTGTGGCTCGTATCAAAATATGTGCATATTGAAAGGAACGGCAGCCCTGCAAAAGGCCGCGCGCGCATCCGGTTCCGGCAGAGGGTCGTTCTCACTTTAAGCAACAACTATTTTGTGATTTCCGCGACCATAATTAAATGCAATTAACGACGTAGCCACCGACCTTACGCACTCGGCCGGTTGTCGGTTCTCGTGAAATTCGTGTAATTTATAACGCATTTATATTACATTGTGGTTCGTTAATTTGGATATTAGCAGGCAAGTTTGCGCAAGGCCCGACGCACAATAGTTTGGGTCATTACTAGTCAGGTCCCAGGCGTGATCGAGCTGCAGACGTAAATTCCCATGAATGTAATTAGGTACTATAGATTTGCCTGCACAATACTCCGGCAGTAACCGTCAAATATTAATGCGTAATTCAAAGGATTTGAATATTAAGCTGTTTCCGAACAGGTGACCTTTAACTGATGAGATGATACTTAAGTTACCAAACTGGACTCGCCTCTGACATTCTAAATGTCGCAAGAGAAACTTAGTCACCTCAGGCGTTACAGCCATCAACATTAGATCAATGATCTTGGTTTCTCGTTATTGAAAAGCTATCTCCTAAATATCAAATTGCGCAAACCGAAGTTATTTAAGGTCTCAAAAACAGTCCAATACAATGTACCGATAAAGTTGTCTGTGACTAAGAACTGAAATGAATTGTTAGTACGTAGGGACCTGGCTGTGCTTATGTAGGAGACGAATCCGACTCAACCTTTCGCGTTCCATTATGATAGCAATGTATTGCGCGCTTTCGTTTTCATAAGTTAGGTCGGCGCGCATGAAAATATGGTCTATATTTATGGCCCGCATTTTACTAACACCTACGGAGAGCTCGAATCCTATGAACAGAGGCAGTAACACAATCTACATACTACTCAAAACAACAATACATCGTATGCTTAGATGCGAACCCACAATAAGTATTTGAGCCTATAGTTTTAAATATCAACTGACTACATGACATACGAGGGGTTAATTATGCCAATTAATTATTTGGGCCCTCCTTTGCGAAGCTGTGGTTAAACATAAAAGGTTAAAAAGAAGCATCATATATGTATTTATTTGACGTGATATTCATAAATTATTTCAATGGGTATTTTACGATAGCTAACACGAACTCAGATCCAAAAAAAACCAGTAGTCATGGCGTTTAAACATAATATATGCACTACTTTCCCTCGTCTTGACCTTGTTAACTATTGATATTGACTGGGTACCTAGACACAATGGCAATGAAGTGTTTCCCTTTCTGTTAGTGAAATCGTACGCAATTACGCATTATTATTATTAATCACAGTTAAACGTGGAAATAAGTTGAGCTACAATGGAATCTTATAAAATCGAATATATATATAATTTTATATGTTGAAGATACCATAGGTTTTGCGTCCCTGTCCATGTGGAGCCCTGCCAAGATAACACAAAGCTAACGGTAAATATTCCGTTCATAAGTTCCGAAAAGCTCAATGGTACGAGCCGGGATTCGAACCCACGACCGCTGCTTGACAGCCGCATGCCTGAACCACTAGGCTACCGTAGCATCTTTATGGCTAGAAGCGTCTTATGAGCGACAGGCTAGCAACCTAGAACTGCAATGTAAACTTTTATCGTCTTTAAAACCTTATGCAGAAAATTAAAAGAAAGAGAATTTTCTGCTCTGTCTATAAAGCCTGCTTCAACGGGCCTTGGCTGGAAGGAAATTGAGTTTGCCACCCAGGATCGACCTAGATGGAAAAAAAAACTGAGAGCCCTATGTTCCTGATGGGATTAGAAGACACAACCTCAGATTGGGGAAAAGCAACTTGTTACTAAAGCACGAAATCATTTGTGGGTTTTAATATTGCTAAACATTGATACATTGCAAAAATAATTAATGCAAAGATACCGCTACGCAAAGTCATATAGTATATTATTAATAAACTGGTTTGGAGAATAAAATTAAAGCTTTATAACCCCGACTCCACAGTCAAACTAAATATTTAGTTTTGTGGAGCGATGACATATAATATTTCTGTGTAAGGTCAGTTTTAATAAATAAATAAAATAATAAAAACAACTACAGTTTTATTTGGACAAACTTAAACTTTATTACAATATAGAAGTGGTTGAAAATGTATGTATTAATTTGTATCGATATATTCTCTTTGCTTAAACTGCATTTTATAATACATGTATTAATTGGTTTTTAATTGTTGTGGTATAAGCTTTGCAACTGTTGTTAAAATATCATTAACGAAAATAAATCATTGAAGTATTTAGGACCTTACTTTACTTTTTGGGTAGGACCCTACATGTGGTAAGGAAAATATAATTAATTATTTATTTATTAATACATGGAAAACCAACAGTGCAACATGATGAATTAACTACTCTGCAAATTAACTCGTAATAATACTAAAAAGTCCGTAGCTTCATTAAGTTCATAAGCTTAGTAACCGATGTTAATGGGGTATACACAACTAGACTTCAAAGACCCGTGCATTTTTCGCCTTATTACATATACTGTGTATATATATCATCTCATAGCCTACTTATTTTTAATATTGACCTTGAATGCGGCCGGTGGAAAGCGGCATAGTATTTGCATGTGCGTGTGAGAGCGATGACCACTTTCGGCTAAATAGCCGATCTTTTTAAAAACAAAGACTTGGATGTAACTAACCAAAGGCAAACATTTCGCCGCTTAAAGTATCTTTTAGAAAAAATATAGTACCTTTGTATTTTGCCGTACTCCAGTTACCAAACAGCAACTCACAGGCATATGGTCCTTCAAACCGGATTTTACTAGTGAAGTGGCACAGAAAATACTTTTTCATCACACTTGCTCGTCAATGGCGTTATTACTTGCGAGCGTACAGAGCAGTTATAGCTGTTTTACCTCCTACGGGCTGTTAAGTTTAGTTTTAAAATATAGAACCCTCTGATTGGCTTAAGCAAATCTGGTTGCTCTGTGATTGGTTGAAAAAAAAATCTAGTTGGCCAAGCCGCCCCGCCCCGCAAGAATACTGCTCTGTGATTGGTTGAAATATTGAGCTGCGCGCTCCACTAGCACTGAACTGGAAGTGAAGTTGTCAATTTTTGATTGGTGCGGCTGCATGAAACTTAGATTTCTCTGTCTTTAGTAGTTATTTATTTCCTCGCAAATGTGATGAAAAACATTGTGTATAACACGGGCGTAAGAATATTGCAAACTCGAGTCATCAAAAGCCCTCCACCTTCGGCGTCGGGCTTCTGATAGACTCTCGTTAGCAATATTCCACTTACGCCCCTCGTTAAACAATGTACTACCTATTCTTATATTAACAAGATCCGTGTCATTATTTCCCACCTATACTTACTGGTTTAACTTTTACAGTGTTTTCTTTTATTTTGTTACATAATTTTCTTTCCAACGAGTGGAGACTAAAGTTTAAAGAGAATAATAAAAGTAATAATCATGTCGTTGCCATGCGTATGAAATCGAAAGTTTCCTGTGAAAACTGAAAGTCAGCGAGTAAACTGCAAACTTGTAAAAATACAGCAAATAATTTTATTCGAGTTAAGTAAAATGTTTATTGAGTATCGATGTGACCGCCGTAGAAAAGACATCAACGCGCCTATTTGCGCCCACGCATGTTGTGCATAAAATCCTGCAGTTCTGGTATTCGTAGTTGTTCGCTTTGTGCCGTGCCCTTTATATCCTTTCCCGTTATTAAGCATATTTATATGTCTTGTTCTATAACCATAATAGAAATGGTAGTATAGATGCAAAAGTGCAGTTTAATTTACGTGGTATAAAGATTGACAAAGTTCGGCGGTAAATAACAACCTAATTATAGTAGATTGTATGACAAGGGGCTAAAATAAGCCATATATGGTTACCACGAGATGGTTATTTTTTCGAGCGAAGTGAGGGAAAATTGTTCGAGGGGTAATATGGCTTTTAGATCAGAGTTATACACTCTACTTTTCATATCGACTGCGAGAAAGTAGTAATAACAATGATTATCTATCCACAATCAATAATAAATTCCACAACGAAAGGATTGTTAAATTTGGCGGCATGTTTTTTTAACAAACTGCTTTGACACTGATACAAATTATTGACACTAGGTACGAATAAACGCCTCTGACCGTCAATAGCCGCGTCCAAACGGCCCAGCGCGGCGGACAGCATACGGGGCATAAGATAAAGCGAGATAGACAGCAGTCAATCCCGTTCAATCTCATAGCTTATGCCATGTTATGCAGTCAACCATGCTTGAACGTTTGAATGGGGCTATTGACGGTCAGAGGCGTTTATTTTTTTAATGATTGTGAATTAGGGACTAAAACCACACCTGATGTTTGAAATTAATTATGTTTTCTGATTGGTCGATTTTAATATTATCTGTAATCTGGTTAGTTGATAGCAAATTAAATATGATAGCAAACCAAAGCGATTTAATGAACATGGAGTCTCGGCGCTCCCTGCACTTTTCTTGCTTACTGTTTGGGATTGTGAAGACTCAAGGACCTCGTTACCTGCATGACAAGCTCAGGTTTCTGCAACGCCAAAGAGTGTGTACTCTTCTCATGTGCCCCAAACACAAAACTGCAGCATTTCGTGGCAGTTTTAAGTACACTGCCACAAAATGCTGGAACAACATACCGCCACCTTATAAGAAAGCTACTTCTCTGCAATCATTTAAAGCCAATTTAAAAAGATACATACTCACTGAGCAAAAACGAACATCCCGGTAATGGAACCTTCACTCCTTCTTTTTACATCTCTTCATCATACTTGCCAATTATCCCATTATATATATCCCATTATATATATATATATATATATATATATATATATATATATATATATATAAATGTATATATTATTAAATTTCCCATACCATTACAATATTTATTCTCTTATTAAATCTCACTTGCTTCATTTCCACTTCGTACCTACTGTCGTAAATTTTAGCACCAGTATTTGTGGGATTCAATTAGCAGCTACGCGCAACTACGCTCCCTACTGGTGATCACGGAAGACCAGCGTCGGGTACTCGCTAGTAGCACCCGGCATTATGCTGAGTGTTCACCCTTTTCAGTATAAGTTAGTAATTAGTATATAGCTGATAAGTTCTTCCTTTGCTTCATTTTTTTTTTCTTTTTTTGTAATTGTATTACTTACTGTGTTTTTGTGTACTTATACTGAAATAAATTATCTTCTATTCTATTCTATTCTATTCTATTCAAATACAGATGTTTCGAAAGAGTTGTGATTGGTGGACTAAATGTTCTAAAAATCATAAATATGTATACATATTTTCCCTAGGGGTTAAATGTACTCTTTAGCCCCGCTTGCTAAGCCTAATATGACACACTTTTCGAGCATGAGAAGTGAAAAAAATATGGTACATCCTTAAAAATATGGTCAAATGTCAATTGTCATAATGCGGACGTAGCGAACAGTGCAGTTACCTATTGAATTGATATCGGCGCTAGTAGAAGACAAATTCCATAATCAAATCGATATTGAAATCAATTTTTCCATTCATGCATCGCGCAAACCGTAATAAACACTAGACGAAAATAACAACAACCTTGTACGAGTAGCAGTTAAGGATATTAAAGCCCAAGGTGCAATTTGTTTGCTAACCTAATTTACTCTCTAGAACAATATAAGACGTTAGATAACGGTCAGCTTTCTCTGTTGAGTTTGCGTTGCTCGCAGCTGTCAATAACCGAATGTAACCATACTGATCGTGCAACACGGTAATTAACATTATCGTGATCCCAGGTGTGCTGTAATATGCAGATATCTCTATAAATAAAAATTAAATGGTGTTAGTTGGTAAGCGCATCACTTGAGAACTAATGGACCGATTTTGGTTTTATTTTCAAATATTTATTTGAGTTCGAATAAAGATTCTCGGAAAATTCGTGCATGATTCCCAAAAAATTTGGAAGATCAGGAAATTTATTTGTATAACTAGCAACTACTTAGTACAATGAATGTTCGTATAGTAATTCACAAAACTATCACAAACTCTGTGTGACACCTGTCGATTTAGATAGTTCTGAAATAGAGAGATTTTCATTGCTACGAGACAGTTTGAGAAACATCGACACGACATCGACAGTAAAAGATTAACGTGGCGTTGATATTCGCTTTGTTCAGATCAAACCCTTCCAGGGACAAATCTCTGATTAATTTGTAATCTTGATCAAATTTGGCACTTGGTAGCAATTTTGGCAGTTTATCTCTGATGGGATACCTACCTTGGGCTTGACGCCGTTGGAAACGGACCTATTTATTTATTTCATCTTTATTGCATAAAAGAAGAACTTATCGTAGAAAAGGCTCGGATTCAAGGCTTTTTAGATCTTTTTTGTAGGTATAGACTAAAGTACTGGGGCCGCAATTCCATTTACCAAAATTGACAAAAGGGGATATCCTACCATCACTCCTTTGTCTATCCTAACATCTCTAGGATATCGCAATTGTTTTACACATCTGAGAAACTAATTTAGACAAATATATCATACCTCGTGAAACATGAGGCGATACAAAACATCTCGTAAGTAGATTAACAAGAGTCGTTAATAAATAGGAAGGATTAGTTGCATGCATAATGCTACATCTAACTGTCCAACGGCCGAGCGGAGCGCACGCGTCGAGGCCGCGCCCGCCCCGACCACGCTCCGTCGGGTTTCTGGCACGAACTTCTGTTACTTGCCAGTAGCCATTATACACCTAAGCATTATTCATAATCATTTCTTGACAATCTTATTACTTTCGCTGCCAAGTGAACTCATATTAAAATAATATTAAAGTGTGGGACTGCTATTTCTATCGTCCAGAGCTGTTATTCACTACGCGCTCATGCGCCCCATGCTTGACACCTAGCGAAACTAGACCTCTACCTACGCTTAGTAACTACGCATCGCGGTGTCAAGATATATTTGTGGGTGAGCGTTGAGGTGAGCTTAAAACAAGTTACAGAATAGCGGGGCAGGGCAGCTAACACTGGGTAGGTTTTATGGTCAATTATTATGGCCCAAATCGTCACGTAAAACATGAGCATAAAACGTATCTGAGCACTAGCTGGGGATCATCATCATATCAGCTGAAAGACGTCCACTGCTGGTCATTGGCCTCCCCCAAAGAGTGCCACAATAACCGGTGCTAAGCCACCCGCATCCAGCGGACTCCCGCGACCTTTACCAGGTCATCAGTCCACGTCTACTCACGCTACGCTAGCTGGGCATGTTCCTATATGTCAACTGTTAAAGAAAGTAAAGTAAAGTAAAGTTTATTTGTATAAAGAGAATTGCGCTGTTTTGTTATGTTTCAATTTAGAACAAATGATAATGCAAAACTATTATCTAAGCCGCTTGGTTTAAATTCCATTGTTTTTTTTAAAGCGGTCTCAGGAGGGCAATCATTGAAATGTCTAGGGAGACTGAACCAATTTCCCTTACGTTGTCCGATTCTCGGCAGATGTTGACCAACTGAAACTTCCACGCGGCATAACTTTCTATCATCACTGTAAGGTGCTTTAGGTATGTATTTTCGTGATTTAGAATCGTTTTCGTGTCAAAGAGATTATTAATTAGATTTTTGTATAAAATGCGAATGCTCGGTAGCTCTTTAATTTTAGGCTCTTTGCTAATGAAAAAGAAGACAAAGAGTTCTCACATGAAATAAGCTTTATTAAAGATATGTAGGTACAAGTGCATCTGGTAGGTATACAAATCATAACGCGGCCTTTAGACCTGGCTAAGTGCAGTGCACTAACTGCACTCACACTCACTGATTAGAGCGAGACGGTTTATCTCCCCTCCCCCAGTTAGTGCACTGCATTTAGCCAGGTCTAAAGGCTGCTTATGTATATACGAGTAGTGAAAATAATCTTCTTTATGCCTCCTTAAATACTATGTACCTATGGAGGATATAGCTGACGTAAACAACATTCCAACATTAACACTGCACCGTCGCAGCCTCTAGTCTACCACGGCAATCGTAACTATTGCATCAAACATTTCCTGACAAGCCATTTGACAAAGCATTCCGCTTAAACCGTACATGTAGCTTAACGAATGTAAGGCAGTGTTGCGCAGTCGAAGGCTGTATCGATGGGGGAGGGGGGAGCCAGCTGGCGGCCATCAGTGAAGCCAGTGAAAGTGAACACGGGACCTCGCGTCAGGCCGAACTCGCCGCTAAGCCGAGGGACTTGAGTTTGTTACACTTACTCGCTGAGTGAACGATTTATTGCCACAAATCTGTAAAGGTCGTTCGTTTATCAGCGTCATAGCTTTTTTAGGATAAATCATAGATGATTCATGATAAATTAGATCGTATTTAGAGCTCTCAACGAGCAGGTATAGGCATCACCTTGGCTGCAAGATTGCAATTTAATGCCTACGTATAGATTTACCACAACCTAGGGCAAAATGCAACTTGGTTTAATGACAGCTACCTCGAAACGCTTGGTTACTCAAGGCGACTATATTGTCACTTTTGTGAAAATTGGCGATGTCACGACAAACTGTCACATTTGTTATTCGAATTCGTCATTTAATGACGTTTACAATTAGCTAATTATTGTTGGTAATTCGACTAATTCGTTATCGTTGGACATCGAATCAGATTAACTTGCCAGAACAAAGAACTCCTTTAAATATACATATACCTTCAAACAACATCAAACAGTATTGCTTTTATACGGCAAGACAGGCCAGTACATTAGTTAGGTACTTATCTGCCTATGTAGTTGCGAGGGCGAAGCCCATTGTCCAGTCTAGCACGGCTGGGAGTCGCTGACCTTGCGTGCCCTGCTCTCGGACACTGCCCAAGATATCGCTAATAACTATCTTCAGCGAGTATAATGATCGAGTAGGTGTAGGTATAGATAGGTAGGCGAGTAACGAATCGAGATTTGGATGGATTCCAATAAAGGCAATAGTGAGATTTAATAAGATTGACAAATAAAGAAAAGTACCTACTCAACAGAAAGGAACTTTTAATTTGAAGTATTCTGTTTCTGTTTCTCATCTTGCCAGATTGTACACACTTGATCGCTACATAGTTGAATCAGTAGAGCTATAATGATCGTTAATACCATAAGAAGTATGTATTCCAGTCAAGCAGCTACCTAGCCCAAGTTTAAGTGGCTGATAAAAGCGTAAGTTCATGGCAATAATACGAGTACCTATGTAAGAATATACATATTTATAATAAAGAATTCAGTCAATTCTCTTAGCAATGGTGTGCAGGGTGGAATGACCGGCAAGGTCAGGGATCGGCGCCGAGCGGAATGCATCTCTGGACGTGATTCACGCAGACGATACTTCGGCTCCTACTTAGGTTCAAAAAACATTTACGTTATGAAGAATATCTGTTGGTCGCGTCAGGGTAGCACCCACTAGAGATGTGCTAAGCTATGTCTCCATAAAAGTGACACGTAGGTGTCAAATATGTGAAAAGGCAGCTTAGCATATCTCTGGAAGGCATTCACCCTTCTCTCACAGACTGGCGCGGCCTGGTCATGGCGGTCAATAGTAAACTCGTCATTAGTTGTCAAATTTACAATTGACCGCCGCCGCAGTCTGCGCCAGTGTGTTGCAGGCTTTATTATGTTTCAGTTTTCTATTTAAAAAGGTATTGGTTATAAATTCAATTGTATGCACGAATAAAATAAATCTTGGTTGATCGGACACATTAACTGACACTTGTTTCAGTGACCGTGCGTCAAGTTGCTTTTCAAGTAGGTACG
This sequence comes from Epinotia nisella, assembly GCA_932294315.1. Lineage (NCBI taxonomy): Eukaryota > Metazoa > Arthropoda > Insecta > Lepidoptera > Tortricidae > Epinotia > Epinotia nisella. Next base: position 10,459,137 of record OW028677.1, on the reverse strand, counting down.
AGTACAAGTATCAAACCTCTCTTAGTAGAAATGTTTTATGATTATTTTATAAACATATACACAGGCTAGGCTTGTAATACCAACATGGGTATACCGGGGTACCTACAAGGTGTTAACCTAGGTATGTAGAAAACATCCAACCAATACTCGGGCACATTGTTGATCTCTCATCATCAGTATCATCACACATCATTGATCGGGAATTGAACTTCGAATATTCGGCTTCCTAAGCAGTATTTTAACTATTCATATCATATATCACATAGTCACTATCATCTAGGATCTAGGTAATAGTGACTAGTGAGTATCTAGGTTACACCACATCGCCGAAAGACATTGAAAAGGACATCATGACTCATTGCAGACGAAATTCTAGTAATGTTTAAAAAAAACCGAATACCTAAGCCGTGATGTCACATAACTCACAAAGTGAATTTCCGAATCAAAAAATATACCTATATAAGATGCTGGAAAAACCCGGACTTACTTTTTAATGCAAGTCCCTATGTGAATCAACGATAAATCTTTTTGGGCCGAAATCACGACCAATGCAAATAGCGGTAACTCAGCGCGTGACGATGCTCCTTTTCAAAACGGAAAATCGTGCTTTCGTAAATCACAACTTAGTTTTGGTGTTGTTCATATTTTATATATAACAAAGATTTATGGGATAAGACTGTCTGGAACGAACACATTTCTACTAGAATGGCAAGAGTACTACTTGAGATGAGCAGAGCCCTGAAGGAGATTATTATCAGGTGCGCTCAGTATCTATGGTTATTGATATAGTAAAGATACATAGGTACGTAACTGATAGCTAGACGATCGTGTTTTTACTAATAAATTTTAATATTGGGCTGGTTTCAATTAAAGCTTGTCATAGTTGTCATACAATTGTATTTGTCATGCGCGTTGAAGTCTTTTGAATGAAGTTGTGACTGTGTTTGTGATTCGGTTTACATACCGTACCTACTTGTGTATTATAATTACAATACAGTTGTAATACTCTTTATAACATACCCGAGTAACGTATACAATAGGTGGACTTTAGGCTAAACTGCGATCTCTTCCGAAATGACCTATTGGATAAAGGTAACCCTGGAAGGAATCGCCTTTATAATTTTGAGTATGATAAAATACAAAGCACCTAGGGGCCGTAATTCGGTTCATCTTCTTTACATTCCAATGGCATTTTAACATGTTTCACGCGCTCTCTCTGACAAGCAACTCAGTGAATAGCGAGTGTATGATTGAGATCGAAAGCGTCGGACATAAATATACCAGTAGTTGCTTTTGATATTAATGAATGTTTTATATGTTTCCAGAGTCGTGAAACATGGCGACTGCAGGCGGCAAACGCCGCGAGGAGGGCAGCGACAACTCGGACGACGAGCTCACGCCGCTCGCCAATGAAATTTATGGTGGCAGGTCAGTATATTTCATTTACGAGTAGCATATAATATATTGTGTCATTCTCAGGGAAAAGGTACCCTATTGTCGTTGGCACTTTTGCTATTATTATTATTACGTCATGAATTTGTATTTGCAACAGCAGCGTATTAGCTCATCGTTAATAATCGACAATAAGGTACCTTTTCCCTGAGAATGAGACATTTGTACAACTAGTCGTTATAAATGAAAGTCGTTGTATATACCTACTAGCATAGAGTATTTTAAATAAATTATTGGCAACCACGACATCAGTCATGAGCTTACCGATAACTCATAGCCATTTTCTTCGGACATTATCTATAGTTGCCTTTGGCATGGTCCTCCCCTAGCATCCTTCATTAGACCCTATTCAGAGTTTCTCTCCTCCATACAGTTTTATAAATTAATATAGGTATAAGTACATATTGAAAAGATTGCTTTACACTGATCTAATGCGTAAATTATATACTTTTCACGCCACTGCTCGGAAATGTGGCAAAAGATGGTCAGAATTCAGGCTTCAAAGCTGGGGTTAGTTGGACGTCGCACGAACAGGCCATCTATGACTTCAAACAGTCCAACAATGTTATTGTTGGACTGTTTGAACAGCAATCGACCAATCACAGGGCACCGCGCGCGGTCGGCCGGCGTGCGTGCGCCCGTTCCCCCTCCTCCGCGCCGGGCGCGAGGCAAGCGAGCCTGTTTAGTATTATGATCTTCAATTAGATACTTAATTTTGATTTTAAATTATAATTATTTGCAATTTCCTCGCAGTAGGCGTGAAAAGCACTATGTTAAGCCTCGGCCGAAAGGGCAATAGCTGGACTCGTACTTTCGAGGGCCTCCGCTACGCGTCGGCCCTCGAACTAACTCGTCCATCTATTGCTTACCTACTTTCTAGCCTCTTCAACAATGTACTATACCTTTATTTCTGACGTTTCGGCACGGGTTTCCCAGCCGTGATCTCAGATAAGTTGATAATAGACATAATAGTACATTGTTTAACGAGGGGCGTAAATGGAATATTGCGAACAAGAGTCTAAGACTCGAGTTTGCAATATTCTTACGCCCGTGTTATACACAATGTTTTTCATCACATTTATGAGGAAATAAATAACTACAAAAGACAGAAAAATCTAAGTTTCGTATGAAACCGTTGTATAACCCTACCAATCAAAAATTGACGAAATTGACAACTTCACTTCCAGATCAGATGCTAGTGGAGCGCGCAGCTTCAATATTTCAACCAATCACAGAGCAGTATTCTTGTGGCGCGCGGCCAACTAGATTTGCTTAAACCAATCCGACCACACACAAGCTCATTACTCCCTAGGGACTACAAACTCGCCATAACTCCCACGGGAACAATTTAGGCCATTGTCCTTCTGTATAAAGGCATGGAATAACACCATTTACGAGCAAGTGTGATGAAAATATAGTTAAAGGACGAAATGATCTTCACAACGGCATTACATAATACCTATCCGTAGCTTAAATAAAACGTACGTACGTAGCTACAAGTAAAAACAACCAGCCAAGAGCGTAACGGACCACGCGCGATGCAACTTAATTCACCTCACCGCTCACCCCTAGTATATCTTGATGCCGATTCGTAATAACAAGGCGTAATCTCAGGGGAGACGTTGTAAATGACAATCCAGCCCCTCTATTCTTCAACTTGATTTAACCCACAAATATATCTTGGTGCCGCGAATCGTAGTAAATAAGCGTAGGTAGAGGTCTAGTTCCGTAGGCGTGACGGGTAAGGTGAGGCGCATTACTGCGTTCCGAATAACAGCCCTGAGGTGAGCAGTTGTGAATAACAACTCGGCTTACTATATCTGCAGTGGGTAGCTGAGAACAGTAAAGTTCGCCGATTACGTGAACTCGCGTTATGTTACGTATGACATCACCTGGGTTTGGGCTCACCGCGTCACCGCATAGGGTCATCGTATCGAGATTCCACGGTGTTTTTACCATCGGCCTTTTAAGTGCTTAAATACTTCCTTGATTAGTATTTTTATTTATTGACAAATGGATAATCTCATAAAGTTTTCATGAATGGAGAGCTCGACGCGGTTTAAATTAAAATTTGAAGTTGACGATTTTGTTATAGACATCTCATTTTATGTGTTGCTCTGCCTAGTTACAGTACCGCATACATGAATGAGCAGGTGTAGATAATCTACTAAATAGTGTAAGAAATAGGGACAAGGATAAGTTTACCTTTATAAAATGTCAAAAAAACACAAAGCGAAGGTAGAGAGCAAACAACCTAGGTATTTGAGATTACGATTTTAAATATCGCAAGAAATAGTTTTGATCCATTTTCCACCAAAGCTAAGCTAAGCTGGGTACCCATAAAAGTCAACCTAAGGAAAACTACAAAGCTTTGTGTTACTTACTTGTATACGTTGTACAAAATGCAGTGGAGAGATATTTTGTATTTTGAACGAATTTTGGGTGATTTTAGGAATAACGTAGTAAATATGTAGAACGTAGATATTTAGCATGTTTGCTAACTGCCCTCAAAGCATGAATAAAGATATGAAATCTTGATATATTATCATAAAGTTCACATTATGTTTTATGACATAATAACTACCTATGCAGCGTGCCTCATGAAGTGAAAACCACGTGAATTTGTTCTACACGATTACGGAGTGAAAGTGTGAATATTTGGTAACAAAATGACACATTGCGTATGAAACAAGTATTTTTTTACAAAATCCAGTCTTCTTTTACATAGGATGATATTTAAGTATTCCGTTTGTCTAATGGAGATGATATGGAAAAATCTTTTATATAAGCGTACGTAGCAAATGAGTAACGCATGCGCAATGTCAAAGGCGTCATATTTAAACAAGCAATTAGAGCGAAATAAATACTGTACATGGATTGTTAATAGTTTAATTATTGCATTGCAATGTGCTGAGTTTCTTTTGTAATGTAGGTACTAGGAGATAATAGTTCCCAGCATAGTCATCATAGGTGACATTAGACCCGGAGATTGTGCTTAGATATTGCTTAACTTGGGTATTCTTTAAGCAAATAATATTGATCGAATAAAATATAAAACAAAAGTTGAATCACCTTAAATTAAATCTTCATGTTTCAATACATGTATTATTTCCTGCCAAGCAACATATTAACAGGAAACAGAAAGCAGCGGCCCAGTTCCGGTGTCAAAGTATATGTACCAACTTTTCTTTCTTCTTCTTCACAAAACTGCAATACAAATACCTGAGGCTCTATTTGATTTTATCTTGGATTGGAATTTTTATTGCATTACGTAAAATCAAATAAAATTGCAGACAATTTACTAGTGTGCGCATCGATTTAATATTTTTTCGTTAAGTGTGTTTGGTTAATACCTATTAAGCTTTACGCAACTTTTGGCAATAATAATTCAATGATTAGATCTTTTAATTGAATTCACGAATAGAATTAAGGCAAGTCATAGTTGTCTCGTTTCTTTTTGTTCTCGGTTCACGTTCACCGATCGGTCACCCGGCCCGGAACCCGCTCAAATGCCAAGGTTGACTACTCCGGCGACAACAACTTTCGATCTATTGGCTGCGCCACATTTTTGCGCCCAACTCGATTCTTTATTATACGAGTATATAACAAAATGACTACTGCGATTTTTTTTTACATTTAATTTTTTTTGTATATATTTTATAGTTTGTAACATGTAGAACTAGGGTAGTAAGTAATGTTTCAGATCGCAGGTATTTGTTACCAGATGTGCTACCGCTCGTAGGTGACGTGTACAAAATTTTATGTCTTCCAGGATGTTCGATTTTCTGCGACCATTTGCTTACATTTCGGTACCTATTACTAGTGGCCCTGTGAGCTGTAGACCTCGCAAGCCTGTTTTAAAAAAAATGAATTGAACCTGCACACAACATTTCACGAGAATCGGTTCTGAACTGTGACCTGTAGAGGAGAACCGCCGGACTGCGGGACATCCAGACATCCGGACACACGAAAGAATTTTGGCCCAAGGTGAAACGGAGAACTTCGTTCGCTTCGCTCGCTCATTCAACTAGGTATACTCTAATACTAGAATTGCTTTCGTCGACCGCGATGGCTGCTTATACTTGCAATAGGACCTTAACCGAGGAGGGTCATACGTGCATAGAATATTCTTAACGGAACTGACGTACTCTGCACAACACATATCAAACTAGGTTATTATTCCAAATGAATCCAAGCAACGTGGACTCAAAATAAGATGCCATTAAAAACGTGTATTAACTCGTCTAAATATGCAAATTAAGTTGTAGAGTCAAGTTTAGGTCATGAAATAAATCACAATTTTTAACGATAGAATAGATGTATGGTACCTCTATATTAAGCTCAGGTGGAAGCGATGAAGCTTTTGCATGTTCTCGGTAGTAGGTATATGATACGTGCGATAGCGAATATGTGAAGCGATTGTAAAAATGTGTCGCACGTAATCACACATTGCAAATCTTGATATAGTTTATTTGAGAATGAGCACCAGCTTCCAAAAAGGTATTAAAAAAAAAACTACCCAAAAAGGCATTAGGTAATGTTATAAAAGCCGCAGATATGGGAATCAGACGTGCATTACTCTTTATGGAGCTTTTAACCGAACGAAATTATGGTCGTTGACCTCTAAGGTTGGGCATTGGGCAAGAGTCTGAAGATGTTGCGGCATGCATACTAAACAAACATTGCGCCGGGTTCATGTTTATGGTTTTTACCGTACGATAGCACGGTATTCAATATTATAAATACTCATTTATTAATAATATTTAAAAAATATTATATGTCAAAATATTACATTCAATGATTCAAGAATCTTAACCTCATAAGGCCCAACGTCTTATTTTTAGGACTGTGAAATATAGTCTTTCCGGCCCAAGCAAATATCATCAGCAGTCATCAATAGGGGTGTAGACTCATGTTAAAATTGATAACGTAGTGTTGCTAAATGGGTAGTAAACCGTCAAATTATTGTAAGAAAGTATAAATTAAAAAATATAATTGAAATCATAAAACAATATGTCTCTTGAAATTTTAGAAAAAATGTGTTTTTTTTATTGTCTAAGATTAAGTTTAAAGCTACCAATAGAATCCTTACGCTTTTATAGAAACAAAGTGATTTGACAACTATGGACCTAAACGCAGGATTTCGCGACCAAAACAGCAATTTACTTGATTTTCCATACAACGATTAGTATAGAAATAACAAATGTAGCGTCATACATTTATGTCAATTAGTATTAAGCGTTTTGGGCTGCCACCAGCGAGGTCAATCTTTGTCTCAATTTTTTGGGTATTATGTTCTTTAATTGTAGTTGCTCCCATACAAACATTTGATCCTCTCCAAAAACTGGTTCGAATGGCATGAATTTGTTGCTACAAACTGTTAACAACTGAGTAACTAATGATGTAAAGCCCAGTAATGATACAAGCGATTCGCTCCAGGCGCAACATGTATCGAAGTTGCTGCAGACATTACAACATTGTCGGCGAAAACCAGCTACAGGTTCACCAACTTGTCAATGATATAGGTTAGGTCTTACAGCTTTGAAATAAAGTCTATTATTGCCTGAACAGCCACAGGTAGTTGGGTCTACGCCAATGGATTGACGTGAAGCTGTCTTTCGTAAGTTTTCGTGAGCTCGCGCGACATTGAGCGATCTATTGTTTGAAACACGCGGGCAGGCGTCGCGGGCTCGCACGTCGCTCATACTTACGACAGTCTGGATCGTGTTGGAGGAAGGTCATGCCATTTTATTAATACACGATTTAGTATTATACGCTGACCTCGCAATTATGGATTGATATAAAAATAACAATAAAAAGCATCTAACACATTCGCCATTTAGAAGAGGTCACATTTCTGGAGCTGCGTGCTGTTTCAATTAACGGCTAATTAATGCCATTTACATTGAGATCTTTTATCTCATCGAGGAGCAAAGGGCCTAGCTTTACACTTCTTTCAATCTGCGGCAAACGGCGACAAAACTCCGCCCACCTTGCCTAATAGTTATTATTAACAATTAATTCCAACGTACCGGAAGGCGCAGCGTGGGTAGGCCCCCCACAAGGTGGACTGATGTCCTGGTAAAGGTCGCGGGAGTCCGCTGGATGCGGGTGGCACAGGACCGGTCACTTTGGCACTCTTTGGGGGAGGCTTATGTCCAGCAGTGGACGTCTTTTGGCTGATATGATGATGATGAACAATTTATTAAACTAAATATATAAACGTCAAAGTCCTGACAGACTCACTCACTTAAATCAACGCCCAGCCCAAACCGCTGGCTCTAGAGATTCCAAATTTGGCACGTAGGTTCCTTATATGGTCTAGGGTTTTTCAAAATTCTACCCCTAAAGGGGCGAAATGGGGGTCCAAAGTTTTTATGGGGAAACAAGATTAGTTAGACTATTGCATTCGAAACTTCACAACAGTATTCCTAACGATAAATGAGTAAATACGTGTTTCAGGTTTTGTGAAAATGCAACCCCTAAAAGGGGGAATGTAGTCAAAAAGTCTGAAAATCGTAGATTTATCGGGTCGCTGATTACGAAAACAACAACGATTTTAAAATCCAACATGGCGGACGTGAAATACCATCTCCCCTGTAGCGATGCGATGGGGTTGAAATGTCCAAAATTGAATATGGGTGTCGTTTTTATGGTATTTTGGGAATTCTGGTACTAGAGATTCCAAATTTGGCACGTAGGGTCCTTATAAGGTCTAGGGGTGCACTAAGAAAGGATTTTTCAAAATTCAACCCCTAAGGGGGTGAAATGGGGGTCCAAAGTTTGTATGGGGAAACAAGATTAGTTAGATTATTTCTTTCGAAACTTCATAGCAGTATTTTGAACAATAAATGAGTAAACACGTGTTTCAGGTTTTTTGAGAATTCAACTCCTAAAAGGGGGGAATGTGGTCACAAAGTCTGAAAATCGACATGGGTGTCGTTTCAATGGTTTATCGGGTCGCTGATTACAAAAACAACAACGATTTTAAAATCCAACATGGCGGACGTGAAATACCATCTCCCCTGTTGGGGTGAGCTGGGGTTGCAATGTCTAAATATTAATATCGGTGTCGTTTTTATGGGTTTTATTATGGACATTATTACGAAAATGGCATTGATTTCGAAATTTAATATTGTGGACATCTATCGAAATATGTAGAGTTGATATGTAGAGTGCAATAAAGAGTATTTGTATTGTATTGTAGAGTCGATATGTAGAGTCAACATGTAATGTCGATATGTAGAGTCGATATGTAGAGTTGATATGTAGTCGTTATGTAGAGTCAATATGTAGTCGATATGTAGAGTCGATATGTAGTCGATATGTAGAGTCGATATGTAGAGTCGATATGTGTCGCTTAACTTCAAACTCAGATAAATCCATTCGACCCTTTCTGCAAATATCTACCCTATTACCTTTTCATTATACCAAAATCGCATGATCTGACAGATGGATTTACCTGAGTTTGAATTTAAGCGACTCATATGTAGAGTTGATATGTAGTCGTTATGTAGACTCGTTATGTAGAGTCGATATGTAGAGTCGATATGTAGAGTCGATATGTAGTCTATGTAGAGCCAATAATTATATAAAAGAAGAAACTGGCTGGCTGACTGACTGACTGACATATCACCGCACAGCTCAAACCACTGGATCTAGAGATTCCAAATTTGGCACGTAGGTTCCTTATAAGGTCTGGGGGTGCACTAAGAAAGGGTTTTCAAAATTCACCCCCTAAGTGGGTGAAATGGGAGAGTATTTCATTCGAAACTTCACAGGAGTATTCCTAGCAATAAATGAGTTAACACATGTTTCAGGTTTTTTTGAGAATTCACCCCCTAAAAGGGGGAAATGCGGTGACAATGTCTGAAAATCAACATGGATATTTTTTTATGGTTTATCGGGTCGCTGGTCGCTGATTACGAAAACAGCAACGATTTTAAAATTCAACGTGGCGGACGTGAAATACTCGTACCATCTCACCTCTTGGGGTGCGATGGGGTTGAAATGTCTAATATCAATATGGGTGTCGTTTTTATGGTTTATTGGGACATTAATTATGAAAATGGCATCGATTTTAAAATTTAACATTGTGGACATGAACATTCTTGAAAGTATTTGTGCCAAATTGCAATTCAATTGGAAGATACGGAACAAACTGAGATGCACCTTTTTTGTAGACGGTTAAAATTACTTTTAGTACGCGAGCGAAGCCGCGGGCAAAAGCTAGTGTTATATATCTCTATAACTATTATAAATCAAGTAAGAGTTTGATTCGTGAGTAGGTACTTGTTAGTAGTGGTGTACGCGATCATACTAGTAATTAACTGACTACCACTGACGCTATAATTTCACGTACCGTACCCATTGCTGCAGAACGAAGAGCTCACTGCACAGTGATTTCTTGCAATCGCATGCGGGCCAAAATTATGAAAGTTTGTTTTGGCTCACAAAGATCGCCATGGGACCGCCTATTTCAAAGCAATTTAAAGTAGGTAAAATTATCGTATAATCGTTCAACAAAGGAGTTAAAAGAACTGCAGTTTAAATATCACGTAAATACGTAGGTATATTAAGATTCATCTTCTCCTAGCGTGACCATTTCCTTATTGAAAAATTTAAATCGGGCTGTAAAGGTTAGTTAGATATTTTGCGCGATATGGAAATGATGCTGCTCGATCTTTTGCGCGATACGGAATTGGTTTAAGGGGACATTCATTACAATTTTAAGTTATCTGAAAACGATGCAAGATGTTTGGCAAATGTCCTTATATTACGCGTGGTTTCATTAAAAATCTAGTACCTATTTAACTGCGTTTTGGTCTCAAAAATATGTTGGTCCTTAGTAGATAATAAAGTGATGCTAGTTAGTAGGTACTGCTTTGTAACCCACTGTAATACTTCTATATCTCAAAATATTGTCTTGATGACTTTACAGGACTTTAAGATCACATAAGGCATATACATAAGGAGGTATGTTAATGAAACTACCTACATCAGATCCTAAAAAATATGAACATATCGCATTATACATAATGAACGGAAACATAGGTATAGCTAAGCAGAATTAATTTTTGACACAATACAATATTAATATTTATTTTTGTCCACACATGAACGATGGCGAATCACCATTCGGCGTGGTGGTCGTACGCTGGCCAAGCAGTCGTTATTGCGATCACACCGTTTGCTGTCCTCAATCAGACATAACAATGAGTTATTGAACAATATTCGTACCGACAGGACACGTATCGCCGTCGGCTCCCGAGTGATCCTTGCAAAAATTTCTGTAACTTTCTCTTCACCCTTCAGTGATGTGTGACTTTGAGTAATCTAGTGGTCGTTTTGATTTCTCCTCATAATGAGTGAACAGGACCGGAAAAGCTACTATGAGAGGGACGACCAGGAAGAGCCTCTTTACGGGCCGAATAACAACAATTCGTTGTACAGCAATGGGACTTTGCATTACTGTAGCATTTACAGGTAACAGCTCATTCATATGAAGTATTTTTTAGATAAGTACTTATTAACAGTTATTATACAGCAGGTAACTATTACAAAACAATACCTGTCTAATGTCTGCACATATTTGATGAAAGGCGTTACGTATCACTTAAATGTAATCAATCAATAAATGCACAACTTTCTAATTTCATTCGCTTGATGCATCGCTCGGCCTGCTGTTGGAGACACCATGAACGTTTTAATTACCGACTTGTTTTATTAATTTAGTTATTGATTCAAATGATCAATACATCGATAATACTTAATTAAGATGAGATACCTTTGAAGTAAGGTTCAGGCAAAAAATTCTTAGAGATACCTATGCAGAAACTGTTGATGATGCATATCGCATAATACCTATATAAATGATGATCGATAAATATGTCTTGTTGAAAGTAATCATTTTTGAAGTGGTTTGTTTATCGATGGTAGCTCACAGGCATGCACTGCGACCGTTTGCAATGGCTAATTGGGTTACCACCGACCAACTACCTAGCTATTACCTTACGTAAACCCCCCGAGCACTGTCACAACTAAGGTACCGAACCGCCCAGTGTCGAAACCGCTCAACATTGTGCCCGTTTTCTAAGCAAGAATAAAGGCACTGAACGCGCCTCATTCGTTTACGGAACTTAAAGATAACATTACTGCATAACACTTACTTACATTTAATTTTGCTACTTTGGCTACAATTGCTGTTTTCTTGTTAGTGTTTTGTTTAGTAACAGTTACAACACTTACCTACAACTTCTATCACGAACACACATGATTACATTAGCAAAATAAACCTTTCCAAAACTACTTAGTTAGGATTCCCGACATATTATCTTGTCCAGAAATAAGTTTATAGGCAAGTGTTTTTCTTTAGAAGATGCGATGAAATATCGTTTTTTTAGGGTTAACTCTGTCAGTCTGTCACAAGAGTCACAACGTTAAAAATCTCAGGAACTACTTTTGCTATCAATTTCATATTCAGATTTAAAATACATTTACTTTTATATGAGATGGGTTAAAAATGGAATGTCTGGTTAATAGATCAATATCATATGAAAGGGCTTGAGTTGCACTTTCTAAAACAGTTTTTTTTCTACAGTGGTACAGTCAGCATCAAAAGTAGCTACGCAAACGGAGACGTCAAAAGTCTTTATTAAAAGGGAAGCTTTTGACGTCTTCGATTGCGTAGTTACTTTTGATGCTGACTGTACATATAACGGTACCTATTCTAGTTTTTTTTTATTTATAAAAAATGATTCCTTAACGAAGTGTGCCATTTAATTACTATTGTGTATAATTTTTTTTCAAATTCCGTTAAGATTATTGTTAAAGCCTTCTTTCTAATAAAAAAAATAATTATCGAAATCGGTTCTCGTGATCGCTGAAAAACAAACATACTAGGTTGCAAGTTATTAGGACCAAAATAGAGATGGCGCTGTACAACGGAAATTTCTACTATTTGCTGTTTAGATTGTTCAAGAATGAATGGGGTCGTCCGTGCGTATGAAAATTTGTACAAAACCCTCAATGCGCGAGTCAGACTCGTACTTGGCCGGTTATTATTTCATAATACCTAGTGTAAAAAAAAACTAAACCACGACAAAAAACTAGTTAATTGTATAATTACAATTGCCTTTTCAAATTGTATATATTTAATATAAATTGATTGTAATTATTAAATTATAATTTACAATCAATCTATATTAATTTAATAGTACATTACATACCTAGGGCGGTGAATTCGTGAATGCCCCAGACCACATGTGCTTGTGGCCTGAACCGAAGGTGAGGGCCATAAATATGCAATCTGGGGCTTTACGAATTACCGCCCGTGGTTTGTCTAAAGTTTTGTCTTGGCCAGGAAGTGAGATTTGCTCGCGTAGCGGGCAGAATATCCCACTTACGGCCTAGGGTGACGTATATATATATTCCGCTTTATGATTCAGATTATGTAAAATCGACATCAAAGGTATATATCTTTTATGTCGACTGTACACTTTTACAACTGAAATTGTAATCGCATTTCTAACTAAACAAGCGCGTAATCGATCATTAGTTCACGTAAACCTGAAGTTAATTAACAAGAACAATTGAAAATTGCGACGACAAAGTAGAGACGAGACGAGACACAATCGGAAGGAAGTGTCGCTACCGACGCGAGCTACACGGGTTTCTCTCTCATCACAGCGCGGTGCGTGTGAAAGTTGTTTTTCTTGCTGCGTCGATGGCATTCGCGCCGACTGGCAGTTTTTAATCCGCTGCTAACCAATTTTCATATCTATTTAAGGTATTCGACAAATGCTTTTTTTGACTTGGTTATAAATAACTGCACGCAGTACTCTTAAGTTTTGTTTAGCTCAAAGTTGTTATTGATCTCCACGCATTGTAATACATCTTCGTATACATAGGAGTGCACGTACAGGTTTTAAAGGTTCTGTATTGTCCAACCAATGAAGGCAGATAGCATATGAAAAATAAAAAAAAGGTATTTATATTATAATTACGAGTTTTATAAGAAACGCATGAAACTCCTCCATTTAGCATTGTAAGCGTATGTGTACGACTTGCACTTGAGCACCGATTTATTTAGGTACGTATTTGTTGCGTTTGCCTTTAGGCAACAAAGCCTTTATTTATAACTAGCTGTACCTGCGACTCCATTTGCATGGGAATGTGGTGGGAATAAACGTATTGCTTTCCTTGGATATAGTAGGACACTTGCAGTTCTCATTTAACATATCAAGTCCCTGGTTAAAAGTTTAGTTACTTAGTAGATGTTTGTGGCAATAGATCAAGCATCCGCTCGCTTTCGTCTGCGTGGACCCGGGATAAAAACTATCCTATATTTTAAACCAGGCTATAAACTATCTTCGTGCAAAATTTCATCCAAATCGGTTGAGCCGTTTAAGCGTGATTGAGTAACAAACATCTAAACTTTCGCATTTATAATATTAGTAGGATAGTATTGCACATAAGTCAAGATGCACACATTTCTTTTGGAGTTCCCCAGGGGAGTGTCCTTGGTCCTACATTATTTCTGGCATACATTAATGACCTCACAAACCTTACTATTGAAGATAGCAGTGTTTTTTCCTATGCGGATGATACAGTGGTTGTATTTCATGGAAATGCCTGGGAGTCTACCTATGAAAAAGCTGAAAGAGGGCTCTATGTCATATATTCATGGCTTACCTCGAATCTACTTACTCTTAACATCTCAAAAACTAACTTTATCTGCTTCTCTAAGTATAAAATTTCTCAACCCTTGGAACAGCTAAAACTAAAAATTCACTCTTGTAATTTTGTAAACGCCCAGCAATGTAACTGTATCCAAATTAGAAAGGTCACAAGCACTAAATACCTTGGTATACTATTGGACCAGAGACTGTCTTGGCATAAGCACATTGAATATGTTAACAGTAGAATCAGGAAATTAATTTGGATTTTTAAAATACTAAGGGATGTTGCCTCAAAAATATTATTGGACAGACTGTACATAGCGCTAGCCCAATCAATCATGACCTATTGCATCACAGTCTGGGGCGGTGCTAATAAAACAAAGTTCTTGGAGGTAGAACGAGGACAAAGATGCGTTCTTTAAGTTATGTACCGAAAACCGTACCGATTTCCAACGAGCGAACTATATAAATTTTCTGGGCATCTCACTATGAGAAAACTTTATATTTTGAACTCTGTTTTAAAAGTGCACAAAACACTTGAATTTAAACTACAAGCGTCTTCTCGTAGAAGAAAACAAAACGTTGCCCCTGGACTAGTCGCTAAATCATTATTTGCCAAAAGACAATTCACTACACAATCAGCTCACTTATACAACTTCATAAATAACAAAATAAGTATATACCCCTTACAATTCTACAAAGCCAAGAAAGCTATAACTTGTTGGCTAAACACAATTAATTACCAAGACACAGAGTCACTTCTATTATACGACAAGTAAACCTGAAAATAGAATCCTCACATACATAAATGAATCATGCACACACATTTACACACACAAACACACGCACACTCACAAACACACACGCGCACACACACTCAAACAACACACACACACACACTCACTCACTCTCTCTCACACACACACACACACACACACACACACACACACACACACATACTTGAGTAATCGCTAGACGGTTGCTTAATTATTATACATATATTCCTTTTCTTTTGTTTAAATTCCTAAATTTATAATTTATAATTGTACCTAGTATAATTAGACTACGTGTTAGTCAATTAGGTTAAAATCTACAATACCCAAGCTTATTGAGTATATAGAAGAGCGGGTCCTCCTGATACAGGTATACTTTACTTACTAGGAGGTCCCAACCTTATATGATACAAAACTTGTACAGTTTAACCTAATAAACATTTTTAATTTTTTTCATTTTCATTTTCATAGTAGGATTACGAAAGTACCTATTACAGAGTATTAGGTAGTAAAAGTGTTCGGTTCTGGCGCTTCACCGGCCGCTGCCGCGGCACGCTCGTTTCGCTCGCTCGGCTCGCGCGCTGTACGGTCGCGGTTTTTCCTAACACTTCTCACTTTGCTCGTCGTCGTACCTACATCGACCTGCCTGAGTGTTCCAAAAAATTTTATATCGTAACTGTACATTAGAAGAAATTAACATTAAATCATATGTTCATTATAGGAAATATGCATTTTTTACGAATATAATAGACGTAGTGAATTTTTGTACAGTTTTCTACGGAGTATGTTTTGTTAAACTGAACAGTTTATTAATCCATATCAATTGATCCACATTATGAGCATTAAGAATTCTGTGAATTGTCATTTCGAAAATACAATTTTCTGCAGTTAAAAATTCTGCCATTTGTCTTTTACTTGTATTTAAATTTCGGCTTATTACATTTCTACTAAAAAAAATATTACCAAGTAATATTTGATGAAATGTATAGTCGATGGATTTTATTATATGTAAGAAAATTATGAGAATAGGGTATTTTTTTACCATAAGAAATACGAATAATCACTATTTTGTTATAAAAACATAAGATTTATTTTTAATTTGAAAATTTATATCGTAGTCTGTATGTCACGTGACCAAAAACGCCGACCGCCATTTTTTTCTCGTGATTGACGTCAGTATAGCAACAAGTTTTCGTTGTAAAGGACATGCACATTTGACGTTTCTATGTCTAAAGGAAATTCTACTCTCATGACGTCACGATAATGGCAAATGCCTTTTTGGCGCAATCTTTCAAATTTTAACAATTTTTTCTTTGCATACTTAAAGCGATATTATTTTCAGGAAATAAAAATACTAGTTGACTAACGAATCTATACGAACATTTTTAATATACGGGGTGTTTCCTGTAACAGGAGCAATAAATTAAATGGTAGATTATTAAGCTTGTGATCAATTGTTTCTAAGTGGTTTTAATTGAAAAAAAATATATTTTTTTCGGTTTTTTTTTTCTTTAACTAAAGTTTTGGTGTACTTTTTTACTCTTCTGGAGTGATATAAGTATTTTATTATTTTAAAAACACAAAAAAAAATTGAAAAAAATTGAAAAAATCACAAAAATATCTTTTGAAAACAAAAATGCAAAAACTATTATGACTCACTACATGATGCTACCTCAAAATCTGCATTGACTAATGTGCTATGATCTCGTGGTGCCAAGATACATTACTCGGAGGTCATAACTTCAGATCAATTTTTCTCCGAGTTAAAAACATTTGAAAAGAAATGGACAAAAGGGGTTACTACAAATGCAGTAAGGAAGCATCCGTTTAATTTATTGCTCCTGTTACAGGAAACACCCCGTATAAAACAAATATAGAATACCCTATTGAGTATAACTTGTGAACAATTTTCTGTGAAAAAATTTATCTTCGAAACCAATACAAATACCACAAAACTCACATACTTAGAGAAAGGAGCGTTTTTCAAAAAAAAACTGTACATGAACTTTTTTTTTTGATTTTTAATTTTTTTGGGTTTTTCTTACTCAGTCTCGTTGATACTATCGATCCTCATACAATAAAAAGTGTCCCAGATTTTACTATGTAAGTTTTTTCTTCCAGTGCGTCACGGCCATATAAATAATAAAAGACTGCATTCAAAAATGTGACGATCTGGAATGGAATATTTGGGACAGTTTTTTTCTTGTATGAGGATCGATAGTATCAACGATTCTGAGTAAGAAAAACCCAAAAAAAATCGAAATCTGAAAAAAAAGTACACGTACACTTTTTAAAAAAAACGCCCAAAGACACGTTTGGGTAGATTGCAAAAAAATTGTACCTAGTTAAGAGCCTTAATTTAATGTACGGTTTAACTTTTTACATGTGCGTAACGGCAATTACCCATACATTTTATATGGGTAATTGCAATGATGTAATGTAGCTAACGTTTCCATTGACGAATCGAAACTGAGGCAAGTTGTGCCAATTGACTTAATTTTAGTGTGCCATTTTTCGAGCGCGTATAACCTATATACGGGTGGTTCTACTCAGGAGGGACGAAAATGAAGTGATTTATGGCACAACATTTTTTTAGCATCTAAGGTCAGAAAAGTAGCTTGACGTCTAGCTTAGGTCGTTATTTTACTGATCTCAAACGGGCCAGTCAAAAAAATTAAATATACCAAATTTATGACCATTTAAAAAAAATATGGGCCCAGGAGACTGAGGCTATGAACAGGATACTGAGTATTGATACAAAAAAAAACTTAAAACCGTTGTAAATATTGAAATAAAATTATGTTTTATTAATAAAAATAGTTTATTATAATACTGGCATAACAATAGTGTCTTCCATGGAACACTTTTATTGTAAGACCTTGACTCACAAGTAATCACAAAATGACACAAATTAGTATCCTTATTACAAAATTAGAAAATTTTAAAAATGAATCAAATAGTTTTTTTTTGTATTTTTTACACAACAAACATTGTCAAAGTTTGTAAAATAATTATTGAAAATTAAATCAACTTACATTTATTTACAAAACCTTTAAGGTTACATCAGTCTTCAATAGTTTCATTATTTGTAACTTAACAGTAATCTCACTATTCATTAACATCAACTACAGAGTTAAAAACTCAAAAATCTAAAACTTAAAAGTACTACTTAATCAGTCTCATCATTATAAGATTAGGAACTTTGCATAAAATTATGAAAAATAACAAGTTTTCTAAACTACTACAAAATGGCAACATTCAAATCAAATTTTTAGTATTTAAGTAAACAAAAATCAATCCTTTTAAAAAGAAAAACATCTCAATCTTCAGTCTAAAGACAGTATTCTTTGTAGTCAGAGTCCGACGAGCAATCTGGACATGTAAATGAGATAGAGTCACTTTTGATGCAACCAATTTGTGCCCACTGACGACATAAAATACACTGGACCCAATCGTTTCCCGTGGTATCTTCACTATATAAAGTACCACAGATAAGGCAACAACAATCATCCGATTCTTTGTCATTTGCCCTCTTCACTTTTCCAGCTTTCGATTTTTTTTTCTTGTCTTTTTCGGCTGTTTTGTTTGGTTTGTTTTTGAGTTTTTTCTTAGTTGTAATTTTCTTTATCTTATTTGTTTTATCAGCTTGTGAAGAGTCTTTGTCTGTATTTATTTTGCTTTTTTGTGTGCCCTTTTTTGATTCATCTAGGGAATCAACGAACTTTTTAGAATTTTCGGCTTTTGTTGGACTAGCAATGGTCTCATTTGGGAAGAGATCAGTAGGGTCAATTTCTAAGTCTGGCATATCGGCTAATATTTCCGGATTCTCCAAATTGAGAGAGAGATTACTCATAGTGCTTAGGTTATCTAATTCTGATATGCCAGACTGCACCCGACCTGATTCGGTAAAAGGTCTACGTTCCATAATGCTGGTAGTGGGACTATCAGCTTCAGTTCGTTCCGAGTCTAAATTTCCATAGACAGCATCGACCCTATTCCTTGATTCTGAGCTGTATTTTAGTAAACCCAGTCGGTAATGTTCACATCCGTTATTATCGCAGAAACAACTAAGAGACTTCATTATGAGCCTTTTAGGTAAATAAGCATTTCCTTGCACTTGGTGGACTTTTAATGTGCCAGTAAAAGGAATCAAACTTCGTTGATCTTCTGAAATCAATCGCGACATGTCATCTATATCACTATCATTAACAACAAACAGTGTTATATTGGGGCATCTGGTTTGAATAGCTCCACAAAACTCGTTGAGGTTAGTTATATTACCTCCATAGGCCACTATATTGTCTGCTGTTCTTTTACAAACCGCTCCAACACCGTCAGGTGCTCCTTTTCCATGACCTGCTTCGGTGTAATTCCAGGTCCAGTTTATGATTCCAGGGCACAAATCTGGAATTTTGCAGGCCAAAACGTAAAACATATATTTATTTCTGTATTGGGTGACAGGCCCATCACTTAAAAAGTGTATATTTTCAACTTTTTCTGGCAACTCTTCTAAAACCGGCTTAAGGTGGGCCCAGATGGCGTTCACGTTATGAGACAAGTTTGTAGACACTGTGCAGTATGATCTAGTCGACTCTTTTAAATATACAACAACTGTATGAAGCGAGAGTTGTGTCCGGGAGCCCCCAAAATGGAAAGACTGAATTTCTTCATTATATTTTGTGCAGTAATTTTCCGAAAAGTCCATGTGGACTACAACGTCCTTTTCAGTTAGAGATTGCTTTATCATTTTTAGTGATTGATACTGGTGAACAATATTCAATTCATGTTTGAAAAGTTTAACCAAATCGTTCTCCAGTTTAACTTTAAGGTCTCGAGCTGATGTTTCAATATTTTCTTTCTTTTGTTTGGTTACAGGTCGTTCTCTTTTTGTCTTAGGGTCCACAATCATTTCTCTTGAAGAAACCCACTGTTGGTAGGTAACCAGTTTTGTGTCGTCAAAGTCTTCGCTAAATGAAATGGCTTTATCAGAGCATAATTCACAAATTCTCTCTAAACACCTTTCATTATATCTGTCGCAGCATAAAGAAGTTAATAAACTTTGGTAGCTTGTGTCTTTCAGAAGTTTTGCAGTGTTTAGAGCACTGACAACTAATTGTATGTTGCTGTGTAGAGTACACATGCAAGTATCTCGGTCAATTACTTTTGGAGCCACTATCCAGAAAGGCCTCAACCTAGCAAACATTGAGTAACTGATGAGAACGTTGCCAGACTTTAAAAACTCTTTATGCAAGTTTCTGAGAGTATCGAGTTGATAGCGTTTCTGTTTTCTCACTTTATTTTTAGTGATGAATTCTTTTTTGCCGGCACACAATCTGCTGTATTGATCATCTTCTAGAAATTTTTGTACCTCATTCTTGAAGGTTTTTCTTGTTTTTTCGTTTAATTTGTTTTGTTTTTGTGAGTGCCACACCTTTTTGTACGTGATGAGTTTGTTTTTTAATTTCCAAATTTTACTTTTTTTAACTACACGTCCCATAAGCAATTTGTTTGCAACTCGTTTCTCACTCTTTGTGCTCAAGTTGGTAATGTTTTCTGATAATTGCTTTTCTAAAGTGTCACCAAACAAAGCTTTTTTAACAACTTCGACTCGTGTGTCTGGGTTTTCAGCTAATTTTTTCATCTTGGTACAAGGCGTTAGTTCCTGTGGGAGCTGTTCTTTTCGTTCTCTCTTCAGCCTGTGGTATCTTTTTCTATACTTCTGTAACTTGGTTTTTAGTGAACGTATAAAATCATTCTTTTTTTGAAGTTCTTGGTTACGCTTCTTACGCTGCCTCAACGCTCTTTTTCGTGCCTGTGCTAATCTAGGTGTCACATTTTGTGCATTTACGACTTGCTGCTGCTGATTTGAGTTTACATTTTCATCGCAACTAGATGGCGTGTTTTCTCTTACAAACTTTCTTGCCGCCTTTTCCAGAGCAGTTTTTTTATCATAATGAGTTTTGGAATAGTTTCTCCATTTTTTGCGGGCTTGACGTTTTTCACGATCCGACATATTTGATACTAATTTTCTTTGGCCCTTTTCTTTTCTAGTTAAATATTTTTGCCGACTTTTTTCTTTTTGAGCCGCTAATTTAGTAGGATCATTTTTAATTTTTTGATATCTAAGCCTTTCAGCTATCCTTTTTTTCTCTAATCTTTCTTCCTTAGTAATATTTTTTGGTTTTGCCATTTTGCCATTTTTCTGTAAAAGAATATAATGAAATGTATATACGGTTTTTTACATTGCTTACACATATTTTACATTTTCTATCTAAAAATGTACTTATTTAATTTCAGATGAAAATGTAGAAAAAAATATTGTTTTTAATCAATAAATAATGAAGTTTTATTATATATATAAATCGGAGTTTTTGCTTCAGGTAATTCCCAGCTTATTAATTTATGATAACTATGATCAATAATATGTAACTAATCAAATAATACGTAAATGTACTAATAATTAATATATCAATCATGATGAACTGGATTACTATTCGTGCGGATCCTTAATGACTCTCAGTCTCCTGATTCATCCTCAGTCTCCTGGCTATTATGTTTCCAGGAGACTGAGGACAGGATACTGAGATTATTTTATGTTTTTAGCCAATAACTACGTTAATGGAACATTAATATTGAAATTATGCAATTCTGTACTCTAATGTAACGAATTTACGACCTATGAATGCAAAAAAAGTATGCAGAAAACAATGGATTTTAAATAAATACGTACCAGGTTACTGTTAAGTTGACTGGCCGTAGCACAACCTCACTCACACAACTTGCCGTAGCGACTAAGCCAACTGCGAGCCAAGACGGACGCGAGTGGTTGTTAGCTAACTTCACTTCGATCTTTCATTCAGACCGGACAGCAACGCGCTAGACGCGGTAATTCAAACAGATTTTAACGTGTTTTGATGTAGCAGGAGACTGAGGTAAAAACCGAGAGACAAAATATAATGCACTTTTTTTTTAATAAGTTTCGCATTTACGGTGAAATTCGACAAACAGATTGAAATTACATATATTATAGATTTCTATTTTAGTGCAGATATACCGTACATACTCAAAATAAAGTTATGATGCAGCCTTTAAGCTTTCATTTCGTCCGAGAGACATGCCTGGAGACTGAGAATTTGGCACTTTAAAGTACGATTTTTGGAAGATATTATATTAAGGGATGAGCTAATTTTTAGTGTCATACTAGAAACCATTTAGTTGTACGGTTTCGATCGTTAATCAATATAATTTTCCTACAAAAACTATACAAAATAAGGTGAGCCGCGGAAAATTCCCTTGCGAGTAGAACCACCCGTACACAGTAAAATGCTCATACGCGCCACTGGTGACCATAGGGCTGGCTCGTTCCTCGCTCAACGCATTGGCATTGCCATTCAGCGAGGAAATGCAGCCAGCCTTATGGGCACCCTACCAGCAAGTGGTATTGATTTAGGGGATATATGTAAATGTAAATATAGTGTAGGCCCCATAGGTTAAGTTAGTAATTTTAGTAGTTATGTTGTTTGTTATTTATTGATTATGGATTGTAACTTTTAGTTTTCTTTGAATAAATGTACACATATTTTATGAAATCAGGGTAAGTAATTAAGTGCATTTATTCGTCCCCAGGATTACCTATATAATGTTGCTGGTTAGTACCAGATAGCGTAGTAAGTGTAGTAACTCCAGACGTCAAGTGATTATGACAAGGTGGGAACCTATGAGTAAATCTAGTATTACCTAAGTGATGCAACAACGACGACTCGGCCAAATGCTGTCAGGTTTAGTTTGATGTGTGCAGCTATTTACGAGGCGGACTGAAACTGTACAATTTACGTGTCTATTGATTACTGATTGTGCTGTGCAACGCCGACTGAGCCGGCTTCAATAAAATGTTAATAAAATTGCAGCCATTTACGAAGGAAACACTAATTAAGACGGCTAGTTAAACCACCAAAGTTAAGACTTTTGTCTGGTGCACTCGTGTACACTTTAATTTATAATACATTACATTATAAGATGATAATTAAGACATTTTAGTCATTAGGTATTGACACCTGGTTGTAAATGTACCGGTTAGGGCTGGCACGACCGAATGAATGTTCGGTACTGTTATGTGATAAACTTGGTTTTGGTCGTTCAGGTCTCGTGAAGGGAGACAGGCTTAGGTTTGTGGGGTCAGCAGAGCGACTCGTGACCGAGGCCCGCGCCGCGCCATCGCCGCAGCGTCACGACCGCCTTCGCCCTCGTCGCCTCCAAATAACATGATATTACTCACTAACTGGCCATTTCACGCCACGTTCGGTGTGAAGTCCGCTACAATCTGCGGTCCGTAACAAAATATTGTACATGTGATAAGCTGCCATTATGTTTTCGAACCACGATTTGACACTAGCGTAATGATGACCCCTAATCCCAATTTATTAATAAAGTGTTAGTAGAGCTGTAAAAGAAGGAAGATTTATAGGCATTACCAAGCTCCCAGAGTAACAAGTATACTTACTATACACAAACTAAACATGGAACTAAGCAATGGCCTTGCATTTACAACTGTAATTAGATTTTTTTAACAGCCGATCTTTGACAGCCGTCATCCCGGTACAGTAAACGTCAATGATGACATATGATGACACATTGTACTGGGATGACAGCTGTCGAATATTGGATGTAAAAGCATTTTGTGTAAGGTTGTTAATATGTACCTACCTAGTACCTACCTAGCATAAGGAAAATGTAAGCGATGAATGAATCCATACTTCTACACCTAATATCCTATTTACTAATATTTTTGGATGTTTTTTACTCAATCACGCTTAAACGGCTCAACCGATTTAGATGAAATTTTGCTCGAAGATAGTTTATAGCCTGGATTAAAATATAGGATAGTTTTTATCCCGGGCCCACGCGCACGAAGTCGCAGTAGGAAGCTAGTAATATTATAAATGCAAAATGTCCGTCTGTCTGTCTATCTGTCTGTTATCTTTTCACGCTTAAGCCGCTGAACCGATTGAAACGAAATTTGGTATGAGGATAGTTTGAATCCCAAGAAGGGACAAAGGATAGTTTTTATCCCGGAAATCATTCCATAAGGGGGAGAAGTGTGTATGGAGCTACGATATAAACGCTTAGAGCATACATAACTGGAGTAGCCTTATGTCGTATTTGCGTACATAAATGTCTGCCGAATTTTGCGGGGGCGGGGGGGAGCATCTTAATAAATAAATAAATAAATAAATATCGTGGGACAATTCACACCAATTGCTTAATAGAGCTTGTCTTTAAGCAATTGAACTGGACACGAGATGACATACTAGTCAACGATAAACACCTGAGCCACCTCCGTTTCGCCGACGATATTATCCTGTTCGCAGAATCCAGCTGCCATCTATAAGCCTAGAACTAATGATGAACAGTTTAAATAAAGCGAGCCTCTAAGTTGGACACGACATGAAATTTGACAAGAAGAAGGTAATGACTAACCACTGAGAATTGCCAATCAAACTTCGTGAAACAACAATTGAGTACGTTGGCTCATACATACACTTAGGTAAAAAAAAAAAAAAAACCGGCCAAGTGCGTGTGACCACGCACAACGAAGGGATTCGTGTCAATTAAAGAGGCCGTATCGTCACAGAAATATTACGGCACTTACGTCCTTTTTTATAGGGAAGGCAGTTTTTCAGCAATAATTCGAAAACCTTTGAACTGAACTTGTTCAAAATATTTTTCGGTGAAAGAATTTAATAAGCCCTACTATGTCCATGGGTTTTTCATATTTTTAAATACGCCGTTCTAAAACAGAGGGTCAGTCCCAAAAATAAAAGTTAGAGATTTACAATTTTTGTGACTTTCGGGACGATTATCTCCGACTCTATTCACTTGGTCAAAAAAAAAATGCTGAGTAACCTTATATTTATTTTGAAAGGCCTATCGATTGCTCTACTACACGTGGACTTACATTTTTTTTTACTTGCAGTTACATGTATGCAGAGCACACCTAAAAAAATTTTTTTTAGTCATTTCATTACAGAACTATACTTTAGCGGCTAATAAAATACACCTATCCTCAAAATTTTATTCAAATACACCTTTTAGTTTTCGATTAAAATGCCTGTGACATACGGATAGACGGACATGACGAAATTGACGAAACTATAAGTGTTCCGTTTTTGCCATTTTGGCTACGGAACCCAAAAAGATGGTTATGGACAGCTGTATGTTTTTTGGCACAAGCTCTAAAATTAAAAAGGAGATGGGCCGGCCATCTTGCTAGACTAGAAAATGGTCGGTAGGCAAAAGAGGTAACCGTGTTGCCCGGAACCGCAGCAGGGAAACGTACCGGAGGCAGAGGCTACGCGCGCGCTGGGCGGACGACTTGAAGGCTAGGCAGGCGTCCGATGTTTCATCCAATAGCCCAGCCACTAGTCCATCATTTTCACCCAATAACCCGTTTTATTTAGATTCCATCAACCAGTAATAGTCCCTATACACCCCAGCGGGTGATGTCTCTGTGTGCTTCCTACGGGCAGGGACAGCATCCGCTCGGTGGACTCCTTGCATTCCATTAAATTGTCAAAAGGGCTTCTACGTGTTGGTTCAGTTGGTACTTTCTAGGTACCTAGCCCCACGCACGCCTTCCAAAGGTCCGAGACATCATGTCCCGTGAGCGGAAAAGGCATAATAATAATAATAAGGTAGGTATATAAAGCCTATTTATTTATTTATTTTAAGTGGGGGAAATGCGTTGATGCACCGTCCGCCGGACGGGGTGTGTGGGACTCTGTAATAACTCGAAACCAGTGCAACGGGTCATGTTAGGCGGGTTAAGTTCCTCTTGAACTG
Source organism: Epinotia nisella (assembly GCA_932294315.1). Taxonomy (NCBI): domain Eukaryota; kingdom Metazoa; phylum Arthropoda; class Insecta; order Lepidoptera; family Tortricidae; genus Epinotia; species Epinotia nisella. The sequence goes on along the minus strand of OW028677.1, from coordinate 10,433,393 downwards.
ACCTATCTCCGGTGTCACTGTAACGTGGTACTTCTGGGACACCCTGTAGATATCTAGATACGCGGCAGCGTGTCAAGCCAAGTTCAAGCAAAGGACTGGCTAGCCTGCGCCGAGTGTAATATTACACGAACCACTTGGTGCCACTTTTGACCCTTCTATAACTCAAAACCTCTTTAACGTAAACACATAAAACTACGTGTGTTTAATTATATCCATAAGGACAACTAGAAGCCCAAATTTCATGAAGCTAGCTCAAACGGTTATAAAGATATGAAGGTCAAAAAGTCGTAAATTTTAGTATTGACTGACATATAGTACCTAAACCTAACCTACTTCCAGATGACTTAGAAGGATGAAATTTGGAATCCAGCTCGGTAATTGTGTGTAAGCGTAGGAAAAATTCTAAAAATGAAAAAAAGTTAAAAATAGGGGGGTCCCCATAGAACCGTTACAAGCAGATATTTGGAACTATCGCAATATATGTATTATTATATTTGCTATATAACAGAAATATAAAAATAAAGTTAAGTAAAAAAATAAGTGGTGTTCCCATACAAAAAACTTGTAATACGCGCTAAACAACCGGCCAACGGTGTCGTCGGCGGCGCGCGGCACCACATAATTATACACGGAACAGAAGTAAATCTACATAAAAGCGCTTCCAAGCAACACGGAAACGCAAGAAATCTCAATACCTGCCTAGTTTTCTTTACAAAAAGTAATGATATCCCACCAAAAACATAAATGTAAAAAAGGAGAGCCAAGTTCAATACAAAAATTATGCTTGGCTGTGGGCTTCGCCGCAAAAAGAACGGAGATCTAAGGGTCAATTTCAACAGTTCATATTTTTTGTATCATTCCGGTGTAAGTCCTTGTTTCGTTCTTTTTCGTGGTTTTTTTGATTTCTAATGACACTTCAGACTATTTTATGAAAATCTTCTTAAAGGGCACTTGATATCTTTAATACTTTTTGAGATAATAAAGGGTGAAAAATGAAACTCACAACGGAATAATAACTATACACTGGGATGATAAAAACAGTCCACGGGAATGAAATGTAGTCCACCGGAATTAAAAAATAAAAGGTTTGGTTTAATGAATTATTTATTTTGTACTGCTTGTACCCGAAATCAATCACTGAGTAAGTAGATGTACATAGGCTGATTTATTATTATTGGTACTAACCTACTAGATCGTCTACGTCTGAAAAAAACATTTTTTTATTTTATTTTATTTTTTTATTTTTATAAAAAAGTAAAACTCAAAAGAAAACTTAATATTTCAAATAACTAACAGACGTTTCGGATGACGAGTTTTCTCCGAGGTCCATATTATCTCTCGAACTACCCGCACTTGGTTATACATTTAATCCGTTTTTATTACAATAATACGCAACTGTTTGTAAGGAAGGAAGGACACTATTTCTAGGATTGGTTTTCGAGGAATGTGTAGAAAATTTTCTAAGAAAAATTGCGACACTATAATTACGAGTGGCTCTGTAAGCTGTAGTACCTACTCGCGAAAGTAATTTTTTTTTATTTCGAAAAAATAACTCAGTAAAAAAACTATATATATACCTGCTCACAAAATTTCACGAAAATTGGTTGAGAAATGCGACCTGAAGAGAAGAACAGCGGGAATTGTTTCAGTATATAAAAGCCTCTCATGGACCCTGAACTTCGTGTCCTTCGCTCACTCGTTCGAAAAATGTCTCATGGAAAAGCATTGCTTAATTTATATTTTTAATCAGTTATCATATATTTTTTCGTCTAAACTATAATTATATTTTACACATCTAACAGGCACCTACTAACAGTTATATTATGACAAAGATCTAACAATTGTATATTATAAAAAATAAAACAAATAAAATACTTTTACAATAAAGTGAAGCTACATTTCACATCATTCCGGTGTTATTTTCATTCCAGTGAGTATTAAAGCCATTTAAAAAAATATTCAAAAAATAAATAAACCGCTTACTATATAACTAATACGACACTTGAAATCACAATTATAGAATACATGTTATATATTAATTTCAATCACAATGAATAAAAAATAAAAAAGTTATGGCAAACTCTGGAATGATATTTTTTTTGTCCAGGTATCACGTCAATGATATACTCACGCGTATAGCAGGCCGACGCACACACATAACGCACATGCTCTCTCGCCAAACGCCGCAGCGTAACTGATTTTCGGAGTGCGCAGGAGGCAGGGGGCGTACCGAATCAAACTTAGCAAATAAATCGTTAGCAAACTTGGTCCGCGGTAATGAAAACTTTTCTCCGGACAAATATATTTGTACATTATCAAAGAGGCTGGTACAAATGAGACGTAAAACAAGTTATATTTTAGTTCCGTATTTATATGGCTTTAAAATGAAGGGAAAAGATTTTTATAATAATACATAGTTTTCGACTTATGCGGCATTTTGTCAATAAAACTGGGTTCCGGACAACCCACGTCGATGAGAATTTAGTTCTTAGTTAATTTTTTTAAATTATTAATTGTACTAATATTTTTATTGCGGCTATTGCCCGACAACTGAAAGATGTTTCCCAAAAAAAATAATGCTTGGTTATTTAAACTTTCTGCACCTCTGTTTTCAGTCTTGCCATCAAAATTTATAGCTTGGGAAATTGACCCCTAAATGAGTGCCAAGTTATGCAAAATCCAAATATGTATTTAAAGTATTTATAGGAACAAAATAACATTATGAACAAGTATTAAACTCTATTTCTTTGCTTTATTGGATACCTATAACAATTGCAGTTATTTAAAAATGTGAGATCTTAAAGTAGGTTAGATTTGGCTTGGCGAGTTTTTATATAACAGCAATTGTTATAGGTATACAATAAAGCAAAGAAATAGAGTTTAATACTTGTTCATAATGTTATTTTGTTCATATAAATATATATTTGGATTTTGCATAACTTGGCACTCATTTAGATCTCCATTCTTTTTGCGGCGAAGCGCACAGCCAAGCATAATTTTTGTATTGAACTTGGCTCTCCTTTTTTACATTTATGTTTTTGGTGGGATTCATGAATACAATAATTAATTTAAAAGAACAAATAATGTATCTAATGGGCGCCTTTTATGGGTAAGTACGAGTATGTAAAAAAAATTTAAGCGACACATTGCAGTCTGCTCGGACAAGTCCTGTGAAGATAAAGCAGAGCCATACTGCAGTTTGCGTCTTTATCGTAGGTTTTTTTTTTACCCTTCTAGCCCAAATTTCTTACCTCCTTAAGTTTTTCTCCAGGATAATGTAGTTATTTTTAATAATAATAATAAATAAATAATAAATCTTCATAAGTTGCTGTTCGCTCCGATAAACCAAGTTTTGTTATTTATATAATCATCCTAAAAAAGTACATTAAATTTTCAAGAAGAGCTAACTGTGTAAAATAAGGACAAATAAAAAATCTTCTGTGTGTTGGCTAGCAATGTACAAGTTGCAGAATATTCTCAAAATATTAGGGAAGTTCTCAGAAATTTCCAGAAACTTACATGAGAATTTAAAAATAAGTTTCCTTTAAAAAGTTTCTACTGGGAATTTTTCATGGATGGATCATTAATTACATGTATAATCTATAATTTTTTAAGCAGGCAAATTAAACAGCTGGTAATGTATGTATCCAGAGAGTTTATGACATGTTTTCAGTCTTTATATAATTTAACTTTCCTTATTAGAATTTTCGCAACTTTGGAAACTTCTCCGCGGTGCATTGCTAGTGTTGGCACTTGGCAGCACATAAAAACTTGGTATATTTTTTACACGTATAAGATTAGGGCTCGAATCTCGAATGAATTATTTTTTCAAACAATCCTAGTTGTCACCAGTGGTGACCGCTTGACTTATCAAGCTTGGTATGCTCCATCTTAATGGAGCATACCAATCTGCTTTTACGGTATTTAGGTAAGACTGGCTTTGACTATAGGTCCCTACATAGTTTATATGTGACATTTATGACCAACAGTGAACTTATAATATTGCGATGAATCGACCGTTTGTCATCAATGACAAGTATAACTTACATATGTTTAGATACTTAACAGAGACAAACAAGAAGTGTATATGTTGTCTACTGGCATATTTATCAGCTGACGCATAATAGACCGCTTAATCTGGACTGTGTAACGGAAATACATTATCAATAGTACTTAATGAACTATGAGTTTTATTCAATGTGATATACCTAGTACAATTTTGAGGTATCATGACATTGGAATTAGCAGGTACGAGTACTACCTAGAAGGAATTTGTGTAATTCATAAGACATTATCTGTCTATGACACCTTACCACAAGCATCTACCCAGATACTCATGAATTACCTACCTATCTTGTCGATGGTGGTCTTGTATATCGTTACTATCGCATCACAGACTCAATCAAATACGATAAACTTGGTGTCATTGTCGTATGTCATATGTCGCAGATGTAACTGTTCTATATTATACCGTAATGTCTCTGCAACTGACTGTTCGCAGTCGCAAACATTACTGGATCGGCGTGTGAAATTCATCTCTACATAGCATGTAAGATGGTTAGTTATGTTATGTAATATTTACATAGTTTTCCTCTAAGTTACTACATAATATGCTTTGCTGGTATTACGTATTTACTGCTGGCCAGGGTCTTCAACCGCAAACAGACATAAGCTAGACATAATTTAGGTAAACAAAAAGCGGCAAAGTGTGTTTCGGACCACGCACAACGAAGGTTTACGTGCCCGTGCGCTTGCAGCAAATGAAGTACTTGCTGCGGCTTGGTTGGGCTTCTGCTGGGTGTCTGCGGGTGCGGGTGCGGTGCGGCTAGGTTTAGCCGCAGTTGGCGTCGTTGTCGGTGCGGTGTTTGTGGCGGCGGCACCCTGGACCTGCGGGAATAGGTTCCGTGCAGCAATCCTCTTTCCGCCGGGCGCTTGCGTGCACGGCGGTAAGGGGGCTATTCAGGGTGTCGCAGAGGTGGCTGGGTCGGGTGGCGTCGGGAGGAGGCACGCCCGCTTGTTTGAGGTGTCTTCTTCGACGTGCGAGTCCGGGCTCGGTTTGGAGTGCTATCCCGAGCCTGAGGGTGGTCGGGTGGCTCCGCAGGAACTCGATGAATGCCGCGTCCTCGGGGTGCAGAGTGGTATCCACTCCCATCTCGTGGTTGGAGATGCGGATGTACGCGGCTATCCATGCCTTGAGGATCACTAGCGTCGTGATGTAATCAGTAAGGGCGGGTTGCATCAACACCAACTTACAATTACAGAGCGATCAACGTTAAATATGGCGCCGGCAGCCTGTCATTGCATATATGTTCCATATAAACTTGTCAAACTTTCTTTAGTTTGAAAGACCTATCGATTGATGTGACACATTCTGGACTTACAAAGATTTTTATTTTTTTGACATGCAGTTACATTTATGGAGAGCACCCCGAAAAAAATATTTATTTAGTAATTTCATAGCACAAGTATGTAGCAGCTATCAAAATACACCTATACTCCAAATATTGATTCAACTCCATCCCCCACCCACGATCCATCATCAATTGTGCAAGTTATAATGTTAATAGAAATAATAATTCTATTCTTGTTTGGTTAAGTAGTTTACTATATTTTATGAGATCTTCGTCTAGGCGTAGTAGGTACAACTACATACATCCATTGACTTCACAGTTAAGAGCTTTTGTGCTAATATTATTGTTGTCTAAGGTTTAGTACCTATGAAAGTACAAAGTCGTAACGTCATAGACCGAATCTATGTCTCTCTGTTATGCTTTATTGATTTTTAGTTTTATTATCGAATCGCGAAAATGAGCAATTGAAAATACCCGTTTACTATCCTCTTAAAATCCATTCTATACCTACTTTGTGCTAACGTCGCGTGGGATGTCATATAGGTACTCTACTTTGAACAACAAATATTCATAAGACTATATGAATAATGTCGGTGTTACAGTGATATATTGTTTTTGTATTTAATAGCCTTTCAATTTTATTATGAAACCCAAACAATACCCGTTACTGTATAAATAATATATGTGAAAATCAAGTAGCTGGTGTTGCCCACGCGACGAATAAGTGTAAATTGATCATTTGATTTATGTATGGTTTTATTATATAAGTTTAGTGGGTTCATTTGCATGCCTCACCATACCCAGGGGCTCACGTGTAAACGTGTTTGACGCGCTATATCTTGTAAACGGATCTTTACTAATTTTGGCTATCAGAGCCAAACTGACATAAGTGCCTAAATCTTTACAGTATTCTAAGATATAAATTTTTATAAATTAGCAGTATAATCGCGTGCCAAACGGAAAGGTCGTAGGCCAATTAAACCCTCACGTCGCAATCAAATTAAATCTATAGGTAGGTACTATGAATCATATAAAAATTGATTACTTTAGGTAAGGAGATAATGTGGGGCAAAGTTATATAAACCTATTTGAAATGTAATTGTTTACTTTAGCAAATTCTAATTTCTGGAATGATGATATTGGCAACCGCAGCTAAGTAAGTGATTGGTATTCATATATTCCGGCAGATTGAATTGCAGCTTGCTAGGTAGGTAATAGTGTTTGCTTTTCTTGGTGTTGCTTATGACTAAGTGTAGTTACTCGTGTCGTGTTACACCTGCCATTCCAATGCGCATAAATATACAATAGACCTCATGTCAATTGAGAAAGGAAATTAAATAGTTAAAGCTTTTTATAGAAAGGTTCGTAATGGGTTACGATATTGTACTTTCGTAGGTTTAGGAACCTCTACATTGTAGAGTCTTCAATATTTAGAACCTGGTGCCCCCGCGCTTCTCTCGCCGTAATAATGTACTTATTTATGCTACAACCATCCGTAGGAATTGACCTACACTGTGTTTTATTTACTAGTAAAATTGTAATTTACTATAGGAGGGGCACTGAAATATGGCTAAAATACAACTTCATCTTAAAACGCAATCTGCTGTTACAATCATGGAAAGCACTTCATTTAAAAATTCACCGTGCAATTTCAGATTTCGCAGCGAATTCGATACGGCAGTAACCTACCGTTCGGTGATATAGTTCTGCATAGTGTATGTTGTATTATAAAAGATTGCGGTCTGGGCGCGTCGGATTCAACGGCGCGCTCAAGGATGACCGGCCCATTCCGGTCCCGGAACCGATCCCACTGCTAAATTGCTTCGCTCGTATCTACCAAACAGAACTGCTCTTAATAATTAATGATCTTTATTACACTGCATATTTAAAACAATTTTCCACAGGTTGACGTTTTAGTCTTTCAAGGTATACAAGAAGAAATAAATCGTATAATACAACCTATACATATCTGTTTATTATACTATATCACATACGTATAGGTCTTAGTGTTTTACAGATAGGTAAGTAAGTACCTATTGTTTGACAAAATCGCAATACTGAACTCTAAAGCTCGAGAGCCTATTCTTAGTACTCTTAATACTTACTAAAAACCGGACAAGTGGGAGTTCAACTCGCGTGGTGAGGGTTCCGTAAAATATTGCAAATTTTCCCGATATTTTTAATACTGAAACTGCTTATAGGTTTTCCTGTAATCTTTGAGCAAGGAACTATTTTCCATATTTTAAGCCTAGTAGTGTCGGAGATAAGGGGGGGGGGGGGGGGATGGTCACTTTTCTTCTTTTTTCCAAAATTACTTCAAATCTGTTTTTGCTAAAATTATAAAAAAAATATATATATCTGACATGCTTACAACCACCCCTTTCATTTGATATGTCACACAATACAGTTTGCGTAAGTTTTTTTTAATGTTCCAGTTTACCCCCAAAAGTGGCCCAAAATTCATTAATTTACTTTTCGCGTCTATCTTTGGGTCACCAATTTACATATGTTTACCAAATTTCAACTCAATCGGTCCAAGTTCAACTCAGTAGTTTCGGAGCAAGTCGGCTGTGACAGACGGACAGACAGACGCACGAGTGATCCTATAAGGGTTCCGTTTTTTTTCTTTTGAGGTACGGAACCCTAAACAAATCTCAAGCTCGTTTTGCCTCGGCCAGACTCTAGGTACCTACCTACCCTGTTGACAATAAGGATTAATTAATTTAAGTATATAATAATTTCTCAGTTTTATCTGATATTTAATCATAACTCGAAATGAGACTGCATTGTCATATAAAAATGGATAACATTATAAATCTTAAGATATTGCCTACAAACTTCCCTGTCATTATGGCAGTTATAATAGGTATCGTTCGCTTTCACTATTGCCCATCAAGTGACGATGTGACAGCATAATTAAGCGCGTCGAACATAATCACGCGTCGCATGCACTCGCCACTACGCTGCTGTTCAAAGAAAAAAGGCAGACACCATGTATGGACTCATAAGCTCTTACTCCGTTTCTTCATTGGACATTCTAGCTATAGGTGCTGGACAAAAAAGCACGGTCGTGACCCCGCCCGACCTGCCGGATGTATCGAAAGTAACCATCATTCTCTCTTCTCAATACAAAATGATATAAGCACCAACATTATTATTCCACATACGCCCCTTTAACTGTACGACGATGCTGGCGTTGGCCGTCTCAGCCGCCATAATGAAAATATTGTTTGTGAATTGGTCATCACTTTACCTTTTCGATCTTATCTTTTGGCTCTAATAATAAAAAGTCATTAGTTTCTTGGATTTTGATCGCTAAATTAGAATTAGGCGACTTCAATTTTGAGTGCTTCCTTGTTGTAGATAATATCTATAGATCTATTAAAAAACCTCACTAACGAGTACCTAAAGATAACGGATCACAGAGAAAGTGTGACTTCTTCACCAGCCTCGACACGTAGCTGAAAAAGACTACTCACAAATTGTAATCTAATTGTTTCATCGGCTAAATTACTCTTAAAGATGTAGGTATTCCAATCAGTCTAGGATGTTAACATTTGTTAACTAACTGAGAGAATATAAAATGGAAATTTTAGCAAGCATCGCATGTAGAGTATGGTTCAGAAGCTAAGACAAATAAGGAGTCAAGACAAAGACAAATAATTTAGTGCATTTGTTGAAGCTGCTATGCCAAATGTCGCAGAAGCTAACTTTCTAGCTCACCGGGAAAATTACTGACCGGTATTTTCTCATTTCATGAAACCACTTATATTTGTATATGTATATATCATTAACTTAATTAACCATGATGCCTTGCACTTTTCCTACCTGAATCTTCAACCCAATATTATTCGTCTTTCTTATAGATCGTTCAATCCCGAAGACACGTCCCACATTTAGGTACTTCACTATGGATCAAATATTAACTAGAACGTACCTAAAGGGAAGGAGGAGGGCGTCTCTTCTTAGGGAACATAAATATCTAGGTATTTATACCTAATTATATAATACATAGGTACTACCATAATAGCAACCTATGTATATTTTACGACATTTGACTAATAAGGACAGGTGAGGTGATTGATATCGGCGATAAACATTTGCATCATGTCAGTACCTATCTACAGTGAAGTTTTCTCTTTTATACAAAACTATGCACGTCGCCATTTTTATTGAACGGACTTGCCCATAATATTACAAGTTCTCTTGAACAACCAAACCCAAACAACCTTAGAAATAAATTTGAGACGTAGGTTATCGGAAACATGAACAGAATAGTTAGATAGTGATTTTATGTATCTCAGGCTTACACGGCAGAGCAGTACGGTACAGATCGGCGCCGGCGCAGTGGGCGAGGTTAAGCGATTGCTTAGATCCGCGTTCACCTCTCATTGTGCAATTGCGCGCGCGGGAGGGGCAGCCGTGGGAACCTCCGAAAGCTCGCTATGCGCAGCTTCCGCCGCTACGCTCGCATTACCCTAACGACGCATCTCGCACGCCACCTCAATACTGCACTCGACACAAATTGATTCTCGCATTATCTCCGGTAACAGGAAATTATCACGTTAATCTCACAAAACATTCACACTCAGTTATTATTTTAAGGCTTGATTGCTGAAATAAAGTGCCACTTTCGCTTCACTGCCTGATTACCGAGTATCGTAAGTATCGTAACCATACTAAGTTCACGCAGTATAATGTTATCATTAGGTACGGCTACGGCGCGGTGTTAGCGGTTGTAGCTGCTCCTGAATCGCGTGTAGAGAGACTTACGATCGTGAGTACTTCTAAATGCTAACAAAGAGCGTATTTAAATTTATTATTACATTTCGTATTGTTTTGTATTTTCATAACAGTGTAGAGCATTGGAATAATTCATAAGTGTGGTTGTTCTGTTCGGCGACGCGGCGTTGTTCACGCGGCGACAGCTGAATAGGGCAATGGTGGCGGGCCGTTAGCGACGCGGGTAGAGAGGGGTGGCGCGGGGTGTGTAGTGGCGGGGGGTACATCGCTGAGGGCGGAGCACCTGAGTGCGCCCTGACCTACGACCCGCGGTGAAAGGCGCCCGCGCACGGGCCGCACCGACGACATAGCATCGCGCGGCGCAGCTATGCTATTCACACCGTGGCTCGACTCGCCTCATTGCTCACCTCTGGTATATCTTGACGCTGAGATTCGTAACAACTGTGCGTTTCGGGAGATCACACTTACACTGGTTCGCTTCAAGGGAGTTATGAATACTCGCCCAGCAAGCCCCTTCTATCCACGAGCAAGACTCAAACAGCACTGACTTTAAACTAACGTTTAACGATTCTGTAACGACTTAAATGGAAACTTTTGTATCGAAATAATGGCCATCAGATTTGAAACAATTTATTTTTATTGTCCTTTTTCTTGCAGTATAGACTAGGAAATCGTTAACAAGTTACGTTACAAGCAACAGTTTTAACCATTTTATTTCTGACGAATTTATTCGAATTATCAGTTTTTGCATTATTATCATATTTATCATTATTCGGGTAGCCGGTTTGTATACAATATATCTACTGGTATTTCACTTGTCAAATACGACTGGTAATCCAAACCTAGGTACATAGATTTCCAACTAACTGACCGGTAATCAAGGCTTAAGTTCATCGCGTGCTTGAATTACAATAGTTAATGAAAAATCTGAAAAAATGTTTGCTATCATACCTTATTCCTATAACATTATAAATCGTGCATTATGGTTATATGGTGTCAATGATAACAATTTTGTAACGTAAGTGTAACGTGTGAAAAGAGATGAATGATCGAAATAAGCAAAACTAGTAGGTACAATATTTTCTCTTTGACATCCTAGACCGACGAAAAAATCTAGAGGAATTTGTACGTTACAATTCTAATGTTAATATGGAACGAGGTATAATCTACCTGTATTATATTGGTTATATATATTTTTTAAATTTATTGAAACAAATTTTTATAAATAGATACAGTGTTGCACATACTCGTAAAGCCACTATTTAAAACCTGGATGGTTTAGGCAATAGTTGGCGAGATCGCGCAGTTCATCCCGCGTTCCTTAAGTTAGTTATTAATGTTATTATATAACAAAACATCATTGGATACAATTGTTTTCCTTACCTACACTTATTCATCTAAACTTAGGTAGTACTTTTTAAGTAGCTTCTTACATTTGTCATGACTAATAATGGCTTCGGTAAGGTCCTGTAATAAGTTCTTGGGCAGGTTATTTAAGATAAATGGAAGTAAGTAATTAATTGTCCTGTCACCAAAGTGTTATTATTGCGTGGCCACAGGTATTAAATTTCGAAGATAAATAATTTATATATTATACACATATATCTGAGTATGTGCTTAGATGCATCATTAATTTATTATAGGAAGCGAGGTGATATGATCTCAGTGTCCCGATCAAGAATGACCAAAAATAAACTTTTAATTAACTCATATATTTTCGCGATTTCATCCCATGGGAAAAATTGATCAGCGTGATCATCTTCTTCGCTTTTTGTCATTAATTATCACCCCAAAGTCACCCAGTATTGAGTAACAACAATAAAGAATGACGTAGGTATGTATGGATTTAGTTCACGTTTTTAAAGTGCAAACCAATTTGCTTGTTTATCGGGCTCAAGACGAACGGCATGCAACTTTCACGTGTTCTTTATTATGTAAAATTAATCGCAAGGCGCCGGTTACACGCGTAATGAAGATTGATAGCCACCTCTAAAGTAAACTAATATGGTGATTACCGAGGGTATTCTGTTATTGTAACCTTAGTTTTATACGGATTTCATAGTCATTGTTTGACTTTATATTAGCAAATATGGCGTTTTAGAAAAAACATCGAAAATTAAAGAAATAACTAAGTGAAGACCCCTTAAAATATGTACCTATTCATCCAAGCTCAAATTAGCTTCACAGCTTAATTTCAATAATTGACACCCAGTGCTTGTTACCTTTTAGACTCACCACATACAGGCTGAATTCAGCCGCCGAATTCTGTCGGGCCTGCCACAGACGCACGAGGCGGACAGGCTGGTTTCCGCCGCCGAATTTGTCCGCCTGTGTCTGGCAGCGCCCTATATTTATACGATGCAGCGGCATCCGGGCGGAGCAGTGGCTGAATTCCGCCGGGCCTGCCACAGACTGGCGGTCGGACTGGATTCCGCTGCCCAATTTGTCCGCCTGTCTGTCGCAGTGCCATACACTTTATATGGAGCAACTGCGGGCGTAATCCGCCGGCTGAATTCAGGCCGCTGAAGTACGTGGTGACCCTTCTTGCCATAAATTACTATTGAAAGCGCCAACTATTGGGGCAATGTCAAGCGCTGGGCGGAGTTTGCAGGATCTTGGAAGATGTGACCTTGGGATTTGCCAGACGCCGTGCAACATGCAACTATCCAAATGGTCTTGTGTCACGCAGTGCACTGGGTTCTATGCTGGACTGTCTGGTTGCGCCTAAAGAAAACCCGTGAAGGCGTCCAACTTCCTAATGAACTGCTTTGCCTATGAAATCTCCGTGGCTTAAAATACATCACTTTGAGCAATAACCTCTGAACGGTTTCTAGGAACTTTGTTTTTGTGGCACCAGCCTAGGTTGGTATATAGATCTAGTTATAATCAGGCTTTCAGAGGCTATGTGTATTAGGTACACGAATCCTCTCGTTTGGATTTTGATTCTGATACCGAATTACCAAATGATCGAATTCCGAAAATTATACTGCACTAACTGCAATTTTCGGGATTCGACCGGCCTAGATCGGCGTAACCTAGACGACCTTTTTATAAACAATACAATGTTGGCAAATGTCGTAGACTATGGACGTTAAGTAAATTCAGGGAGGTCGAATGCGCGTGGCCGGTATTGACAGATCAAACGCAGTGCATCTTAATTAAACACTATAATACTGAATATAAGTAGAAAGTTGTTTGACACTTAGTTTTAAGTTTAGCTTAATTAGTGATAATTTTTTAGTTTTAGGTGCCTATTATTATTATAATTTTTAAATGTATTTGACCTATCGTGTGTTTAACTGAAATAAACTTTACATATTGAAGTGGAAAGTATTAAAGGACCGATTGTACCAAACTGGCACTTAATCTGAGGTCGTCAGAATAGTATGCTCGTAATAGAGTAAAAGTTTGTTGAATGTTGAATTGACACTAAGTGAGTTAGGATATACCGTAATGCGTGTTAGTAGAGATGATCGCTAAGTAAAGACGAGCTTAATTGGCCATTGAAGTTGCGCCCGAGTACGAATTAATTATCTTGTAACGGCGCGACTTACATGCGAATGTTGCGTGTCTCTGCGACCTATGACACAGCTTTCCAGGAAAGTAGTAGCTTCGGGCGCTCTTTCAAAACACAAATTGACTTGTTTCCTTCGTAATCCTGTATGAGATCACCGTTCATATTTTTAAAATAGTCTTTACCCTATGCGTGATAAGGTTCACATTTCCAATAATGTAGTATTCTTATCAGAGGTTTTATAAGTAAGCCGTCGAAATGCAGCTCGTTATTTTGAAAGCCTATCTTTGTAAATCTCGTGTCGGCGCCGGCACCGCTCTTAGCAGCTCGGTAAGTATATAATGGTATTAGATCAAAATTAATAATACATGCGTGCTGAACCCACTGAGGCTTTCTTCCTTCCAATGATTTGAATTTGACAAACTGGTCCATATATACAGGGAACTTAAAAATATTTTTTCTTTTTTACGTTTTACAGTCGATTTCAATTTATGTATTGGTCTAAAAACAGTTATTGACAGATTAAATTAATTAATTAAAATTTAATATTAAGGGATAATAAAACACAAATTGAACTAGTCCCATAGTAAGCTCAATAAGGCTTGGGTTATTAAGTTATTATGGATACTAGACGACGATATGATTGTTATCATATAATGCGTATGTATTTATCGTATGCGCTGTTCCAGATCCAGATGCCTCAAAAAGTCTTCTAACCTATCGGGTCTGGAGTCGTCCCGTACCTGCCTTGACAAGTCATTGCTCACTCGCAGGTCTTCCCGAAGTTGAACTTTCGTTCTATAAAACTTTAGTTAGTATACAACAAAATATGATTGTTGACATCGTGAATTTCATTGTGATTGTTATGTATTCGTGACTATAGGTTATGTCTGTATCTATTAATTGATATTTTAATTGCATATCTTTTCGGACTTTTAATAACCGGGCTAATAAAATGATTCAAACATATACTTGGTTTGTATTACAAGTAACAAGAAATAGGCTTTCGTCTGGTAGTTTTATCCAGCTCTTTGTACATTTCTTTTTTCTAATTCGTCATTGTCTTCTGCATGTTCCCGACACACAACGTAACTTTCAAATCGCCAATCGTTAGGGTCAAATGTTCTTACATGACATAATTTTTTACCTAAGTGACTTCAAATTAGTTAACGTGATCATACAATATATGTACCTACCAAGAGTTCATGCAATGCAAATAAGCAGGCAATTTTTTCACCGTAAGTCGGTGGCGAGCGCAGTCGACCTGTGCTAGTACTTTGTGTCATGTCATGTTATTTCCAACATTGCTTGTAATCGTTACATGAGAAATCCCCCATTGCGTTTCGATTTCATTACTGTTTTTAATGCTTTATTTATGCAAAAGACTGCCTGCTTTTTTTTGAGGCTAAGAGGGTAAGAGTCGTGTGACAAAACGTATCGTTTAACAAGGTTTAAGTTAGGTCTACAAACATAAACTTCACGTTTATGTTTTAGTGTAGGTACATACTCGTATCTACTTTAAGTCAGATGCAATATTTTACACAATCAAGCTGTCACGTTATGGCTCGTATTTCAGGAGGCACGATGATCCCTGATTTAGTAAATGCCACACTAACTGGAGATTCGGTTGAGGTTGCAGCAGTTTACAAATCTGCTTTCTACGTTCTGCTCATACAAATGTTTGCAGCCTACTTTTGTTACATATTCGGAAAGTTCGCGTGTAAAATCCTCATACAAGGCTTCAGTTATGCGTTCCCCATCAATCTAGTCATCCCTTTGGTAGTGAACTTCTTGATCGCTGCTTGTGGAATAAGGAATGGAGATAATTGTTTCTTTCACGGAACCATACCAGATTACCTGTTTTTTGAAAGCCCACCAGGTAATTTATGTTTAGATATTCCTAAGTACCATATAATTTAGTTCAACATTTCATGATTAACTAATAACACATACAAATGTTTTCAGTTTACACACTGAAAGACTTTATTTCTCGCCAAATGGCATGGGTGTGGTTACTATGGCTTTTATCGCAAACGTGGATAACGATACACATTTGGACTCCGAAAGCAGAGCGTTTGGCATCCACGGAGAAATTGTTTATCCTTCCAATGTATAATGGGCTGCTGATTGATCAAAGCATGGCGCTGAACAGAAAGAGGGATGACCAAAAAGATGTAAAGACTGAGGTAAAGTAGTAAAATAAACAAATTGTCACTTTGTTAGAGTTAAATTGATTTTTTTTTGTTAGCAAAGTTACTGCGCATGCGTACAAACAAAACGGTTTAACGATGCTATTTTAATTTATTTACTACATCTTTGTATAAGTATCTCAATAAAAAAAAAGGTAGTCTCTATTTGTTGCCCGCACAGAAGGTATCGACGAGGAAATTTACGTTCGAGAGGCGACTAGCCCTGGCTAAAGGTCGCCATGTATTGGAGTGATGTTGGAGTTAAATGATAGACGAGTATCAGGAATAGAATGAATGCTTTATTAGGAAATGCATGGGTATATATAGACATACTTTAACTATTAAGTTTTACTGCTAATTGGATTTGGAAGCGTTAGACATAGTATCAGGTTTTAGATGCTATAAAATAGGATCGTTAGGTTATACATTAGATAAAGCTAGTGCACTCGTGCGTGAAACATCTGGTCATGTTTCCCCCCTCACGCACACCTCATTTTGAATAAATACGAGTAACATGCAACCGACAATAAAAAGGCAGCAGGGCCGCTGAGATCATTTTGGAAATTCAGGCAAGAGGCATATGTCTAGCAGTTGACGCAATTATGCCATTTATGCC
Organism: Epinotia nisella; assembly: GCA_932294315.1. Lineage (NCBI taxonomy): Eukaryota > Metazoa > Arthropoda > Insecta > Lepidoptera > Tortricidae > Epinotia > Epinotia nisella. Next base: position 10,416,980 of record OW028677.1, on the reverse strand, counting down.
GAAGAAGAGATCAAGCAATCTGTACAATAATAACATTTTGTCTATGAATTTCAGGATCTTGCCGAACTAGAGAAAGAAAAGGGCGACGAATACTATGAGACCATCTCGGTACAGTCAGACAACACTGGCACTTCACCTAAAATGATTAAATCGTCGGATCAAATCACCAGGATATACGCCTGCGCTACTATGTGGCATGAAACGAAAGATGAAATGATGCAGTTCTTGAAGTCTATTCTTTGGCTGGATGAGGACCAGTGCGCGCGGCGCGTAGCGCAGAAATATCTGCGGGTTGTGGACCCTGATTACTATGAATTTGAGAGTAAGTAATGTTTAATGTACCATCAAACATGCTCCAACCAACGTTGGATGTTTCCAACCTTTTTCCTGCTCTAGGATTCAACATTGAACCATAATCAAATCTGTTCATAATTTCAGCTCACATTTTCTTGGACGACGCCTTCGAAATATCCGATCACAGCGATGACGATTCCCAAGTCAATCGGTTCGTGAAACTTCTCATCGACACGATCGACGAAGCTGCTTCCGAAGTGCATCAAACCACCATTCGAATCCGACCGCCGAAGAAATACCCCGCTCCGTACGGAGGACGCTTGACATGGGTGCTGCCAGGAAAGACGAAAATGATTTGTCATCTCAAGGATAAGATGAAGATTCGACACAGGAAACGTTGGTCTCAGGTACCTACCCGCATTAATACTGGTAACTACTCGCATGAAGTCTTTCACTACTATTGGATCGGCCAATGTCAAGACATCCAATAGTATAACATGAACAAGCTCCATAACTTCAAATTTGTGAAACTTAGCATCTAACGGTTTTAAGCATGAATAGATACCCACCGCCGATCCGTATGAGATAAACATAAATTGACAAAGATACATTTATATTTGTTCCGCAGGTGATGTACATGTACTACCTTCTGGGTCACCGTCTAATGGAGTTGCCAATATCTGTCGACCGAAAGGACGTTATGGCTGAGAACACTTACCTGCTCACTTTAGACGGAGACATCGATTTCCAACCTCATGCTGTCCGACTGCTTATCGATTTGATGAAGAAAAATAAAAATCTAGGAGCAGCTTGCGGCCGTATTCATCCAGTTGGATCAGGTAACGAATTCTCTTGCTCAATGATATAGTGAAACACCCGCTGATACGTAAACAAAATAGGCACTAATCTACTAGTTGTTGCCCGCGACTTCGTCCGCGTAGAACTTGTTATCGTCTTAGAAAAATGATTGCTCTCCATACAAACTTTGAACCCTCTTTTTGACCCCCTTAGGGAATAATAAAAAAAAGTCTAAAACCGCTAAAAAAAGTTACAAATCTCTTACTTTAAAAATGTCTTGCTCTCTATACAAACCTTAAACCCTCTCTTAACACTTAGGGGATGAATTTGAAAAAACTCTGAAATTAGTTTTGTAGTCTTTTAACATACAGGAGAAGACCAAAGTTACAAATCTCTTACTTTAAAAATTTCTTGCTCTCCTTAAAAACTTTGAACCCCCTTTTAATTGGAGGATTGAATTTCTAAACACTCAAAGCACTTTTTTAATATTTTAATAAGTAATCTTTCTACTAACTTTTAAGTCTTTAGCTCTAAAAAAGTGTTTCCCATACAAACCTTGTACGTCTTTGTAACCCCCTTAGGGGTGAAATTTTCTAAAACACTGAAAGAACTTTTTTGTATTTTAATAAGTTATATTTCTACCATGTTTCATGTCTCTCGCTCATAAAAAAGTTTTCCCCATACAAACCTTGCACCCCTTTTCTTTTTTTAAAACGCTGACGGTCCTTTTTTGTATTCTGATAAGTAATATTTCTACAAAATCTTAAGTCCCTAGTTAGAAAAAAGTTTCCCCCATACAAACTTTACAGCCCTTTTAAACCCCCTTAGGGGTGGAATTTTCCCAAACGCTGAAAGTACTTTTTTGTTTATTAATAAGTAATCTTTCTACAAAATTTTATCGTAAAAAAAAGTTTGTTCCATACAAACTTTGCACTTTTTTTTAACCTCCTTAGGGGGGGAATTTCCAAAAATCCCTTCATATCCGTTGCCTACTTTATAAAAGGAAGTTCTATTGTAATTTTCAAGTTTCTAGTCCCAGTAGTTTCGGCTGTGCTTTGATGATCAGTCAGGACAGGACTTCTTCTTTTATATATATAGATTATGAATTATGACGCACCACGTATACAAAGGAAGCTACAGGTGCTTAACTTACGTATCCCTCCCCTTAACTTAAGTGTTAAACGTTAAATCGATAACTTGTAAAATCTTGCATTCCGAAATTAATATTACTTTTAACATTAAAAAAAGTTTCTTCATTCAAAATGAAAAAGGTGCATAAAATATTAAACATATAGGTACAATATTGTATCGGTAAGTTACTCAACGATTATTCAATTACTTTCAGGTCCTATGGTGTGGTACCAGATGTTCGAGTACGCTATCGGTCATTGGCTCCAGAAGGCGACGGAACACATGATCGGCTGCGTGCTCTGTAGTCCCGGCTGCTTCTCGCTCTTCAGAGGAAAGGCTCTCATGGACGACAACGTTATGAAGAAATATACGCTACGATCTGATGAGGCGCGGCATTACGTACAATACGATCAAGGTAATTGAACTAAGTACATTTTTTGGGCTTAGATCACATCACATCACATCAAATCACATAGAATAGAATAGCCCTTTATTGTTTACTAGCTTCCGCGAATCCGTTTGCTTGGACCGGGGATAAAACTATCCTATATTTTATTCCAGCTATAAACTATCTTCGTGCAAAATTCCATCTCAAATCGGTCAAGACGTTTAAGCGTGATTGAGTAACATGCATCTCAACATCCAAACATTTAAACTTTCGCATTTATAATATCAGTAGGATAAAACATTACATAAAAATATGGTTTTAACAGGTTTTTAATGTAGGTACAATATTTGAATTATACAATTATGTTTACTCAAAAGCTTAAAAATTTATTGAAATAAAAATACAAGATTATAATTAACATTAACTAAGATAAATTAAAACTAAGTTAAATCTAAAAAAGGCCCTCGACAATTATGTTTATTTTTAATATTAATTTACGTTAATTTTAAATGGCCTCTCCTTCGGTGAAGAGGGAGGGACGGTAATAAGACTCCATGGAGGCATCACATAGAGGCATGTTTTATTTGTAGGTACGTTTAACTTTGGTCAGGCCCGAGAGTGTGAAACCTTCCACTAATCGACCTACTTATATCTTCCACTAGTTGTAGTTGCTACCACAAATATTCTATAATGCCTTCCTTCCCTCATATGAGAGGAATGCCTTGCAATTTCAACGCCATAAGGATTGTAGCATCCAAATCCGAAAAAAAATACGCGCTTACAGGGCGCGGAGCGATCCACGCCAGCCTCCCAGCCTTGGTCATAGTCATAATGGCTGTCGTGCCCACACTTTAAATGCAGGGTCCGCTCAATCGCAACCATTATTTTAGTGTTACACTTGGAGCATAAAATCAAGCAATAGTATTTTATACAATCGTTACACAATGAGAGCTCTTAAATTCGAGTACCTACCGGGTTTAGGCCACGAGGCTTGCCGAGTGGCCTCAGTAAGGTACCTACGAGAATTTAAGAGCTAATTGTGTAACTTTTGTATACAATAAATTTTCTACGAGTCAACAGAAATAATTAAACAAACTTGGTATCTAATGAAAATCTAAACCCTGCTGAAACAGTCAGAGGTTCCGGCTCAACGTCGTCGTTGATGTCGTTTCTACTGTAGCCAACGCGACGTGCTATTGGTCAAATTCATTATAGTTCAGTAAAGGCGCCATGTGATTGGTCGAATTCATTTTAGTTGTCTAAACAGTTGTGATTTATTTTTTCATTTGAGTTGGGAGCTCTATAGAAAAAAGTATGTGACTATAGTTTAAGTGTACGAAGTCTTAATTCAAACATTAAAGTGGACGAATATAAAAACTTTTTTGGATTACAGGAGAAGATCGTTGGTTATGTACGCTACTGCTACAACGAGGTTATCGCGTAGAGTACTCGGCTGCATCGGACGCGTACACGCACTGTCCCGAGGGCTTCAGCGAGTTCTACAACCAGCGTCGTCGCTGGGTACCCTCCACCATCGCCAACATCATGGATCTGCTAGCCGACTACAAACATACCATCAAGATCAATGACAATATTTCGACCCCGTATATCGCTTACCAGGTAATTATACTTAAAGCCCATTGTCTATAGGTACGCCCTACCGCTAAGCATATATCTTCTCTCATCGACAAGAGGGCTCTTACTGGATTACAAAAAGGCAGCCATGACAGATACAAAACGACTACTGAAAAACTTATTTTACAAGAACTACAACGTATAGTTAGTTCATCGAGTCATACTAAATCGAGACTTTAAGTAATCTCTCGGCTCTCCTGTGCTTGCCTACCACCTCATCAGGCAACCGGACGAATCTCCTAGCGTTTGAACAGCTCGGTTCTAACGTCCTTGTCGGCTCAAGATTATTTCAGCAGAGGTAAATCATACCATGGAAACTTTAAAAAAAAACCGGACAAGTGCGAGTTCAACTCGCGTGGTGAGGGTTCCGTAAAATTCCTATTCTCTAAGCATTAGGCGCTCCATACAAAATACACAAAAATATTGTAAATTCTCCCGTTACTTTGAATACTCAAACTTCTTATAGGTTTTCCTGTAATCTTTAGGCTAGGAACTATTTTCCATATTTTTTTCAGAATGTTAAGCCTAGTAGTTTCGGAGATAAGGGGGGTGTGGTCAATTTTCGTCTTATTTCCTAAATTACTTCAAATCTATTTTTGCTAAAATTATTTAAAAAAAACTGAGATGCTTACAAAAACCCCTTTCATTTGATATGTCACACAATACAGTTTGAGAAACGTAAAAAAAAAACCAGTTTACCCCCCAAAAATGGCCCCCTTGTTCAGAATTCATTAATTTACTTTACGCGTCCATCTTTGGGTCACCAATTTACATGTGTGTACCAAATTTCAACTCAATCGGTCCAGTAGTTTCGGAGCAAATCGGCTGTGACAGACGGACAGACAGACAACCGAGTGATCCTATAAGGGTTCCATTTTTTCCTTTTAAGGTACCGGAACCCTAAAAAACTCGGTACCGGTATTGGCTTACGTCTTCATCAAAAGTGGACTCTGATATTCGTCTCTTCTTTAATAGTATTTATTGTCGACGACAATGACGACAATAAAACGCTGGTTATTCACCCAACCCCCTACTTTCCCCGCATTGGCAATAATGTATTTTCACGTGTTTTAGGTGTATTAGTTAGTCGTAAATTATTTATGTTGAGGTCTTATGATCTTTTTTGCTACTTTCAGATGATGTTGATGGGCGGTACGATCCTGGGCCCCGGCACTATATTCCTTATGTTGGTGGGTGCCTTCGTGGCTGCTTTCCGAATCGACAACTGGACCTCCTTCGAATACAACTTGTATCCTATATTGCTGTTCATGTTTGTCTGCTTCACTATGAAATCCGAAATTCAGGTAAAATTAGCATTAAACAAAAAAACCCAACAACTTTTTTCGAATGTGCTATGTCATTTTGGACGTAATATTCTGAGGAATCCAACCACACCTCATTTGTCCAAATCCATCAAGCTGTTTGAACTGTAATTCGTGAAATAGAATTTCACTTATATAAATACATAAATACGCTCGAAAAACATAACTTTCCTTGGCAGTCGGGTGAAAAAACCAATATAACCCATATCTTCTTCTAAAAATTCATAGCTCATAAAGTCAAGGGTTTTGTTAATCATAATTCGAGATATTTTTGATACATTGATACCGAGACAAATCAACACGTTCTACTTGCTTATGAGTCATGTATTCAAGGAACTTGTTTGTTTCAGTTACTGGTAGCTCAAATTCTATCAACGGCGTACGCTATGATAATGATGGCTGTCATCGTGGGTACCGCGCTCCAGTTGGGCGAGGACGGTATCGGCTCACCTTCCGCCATCTTCTTGATAGCCTTGTCGAGTTCCTTCTTCATAGCGGCGTGCTTGCATCCACAAGAATTTTGGTGCATTGTGCCCGGAATCATTTATCTACTATCTATACCGTCTATGTACCTGCTTTTGATATTGTATTCGGTTATAAACTTGAACGTCGTATCCTGGGGTACTCGAGAAGTGCAGGCGAAGAAAACGAAGAAGGTAAGATTATGTTGGTTAAAGTATCAATTTACTTATCATCAAATATTAAGTTAAAGTAATAATTTAGGATCGGCAACGCAATTGGGTACTTTCCTGTGTAAAAAATATATAATTCTATTTAGTGCGTCAGTTAGATTATCAAAAAATATTAGACACGTATTTTTTCCTTGTGACGTCACATTATGGTACACTTTTTAGTATAATGTGACGTCACGCGGAACTTTAACGGGTTATATCTTCATCATTTTTTGTTTAATTGACAAACAAAAAAATACGTATTCAATATTTTTTGATAATCTAACCGACGGAATAAATCACTTATTTTAGGAAAGTAGCCAATTATGACTTTTCTGGAGTGCAAGCGTCTTACGCTCACTATTAGACATACCATTTGGTAGTTAATCGAATATTGTGCCTACTACGCGTAATGCAAATAATGCAATTAAACATTTAAGGAAATCGAGCAAGAGAAAAAAGACGCTGAGGAAGTTAAGAAAATAGTCAAACAGAAGTCCCTCTTAGGATTTTTACAAGGTGTAAATAGCAACGAGGAAGAGGGATCTATTGAATTCTCTTTCGCTGGACTTTTCAAGTGCTTGCTTTGCACGCATCCCAAGGGCAACGAAGAAAAAGTGCAACTCATGCATATTGCGTCGACACTCGAGAAACTGGAGAAGAAATTGGAAACTGTAGAAAGGTGGGAATATTTTATTTTACCAAATCTACCACCACACAATAGAAAAACCATGGTCATGATCGTAATATTAAAATGTTTATTTGAAATCACAGGGCAGTGGATCCGCACGGGCTAAGTAGAGGACGTAAGCTCTCGATCGGGCACCGCGGTAGTACAAATGGCGATCATCAGCTAGATGCGTTAGCAGAAGACCCTGAGGACGAACATTTGGATTCCGATACTGATACATTGTCCACAGTACCAAGGGTAAATAGTTGTTTTAAATGTTTCATTATTATGTTTAAAAGCAATGTACAGTCAATCAGATGCTGCTATTGTCGGATGAAATCGGGTATATTCGACTTCATCCCTTAAGGCTTCCGGGTATTATCTGCTCAATTTTTTTTAATGCAATTTTTTCATCAAGTTAGTAGTAATTAGGTTTGACATTATAAAGAGATTGTTGCAAGATAGTATGAAAGGCCCAGAGAAATAGAAACAAGTATGTATGAAAAATTCGAGTATAGTGACCGATTTAAGTATAATTAATGTGAATGATAGTTCAGATGACGATATCGCAACAGTTAGTTCGAATGTTGAATTGGATATTTCAAATGAATAGGTTTACGATAATATTAAATCATTTTTTATTATTCTTTAGCGTAAAGTAGCCAAATATATCGCAACACGTCTTTATTACTGTAACAGTAAGGATGTGTTACGATATATTTGGCTACTTTGACTGCTACTAACTATATGATGCTGAATGTACATTAAATCCACGGCTAGATAGGATATATAGATAAGCTATACCTAATGTACATTTTTTTTATTCAGGAGCGAAGAGATGATCTCATTAACCCATACTGGATTGAAGACCAAGATTTGAAAAAGGGAGAAGTAGACTTTTTGGGTCAAGGAGAACTACAATTTTGGAAGGATCTTATTGACAAGTATCTGTATCCAATTGACTCCAATAAAGAAGAACAGGTAAATTATGCGATAAAGACAACACAAGTGTGCAACTACACTTGAAAACAAAGTGTCGATAAACTTATCAAGTAAAAACCCATGCAGTTAAGCTTTTCGTTGATTTCATACTTGGGCATCTATCTGACAATCTAATCTCTATGTATCTGATAATTAATTCGTCCGATAACGTCATAAAAGCTAAAATAATAGGCTTGTGTCCTAGTTTTTTTCACGATGCCATTCAAACCAGTTTTTGGAGAGGAACAAATGTTTATACCTATGGGAGCAACTGCAATTAAAGCACATAAATACCCAAAAAATTGAGTTAAAGATGGACCTCGCTGGCGGCAGCCCAAAACGTTTCATACTAATTGATATTGAAGTTTGACGTCACAATTTGATTTGTACTAATCGTTGTATGGAAAATCAAGTAAATTGCTGGTTCGGTCGCGAAATACTGCGTTTAGGTCCTTGGTTGTTATACAATTTTGTTTTTATAAAATTGTAAGGATTCTATTGGTAGCTTTAAATTTACTTTTGGACGATTAAAAAAATACATATTTTTCTAAACTTTCAAGGTCTTTTTATGATTTTAATTATATTTCGTAATTTATACTGTATTACAATTATTTTTACTATCCATTTAGCAACATTACGTTGTCAATTTTAACATGAGGAAACTGATGATAATTGCACAATAATTTTCAAATGAAGACTGTCAAGGTCATATCTAAATACTTAAGACTAATGAGTTTTTTTACAGGTAGAAATGCTACGTATGCCTAATATTTTCATGTTTATCTTCCCCTAATTCTAGGACCGTATAACCAGAGACCTTAAAGAATTGAGAAATTCGTCTGTTTTTTCATTCTTTATGATCAATGCGCTTTTTGTCCTCATTGTGTTCTTATTGCAACTGAATAAGGACAATCTTCATTTCAAATGGCCGCTCGGAGTAAAAACTAACATTACATATGATGAGGTTACACAAGAGGTAAAGTGAATTCCCTACTCGGCGATCGGCCTTCAACGACGACTTGGGACTTGACGAATGAAGCCTTCACTCAAACATTATGCCCACTGTGTAGCATATTCCGTTCATTTTGGCCAGAGGCAAAGGTCCACAATGTCCAGACTAGCTTGCAGGGCTGCGAGTACCTTAATTGCCACGTAAAAGTCATTCCCAATCACCCTTGAAGGCTGACGCAAATTTTACTAAAAAATGTTGTTTTATGTAATTTTACAGGCTCGCATTGCTGCTGATTTGATAGAGCTTCGTAATAAGTCAGTTTTTGCATTCGTTATGTTTAATGCCTTATTCATATTGATAGTGTTCTTGTTACAACTCAACAAAGATCAACTCCACGTGGATTGGCCTTTGGGGATTAAGACAAATATCACGTACATCGAGGAGACAGGCGAGGTATAGCCAAAGTTATCAGAGTTTGTGTGTCACCTCACGAGTCTAACGACCTTCTTCTAACCGGTGTCCTGGAATGGCACACAAGCATGGAGCCCCAACACACAGAGGATTAAACTTCTTCGGCGTCACTCTAATGGGTTCACACACATTCTAATTAATACCCGAATCCCAGTGAAATTCCTGATCAGAGCAAATCCCAGTAAAAAGGACTAGGTTGAGGAAAATAATCACTTATTCTTTTTAATCCTGATATTACGGTAGCGTTGTTGCTCAATCACGTTAGTTAAAACGTTACCGATATCCTAGATCCGTTATTAAATGATAGTTCCGTAGTAATTATTCCCGATTAAAATATCACTATCCGTTATTATCCCTGCAACAATTTCACGTTTTCAACACGAAGTATCGATATTGTCTTTGGTTATTAAGGTGGCGGAGGTTTCTTCCTATTAAACACGGTGACAGGGTCACTACTTTTCCTTGTACATACTTTACACCTCGGAAAACGTGGTGATTTGTATAACAGGACGATGTTGTTTCCTATCTAAATGCAATGGAAATGCAATAAATTTAATACAGTTAACTCCTAAGTTATAACGAACTTTCTTGTAATAATCATTTATGTTCGATTTTACACTTGGTTACATGAATATTGTCAATAACATGTGAATGAGTTTTATTCTCTTTTAAATTATTAAGGTTATTCAATCGATATGTATCTACGTACGTAATCGTCAATGTTTTTGACATTATTCACATAAGGTGTTTCCAGTATGCTATTAATTCGCACACGTTAGTAACAAAAACCACAACTTTCTAAATTTCCGACACATTACTTAACGTGATTTATGTTTAATTTTTAATGTTGTTTAATTTATGGAAGCCGTCATATATTACACCATTTTAAATGTTTTCAGGTATTAATTTCAAAGGAATATTTGCAATTGGAACCGATCGGTCTTGTTTTCGTATTCTTCTTCGCATTGATTTTGTTCATCCAATTCAGTGCCATGTTATTCCATCGATTTGGAACCCTTTCGCATATCTTGGCATCCACCGAACTGAATTGGTTCTGCACGAAGAAGGTATGTAATATAATAAGTTTATTGTGTATTAACCACCACATACCTACTGATTTTGATATTTATATTAATTTTAACGTAATCATTTTTTTTGTATACCTACTTATTATTCCACGCATGTACCTAACCAAAACTTTTCTTTATTTTGCGCCCTAGCAGGGCATCATGTACCTACTAACCTTTATTATAATGTAATGATGAACATTATTGCATTGGAAATATGTAAATGAAATGAAATAACAAACAAAAAATACAAATAATAGCGTATTTGTTGCATTCAATAAATTGCGTTCTTTTTCTAAATGTAGGCGGAAGACTTATCTCAAGATGCATTACTTGATAAAAATGCAATAGCAATAGTAAAGGATTTACAAAAGCTGAATGGATTGGACGACGACTACGACAACGACTCGGGTTCAGGACCACATAACGTGGGCAGAAGAAAGACCATCCACAACTTGGAGAAGGCCAGACAGAAGAAGAGGAACATCGGCACGCTCGACGTGGCCTTCAAGAAACGATTCTTCAATATGAATGCCAATGATGGACCAGGTAAAACACAGAACTGATCCCTTCATTTAAAGTTTTACAGTATACTTACAAAAATTATCTATCCTTAAACAATAAGGTTCAGCGTTAAAGAATATCTGGATACTGAGATTGTCATTAATTTTCAGGAACACCGGTCCTTAATCGCAAGATGACCTTGAGAAGAGAGACGCTAAAGGCTCTAGAAACAAGGAGGAATTCTGTGATGGCGGAGAGACGAAAGTCACAAATGCAAACTCTTGGCGCTAATAACGAATATGGCGTAGCTGGAATGGTAAAAACTACATACAATATACTTTTTAACGACCTTCATAGATCATAGAAGTGGAATACGCAGAAAGAACGTCTGACGAGATTGTTTCATTTACATTGTTATGCTATTTCAGGTGAACAACAATCTTGTGGTACCCCGTCATCGTACATCGACCGCTAACATTTCGGTTAAAGACGTGTTTGCTGAGCCTAACGGAGGGCAAGTTAACAGAGGCTACGAAACGGCACTGGGCGACGAAGACGAGAGCAACTCCATGAGACTGCAGCCACGGCAGAACCAGGTCTCGTTCCAGGGTAGATATTAATGAGCAGTCTCGTGAGGCTCTCCTCACAAATCCTAAGAGTTGCCAAAACTATACTTAGTGTCAGCTTTAGTTTAAACAAATGTAGATACTCATTATTAGCTTAGTACATCTAATTGTTAAGTTGAAATTAAAACTCATTTTTGTAAGCATTGTACTGCTTGTGATATTTGAAACAGAATTTGTTATGGAACAGGAAAGTCGCTAATTAGGTTATTTATGTAGCGTAATATGCTAGCATGTAGAATAAGTTGTAAAATATTTTTAAATAATTATACACTGCCACTAAACTTTATACTTTTGTATTTACTTTTTAAGACATGTTTAATTGATTATAAAATAAATCAAAGGCAATTTGTTACTTTATGTGATTTTTTTATAACCTCATACTCTAATGAAAAATATGTCAGAGAGGAATTGAAAGAAGTTTCATGAATATAAAAAGGGAGGATTGAGTAAATTAATGAATGAAATTAAATTAAAATAATTTAATCCAGAACAAGTTGTCCACAACAATTAAATGACACGAAATTAAATTAGATTACTTATGAAAAATTATTAAGATATTAATTCATATGTGCCCGGATAATTGAACGCCGCGGGTCACACCGATCCCGCGACGACGGGCTTGTGGTACTCCCTCCAGCGCCCAGGTAGCGGGCTGGCGTCCCACTCTCACCGCCGACAGCAGTAACTTGGAGGAAGCCTAAATTGCCTTTCTGGCGGTGGCGGTCCCCGCGCCAGCCCGGCGCGCGCCCCTCCGCGAACATCGATTAGTAGTACTACTATACTAATGATATCAAAATTAAGAGATACGAAGACTACCAGTTGTATTCATAATGGAGTTTATTATGAAAAGTATTTAAACATACCAATATTAAGCTGACATCTCTCTATAGATTTAAAAGCACTTACTTAATTTTCTAAGAATGAGACGAACTCTGTGAGTTTGAATAGCTGGTCTTCACTAGAAGTGTGTAGCGGCGCGGGTTGCGCGGGCGGCGCGGGGTCCACGGTGGCGCCGTCCTCGCGCAGCGCCCAGCGGCGCTCGGCGCACGCGCGCAGCACCGCCTCGCGGCTCAGGCCCGTCATCGACACCACTGTGTCCAGCGATATTGAGTTGTATGATCGCCCAATCAGGTAGAACGCTCGCTCGCGGACTCGCTCTGAAAGGCCAAGATATAGTATTTAGCAACATCACCTCCAGGATTTGATGGATGTAAAAATTGGCAGCTGACTGTTTGCAGCATGTCTATGATCATAGATGACACGCACATTCTAAAATTTTAAATAAATTGCTGTAACTCTGTCAATTCAACATAACAATTTAATTTGATATATTGGTATGGCTTTTACATCAAAGTAATATAGTTTTAATATAGGTTAAATCCTGCAGTCACTGAACTGCTGAAACAAAAAATCCAACTAGTTGCATCTAGAGGTACGGAAGTGATGACAGTAATAGTGGGAAAATACCAAAATTTTTATCAATGAAGATTTGATTATGCAAAATACATAAACCATACCCTCTGTAAAAACTATGCAGAATTCTATGTAATTCTAAACCTTGCCTATAGTATTTATACATGCTTAGTCAGCAGCCACATTTAGTGATACACTGGTGCTGCACTGCACTGGTGGTGGTGGTGTACACTTGTACAGCCTCATTGAGCCAAAGACATACAAGCTGGATCAAATAAAATCCAGCTTAAGATTGCGTTGCTCTCTGTATTATGTGTGTTATTGCCTTATGTAATCCTACTAATATTATAAATGCAAAAGTTTGGATGTTTGCTACTCAATCACGCTTAAACGGCTTAACCGATTTGGATGAAATTTTGCACAAAGATAGTTTATAGCCTTGGTTAAAATATAGGATAGTTTTTATCCCGGCTCCACGCAGGCGGAAGCTACTAAACTAATATGTTACATTATAATTCAAAAATAAATCATTAAGTCAGAAACTACAATGGAAGACTACTGTAATTGCAAGATTACAAACATGTAACACGATAAGATGTACAAAAATATAAATCCTAATATTACCTTCAAGCGCTCTTATTATGTTGGCTACGGGTTCAGTCCAATTGTAGCTAGCTAGAGCTTGGTAGGTGCCGGCAAGATCTTTCTTCCACAGTTTTTGTCCTACTGCCCAAATAGCAGCTATCTCTGGATTACTACTTGTGATGCTTTGTGGTATTCTTTTCCATAGAAACTTGGCATTACATCTGGAATTACAGAAATATAAATTATTTAAGACACATGGATACAATTTTCAGCAACTATCATGGACTCTGTCATTAACAATTTAAATGAGAATCCATTTCCTTTCTCACAAATATCACATTACAAAAACCAGACAAGTGCGAGTTCAACTCGCGTGGTGAGGGTTCCGTATATAATATAAATTTCATAAGTGTTTTTGAATACTCAAACTTCTTATAGGTTTTCCTGTAATCTTAAGGCAAGTAACTATTTTCCATATTTTTTTCAGAATTTTAATCCTAGTAGTTTCGGAGATAGGGGGGGGGAATGGTCAATTTTCGTCTTTTTTCCTATAAGTATTACTCCAAATCTGTTTTTGCTAAAATTATAAAAAAAATATATCTGACATGCTTATAACAACCTCTTTCATTTGATATGTATGTCACACAATACAGTTTGTGATTTTTTTTTTTAATTTTCCAGTTTTCCCTCCAAAAGTGGCCCCCTTGTTCAGAATTCATTAATTTACTTTACGCGTCCATCTTTGGGTCACCAATTTACATTATGTGTACCAAATTTCAACTCAACCGGGCCAGTAGTTTCGGAACAATTCGGCTGTGGCAGACGGACAATCGAGTGATCCTATGAGGGTTCCGTTTTTTCCTTTTGAGGTATCGGAACCCTAAAAACGAAATCCTTGCATCAACAGATTCTGGAATAGGATATTAAATAAAAAATAATTACTTGTTGACTTAGGGAAATAAATAATTTTGGACCATGCAACTTTCTCAAAAATGTGTGTGTATTGAAAATGTATATTTAAGGAATGAGTGCCATTGATATTATATTGATTCAAAATCTAGTTGGGCTATTATTATCTTAAATTCACATAATATTATACTGAAAATTATTGTGTGTTTCCTTATTGGCTTTTCTAAAACTTAAATAATAAGAAACAAGCACATGATAGCAATCAATTAAGAATGATTTTTTTAGAAATACTGTATTGCATATTGTTTCATTGCAAACAACAAGAAAAACAAGTGCGAGTCGGACTCACCCACCAAGGATTCCGTACAAAATTACAAATTTATAGTTTTCAGATTTATCCCTGTACTTGTAGTATAAGACAATATTACTTGCCAAATTTTATAGTTCTAGGTCAACAGAAAGTATTACCCTATAAATTTTGATTCCCTCAGGGGTCGAAATATATGTGGTTTGCGGTATAAACAGCCATATCTTTTTTTACGTTAACTTAACTCGATACCTCCACGCGTTCCCGAGATAAAGGGCCTTGACAGACAAACAACAAAGTGATCCTAGAAGAGTTCCATTTCTTCCTTTTGAGGTACGGGACTCTAAAAATTATTGTTTTTTAAATAAATAAATTAAAAAAACTTTAAATAATTAAATAATTAGATGTTGGCCAACATTTAAGGTTCAGCATCTTCTAAAAAATAATTAACACTACAAATCTCCCCTGGTTTGTGCATATAATGAGACACTCAGATCTGTGTTGTGTTTCTCTCGTGTTTTCTCTAGTGTTTCTAAGTTAATTATGAAAGTTGGTGCCATGCTTCTGTTAGTAAGAATGGAGCATAAACTAACCCTCTAACATAATTCTATGGTAAAATGCATATTCTAAACATCGTAAGACGGTCGTGCAGTTAGGATTTGAAGTCCTTCTCAAAGTATAATGAGAAAAATACTATTACTGAAAAATACATCTTTTTAACTTACAAATCATTTTGATATAAGTAAATGACGAGCAGCTGAGCATACGTAGAAGGCGAAGCAACTCCAGTAGGTGCCTGAAAATATTATAAATCTTGTTACTTCAACAATTTACATAAAATCAAGCTAGGTTATTTCTTGATACAAATCCTTTCGTTAAGAATGTAACTTCAATCTTACCTCCAATTCCTGCTTTTCCAATTCTACACACAGCTTATCAAAATTAGAAATCATTCTTAAAACTATGAAATTTTACTTAATTTCAAAACTAAACACTATTCCTTTTATTTCTGTTTTCCCCACAGATTTGAGTTTGGTATTGGTATGGATGGTATGGTATTGTATTACTGTCAAGATGACTTTTGACCACCTTTTGACGTATCGCCATGCACAGATAATAAAACCACAGACTAGACAGAGTTAGAAAACCAGACGAAAATTAAATTCAAATAAAACTTCTAAAGAGAACACTCATCCACACGATCTTGCACGTGCATTTGATATAGCGACTATTAGCGACAGCTTGATTTTCTGGATCGTTCCCATCTTCCAACCTATCCAACCCAGGTTCAATATGGAACCTGGGTTGGATAAGTTGGAAGATGGGAATGACCCGATTTTCTCGATGTCTTGTCATGCATAGATATTTTTCTGTAATACGAACACAATGTTTATAACTTCGTTGAGGCTAATTTTAAAACAAATAGGTTTCCGTTATAACCTTTTGACAGCCAGGGTGCAAAACAAAACGGTGCCCAACTGTGGCCAAAACAAAACAATAGCCAGACAAAATAGGAATAAAATGAAACTTCTGATAAATATTGTCATGTCAAAATGACAACATTATCATCACAGAGTACCTACTTTTATATTATTGTAAATTATCATGTGGCCGTCCGTGGCTTCAGAGTTCAGTGGCACGTGTTTTCGTCCGCGTCCACAGCCGTCTTTAGCTCTCAAAGGGTTAAACGTAACCAAAGAAAGATAATGAAGCACACCGACATTGCTATGGCCTATGAGAAAAGGGGCACGGTTGATTATAAGTCATCTTGGATCTGCTGGTGGTGGTCTTATGGAAGACAGTCTGTTGGCATTTGAATCAAAAAGTACAAAAGATTACCACGAAGAAATGAATGGAGCACATTCTAGGGATGGTTTCAACAAATGCTTCTAAAGTTTCCGAAGCCATCTACCATAATAATGGGTAATGCACCCTATCACTCCATGCAAATCAACAAAGCTCCTACAAAGGACAAAAATAAATCTTAGCAGATAGCATGGCTCAAAAATAATGTTGTAAGTGCTGACATGACCCTAACAAAACTCGAGTTAGTTGAGTTGGTTGAAAGACACAAATCACACCAGACTCAATAATGTAATTAACAATTTGGCACAAGAGCATCCTGGGCATCCCGACTACCGCCGTACCACAGTCAATAGGTACAACGCAATTGAACTAATACCTATAGGAACAAGTGAAAGGTAAGATTTTTTTTTCTAACTAGTTGCATCTATTTGTAGGGTAAGTAGTGAGAGTTCCAATCTTAATACTTACGGGAATGTAATAATTTGTTCTGGCTAGAGTAACTTTATCAAACATTGATTACTGAGTTTGTATGAAAAAGTCTATATTAACTTGTTTTAGGTGTTTTTACCACAAAGATAATCTATTACTTTTCAAGCTATGTTGCACTCTATAACACTACACCTCCTATTCCAACAAAAAAAAAATCATGAAACTGTTAACTGAAGGATGCCAGAAAGAGACTCAGAAAGATTGGGCCAAGGTGGTTGAAAAAACAACAAAAAAACATTATTATGGCAGACTTCTCGCGGGACATCCAAATTGACATTTTTTTTGGATTCGGACGCAGACTTCATAATAAATGTTGTCGAATCAGGAACCTCTTCGGCCTCTTGTTTCTGAAGACAGTGATGGAACATCCGATTAATAAAATAAAGTATTTTAAGAAAAGCTTTGTTTTATTTACAACTAGCGTCTGCCCGCGACTTTGTCTGCGTGGACCCGGGATAAAAACTATCCTATACTTTAATCCAGACTATAAACTATCTTCGTGCTAAATTTCATCCAAATCGGTTGAGCCGTTTAAGCGTGATTGAGTAACAAACATCCAATTGACGCACTACTCATTAGCCTAATATATGGACGTTCGTCGGTCCGTCTGTCCGTTCTACTATATATTTACGACCCGCTGGGTACAGGCCTTCTCTTATGGACAAGTGGCTATAGTCCCCACGCTGGCCTGGTTGGTGACTTAATATACACCTTTGAATTTTTTCACCAATGTCTGCAGGGTTCCTCACGAAGTTTTCCTTCACCGGAAAGCTATTGGTAAATATCAAATGACATTCCGTACACAAGTTCCGAGAAAGTCATTGGCACGGGCCAGATTTGAGCCCACGACCTCCTGTTTGAGTTTTAAATATTTTGTGACCTACATTCATTTCTTCCAGCGAATATCAGAATCAAAGTTGGCTTATCTAATAGGTTAATTTATATTTTCACAATATTTGTAATAGCTGTGCCTAGGCCTAAAGGCTCCCAATATTCCATATATAGGTTTTATCAAAAGAAATCGGAAGTGAAATTGATTCAATTAGCCTTTCAAAATTTATAATCGCTCAACTTGACGCAATATTTTGTGTTAGCCCATCACTACAAACATCAATACGCAAGTGTCAAATTTCGATTCAAAACGGTTAGGTATATTATTCACAAACGGGATCTCTCACGCTCGATTTACATGTACCTAAGTATTAAGTTGTTAAGTAATTAACTAAATTTTAACTTAATATTAAGTGACTAAATGCATGTAACTAAATAATCAATTTAGTATTAAGCTACAACTAAATTGTTTACAAGTCACTTAATATTAAGTCAAAACTTAGTTCATTACTTAACAAGTTAATACCTACGCTACGTGTAAATCGAGAATCAGGGCAGTATTCGCAAGTATATATCTGTGATATCTTTAAGTAGGTAGGTATTTACATTAATTACCTTTAATAAATAAGTATGGATTTGAATAGATATCATCATATCATTTGTATAGATATTATATTATATGCATTGTGTTCGTATTACAGAAAAATATCTATGCATGACATGACAAGACATCGAGAAAATAGCATCCTGCATGTCGGTTAGGCAATTCGATTTTAGACCCGTTGGTAAGACTTTAGGACACGCAATTTAAGAACTTCTTTATTAATACTAGGTATTAAGACTTAACATCACAGTAGAGAAATTTAAATAAAACCTTTTCTTTTGTCGCAGCTCAGCTTAGTAATATGAAGTCGCAAGTGGTACCTACCTAGACACAAGTGGCATTGCCGCAATTCAACTCGCGTGCGGACTTTGGTAGGTAAGTAAGTACATACTTTTATATAGGTAGGTATGTATAAGTAGAGTAGTTTACTTCTCTTCGAGGTAGAGTAGGATTCGTTACACAAACGAATTAATATGTAACTAGCTTCGGAGGCCCACGGTATATACGTGGGTGGTTCTACTCGCAAGGGAATTTTCCGCGGCTCACCTTATTTTGTATAGTTTTTGTAGGAAAATTATATTGATTAACGATCGAAACCGTACAACTAAATGGTTTCTAGTATGACACTAAAAATTAGCTCATCCCTTAATATAATATCTTCCAAAAATCGTACTTTAAAGTGCCAAATTCTCAGTCTCCAGGCATGTCTCTCGGACGAAATGAAAGCTTAAAGGCTGCATCATAACTTTATTTTGAGTATGTACGGTATATCTGCACTAAAATAGAAATCTATAATATATGTAATTTCAATCTGTTTGTCGAATTTCACCGTAAATGCGAAACTTATTAAAAAAAAAGTGCATTATATTTTGTCTCTCGGTTTTTACCTCAGTCTCCTGCTACATCAAAACACGTTAAAATCTGTTTGAATTACCGCGTCTAGCGCGTTGCTGTCCGGTCTGAATGAAAGATCGAAGTGAAGTTAGCTAACAACCACTCGCGTCCGTCTTGGCTCGCAGTTGGCTTAGTCGCTACGGCAAGTTGTGTGAGTGAGGTTGTGCTACGGCCAGTCAACTTAACAGTAACCTGGTACGTATTTATTTAAAATCCATTGTTTTCTGCATACTTTTTTTGCATTCATAGGTCGTAAATTCGTTACATTAGAGTACAGAATTGCATAATTTCAATATTAATGTTCCATTAACGTAGTTATTGGCTAAAAACATAAAATAATCTCAGTATCCTGTCCTCAGTCTCCTGGAAACATAATAGCCAGGAGACTGAGGATGAATCAGGAGACTGAGAGTCATTAAGGATCCGCACGAATAGTAATCCAGTTCATCATGATTGATATATTAATTATTAGTACATTTACGTATTATTTGATTAGTTACATATTATTGATCATAGTTATCATAAATTAATAAGCTGGGAATTACCTGAAGCAAAAACTCCGATTTATATATATAATAAAACTTCATTATTTATTGATTAAAAACAATATTTTTTTCTACATTTTCATCTGAAATTAAATAAGTACATTTTTAGATAGAAAATGTAAAATATGTGTAAGCAATGTAAAAAACCGTATATACATTTCATTATATTCTTTTACAGAAAAATGGCAAAATGGCAAAACCAAAAAATATTACTAAGGAAGAAAGATTAGAGAAAAAAAGGATAGCTGAAAGGCTTAGATATCAAAAAATTAAAAATGATCCTACTAAATTAGCGGCTCAAAAAGAAAAAAGTCGGCAAAAATATTTAACTAGAAAAGAAAAGGGCCAAAGAAAATTAGTATCAAATATGTCGGATCGTGAAAAACGTCAAGCCCGCAAAAAATGGAGAAACTATTCCAAAACTCATTATGATAAAAAAACTGCTCTGGAAAAGGCGGCAAGAAAGTTTGTAAGAGAAAACACGCCATCTAGTTGCGATGAAAATGTAAACTCAAATCAGCAGCAGCAAGTCGTAAATGCACAAAATGTGACACCTAGATTAGCACAGGCACGAAAAAGAGCGTTGAGGCAGCGTAAGAAGCGTAACCAAGAACTTCAAAAAAAGAATGATTTTATACGTTCACTAAAAACCAAGTTACAGAAGTATAGAAAAAGATACCACAGGCTGAAGAGAGAACGAAAAGAACAGCTCCCACAGGAACTAACGCCTTGTACCAAGATGAAAAAATTAGCTGAAAACCCAGACACACGAGTCGAAGTTGTTAAAAAAGCTTTGTTTGGTGACACTTTAGAAAAGCAATTATCAGAAAACATTACCAACTTGAGCACAAAGAGTGAGAAACGAGTTGCAAACAAATTGCTTATGGGACGTGTAGTTAAAAAAAGTAAAATTTGGAAATTAAAAAACAAACTCATCACGTACAAAAAGGTGTGGCACTCACAAAAACAAAACAAATTAAACGAAAAAACAAGAAAAACCTTCAAGAATGAGGTACAAAAATTTCTAGAAGATGATCAATACAGCAGATTGTGTGCCGGCAAAAAAGAATTCATCACTAAAAATAAAGTGAGAAAACAGAAACGCTATCAACTCGATACTCTCAGAAACTTGCATAAAGAGTTTTTAAAGTCTGGCAACGTTCTCATCAGTTACTCAATGTTTGCTAGGTTGAGGCCTTTCTGGATAGTGGCTCCAAAAGTAATTGACCGAGATACTTGCATGTGTACTCTACACAGCAACATACAATTAGTTGTCAGTGCTCTAAACACTGCAAAACTTCTGAAAGACACAAGCTACCAAAGTTTATTAACTTCTTTATGCTGCGACAGATATAATGAAAGGTGTTTAGAGAGAATTTGTGAATTATGCTCTGATAAAGCCATTTCATTTAGCGAAGACTTTGACGACACAAAACTGGTTACCTACCAACAGTGGGTTTCTTCAAGAGAAATGATTGTGGACCCTAAGACAAAAAGAGAACGACCTGTAACCAAACAAAAGAAAGAAAATATTGAAACATCAGCTCGAGACCTTAAAGTTAAACTGGAGAACGATTTGGTTAAACTTTTCAAACATGAATTGAATATTGTTCACCAGTATCAATCACTAAAAATGATAAAGCAATCTCTAACTGAAAAGGACGTTGTAGTCCACATGGACTTTTCGGAAAATTACTGCACAAAATATAATGAAGAAATTCAGTCTTTCCATTTTGGGGGCTCCCGGACACAACTCTCGCTTCATACAGTTGTTGTATATTTAAAAGAGTCGACTAGATCATACTGCACAGTGTCTACAAACTTGTCTCATAACGTGAACGCCATCTGGGCCCACCTTAAGCCGGTTTTAGAAGAGTTGCCAGAAAAAGTTGAAAATATACACTTTTTAAGTGATGGGCCTGTCACCCAATACAGAAATAAATATATGTTTTACGTTTTGGCCTGCAAAATTCCAGATTTGTGCCCTGGAATCATAAACTGGACCTGGAATTACACCGAAGCAGGTCATGGAAAAGGAGCACCTGACGGTGTTGGAGCGGTTTGTAAAAGAACAGCAGACAATATAGTGGCCTATGGAGGTAATATAACTAACCTCAACGAGTTTTGTGGAGCTATTCAAACCAGATGCCCCAATATAACACTGTTTGTTGTTAATGATAGTGATATAGATGACATGTCGCGATTGATTTCAGAAGATCAACGAAGTTTGATTCCTTTTACTGGCACATTAAAAGTCCACCAAGTGCAAGGAAATGCTTATTTACCTAAAAGGCTCATAATGAAGTCTCTTAGTTGTTTCTGCGATAATAACGGATGTGAACATTACCGACTGGGTTTACTAAAATACAGCTCAGAATCAAGGAATAGGGTCGATGCTGTCTATGGAAATTTAGACTCGGAACGAACTGAAGCTGATAGTCCCACTACCAGCATTATGGAACGTAGACCTTTTACCGAATCAGGTCGGGTGCAGTCTGGCATATCAGAATTAGATAACCTAAGCACTATGAGTAATCTCTCTCTCAATTTGGAGAATCCGGAAATATTAGCCGATATGCCAGACTTAGAAATTGACCCTACTGATCTCTTCCCAAATGAGACCATTGCTAGTCCAACAAAAGCCGAAAATTCTAAAAAGTTCGTTGATTCCCTAGATGAATCAAAAAAGGGCACACAAAAAAGCAAAATAAATACAGACAAAGACTCTTCACAAGCTGATAAAACAAATAAGATAAAGAAAATTACAACTAAGAAAAAACTCAAAAACAAACCAAACAAAACAGCCGAAAAAGACAAGAAAAAAAAATCGAAAGCTGGAAAAGTGAAGAGGGCAAATGACAAAGAATCGGATGATTGTTGTTGCCTTATCTGTGGTACTTTATATAGTGAAGATACCACGGGAAACGATTGGGTCCAGTGTATTTTATGTCGTCAGTGGGCACAAATTGGTTGCATCAAAAGTGACTCTATCTCATTTACATGTCCAGATTGCTCGTCGGACTCTGACTACAAAGAATACTGTCTTTAGACTGAAGATTGAGATGTTTTTCTTTTTAAAAGGATTGATTTTTGTTTACTTAAATACTAAAAATTTGATTTGAATGTTGCCATTTTGTAGTAGTTTAGAAAACTTGTTATTTTTCATAATTTTATGCAAAGTTCCTAATCTTATAATGATGAGACTGATTAAGTAGTACTTTTAAGTTTTAGATTTTTGAGTTTTTAACTCTGTAGTTGATGTTAATGAATAGTGAGATTACTGTTAAGTTACAAATAATGAAACTATTGAAGACTGATGTAACCTTAAAGGTTTTGTAAATAAATGTAAGTTGATTTAATTTTCAATAATTATTTTACAAACTTTGACAATGTTTGTTGTGTAAAAAATACAAAAAAAAACTATTTGATTCATTTTTAAAATTTTCTAATTTTGTAATAAGGATACTAATTTGTGTCATTTTGTGATTACTTGTGAGTCAAGGTCTTACAATAAAAGTGTTCCATGGAAGACACTATTGTTATGCCAGTATTATAATAAACTATTTTTATTAATAAAACATAATTTTATTTCAATATTTACAACGGTTTTAAGTTTTTTTTTGTATCAATACTCAGTATCCTGTTCATAGCCTCAGTCTCCTGGGCCCATATTTTTTTTAAATGGTCATAAATTTGGTATATTTAATTTTTTTGACTGGCCCGTTTGAGATCAGTAAAATAACGACCTAAGCTAGACGTCAAGCTACTTTTCTGACCTTAGATGCTAAAAAAATGTTGTGCCATAAATCACTTCATTTTCGTCCCTCCTGAGTAGAACCACCCACGTATACCTAACGCTAGGTAAAAAACAAACCTCAGGACCAACCACACCGTCGTTTTCCAACCACATCGAAACCACAATCAGCGCGTATAGGTAGGTACCTACTTCTATATACTTCAGCACGAATAGCTACTGAGTAGAAGGTAAAGATTTGAATACCACCCTCGAACGCAACATATAATTAGGTGCTGTGTTTTCGAATTATGTAGGTAGATAACAACCGTTATTTACGGTTTATATTATGCTAGGTATCTATTTGGTTCTTTAACAATCACCGTTATATAGTAGATGGCATCGACCATTGGGCGATTGAACTGAATTGTACGTACATTATCAGTACAGTCATCATCAAAAGTGTCTGGTCATTTCGCCTCCACTCGCACAGCCTGGTGCCTGGTTTTCATTTATTTATTTGAACTTTATTGCACAAATATACAAATAAAAGTACATTTGGCGGACTTAATGCCATCAGGCATTCTCTACCAGTCAACCATTGGGCTAAACAGAAACTTTAGTGGTGCAGGATCTTAAGTACTGAATCTCGAATGGAAACACAAATCAATTAATTTCATGAATATACATGTGTCCCGAAACTGGCAAACGTGCGTCGCTTATTGTTTCTTCTAATAACGTTGCTGGCGTCCATAGGTTTCGGTGGCCGCTGGTAGGTATTAAAAATAAATACAAACTAAAACTGATCCCACAGAAAGTAAGTACATATTAGTAAAGATTAAAACAAATCCACGTACTTAGGTAAAAAAAGAGTGCCCGTCCAATAAAAATTATGTCAAACATTTGACGTAATTTTCAACAAATTTTAACGTTGTTGTAATCACCTACTAAATATCCTATACTATTAAACGAGCAATATTTGTACCTATATATATTTGCAATCTCGTTCTCGGAAACGGCTATACCGATTTCGATGAAATTTGGAATATATGGGTTTACGGGGGCGAGAAACCGATCTAGCAAAGTCTCATGTCTGGGAAAATTCGTTTTCACTGTATTTTCACCCGAGCAGAGCTCGGTCGCCCAGGGACTTAACATTATATTGGTTATTTATGATGATAGTGGCATCAGGGTCATACATAGATTTAAGTTCGCGTCTTTCCTTAGGACATTGCCAAAGTTAAGGGCTACAAAGCCTTACTTTTGGTTGGACTCTTAATTCGCATAAATATAAATTACTCGTATCATATGCGATAAAAACATTATTTTCACACCTTTCATTCGGAAAAGTAAGTTTTGCTCCACGACGAGAGGGATGCTACTTTTCTGTTCAAGCTACTTTTTTAATTTATTCATTGGCTTGTAGCATTTACGCAATGTGCCTTTGAACACAGATCTTAATAAAATAATCGATTGTAATTTCATCGTAATCTATTAAAAACGAACATATTTCTAATTCTAAATTAACAACGTTATATGAAACTTTATGAATTTATCGAAATATAAAAAAAATGTCACAATAAATTATATTTTCCCATAGTCAGTGTGAAAAATTGTATGCACACTCAGGAGCAAAATTATTTTCGTCATGGGCGTTAACGCTTAAATCCTTTGTTACGCTCAGGATTCTAACTTAGAATCCCTCGCTACGCTCAGGATTCTATCGCAGAATCCTTCGCTTCACTCTGGATTCAATGTACCGCCCTCGCTATAAATACATCATTTTGCTCCATTGAGACACAAATAACTATTATATGCACGTAAGCTCTTAAAAACTGTGTATGAATCATCATGAAAATGAAAGTGATTGCCTAACGGCGGTGGGACAATCCCATTTTGGTTTTCTGGGTGAAACTGCAATACGTAGCTCGGGTGAAATCGGGTCTCCTTGTTTTACTTCTCTTTTGATTTTTTATTGCAGGACCGGCTCTCTCTAACTTCACTCTGCTTGTGCTATATAATTATTGCGTACGTTAATATAAGTCTGGTGAATATTGTTTTCATCTAAAGCTTTCCAGATGATGTTATGCGATATCATATCGAAGACTTTTTTGTAGTCGATAAATGCAAGGTAGGTATAATGACCTGTTGAATTCTCTATATTTTTCTATCACTTGCTCTGCAGGCTGGTTCTTATCTAATTGTGGGTTGATCCTTCGACATATACTCGTCGGAAACAGCTTGTACAGTAATGGTAGTAAACTTAATAAAATAAATAAAATAAAAATAAAAATAGCCTTTATTTCCCAACAAATAGAATATAGAAATAGCATGCTTAACTTATTTAATTTGTATATTGTAAGTTAATACACAATTATCTAATCTTAATTTGATTTTGATATAACTATGCATGTTTATTTTTTGTGTATGAATTTATATATTTTACAATATACTTTTATCATGTTACATTTAATACTTCATTACGTATACTTATCCTAAGCATTCTCTATTCTTTTTTAATAAGAATAATTTAATCTTTTGTGTATAATATAGTATATATAGCATTTAACATTGTATAAGTAAATTCATAAGTATTCAAAATTATTACATTATTAAGTAAGTACTGAACTTATGGGTCGGTAATTACTGATGTCATTAGGGTTTCCTTTTTTTTAGAACTAACTTTAAAATATTTTATAAATAATAGTAATCCTGTTATATGTGATTTGCGACGCGACAAAAAATGTATTGTGCTAGGTTATTATATCATCACACACAAAGTTTCACTTTTTATCAAACAAAATGACATTACGTAAATGGGTATTCACTGTCTTCACATCTAAAAATATGTGCTTCCTTGCTACGCTTACTTCATAAAGAGGTGTTAATATTATGCGCACGCAGTGGTGTTGCAATTTTTGCATCAGTATTCGCACACTCTAAATTCATTATGAGTTGCTAATATTATTAATATTCATCATATAAACGATTTATTTATTTGCATGTATTATTATGGCCGAATAAACCAATTTTAAATTTCAAAAACAAATCGTTGAAAAACTATTCCAGCAGCTTTTATCTAACTCGCACTTAACGTACGTTTGCACACACTTGTATCACAACGTACGTTTAATGTACATTGTGGTACAAGTGTGCTATGCTGATCATTTCATTGGGGACGGATTCAATGACGCGAGCGAGCGGCCCCCCTATTCTGTAACTTGTTTTAAGCTCACCTCAACGCTCACCCACAAATATATCTTGACACTGCGGTGCGTAGTAGCTAAGCGTAGGTCTAGTTTCGTTAGGTGACGCATGGGGTGAGGCGCATGAGCATAACACCGCATAACAGCCCTGTAGTCAATCGCGATTTGGGAACCGAAAGTGTAATGTTCAAAGCTCACGCGTATCATACGACGCTTTTCAACACACTTGCGTTGCAAGGAAAATAACATTCTATAAGATGAACATGGCTGTAAGTATGTTTCTATAGTTGTTGTGTGCGAGATTTGAATTATTAAGAAAAAAATGTTGTTTCCTTTTTTTCATTTTGTTATTAATTCATAAAGTAAACAGTATAGGTAGGGTTATGACTGTGATGATGATAATGATGATGTCCTGATTGTCTTCGGCCACAGCGACTGTGTGGTCTAGATTTGGGATCAACCATTATGTAGGGTTATGTATGGGGTTGCACATGGGTCAAATACAGGGTGGACCATAACTCTTTTTACATTTCAAACTAAAATAAAATGAAAACTAATTATATCAGATCAAAACCGTTTATTAATTATGAAAACACATGACTAGGGATTTTATTTTTTAAAAATTACGTCATCCATATGTGATCCTTCATTATTTTGGCATTGCCGTAACCTGGAGCGAAAATTTTCAGTGACGGCCTGACAAGTGTTCCGAGAAATGTGGACCAAAAGTCCGTTAACTTTTGAATTGGTAGCTGCGTCGGGGAGCGGTGGCGGGAAGGTGAAGGACGCCATGGCACTAAATTCCCATTGGCCGCTCTTGCATTTCGTAACCCCGCCGCCTTACCCCGCCACCGCTCCCCGACGCAGCTACCGATTCAAAAGTTAACGGACTTTTGGTCCACATTTCTCGGAACACTTGTCAGGCCGTCACTGAAAATTTTCGCTCCAGGTTACGGCAATGCCAAAATAATGAAGGATCACATATGGATGACGTAATTTTTAAAAAATAAAATCCCTATTCATGTGTTTTCATAATTAATAAACGGTTTTAATCTGATATAATTAGTTTTCATTTTATTTTAGTTTGAAACGTAAAAAGAGTTATGGTCCACCCTGTATTATGGCCTCCAGGGCTTTTCTCGAACGTAGTAATTTTCCAAGTTTCTGAATTTCGTTGAAGCACCCATGACTGTTCAATACGTGTTTAACTGCGCTGAATTTTAACCGACTTCAAAAAAGGAGGAGGTTCTAAATTCGACTGTTTGTGTGTTTGTTACGCGATAACTAGGTAATTTATGAACCGATTTGAAAAATTATTTTTTGTTTGAAAGCATATACTTCCAGATTGGTCCCGTTGTCACCAAAATTCAGTTCTGATGATGACCTGGACAAATCGAGGGAAATCTTCAAAGTTTATAAGTAAACTTGAAGCAATTTGGCTACTAATTTAAGTCGGTTAAAACTTTGTTTTCAAAGCAAATTATTATGGGTTTATTTGATTTCAATTTTAATGCTTATTTCAATGCAGTTTATCTGTGAAGTCACAGACAAACCTCATTGAAGGAGGACTTTTGGAACAACCTATTTATTATATTTAAGAATACCTACTTACAGTTCATTTGAGTCGTTTAACTTCAAACTCGGTTAAATCCAATTCAGATATTTTTTTAAGATTTAGATATAAAATAAAAGGGTAAAAAACTAGTTTTTTTACAATTTTATCGGTTAAGTGTCATTCCGTGTTGTTTTTGAGAAAAAAACAGTTAAATTCATAATATTTTATCAAGATCAGATAAATCGATATGACGGTTTTTTTTCAAATGTTGGTACGTCCATCCAAGCCAATCAGCGAAAGAAGTTTGTTCAACATGGGTGTCAGTTGACGTAAACTCTGCGACAATAACTCTGTAAGGGGCTCCTATTCGTATTTTTTTCAAATCTAAATTTATCCAGGTCTGTTAAATCAAAATTATACGAATCCATACGGAGTTTTTTCAAAGATAGATAAATTGCAATCGATTATATCAAATAAAGGTAAATCCAATAAAATATATATATATATATATATATATATCTTTAATACTTTAGCCATAATAAAAAAAATACTGCCTTCAAATCACCGAATTAACGTTATTATCACTTTTTTTCAACAATCTCTCAAGTGGTTAGAGTGGATTTATCTGAGTTTGAAGTTAAAGTGACACATTTATTGACGAAAAAGTTATAGGTACTTATAGGTTATATTTGTTTTGAATCTATTTGCCTAGATCTAAAAATGACGTTAATTTAAAAATGTACCACTTTTATAGCACGTAAGTACATTTGCTGGTTGGGCGTATTCTTGTTTTTTTGTATCCCCCTGGCCAGGCAGTGGTAAGTGGTAACGTATAAATATTTGATGAACAGTCCTCACAAGTGGCAGAATGGAATTTATCTATACCCATAGGTTTATTGTCTAAATCTTAGTTTAGTCTTAGGTTTATTTCTCGTTTTATTAGATTATTACTTTGAGCCTTTTTTTTGCTTTTGAAGTTAATGTCTTTTTTGCCCCACTACGGCAGAGCCGAAAGGAAGGGATATCTTTTTACCAGTTTATGTTTGTATGTACGTGTGACCACTGTAGCGTTTGAACTAAACCGATTGTGATTGTGCGAGGGTGTCTATTGATTCGAAATTATTCTCCCGGTGACTAAGGCTACCTTTTGTATATAAAAAAGTGACTGACTTAAATCAAATAAATTGATATCATAATAGCGTTTTGGGGTACCTATCAAATGAAACAGCTGAAAATTTCGAGTTCAAATTATATCAAAATATTATTCAATAGTTACTTTTCCGTAGTCGGGATATAGTTTTTTAAACATTTTATGCTTGTTATAAATGTGCATTTAAACTACAATTCTGAAAGAAATTTGTTTAATATTCATCTTGAATTTGAAGAAGCATCGTGTAGCATACGCAAACATAGACGCGCGAAAGTCAAGAACTTACGTACTTTTACCTCGTACTAGGCATATAATATATGCAACTAATCACGAATGTTTTCTCGGAGTGCGTATCGGTCACTGTCCGTTGCGAGCACCTATAGGCGATTTAACGGCTATGTCACGGGGTCATCGACTGGCTCCCATTCGGCATGACATAAGCCTTACTGCTTAGGATTACAAAATGCTTATACTCGTTTACGTAACACACAATCACTAAGTTAGGTTTTGCGGTATTTTCAATAAGTTTTGCAATAACTTAGACTGCAAGCATACTTACTTGACGGCAGACATACATTTTACCACTTTTATAACTTCTTACACAAGGATGTACGTCGCCCAGCATTTGGAATTGTAAAAAAAATGCAGCCAGCATCTTTTTCGCGAACCGGGAATGCTCGACTAAACTTCTCATAGGTATTACAAGCAAATATAACAACAAAATATACAGATAGCATTCCAGACATAATAAAATGAAAAAAAAGTTACTATTGCTAGATAACCTTTATTTACCTACATACGACGTACGAGGTGTGTACCTACTCGGGTCAAATTATGAATAGTTTAATGAAGTTGATTTAACTTACCAGACAGCAGTGGAATCGGAACTACTTATAAGGAAGTCCGGATATATTTCACAATAGATTTTGAACTTGTATTATTTAAGAAAGTCTATATTTGTTTTGTGTGCACACGCTATTTATCACTTTATTTATATCATTAAAGCAATTTAAAAGGGGTAGGTAAGATACTTTTTAACACGACAGTTTTTTCCTAACTAGGTATCATAGCAACCGTCAATATTCTTGTTCTTGAACGGTTTGACAACAGGTATATTTGATAGAGTCTGTATATGCAAACTTAACACAGTTACCTTCCGTCTGTCTATTCTGAAATTATTATATACATTGTGAACTTGTTCCTTGTAAAATTTGATCCCTATATTCGGAACAAGTTTAGTACCTAGTCAATGTAATCACGTGACATAACTACACTACTTAATCCGCCTGTAGCAAAGGAGTCCATACCGTAAGCTCTATGGATAGCCAATCTGAGCAGCTAACAAAAAGTAAACAATGACGCTCACTCATAAAGCACGAAATCCATTTGTGACCATCACGTAAAACACGCATGTACTTTTACTTTTGAAAAATAATAATTTACTATGATATTTAAAAATAACGAGTACCATTTATAAACGTTGGAGACGTCTACTCATATCTAGCCTTAGGCATGTTTGTTACAGCCAACATAATAACAGAATTTAAAAAGTAATCAATCCATTTTCTCTTTGGCAAGATTACAAATTGTGACTTCAATGACGCATAAAATCTTATGACTCTCATTCACTCAACAAAATATGGTGAAGGTGAAACGTTTTACATATATACTGTACGCTTTGGTCGAGATTCTTCGTCGAAATCTGTCTAGAAGTAGACCGTAAACTACGTTGTCGCCGTTAAATAACTCGCTAATGTATAATTATAACACGGGATTGCACTGTCAAGTCCAGCAAAAATATGAGCGTTGTAGAAAAGTTTAAGTTAGCACATCAATTAAGACTGGCTTTTAAGTATCCTTTTTTGCTATCATTTTTTTAATGATAACACATATATGCAATGCACCGTATTACTATTTTTAACAATTAAAATTCTGTTATACTTACTTATATTGTCTAAATTGCAAAGAATCTCAAAACATTGTATTAGAAATTACATAGAAAATTGGTAACGAAAAAGGAAAATTAAAAATCGGACATTTTAGCCAGGCTAGCTTTTTTTTTAGGTCAACAAACACCCACTTCAAGGGATCCATACTTATATGTATAACTAAAGACTACAATTTTTTTTTTCAATTCAATTCAAAACATTTATTTCGACCAACTGGGATCATAGATGATGTTAGTTAGTTCTTAGCCTAAAGTTAATCTACATTAAGATCTCACATTTTTAAATAACAGCAATTGTTATAGGTATCCAATAAAGCAAAGAAATAGAGTTTAATACTTGTTCATAATGTTTTTTTGTTCCTATAAATACATATTTGGATTTTGCATAACTTGGCACTCATTTAGATCTCCGTTCTTTTTGCGGCGAAGCCCACAGCCAAGCATAATTTTTGTATTGAACTTGGCTGTCCTTTTTTACATTTACGTTTTTGGTGGGATATTCCTCACTTTAAAAATGTCTTGCTCTCCATATAAACTTTGAGCCGATAATAAAAGAGTATTATGGCATACGAGTAATTATAACACTTGAGATTATGGAATATAAAATTATGGCAAATGATCATTATGGATATTAAATATTTATAGAACGTATAAATTATGGCATACGTGTAATCATGGCACTTGAGATTATGGTATATAAAATTATGGCAAATGATCATTATGGATATTAAATGTTTATGGAAGGTATACATACATTATGGCATATCAGATTAGTTCAAATGAAATTATGGATTTCATTAGTAACCTGTCAGAGCGCTATGTACGATTTTCGCTACATATGGACAGTAAGGTGCTACGGACTACGGCGTAGCGCTACGAGCGTAGCTTAGCAGTTAATAAGCAAGCACCATTATTTGCTGAACCGATGCGATCGGCCTTCCAACCCATAGAGCAAACTAAACCCTTGGTCGTAGTCTAACACCAATAAATATTAGATTGTTGACCTAAGGTATGTAATACTGTTCTGTGCCAAGGGTTGAAAGCCACAAATTTCAGACGAGACGTTTCTCACTTCGTTCAAGCGTCAATAATTCGAGACTGAAATGGGCTTTCTCAGTGTTAAACACTCTATTTTTAGGGTTCCGTAGCCAAAATGGCAAAAACGGAACCCTTATAGTTTCGTCATGTCCGTCTGTCCGTCTGTCCGTCTGTCCGTCTGTCCGTATGTCACAGGCATTTTACTCGAAAACTATAAGGTGTATTTGAATAAAATTTTGAGGATAGGTGTATTTTGTTAGCCGCTACATAGTTTTGTAAATGAAATGACAAAAAAAAATTTTTTTAGGGGTGCACTCCATACATAAAACGAAATTTCAATTTTTTTTTTTTTATTGTGACCCCCCGTGTGGCACATCAATCGATAGGCCTTTCAAAATAAATATAAGGTTTCTTAGCATTTTTTTTTTTATTAAGTGAATAGGGTCGGAGATAATCGCCCCGAAAGTCACTAAAATTCTGTCCCCCCCCCCCCCTCTAATTTTTGAACGGTGTATTTTAAAAGTATGGAAAAATTCATGGACATAGGGCTTATTAATTTCATTCACCGAAAATTGTTTTGAACAAGATCGGTTCAGAGGTTTTCGAGATATTGCTGAAAAACTGCCTTCCTCAAAGAAAAGGGCGTAAGTGCCGTAAAATTTCTGTGACGATACGACCTTTTTAATAGGCACGGAACCCTTCGTTTTGCGTGGTCCGACACGCACTTGGCCGGTTTTTTTTATACTACGGCGGTGGCAAATGAGCATACGGTCTGCCTGGTAAACAGACACCGTAGGCTATGGACGTTTGCGATTCCAAACGAATCACAAGCGCGTTGCCGACCCTTTATTGATTTAAAGATTAGTTGTGTTGATAGCTAAAGACGAACGCGGGCCCCTCACTCTCACGACCAGATCCTTGGGGGATCTGGCGACCTTACTCAGCACCAGGAACACAACACCAAGTAGAGACTTTAATTGTTGAGCCATTTCGGTGTCAACTAATTTTGTTTTTTTTAATAGTTAAGCTATGAAGTGTCCAGTTAAAGTGAGCTCTAAATGGCTCAACAATTAAAGTCCACATTTAAGTTGGTTGACGATTGCTCCTACTTAGCTGTAAATTACAGTAGTATTATTATTAGATATGTATACAGCGAATTTAAAAGAAAACCTATTACAGCCTGTTATAGTTTTTCTTTGAATTCCCTTTATACATAATAATACAACTGCCATGACATCTCTGAATCGAAAAATGTTTTTTTAGAAACCCACAATATTTAACGAGATATCCAAGACACACTATGGATTTAACGGGGAAAAAATTACATCCCCGCTTTACGTGTCATCATCATATCAGCCGAAAGACGTCCACTGCTGGACATAGGCCTCCCCCAGAGAGTTCCAAATTGACCGGTCCTGCGCCACCCGCATCCAGCGGACTCCCGCGACCTTTACCAGGTCATCAGTCCACCTTGTGGGGGGCCTACCCACGCCGCGCCTTCCGGTACGTGGTCGCCACTCGAGAACCTGTAGGGGATTTGCTTTACGTGTAGGGGATTTTATTTTACCACTTTGTTGGATTGATGAATGAATGAATGATTTGCAGTAGGTAATCATGGTACAATAATTCTTAATAGGTACATAACATTTGTTCGTTTCGCATGATTAAGCACGTAGTGGCAAGCAAAATTTATGAATAAGTACTAAGACTATGATTGAGTAAGGAAGAGAGGAAGTAGTTAAGAATATGACTCAATCATAATGAGGTTATTGTATCAAAATTTCATTTAAACTATAAAAATTCTCCTTAGTCACCATTCATACAATATTGATTTAAGTGCTATGGTATTTAAAGTTTTAAATTCCTCAGGCATTTTGTTGAAAAGCTTAACACACAATAATTAAGCAGCTTGTACTGTAAAGTGCTGATTTTGGAGTAACACCCAACACTAGCCTAATTTGGATTTCTGCGCGAGCGCTGATTAAAATCGCATGACTTATTAAACAATTCCTTTGATGATTTGTATGCCCATGCCAAATTACAGCTTTCTAGCAGCAAGGGTCACTGAGTTAAGCCGCGGACAGACAGGTGAACATAGCGAAACTATGTATAAGAGTTCCTTCTTGATGCTGAACCCTAAAAATCATAACAGATTCCTGAATCAGTCGGTTCTTACATAGGATATATTTGTGCGTGGCTGACTAAATATTTTCTGCAACAGCAATAGAACGCTGACGCTGATGTGGCAGGCGTCAGAGCGCATCAGGGAGAATCACGTCATATACTTAAGTATGAATCCGGCTTTTGGCTCTGTTAAGTACCTTAACAGCTTTGAAGTCAAGTCGAAAAGTGGCGAACCTTTACATTCTTCGACTACACCTAAGTAAGCAACATGACCGTCAAAAGTCCAAAAGCTAACATTTTGTTGCCGTTGATTCCAAATTTTAGAAGCGCCGAGTACAGGTCGTGGTTCTTGGCTGGGCTTGGATGTAGGAATTGTCTATAAAGCAGCTGCGAAAACATACTTAATAATGTAATAGAGTTAAGAAATTCTGGTATTGCCGAATTAAGTTGAGATATTCTGGTATTGCCGAAAACAAGAACCCAATTGGGCAAAAGATAGGTACAAAGGTGCACGGTTATACAACAAATTGCTGTCTGTTTTTGTTATGACACTACATCTTCGGCGACACAATCACCAAGAGTTTTAAAAAGTTTAGGCTCACTTAATATAATGTATTCAATTCCAAATTAGCGCTACATATTTATGAACACACCCGCTTTAAGAATACTTTAAGCGAGCACACACTAGGGCACACACTAAATATTTTGAAAATGGCTGTTTCTCTTTTAAATTTTACGTTTAATCTATGTTCTCATGTACCTAAGTGACTTAAATTGTCTTTTTTTGGGAAGTAATTGTGTTTAAACTTTAAAATCAAATAACTATTATAAACTTATTTCAAGATTATTTGAGTAGGTTTTAGTAATTTAAATTAAATACCTATACCCTCTTTTATTAAGTATATGCAGCACCAGCGGAAAATGGATCCTTATTAATGCTGTAAATTATAGTGGTTGCCTTGAACATTTTGCAATATAAATAAGTGGCACCGCCTAATCCGGAATCATAAACGCAGATGTCCACTATACGACCTCTATTTGATCGATTCGTCCATTCTCTTCGGCGATCGACTAAGTAATTAATTTAGGTAGGTACCTATTAATACAATAATTCACAAGTAGTATTTTAAGCATCTTCGTTCGCAAGACATGTAGGTATATATATTGGTTTACCTATGTCAATTTAAGTTAAAAATTATGAAATGGTTAAAAAAACAACATGAAAACGTAGGTAACTACTCCAAACTATCTTGACACTGCCTCTACAGAAATTAATCATTAGAGAGTATCAGTGTTAACATACTTTTGAGGGTTTTAGTATATTATGTATAACAGATAAATATGCATGTTTGAAGGTGTCTACTGTGTTTGTAGGTAGGTAGTAATTCTATACACACACACCTCATGATGTCATGCACACATACCTACCCAAGTATTTTATACATATAAGGTAACGCCTACTTTATTAATTCACAATGCTGTGATTTACCTATAGTAGCACTGTTTTAATTCCTTTAAATATTGTTTTAAATGCACTCAATAGGCTCATATCTTCGTGGGTAAAAGCACCTTGTCTCAATAAACAGTTTATGCAAGGCCCTAGATCCATAATAATACGGAGGAGTGTGTCGATGTCGGCGTGTAGGCAGATTCGTCTCGCCCGCAGCGGACAAACTTCCATATTTACCTTCCAGGTGACTTACCGGTCGGCGACGCGTGGGCCGTGGAGCAGGCCTCGTTTGATTCTTCTCGTTATTAATTTGACGACTAGTTTAAAACGAAAGGAGAAACATCAACATTCCATCCTCTTCGAAGGCAAGTACTCGTACATCTTGTTTAGTGAGTTAACATCGCATCTGACTGTTGTACAAAAATACAAAACTGACATAACAACGAAGACCGAGTAACCACAACAGAACATAGCAATAGCATCAATTTAGTTTATCAGAATAAATTATTGAATTCAAAAATTCCGCATAAAAAACTGCATTGTAAGTAGGTACTCTACGGATGAATTCTGCTCGGCTAAATGGGAGATAAAACAATACAACCTTGGGGCAAAGTGGTTCGTTCCGGGTTCGGTCCTCCACCTCCGCGCGACCGGTCCCGCGTTGCACCTCCACTCATCTGTTAACTGCTGTATTCATGTTACATTGTATTAACTACCTTAATACGTAGGTAGTAGGTACTCAGATCACTCTTTTTCCCTATTCATAATAAATGACCACATGGAATACTTAACAGTTCCTACATTACGGTTAGGATAAGCATTTTATGGATAAATATTGATTCGAGTTCTTCAATGAATCCAAGAAACTATGTATTATGAAATTGTTAAATGCATTACTTATCTTCAACGATTACTGGTTCGTCATCAAATTGTTTCCATAATTTCATATTTTTTAAGAGGAAAACACTATAAAAAGTAATACACTTGCTATTACTATCTTCACTGTAGTCTCCACTCCAATCGAATGTAAAATATAACGAATAAAAAGTATATTTTATTCGCTCAAGACTCAAGACAACACTGTGTCCTTGCAAGCTTATTTAACAGGTTTCTGTTCCAAATGAAGACGGCGCCCGGCCGCTATATCAGACCATTTTGTTTATACCCGCATGCAACCTACCTACCCAAAGTAAATTTATTCAGTTATGCACGGTTATGCGCCGTGTTCAATCCTTTTGCAGAAAATCTAAGCAGTCATTTTAATATCATTGTCGTAATATTACTAGACAAGTTATGCTTATTGATTAATTTAGATGTTTCAACTTTCAATACTTACAATTTAGACCACAATGTTTATTGATAGGTACCTACCTACCAATAAATATTCTTTTCATATCTTACATATGCAAACGAATCTAGGTACTTACCCACTTCAATGATATT
Organism: Epinotia nisella; assembly: GCA_932294315.1. Taxonomy (NCBI): domain Eukaryota; kingdom Metazoa; phylum Arthropoda; class Insecta; order Lepidoptera; family Tortricidae; genus Epinotia; species Epinotia nisella. The sequence continues at coordinate 10,379,440 of OW028677.1, read as the reverse complement.
CTATCTATTCTATATTCTATCTATCTATATCTATCTATCTATCTTCTATCTTCTATCTATACATATAATAAAGCTGAAGAGGGTCGAAAGTCTGTACATGGAAGATAAACGAAAAAAAAGTTGGCTGGGGATACTTAGAATTGATAACAGAACACGTTCCAACAGTTTTTAGAATTTTTGTCTGTTTATCTGTTTGTCTGTTTATTTAACAGAGCATCACGTGAAAACGGCTGAATGGATTTTGATGCAAACTTTACTTATCTGTCGAGAGAATCCCCGGCCAGGTTAAGAGCCATAAAAATCTTAAAGATTAGGGTTCAAAGGGGGTAGAAAATGGGGTTGAAATTTGTATGGGAACTCCTTGAATACATGAGCTACAGACTTGAAAATTGGTAACCATAAACTTGACTGGAAAGTAAAAACGACCCCATTCAAACTTTTAGCAATGTATAGATAAAACGTGAAAAATATGGGATGAAAATAGGTTCTGAGGAGACTATATTATAATATGTTGCAAGATCGAGGTTATAACAGTATCATTACCATGGTAACACGTCATCAATATATTCGAAAATTCATCGTGTTCTTACAACTGTTACTTAGTCCAGTGGTTTGACCCATAGCTTACGGAGTCGGTATTCCCGAGTTCAAACCCAGCGACTGGCATGCACTTTTTTTTCTTGTGATACATTTTCAAAAACGCAGAGAAGCTTAGTGAATAGAATATTTGATGCCTTAGGAAATTTATTACCATCTATATTTCTATCTATCTATATCTTCTATCTCCACTTAAAATAAATCTCTAAATAAAAAAAAAGAATCAGCCAGTATCATTTCATACATTGTTCTGTCACGAATGATCTCAGTTTCCCATGAACGGAATAACATGAAACATTTTTATACGTACATTATTATTATGGCTTCCGCTTAAGATAGTTTTTACGCGACTGCGACAATGGGGAATGGATGAAAATTTTAGAAATGCCTGATTATTTTTTTGGTGATAGGAATAACCTTCCTTAGCACCAGAAAAAAGTTTCAGATTTTTCAGAGGCGTCAATTTTTTTTGAAAAATATAAACAGTTTCCTCATTTACGTTTTGGGTCAAGAACGGTAAATAGACACTTTCCTTGATCTGTCTCATATTACAAAAAAATATTTTAAATATCTGTGGTAAACTGACACTGGTAATGATCAATATAGCTGCTGCAAGTGTCAATATCATTGCCAGTGTCAGTTTACCACACATATTTAATATATTTTTTTCTAATATGAGACCGATCGAGGAAGGTGCCGTAACTGACCCAAAACGTAAGTGAGGAAACTGTTTATATTTTTTTTAAAAAATTGACGCCTCTGAAAAATCTGAAACTTTTTTCTGGTGCTAAGGAAGGTTATTCCTATCACCAAAAAAATATTCATGCATTTCTAAAATTTTCATCCATTCCCAATTAATTAATCCTCTTTAAATTTTTCATTTCTTTTTCTAATTTATATCGCCGCTACATCTGTAAGCTGTCAGTAACGTCAAAATGGCAGAATCGCTTTGTCTTTTACCTCATTATAGTCATTTATAACAGGACTACGATAGATATTCACGAAACGCATACCAAAAGATCAAGCATAAAAAATAAATATATTCTAATATGAGAACTTATATGCGCAAATTTCGTATTCAGGCGTAATTTCAATAAATGTATCAACAAATTAAAACAATTTGTACCTAACACGAATTTGTTTTTTTTAATGACATGGCGCTCTGCGCGTTCAGCCAAAGTATGAGGAACGGATTTAAAGAAAATACGGATAAATCGAAAATGTAGAAGATAAGCGAAAGACCAGGAAATAGTAGTATAATGTATATTATATTAAAGTTTGATATTATTCAAAGACTAAAAATTATATAAGGCTTTAAATATTCCTATACAAGGATGAGTCATTTATATACAGGAGTGAAGGAACTTTTTTACCTTTGAACCATATGTTTTGACAAATTACTACAAACAGCCAAGTGCTCACGTTCAAAGGCCTAGCAATTTGTCGCAACAACTTGCTATAGTTAGACTGGTTAAGAGTGAATGGCTGTCTCTTTCCAACTATTGCAAGTTGGTGTGACAAGTTGCGCCCGTTTGTAGTGTGGCGCAGCCTACGGTGGCGGTTAATAGTAAATTTGACAGCTAATGACAAGTTCACTAATTTGGCTGCCGCGGCCAGGCCGCGCCCGTCTGAGAAGCTTAAGGCAAGGACCACACTGGCGCGGCCTGCGGTGGTGGTCAATAGTACAGTAAATTTGACAGCTAATAACAAGTTTACTATTGACCGCAACGGCCAGGCCGCGCCGGTCTGTGAGAGGCTCAATGCCTGCAACACACTGGCGCGGCCTGCGGCGGCGGTCAATGGTGACAGCTAATGGCAAGTTTACTATTAACCACCGAGGCCAGGCCACAGAAACACCAAGTTGGCGGCGGAGTCTATGTTTGTAAAAAAACCGGTCAAGTTCAAGTGCGAGTCTGATTCGCGCACCGAGGGATCCGTCTTGCCCCACCGATTAATTTTGGAAAAAGCTTATCTATAAAATCATGTAACTCAGCCACAAGGAAGCCCTTTTCGTTTCAAACAATCCATACTAATATTATAAATGCGAAAGTAACTCTGTCTGTCTGTTACCTTTTCACGCTAAAACCGCTGAACTGATTGAGATGGGTGCAGAGATACTTTGAATTCCGGGGAAGGACAAAGGATAGTTTTTATCTCAAAATTAATTACCTAAGGGAGTGAAAAGGGGGGGGGGGGGGGGGTTTGTATGGAGTTACGATATAAACGAGTACCACGCGGACGAAGTCGCGGGCAAAAGCCAATAAAACTACAAAAATATAGCCATCTATATTTTACGCATTCCATATAATATTAGAATTTTAACGAACCAATTCGCCTACGTTACTTCGTTTATCTAGGATATCAAAGGGAAAGATTGTACAGTCAGCAGCAGAAGTAGCTAAGCGGGCCGGGTGTTCACAATGACCTGCAGACGACTTTATTCTTAAGAATTTAAGAGCGTGTGTAGGTTATTTTGAACACCCGGCCCGCTTAGCTACTTCTGCTGCTGACTGTACCTACTAGTTCTACTTGTTTCATTCATGAAGTGCTTTTCAAACATAACAATACTAAAGTTTTTTCTTGTAATTGCATGACGATTAACGCACGATTTTTCTAATCTTATATGGAATACGGTATAATGTTGGCAATTACCATTAATGTTGTTAATAAATACTATTTACAGTACACATGGTGTTACTTTCCCGCACTAGTGCGAAAATGAGCACTTTCCGTGCATATGTTGAAACTTTAAAGAGCCATATGTACTGTAAAACGTTGTACGATACACGTGCGAATAGGTAATTCGCAACTCGTGTCGATTTAAAACACTCCCTTCGGTCGTGTTTTAATTTATCGCCACTCGTTGCGAATTTCCTATTTTCTGCACTTGTATCGTAAATAACTATTATTTATATACCTACAATGTGAGTCTCCATAAAGTGCACATATGAATGGGTGAATTTAGACCCATACCCAGTTATAGCCAAAAAAAACTTTTTCAAACGCGAATGATGCGGAGCGACTGACTTTACTTTTTGATAGTTTTTACGGTTCCGTACTCAAAGGGTAAAATAAAAACGGGAGCCTATTACTAACACTCCGCTGTCCGTCCGTCTGTCCGTCTGTCACCAGGCTGTATCCCTTGAACCGTGATAGTTAGACAGTTGAAATTTTCAAAGATGATGTACCGTAAAAGCACACAACTATAGTCCACTACCCCCACTATGGTCCAAAAGTAAACTCATTCGTTTCTATCAATACCGATTTTGTATTTGTGATTTTATAGGTTTTTATTTAAATTTGTGTTATTATATTGCCTGTCTTCAAGTTCACCCATGAAAACAGTCCCACCTGAGCAAGTAATATGAGAATTAATTTGGACCATAGTTGGGTGACCTGGACTATAGTTGTGTGGTTTTACGGTATTGCTGTTGCTGCTATAGCAACAGATACTAAAAAACAGAATAAAATAAATATTTAAGGGGGCCCCCATACAATTAACGAAATTTTTTGCTCGTTTATATAGATAATTGTACGGAACCCTTCGTGCGCGAGTCCGACTCGCACTTGGCCGGTATTTTTTTTTTGCCTGTCCGTAATCCTCAAAACTATTGGTGCCACAGCGCTAACAAAAAAAATGTTTTTATTGTTTTTCCCGTCAATGGAATTGGGTCTAGATTTATCCTATTTCATATATGCAGTTTATGGAGACTCACACTGTATTACTCGAACTAGGCCTATAGTAAGCTCAATAAGGCTTGTGTTATAGGTTCTAGACGACGATATATATAATAGATATAAATACTTAAATACATAGAAAACATCCAAGACTCAGAAACAAATATCCATGCTCATCACACAAATAATTGACCTTGCTGGGATTCAAACCCAAGACCTTCCCGTCAATGGAATTGGGTCTAGATTTATCCTATTTCATATATGCAGTTTATGGAGACTCACACTGTATTACTCGAACTAGGCCTATAGTAAGATCAATAAGGCTTGTGTTATAGGTTCTAGACGACGATATATATAATAGATATAAATACTTAAATACATAGAAAACATCGAAGACTCAGAAACAAATATCCATGCTCATCACACAAATAATTGACCTTACTGGGATTCAAACCCAAGACCTTCAGTGTCGTAGGCAGCTACACTATCCACTAGCCGTTCGTCAAAGATCTTTAACTATTTTGCACTAGGTGGTTACAGTTTACACAAATGGATTACTTTAATCATCATAGTTTTTTAAAGTACTTACCTATCATTTATCAATTAAATTAATGCATGGGTGCATTTTCATTTAAATAAATTTTGTAACTAAGTCATTGTTACACAATGACGATGATTAATTGTGGCGAAATGAAGTCCTTATGTATTTTGAATCTTCTTATCTCAATTACTATGAGGGTATTCAAATGAGCGGAAAAATTAAAATCAACATTGCTAAAATAATTTATTGATTTCAGCAATGTTAATAATGAATTAAATAATCAATAAGGCAATCACGTGGTATTTTGATGCAACTATTAACGATTACAAAGGTAAATTACATTATAATAATTTAATACAAGCATAAAGCGATCTATGAGATTAATACACTGATTCGGCGGTTTCACCTATCACATTTTTCTTTGGAATAATATTTGTTCATAACATTCCATTTGAAAGAGCATTTTGAACGTTAAGTAGGTAAGATTAGGTTTTAGACGAGGCTGTGCATAATTATTTAACATTTTTAATTTGTTCCTTCAGTCGTTGTTTCTTCGAGCACGTCGGAGACTCCGTTTCCCTTTTCTTCGGGGGCGCCTTCGCCGGCGTTTACTTCAGGAGCACTTTCGTCGCCCTCGGACAGCGGATGTTGGCCCAAATTTGGTACCGGAATTGATATCACCTCATTTTCTGTTTCTTTTGCCGATTCATCGACTTTATTTTCTTCCAGGGGCCTAAATATTTCTTGAAGCGACGAAACTTTCTTCTCAGTTGGAATTATTCTATTTAAATATACTAAAATATCTGACAACGAAACAATTCCTATTAGTCTATTATCCTTATTAACTAGCAATAATCGATGACTCTCTGTCCTAACTATGACTTCTAAGGCCTCGTATAATGAAATACTCGATCGACATTTCTGTAATTTTTCTTCCCAGTCTTTCTTTTTATTTCTTACTTCTCCAATTGTCAGTGACAAATCAGAATAAAGTTTTTCGCTAACTAGATTCAATACCTCACATTTAGCATAAACATCGATTAACTTACCTTCTTCATCTAAGACAGGCAATGCAGATATATCTTTGTCTAATAGAAGCTGAAATGCTGCTTTAATACTAGTGTTTTCTGTCACAGACACGATTTCATCAAATGTACCAATTTTCAGTTCAGTCAAAGTTTTATGGAAAAATGTTAATTCCGGAAATTCATTAAGGTAAACAAAGAGGAATCTTAGTATTCTTTTGTGGGACAAAATGTACAACACATCACCGTTGAATGGGTCAATTAGCAATAGTCGGTGCACGCGATTCTTGTTCAACATATTTATAGCCTCGTGTAAAGATTGATCAGGACCAACACTACACAAAGGTTTTCGTGTTGGTCGCAATATCTTTTTCCAATTATGAAGTGTATGCTTCTCAAGTTCATCCACTGGTAGTTTTTCTTTTTCAAGATGCAGCAAAATCCTTATGAAGTCAGTGACTGTTATCGTGCCAACGAGCTGTTTTTTATTAGCATCCCACAGCGGTGCAGAACGTATACCGTGTGAGATAAGAGTAGGAAAGGTTTTCCTTACCAGAAATTGTGTGTCAAATATTATCACTTTCGCAGATTTGGGTAAAATTTCATAGCATTTATGATATTTGAAGAAATTTAACAACAGCCTCGTCTTGTCTCTGCCACCTAAAGATATTTGAACTATGGATAAATAGGGATCGTATTTCGGGAGACCTCGAACTTCCCTAAACAACTGCTTAGCTTGTAAAGGATCCAAAGAAGCGTATGAATTTTTATGATAAGTAGGTGAAGTCGTCCCAATTGAGGAACGGCGCGGTGGTAGCTTGGTGCTTTTCTTTTTAGCAGGATCAACGGCGGCCTGGCTAGTATCTGCATGAGGTTTCCTCCATAAAATATCCATTACCCTCGTAATGGGACCAGATTTTCTTGAGGAAGCTCCAGTTACAGTATGGTAATATTTTTTGTGAGAATCTTTTGAATCTTCGGCATTACTTTCTTTTGAAACTTCAGGTGCTTCTGTTGACTTTGGGGCATTTCCTAATGCAGCCTTCACATTGTGCATCAAAGATTGATGTTTTTTAGAATCACTCTTTCTTCTAAGTCGAAAAATATCAAATATGGAACTTCTCGGACTTGACGACGTCCCATGAAATGTCTCATACCCTTTGACGTCAACTCCAGTGACTCTCTCGGCGCTAGATGCTCTCGATGTATCTGCTGGCTTATCTTTGAAAATTGATCTAACATGGGGTCTTTGCGATTCTACCCCGCGAGTGCCAAAATGGACAGTATGCAAATTTTGTGCTACGGAAGTAGAAGGTATATCTCTATCATCTGTCGTTGATAATTTAGTAACTACAAACCTCTTTTTTTCCCCTACCACGGTCTGGTTATCTTTTTGAGCGTCTACATGATTCTTTTTTTTCTTGTGTTTTGACTTTCCGAATTTGGGTGAAGCATCAGCTGTAGCAGATTCATTTTCCAATATTGGATCCATGACTGCAATACTTGATTTATTTGTTTATACCTTTATAATGTAACATAATCCAACGAGATGGCAGTACCTGTAAAGAAAAAAAAATACTTAGAAATTGACTCGCATAATGTTTACTTAGGTACTGTTTAATAATTCTAATGCAATCTCTGTCTCACAAATAAGAACATGAGCATGACACAGGAAGCTAATCTGATTATTTCAACTACACCTACTGTAACTGGAGGTTCTTTATCTGACAGTTCGAAAAACCTACAACAAATCGTTTGGTAATTTTACTGTAACTAAAAATGATTATATAATACAATCTCCCAGAAAGTCACGCCTGTGTATAGTGTGTATTTACGTATCTACATTGTTCTACGTACTGATTCTAAACAGTACCTAAATTGAATATAATCTTGGAAAAATGCAACACTAATATTACATGATTATAGATTGCCGTCGCTAAGCAACGCAGTGACGCCGGCAGCAGTCGATGCGCCAAAATAGATACATTTACTTAAAGGTTACGTAATGGACACATTTTTGATAAACAAGTGCCAATATTCATATTCTCTTTTGTACCGCACTCTGCATATGCGATAAAGAAAAGAAAAGAAAAGAAGACATTTATTCGATAAAGGTGAAAGCGTCCATACACATGTAACTACACACAAATGTAATCAATACTTTTGAGGGTCGTGGCATGTGATAATTTGATAATAAATCACAGTAAAACGAGTAAATAACACTTCGTACCTTACGGTGGTGCTTCATCTTTGAACTAGATAGCAATAGTTTTAGGCCTCAAGTACTTATTTATCAAACACTTCATTTTTATTGTAAGATTGTATGATGCACTCCGACACCGTGCCGGGCGACTTACTCGCGCATCGCCATATTGCCAAAAGACGGAGGGTTAGTCACGCCATCTGTTGGCGGGTGAGGGTGACGCATTATAGGGAATACCCAACCCTAATGTGAATCGCGGTAGTTGGCGACGTTGACGTTTAGCAGCTAAATCGTAAGATGTCACTGCATACCGAGCATTTGACAACGGCTATATATAATATCAAATTGATTCAAGCCGGAAACTTTTTCACAATGCGGCAGATAACTTCAGTTCTGAAGTGGTAATTTGCGCTTTAAATCTACTAAGTCAAATATTTTTATCGAAATTCCTGCAGTCCAATTTAGTTAAAATTGTGCACACTTGTAAGTCAGGTGGCGATGTAATAATATGGTACCATCGAGGTGGAAGGATGGGATTGTATGGAAGGTGGTAAGTGGTAATACAATCTCCCAAAAATAACACTAAACACCTGTGCATGAAACGTTAGAATGATCTTGCTGAGCAGTTCACGACTGTTCAAAAAAGTTATCATCATCAGTCGTTCCCTCAATGCTGAGGGTCATGACATCATGTCCAATTCTTGCTGACCAGACTCCTTCAAAAAAGTACTACCGTTATAAATATTTTGTTACAAATTAGTTTATTAAATATTTTACACTAGTTTTATTTACATAATATACTATTCTTCGTAATACCCAAATGTATTAGCAATTTCCGGGATCCTATCATAAAAATATCCATATTCAAAAATGACGATTTTTTCGATATCTTGCTCCGTTATGACGTTGTTTTTTCATGGGTTTTTACGAGCCCGATTTAAACCTGGTAATGTTATTTTTATAACTGTTATTTTTGCAGTTTAGATTTAAAATTATATAAAGATCATGACAGGATTAAAAAAACTGTACAACTTTGCACTATTTTAGCAAATATGACGGTATTTTACCAACCCGTATTCTTTGTCCGCAAGTGTAGTATGTACCTAAACCGTTAATTATTGTATAGGCTACTGGATAAACTAAACACCTAGTTTTTGATCTGGATTTTGACATATTTATCTGTTGTATCTATAAATGGAAAGTTTTGGGTAGTTTAATTACTTCAAACTCTAAGATTTTATTAAACTCTAATCTGGACTTACTCTTAATTAACACAAGACTTGTGTTAATTAACTTTACATAGAGGTAGACACTTAGTGTCTACCTCTATGTAAAACGTACCTAAGCACAAAAAATGTACTTAGACAAGCAATATGATTATTTTCAATTTCACATACGACACGCATGTTATGAAGACGTCAAATCAATTTCACGGCGCATGCGTGAAATAGTTTGTGGTTGTACAGTCGACGTCAAAGATATGTTTACGTTTTTCGCCTTATTTAATGGAATAAGGTGCAAAAAGGTAAGACATGTCTTGTCGACTGTACATCTTTTTGATGGGGTTTTTATTCCTCTTTCTTCTACCATTAAGAAGTTAAGCATCACCATTGATCAGGCGCTTTCTTGGTCACCTATTATTGCTGAGGTGGGTCAAAAATGTGTTGGAACTCTAGTAACTAAGGAGCCTGCCAAATTTCCTCCCTCCACATACCAAGCTGAAGCATGATAAGATTGATAAGCTTGAGCGCTTACAAAATGTTTGTGTCAGGTATATTTTTGGTCTCCCCAAGTTTAATCACAGCTCCAATTTTCATTCTCAGCTTAGGTGGCTACCGATCTGCCGGCGCAGAGGCACATGTCTACGGATATTCTGTGGTTACCCTTCAACATACTTTTTAACCCAGCTTCGCCGCCCTACCTTACTGAGTCATCTAACTACCTGTGTATGGGCGGGAGTGTGTTCAGCAATTGGGAATGGATGAAAATTTTACAAATGCCTGATTTTTTTTTTGGTGATAGGAATAACCTTCCTTAGCACCAGAAAAAAGTTTCAGATTTTTCAGCTGCGTCAATTATTTTTGAAAAATATAAACAGTTTCGTTTTGGGTCAGGGACAGCCCTTTCCTCGATCGGCCTCATATTACCAACATCTGTAGTAAACTGACACTGGCAATGATATTGACAGTTGCAGCAGCTATATTTGTCATTACCAGCGTCAGTTTACCACAGATATTTAAGATATTTTTTTGTAATATGAGACAGATCAAGGAAAGTGTCTATTGACCGTCCTTGACCCAAAACGTAAGTGAGGAAACTGTTTATATTTTTCAAAAATAATTGACGCAGCTGAAAAATCTGAAACTTTGTCTGGTGCTAAGGAAGTTTTGGCCAAAAAATAATCAGGCATTTCTAAAATTTTCGTCCATTCCCCATTACAGGATTCTTCACTTTCGGAAACCAGCGTCGCCTTGTATTATGTTGTTAGGTAAGGCTCCTAGACTGCAAAACTGCAGGGGCTGCTAGCAATCTCTAAGGGGTCGGTCTCCCGAGTAATGGTTTCATCAAAATCCTGAGCCTATCCCAACTTTAAATATCTTAGGCAGGGATTTCCGTTTGACGCCGCACGCCGCGTACTGCGTCAAGTTGTATGGAAGTGCCGCTGCATATCTATAGAACGAAACACTACACGCGGTGTGCGGCGCCAACCAAACCACGGTCATAGGCTTTATAGGTTACCAATATTAATGACTTAATTACGTTTCGTATGTTTTTCTGTCCGGTGTCAAGTTCTATTCCTTTATAAGGTAAGCTGCATACGTATTAAGCTATATATCAATAAGTTCGTACCTACTAGGTATTTCGGGAGTACAATTTACGCCAGTAGTCTTTATTTAGACATAACTCTCAGGAACTGGCTGGAATGGCATAACGCATGCGCCAAAGTTAATGTCGTCATCAATCCGTGACGTCACTGTTGCTAACACGAGGCAAACCATGACGTCGTCGTTGATAGGGCGGGGGGTATCAAGTGATCGATACTCTCGGGATACCTAATAATACTCTCGAAGTTCACCGGAGCTCGACTAACGCCAGCACGGACGACACGGGCATACAGCCTTTCAACAAGCCACGGGTCGGCGACGCGCATCTCCAACACTGCATGCATTCTTGCCACACGGATCAAATTAACTTAAATAGTTCACGTCACTTGCCATTTCGACTTTTCTAGCGATAGTTTCAAGAGCATGAAGCATTAACCAATAGGTACATCGCGTTATACGTTACCAAACGTGTCAGGGTTCCGTACATGTTCCATCAAATGTCTTCAAAGATAGGTATTGTTAGATGGTTGCATACCTACAATAGACTACCTACAGAGAAATTAATTAATTCGTGACAGGTGATTAGGTAGGTAGCTATAATCTCTCATTCACCTTTAACTGAATGAAACACCACAACTAATAACTTAACTAACCTGACAAAATAAATCAGTCAGTAAAACTTGAACAATAGAAAATACATACCTAGATTTTTATAAACGCGTAATTTTATCACAAGATTGTAGGATTTTCAAGTGTCTTGTCGAATTTTAAATCACTACCCACTAATCCCGTGTTCTTCTTGAGGTACTTATTAAATTTGACATTAAATACTTGTGCCAAGTGCTTTTTAATGTAACATACGCTAGGTGCCTACATATCATTATCACGTTATCGTGATATAATATTTTGTGCCTATGAATCAAATAAGATAGGAATTGATATGAAGCACTGATAAATAATTATAAGTGACCGTAATAAAGTTATAAAATAAGGTTCATTATCCCATTACATTTCTCAATCTAAGAAGCTAGGTATCATGTTTTGTCTTTGTTTTGTTGGAAAATTTATTTGCAGGAAGACAACATAAACGACAAGGTTATCAGTACTTTTTCTGTATGAGAACTGCCGATCCTAACAGAGGCGTTATTGTCGCGGCTGCTTTCTCATCCCTTCAGTTAACTCGTACCCTTGTTAATAACAACTTACATTGGTAGGTATTAATTCTTCTGTAGCGTCAACATACCTATTGTATTGGAAACACTTATCTTCCACCACACAAAGCTGCAGCACAGACTGATCACGGCTCAGAGTGATGTGATTACTTTCTTTGTAATGATTACTCTCTTTGTAACTTGCTTACCGTCGCTGCAGATGGTTAAATTTAGTATTATGACTAACAAACGAATGTTGGACTCGTGAATAAACATTATTGAATATTATGAAATTCCGTGTTAACCTTTAAAATAAAGCCAATTTTTTACTAATTTTTCCATAACTATCCTTACCTAGGTAATCTATTTGGGTAGCAGTGGTAGCACAGACCTATTAAGTACCTAATCTACTAGATAATTCTTGGTTATTTGCCAAACAATCAAGTCCTAAGACGATTTGACAGCAAGGAATATATATTGTTATGAACCTAGATATGTATTTTCGTCTTTGGACTCGACGCATTTTTAAACATAACCTCAAAATCTTACTAACGTAAAATTAATGCACTGAAATGCATTATACTCACAATAACAATCATCGCATTGAACCTCTTTTCCACTATTTAAATCCACTTCACGCACACACTGACAATTAGTAGGTACATAATGACCACGACGTTAAGATGTATGGTTAAAATCACTTGAAGCGTCAAACTGTGTCGCTTTCGATGCTAACTGATAACACGGAGGGGACCGGATCGCGACATCGTTGTGTAACATGGGCGTTAGGGCAGTAATAGATGAAACCACTGTTTTGCCAGCAAGCCCGTGCCTAATTAGTACAATTTACAAACGCACACAGAATGTTCCGACGAGCTGACGGCATCGAAACAAACAAGTTGCGTTCACGTTATCGAATTCCCTCCGTTGGTTGAGTCGCTGTTGCGCTGCGTTCGCGCTGCTACATACGAGCGCACGCACACACGCAGGGGCCCCTACACCCGTATAACGCGTTAATTTAAATATAGATAGACGAAGTGCCGGCTGACTGTGCGCTATGCTGCCACTGCGCACTATCATGTGTGCTGTGGACTAACTGATACCATTTAAGCCGTCCCTGCTATCGTCTTTGTTACTAATCCCGTAATAATTAATAGATAGTACCTATTAGTTAGACAGAAGGAAAATGAGTTCTTTATACTTAGTCCACTTTTAGGCCGTCATACATCATACATATATATTTTAATAAATACTCGTACTCGCTTCATACTAAATTATCAATACCTGTTTCAAAAATAACAATAGGTAGTTACTTTAATTTAAGTAATTTATTTAAGAATTATTTTCACTCAAGAAATGCCAATTTATTAAAAAACCTACTTCCTTTTGATAAGAATATACAAACAACACAGTCTTTCGTCTTCTCTTCACCCAGACCAGCTCGATGGTACCATAATAACATAACATTGCATAGTCAGCGAACATACCTACTCGAAACTATATCAAATTTTAGCACAATAGGAACGCAAAAAAAACCGGCCAAGTAAGGGTCACTGAGCTAAGCCGCAGACGGACGGACGGACATGGCGAGACTATAGTGGTCCCTGTTTGACTACGGACGGAACCCTAAAAAGTAAGTAACATTAGCTTCGGCTTCGCATCGGCGCACATTTGTTGTTTGACACTTCGCTGATGTCTAGCATATTTAGAATCAGTCGGTAAATATAGGTGCCATTGAGTCGCCAAAAGTTCAATTTTGCTATTAGCAAATGCGGGAAGTTGGAGTGGACATAATTATGACAAATTTCGTAGTAGGTACGAGCTGTCGAATAAACCCTGGAAATTTTAAGACTAAATATGTGTGTTACTTAGCGCTGATCAATGAGAAATATCCGAGGCTGAATCAACTAGAAAAAATCTGGCCAGTTAGGTTATTCTGAGCGTTATTTGTATATTTTATCAGAATGCATGGCATGAAGGGAACTGCATCGTGGCCAATAATCAACCGAATGTGTTTGCGATACAGCACCGCATACCATGGCGCACCTGTCGGCGTGCCCCACATACCCACACTCTTGCTCGAAACACGACCTGAGAGACGCCACTGCCAGGAACTGATGATGAAGACCACAGATGACTTATGGAACTCCTCAAGGATGTAAAGTACCTACGTCAAAGATTCTGACATGATTCCTTTGAAGTAGCAAATAATGAAGTGTCAATTCTGAGATCCTTGAGGAATCAACGGAACTCCTCAAATATTGTCAGCCCACATATGGCGACTTGGATTTTTTCTGTAATAATCAACGCATTTGCTCTCGGAAAGCAGTTCATGTGGTAAATTGGAAAGGAAATGTGGAATTTTTAAGTACCTACGTGGCTTGGCGGAGTACTGAATTGAAGTCGGTTTAAACTTTGTTTTTAAAGTTTTAATATACTTATGTAGATTATTGCTAACCGAATTCAATACACGGAAGGAGGTTCTCAGTTCGTCGGTAGTCTTTCGAAAGCAGGTACCTACCCTCGGAGTGGTCGCATACTAATTTGGTGAAGGTTTAAATCATCCAACCGTCCGTAGGAGTTCCTTCTATCCCATCAGGGATTCAGGAGGAACTCCTCAAATGAGATAGGCATGCATATGGCGCTTTCGGTATTTTCTGTACCACTACCAACTAATGCTTGTCAAAATACACATTTTGAAACCTTATGGCGAGGAACAGAGGGTAAGTTAAAAAAAATCCCTCAGCATCGACGGAACTCCTCAAATATCATCGGCCCATGTAAAGAGACTTAGCTAATTGCTGTAATACCACCACTACATTTGCGGTTTGGAAAACAGTTCAGGCGATGAAATGAGATGTGTGTGAAAGTGCTGTGTGGCGTGGCGAAGTAGGTAAAAAATTGGAATCGGTTTTTATGTTATAAATAAATTATTAGATACCCAAGAAAATGTACCTACGTGGAACAGTGCTGATTGGGATTTAACTGTTCTTTGGGCGCTTTAATAAAATGAGGTGTCCATGAATGAATACGCGTATCGTGTCTAAAAGGGTTTTTCTATGAGTAAAGCCATTTAAACGTCAATATTCAACTTTGACACGTCTTTTGTCGCTGAGCCGGCGATGCGATGGCATCGATTATAAGTAAAATTAGAATAACTGGACGCTTGCCCGCTGCGGGAGCAGCAAATAGTACTGGGGCATGCGACCAATCGTAACAGCCGCAAATATACGGGCCTGCGCGCCGCGGACACTTCGCGGTGACAACTACCCCCTACAGCACCTGTCGCAAATTCCGGTCCCGTACACGGTTCTATTTTTTTTCGCAATACCCATCTTATTGAAAGATATGTTGACACTTTTGGACCTTATTCGATTGTAATAAGGTGAAAAATGTAAACATATCTTTGACGTCGACTGTATATAACCCTGAGAGTGAGTCAGAGAGAGGGTAGTTAGGACAGAAAAACAAAAGCAAGCAAATGCAATGCTTACATTAATAGGGTGGGCCCTGTGACAGGAACAAAAAATTAAACGGTAGATTATTAAGTTTGTGAGCAATTATTTCCAAGTGGTTTTAATTGAAAAAAAAAATCTTTTTAAGTATGTAATAATGATCCGGAGGGATTTCGAAGTCGCAAACTCGGGGTCAGCATTACTTAATCACTATCAATATAAAAAACCAGAACTACCTCATTTAATGCAAGGCAAAACTTCTAATTTCCATGTTCTATAAAGGTTGGAAAATAAACTTGCAATATTTTTATAGACTGTATACTGGCAAAGTAACAGTATCTATATTTGCAATCACGTTCTCAGAAACGTCTCTAACGATTTCGATGAAATTTGGAATACATGGATTTTGGTTTGGGGGCGAGAAATCGATCTAGCTAGGTCTCATGTCTGGAAAAATTCGTTTTCTCCGTATTTTCACCCGAGCAGAGCTCGGTCGCCCAGGAATTATAAAAAATGTGGTAATCAGTATTAATAAGCAATTGCAAATTTTAATAAACTTTAACTTTAGTCTTTTGAATATTTAAAAACCGGTCAAGTGCGAGTCTGACTCGCTCACCGAGGGTTCCGTACAAAATATCATACAACACACCCGTCTTGCCCCACCCATAAATTTTGGAAAAATCTTAAAAACGCATAGTGTAGTTAAGTCATGACTACCTACAGCGCCATTTATCGGTGCATTTTGTTACCTACTAACTTGCGCGACTAAGGAACTCGGTATGTACAGTAAGGGAAATGTATTCACGTACCACCGTAGAACCCTGTCGCAATTGACAGGCCGCCGTTACTCCAACTCGAGTGGTATGTCACCTTATTGCGATAGGGTTCTAGGGTGGTACGTTAATATTTCCCTTACTGTATGTTGGTTTTTCAGCGATAATTCTTTATCAAGTAAATTAATTTCGATAATTCTTTTTTAGGGTTCCGTAGCCAAAATGGCAAAAACGGAACCCTTATAGTTTCGTCATGTCCGTCTGTCCGTCTGTCCGTCTGTCCGTCTGTCCGTCTGTCCGTCTGTCCGTCTGTCCGTCTGTCCGTATGTCACAGGCATTTTACTCGAAAACTATAAGGTGTATTTGAATAAAATTTTGAGGATAGGTGTATTTTGTTAGCCGCTACATAGTTTTGTAATTAAAATGACAAAAAAAAATTTTTTAGGGGTGCACTCCATACATAAAACAAAATGTCAAATTTTTTTTTTCATTGTGACCCCCCGTGTGGCACATCAATCGATAGGCCTTTCAAAATAAATATAAGGTTTCTTAGCATTTTTTTTGATTAAGTGAATAGGGTCGGAGATAATCGCCCCGAAAGTCACTAAAATTCTGTCCCCCCCCCTCTAATTTTTGAACGGTGTATTTTAAAAATATGAAAAAATTCATGGACATAGGGCTTATTAGTTTCATTCACCGAAAATTGTTTTGAACAAGATCGGATGAAAGGTTTCCGAGATATTGCTGAAAAACTGCCTTCCTCAAAGAAAAGGACGTAAGTGCCGTAAAATTTCTGTGACGATACGACCTTTTTAATAGGCACGGAACCCTTCGTTTTGCGTGGTCCGACACGCACTTGTTTTTTCTTTTTATTTGCTAGAAGGTACTTTCAGAACACTTTCATGCGAATTTGAAGGAAAAAAACCGGCCAAGTGCGTGTCGGACCACGCAAAACGAAGGGTTCCGTGCCTATTAAAAAGGTCGTATCGTCACAGAAATTTTACGGCACTTACGTCCTTTTCTTTGAGGAAGGCAGTTTTTCAGCAATATCTCGAAAACCTCTGAACCGATCTTGTTCAAAACAATTTTCGGTGAATGAAATTAATAAGCCCTATGTCCATGAATTTTTCCATATTTTTAAAATACACCGTTCAAAAATTAGAGGGGGGGGGACAGAATTTTAGTGACTTTCGGGGCGATTATCTCCGACCCTATTCACTTAATCAAAAAAAATGCTAAGAAACCTTATATTTATTTTGAAAGGCCTATCGATTGATGTGCCACACGGGGGGTCACAATGAAAAAAAAAATTTTGACTTTTAGTTTTATGTATGGAGTGCACCCCTAAAAACAATTTTTTTTGTCATTTTAATTACAAAACTATGTAGCGGCTAACAAAATACACCTATCCTCAAAATTTTATTCAAATACACCTTATAGTTTTCGAGTAAAATGCCTGTGACATACGGACAGACGGACAGACGGACAGACGGACAGACGGACAGACGGACAGACGGACATGACGAAACTATAAGGGTTCCGTTTTTGCCATTTTGGCTACGGAACCCTAAAAATAAACACAGAAGTATTAAATTACAAACAAAATTAATTTATGATTTTTGAAGAATAAAAAAAAATTACGCTAGATAGAGGTCTCCTTATACTTTTCCGGTAATATTCACGTTAATATTAATCATATATATTATTTTCAAATTTTTCGCTTGGTTAACTTCGGAGAAATGGGGGGGGAATGGTATTTTTTTCAACATTTTTCTATTTAAATCAAAATTTTACCATTGTAGAAAAAAAAGAAAAACTGTTTTAGAATGTACAATTCAAGCCCTTTCATATGAGACCCCACTTGGCATACTAACTAGACTTTGAATTTTTGCCCCCCTCTTATCCACCTTTTTTTATACAAATTAAAAGTATATATTAAAATTTTTCATTTTCCATACACGAGTATTAGCTTTGTTTACAACTATTCCATTAACTACTACATTAACGGCTTCCGTAGCCCAGTTGGTAATGACTCTGCCTACGAAGCTGGAGGTCCCGGGTTCGAATCCCGGTCAGGGCATTTATTTGTGTGTTATCACGAATATTTGTTCCTGAGTTATGGATGTTATATATGTATATAAGTATCTATATGTATTTATCTATTATATATATCGTCACCCACAATACAAGCCTTATTGAGCTTACCGTGGGCCTAGGTTGATTTGTGTAAGATTGTCTCGTAATATTTATTTATTTAGTTATTATTTATTTATTTATTCCAAATTTCAAATCGATAGCATTAGTAGTTCCTGAGATATTTGACTTTGTGACAGACAGACAGACGGACTGAGTCGCACCATAAGGGTTCCGTTTTTACCTTTTTGGTCCGGAAGCCTAAAAATGAGAATGACATACACACCAACGTGAGAATATGTTCCGTCTTCTACCAAATATCGCGGATGAAATACCGGCCCTTTAGATGATTACACAACTAGTGTCAGACTATCATAAACACGTATTTAGATGTACCTACCTAATAATAATGTTAATCAAAATCTTGTATGCATACATATATTTTCTTATAATAATAAAATAATAATAAATACTTAAACTTTATTGAATCTTAGGTATTAACTAATCAAAGCTTATACAGTAAGGAGGTATTATGATTATTGTCTACCTATAGACATTGAAATCATGTTGGCCAAAAGTACCAACCTCAGCATTTGCTGGCCGGGTTTATTACCTATACATTTCGACCCTTTATCTGAGCAATAATGTCTTAGAACCACGTCGAATATAAGTATACATGTGTATGATGCTGACTGTACATGTGTATGTAGGTACAATTGTACATATCGCATGCTTTGCGCTATGGCGTAAAATTGTATAAGTAACTAATTAGCATTAATAATACTTAGTCATCATTTCTAGTGATAAGAAACAATGTACCTACTAACTGATATAAGTGTATCTTGTATACGTATATAAGAAATTAATTGAATTGAATTCGTTCAAACTAATTATTTATATTTCGATACAAAACGTTTGAACTTCATTATAAATGAATTTTAGCACAACACTATTGTACCTATTACTGCAATTAAAATGTATATATTTCATATCATAATTTTAACACCGTATCGGGAGTAAACGCTTAAATAACGTAGTTCCACTAGTAGTAAAAGCTTACGTAACTTTGAGTTAACTCACCAAGAGGCGTTGTGAAGACACGGTTGCACAGGCCTTGCAACTAATTTCACAGTACTAACAGCCAAACTATGTCACAGATCACACTAATTTGACTAATTACTGTATGTTCTAGCCACCCTATGTATTTCTCGTGGCGGCGGGCACAATGCGGAAGCGGGTCTGCCCCGAATGGGAGCACGGGATGCGTCGCGGACGCGCCGCTGTCCGTGTCGCTTGTATGCGTCACCGATGCATTAGTCTCTGCAGCGACTTGCTAAACTGTATCAAACAAATGCATAACGACAGAAGCCTTTTACAAGGGGCGGCTCACTCCGTGATTTGCTACAAGTACATCCCTACCGGCCCCAGGGGGTATGTTAGCGCTGCTACGGCACGCACGCGTACTATCGCAGCGCGTTGCTTGCGATAGAAAGGGATGGCCACGTTTAGGCTCGTTCGGCATACATAAACAGGAGCCATAGCATGGTTGGCGTTGTCACGCGATAGGTGATAGGATAGAGCGTGCGTCACTGGCTGACACCGTTCGATAGAACGAGACGACGCTCTTATCTTGTCACTTGTCGCGTGATAAGGCCAACCATGCTACGGCTCCTGGGGATTTGTTAACAGAGAACCTTCTGTACGTAGTACTATTATTTATTCTGTGCTTTTACCATAATAAGTCAAGTTATAAGGTTAAAACAAATCCTGGCTTATTACTGTTCCGACAAATCGATAAAGTCAATCATAAAAATCCATCCAGTAATAATTTACTTAAAAACAAAGTTTAAACCGACTTCAATTCAGTACTTCGCCAAGCCACATATATAAGTACATCAAAATTTCCATATTTCCTTTCCAATTTACCACATGAACTGCTTTTCGAGAGCAAATGCGTTGATTATTATAGAAAAATCAAAGTCGCTATATGTGGGCTGATAATATTTGAGGAGTTCCATCAATTCCTCAAGGATCTCACAATTGACACGTCATTAGTTGCTACTTCAACGGAATCATATCAGAATCTTTGACGTACTTTTTACATCCTTGAGAAGTTCCATAAGTCATCTGTGGTCTTCTTCACCAGTTCCACTTGACCAAAATTGCGATTTCCGAGGATAAATACACGAGTTATAATAAAAAATACAGAAGTCACTACACGTGCGTGCCTATAAAATTTGAGGGTTGCCCTCAATTTCCGTGGGATCCTATCATCAGTTCCTGACTTGTGCTCACCTGAAAGACTTGAAAGAATGCGATTAAAGGTCTATACTTACATATAAAATTAAAAAAATATCCTCCAACTCCTAATCGTTGAGGAGTTGTACTTCCATCATCAGCCATGAAGTGATGACTACCAGACGCAAATACCTGAATAGCTTTAGAAAATACATGAAACATGTAATACGTGCTTGTAAAATTTGAGGGTTGCCCTCGATTTCCCTAGGATCCCATTATCAGATCCTTACTTGTGCTCACCTGAATAACTTAAAAGAATACGATTAAAGGTCTATAAGTAGCTATAAAATTTAAAAAATATCCTCTAACTCCTAACCGTTGAGGAGTTGTACCTTCCATCATCAGCCCACCAACATGAAGGGATGGCTACCAGACGCAAATACCTAAATAGCTTTAGAAAACATTTGAAACACGTAATACGTGCTTGTAAAATTTGAGGATTACCCTCGATTTCCCTGGGATCCCATCATCAAATCCTGACTTGGTGACAATGGACCATCTCAGGAGTATACATTTTCGTTTTTTTTTTAATCGGTCCACGTAGCCAAAATGGCAAAAACGGAACCCTTATTTCGTCATGTCCGTCTGTCCGTCTGTCCGTCTGTCCGTCTGTCCGTATGTCACAGGCATTTTACTCGAAAACTATAAGGTGTATTTGAATAAAATTTTGAGGACAGGTGTATATTGTTGGCCGCTACATAGTTTTGTAATTAAAATGACAAAAAAAAAAATTATGGGTGCACTCCATACATAAAACTAAAAGTCAATTTTTTTTTTTTCATTGTGACCCCCCGTGTGGCACATCAATCGATAGGCCTTTTAAAATAAATATAAGGTTTCTTAGCATTTTTTTTTATTAAGTGAATAGAGTCGGAGATAATCGCCGAAGGTCACTAAAATTCTGTCCCCCCCCCCCCCCCCTCTAATTTTTGAACGGTGTATTTTAAAAAAATGGAAAAATTCATGAACATAGGGCTTATTAATTTCATTCACCGAAAATTGTTTTGAACAAGATCGGTTCAGAGGTTTTCGAGATATTGTTGAAAAACTGCCTTCCTCAAAGAAAAGGACGTAAGTGCCGTAAGATTTCTGTGACGATATGACCTTTTTAATAGGCACGGAACCCTTCGTTTTGCGTGGTCCGACACGCACTTGGCCGGTTTTTGAATAAAAAGTTGTAAGTTGCGTAAATTGTCTAATACTTAAGTAGTACGAAAGTTAAAAAAAAACCTTGCTGTTTTTCTGTTTTCTATACCTACTAATGTTTTAAAGAGGAAAAGTCTGTGAGATTGTAGGTTTGTATATAAGAGGTAATCTCCGGAACCACTTATCCAATTTCAATCATTCTTTCACATTTCCGGATGGACATAGGTTATATTTTGTCCCCCGGGTTTGCTAGGAATATTATAATGAGGCACTGTTTGTGAGGTTGCAAGTTTGTATGTAGTGAGTACATTAGTAAAGTGAGTACAGTATTTAGTAAGTAGGCATTATACATACTTATGTCGTTTCAAATGGTACAAATGGTCACATCTACTGAATATCATTTTAGGTGCAAGTAAATGGACAATATCTATGTTGTTAAGATCCTTTTTATTTTCCTTACATTAATACATAATAATTTTGGTACTTTTGTTCATATTTCTGAATTTAAATCGTGTTGTATAGTGGGGATCCTTAGCGACATAAAATGGCCAAACCTTACTTTTTTTGATAAAAGTATGAAACTTGGCACAGTTATTCCTTGTGCCAAAATAAGCCGATTAAGATCGGTAGCCCTCGGGAGCCCCCCCTCTGGGGCCGGGGAGGGGGGGTTAAAGTCCCGCTCCGCCCGGCTTCATTCTAAAAATTCTAACCGTCCATGGATAGCTAATATGCCGTGTGTGGTATCAATTTCGGATAAATCAATAACGTAAAATTCATTTCTGGTATAAAAAAAATGTTATTTGTCGCGAAATTAAGAAAGAAAACATACAAATAATTATTTTCAACTCTATTTTTTTTATTTTGAGCATTCGTAAATATTAAACGGCCTGCTATTTCTGTATACAAAAAATATATTTATAAAGCCAATTTATTGTAGATTTGAAAATATATAACTTTTAACTACCTTTGCAAACAATAAATAGTGTTAAAAAAAGATTAAGTGGCGAGCGGTAGAAAATACCGCTCCGCCCGGCTTCATCCTAAAAATTGTAACCGTCCATGGCTAGCTAATAGGTCGTGTTTGGTATCAATTTCGGATAAACCAATAACGTAAAATTTATTTTTAGGATAAAAAAATGTAATTTGTTTAGCAATTAAATAATAATATATAAAAATTGAATTATACAACTCCAATTTTTTATTTTGAGGCTTCGTAAATATTAAACGGACAATTATTTCTGTATACAAAAAATATAAAAATAAAGAAAATTTATTGAAGATTTGAAAAAATATAACTTTTTAATACCATTGCTAATAATAAGTAATGTAAAAAAATAATTTTGTAGCGCGCTTTAGAAAACACCGCTCCGCCCAACTTTATTTAAAAATTCTAACTGTACATGTTTAGCCAATAGGTGGTATTTAGTATCAATTTCGGATAAATCAATAACGTAAAAATCATTTCTGGTATATACATGTAATTTAACAAGCAATAAAAAATATTTTACTAGAACATATTTTTATTATGAGCCTTCGTAAATGTTAAACGACTAGTTAGTTGCGTATGCAAAAAATACTTAAACAAAGCCAGTTTAATGTAGATTTGAACAATATAACTTTTAGCTACCTTTGCTAATAATAAATAGTGTATTTTTTTTAAGTTGCGTGCCGGTGCTCAATTTTTACCGCCTGTTCAACCTAAGTGCACATTCTGGAGACCGAATGTGCTATATTCGTTCTTGTGATCATAAAAATGATGAAAGATTAAGAAATATTTGTAATATTACGAGAACAATAGTCCTTTGCTATTCCGCTTTTTAGCGGAATAGCAAAGGACTATTGTTCTCGTAATATATCATGAATTTCCGCAAAGTAACGCCTGATTCAATAAATTAAATATTTGTAACACAATTTTAATTTGCACAGTAATGGCGTTCCCTTAGATAAGTATGTTGTAGTAGTTGTAAGGGACCTTAGAAGTGTCGCGAGGCCTCATGTTTGTATTAGGTGAGAGTGTCACTATTAACGCCAATGTCACTAAGATCCCTTTTTCAAAGTCATATTGTACGAGTATAAGCGGAAAAGGCACATTATTACGTATAATTTACTACACGTCTCGAGAGTCAACGCAGTTTCCTCCACTGAGACATGACTGGGTACATTTCAAATCCCTCTTCAGTTTTGCAACCAGCTTTGCATTTACATCTTGTTTAGTTTAAACAGATGCTGACCACACCAGGGTTAACATACCAGTGTGGAATCCATTGGCCAGCATTTTGCTTCCATGTCTAAGCAGAGGGACTGGGTAAGTTTTGATGACGAACAAACGCCTAGTCCGAAACATGTAGGTACCTACCCCTTGGTAAACTGCCCGTTATGTGTGCTGGTATAGAGCAGTTTCCTCTAATTGCTGGTTGTTTATCGGGTATTCGTACTCTTCGCATCGCGTTATTTTCATCAACCTCTAGTACAAGACGTAGTACTATTACTTATTCTGTGGTACAAGTTATATCTAAATGTTGAGATTTAAGTACTAAAAATATAGCAATAATAATAAATATTAGGGGACATTCTTACACAAATCGAATTAACCCTATAGTAAGTTCAATTAGGCTTGTGTTATAGGTACTAGACGACGATATATATAATAGATATAAATACTTAAATACATAAAAAACATCCAAGACTCAGAAACAAATATTCATGCTCATCACACAAATATTTGCCCTTACCGGGATTCGATCCCAGGACCTTCAGCTTCAAAAATATTTGTTTACTAGAAAGAACCGGCAATTGGAGGACGTGCCTCAGACGGAAACTACCAGCACACATAACGGGCAGTTTACCAAGGGGTAGATACGTTTTTGGCTATGTGTTAAATCGTCATCAAAGCTAACCCAGTCCCTCTGCTTGGACATGGAAGCAAGGTGCTGGCCAATGGATTCCACACTGGTCTGACAACACTGCTGGGGCCAGCATCTGCTTAAAATAAACAAGGTGTAGTGTATATGCAAAGCTGGTTGCGAAACGTGATGCAAAAATTATGAAGAGGGATTTGAAATGCACCCATGTACGTCTCAGTGGAGGAAACTGCGTTGACTCTCGAGACGTGTAGTTAATTATACGTAATATTGTGCCTTTTCTGCTTATACTCGTACAATATGACTTTGAAAAACGGATCTTAGTGACATTGGCGTTAACAGTGACGCTCTCACCTAATACAAACATGAGGCCTCGCGACACTTCTAAGGTCCCTTCTCTAAGGGGACGCCACTACTGGCAAATTAAAATTGTGTTACAAATATTTGTCATAATCTTTCATCATTTTTATGATCACAAGAACGAATATAGCACAGTCGGTCTCCAGAATGTGCACTTAGGTTGAACAGGCGATTTTTAAAAATTGAGCACCCGCACGCGACTTAAAAAAATACACTATTTATTATTAGCAAAGGTAGCAAAAAGTTATATTGTTCAAATCTACATTAAACTGGCTTTGTTTAAGTATTTTTTGCATACGGAACTAACTAGTCGTTTAACATTTACGAAAGCTCATAATAAAAATATGTTCTACAAAAATATTTTTTATTGCTTGTTAAATTACATTTTTATACCAGAAATGATTTTTACGTTATTGATTTATCCGAAATTGATACTAAATACCACCTATTAGCTAAACATGGACAGTTAGAATTTTTAAATGAAGTCTGGCGGAGCGGTATTTTCTAAAGCGCGGTACAAAATTATTTTTTTACATTACTTATTATTAGCAATGGTATTAAAAAGTTATATTTTTTCAAATCTTCAATAAATTTTCTTTATTTTTATATTTTTTGTATACAGAAATAATTGTCCGTTTAATATTTACGAAGCCTCAAAATAAAAAATTGGAGTTGTATAATTCAATTTTTATATATTATTATTTAATTGCTAAACAAATTACATTTTTTTATCCTAAAAATAAATTTTACGTTATTGGTTTATCCGAAATTGATACCAAACACGACCTATTAGCTAGCCATGGACGGTTACAATTTTTAGGATGAAGCCGGGCGGAGCGGTATTTTCTACCGCTCGCCACTTAATCTTTTTTTAACACTATTTATTGTTTGCAAAGGTAGTTAAAAGTTATATATTTTCAAATCTACAATAAATTGGCTTTATAAATATATTTTTTGTATACAGAAATAGCAGGCCGTTTAATATTTACGAATGCTCAAAATAAAAAAAATGGAGTTGAAAATCTTTATTTTTATGTTTTCTTTTTTAATTTCAAGACAAATAATATTTTTTTTATACCAGAAATGACTTCTACGTCATTGATTTATCCGAAATTGATACCAAACACGACATATTAGCTAGCCATGGACGGTTAGAATTTTTAGGATGAAGCCGGGCGGAGCGGGACTTTAACCCCCCCTCCCCGGCCCCAGAGGGGGAGCTCCCGAGGGCTACCGATCTTAATCGGCTTATTTTGGCACAAGGAATAACTGTGCCAAGTTTCATACTTTTATCAAAAAAAGTAAGGTTTTTCACCAAACGCCCACACTAGTATTAATTATCAAGCAGTAACAATTTAAAAAAATATAATTAAGTGACTAGAATGCGCGAAACCGTCGTTTCAAAGCTTCAATTAACCCACTTGTCCATGAGAAACAAAACCATAAACAGATGGGAATAGAAATGTATTATTAGCCCACATACATACTCGTCAGTACCAAGGTACCTCTAGTGCAATTCTAGTGCAGTTGCATGATTAGTAACCAAATGTTCCTGCTAGAGGTGGGTTTGCAATTGTTATACGATGCAAGCTCTGGTGTAGTCAGGGCATTTACTTAGATTCTCCTAATTGTTAGAAAGAATGTTTTAGATACAAATCCAACACCAATTAAAATACCAACTAGTGTTTTAGCAGTTCTAATTTGCACGCGATATCTACAAGAATACACTAATACATTACTAGAATTATACCAGTCTCATGATGAGACGACATTATCAATTTTCTTTTTAAAATTATTTCTGTAAATAATACAAACGTGCAAATGGGCCACTACTAAAGCGATTCGGCACAACGATACCCATGTTTTTTTTAAATTTAAACTTTATTGCACAAAATAAAAAAATGTACAAATGGCGAGCTTAATGCCACATGGCATTCTCTACCAGCTAACCATTGGGCTAAACAGAGACTTATAAAAGGTGTAAAGGAAAAAGTATGCTAATTTCTGTTACGAAAACACAAATGTATTATACACTACATATAGAAATACATAAATAAAAAAAATATATATCAGATACATACAAAAATATACATTACCTTTGAAAGCAAACTTCCTTGGGGCTTGTCTGATGTTGAGAGGGAGTGAATTCCAGAGACGGCTTGCCTGTACTGCGAAGGAATGATCATGAAATTTGTGCGGTGGGAAGGTATGGATAGTTTGAGGACACGGGAGGTACGCAGCTCACAGCCTGGGCGAGGGGTGTCTAAAATAAATATATTTTTGAGGTATCCTGGAGCAGAAGGCTATACTGGTGTGTTTGGACGAGAGAGTGAATTTTGACCATGAATTTCAATTTCTATAATACGAGTATCTAATTATTGAAGACTTTTAATTTATAAAAATATAATTATTGATCCCATTACGCACTACGCATTCGTTTTATCTATACATATATCATGTAATCCAAACATTAAACTTGATAAAAAAATAGGTATAGACGAGCTATTCTGCATCGTGGCTCGTAGGTACGCTACTTTGTATTTATCTAATATTTTAGGATTACTAACATATCAAAGATGCTCTTATATCTAATTTACATTAAATACTGACGCTATCTAATAGGGTTGTGGACTCTAATTTTATTATTAGGTACCCCTAAAGAAAGAAGGCAAAAATATATGCGTAATAACGAAAATCCTATTCAAATATCTCAAAAAATTACGAAGAATACAACCTTTTTAATATCGCTTGATAGAGCGAGATAACGCTCGAGAACCGTGACGTCACGGGTCTCGAGCTCTCGAGCCGAGCGTCAGAGTAAATGGCAATCGTTTTTATGTGAAGGTGCGTTTTGTTCTTAAAATTTTCGACACTTATAACTTTGTGATTATTTATTATCTTGTGTTACTTTTTTCTCCATGTCACTATAATATTAGTCCTTTTCCGAGAAAATTCAACATCGTTGATTATTTTATTTAGTGTCACCATCCCTATTACTCCAATGCTTTCTTATCTATATCTAGCAGTTTTATATTTAAGTATATACCTACACACAAAGAAAAAAAAAGAAAACAATATAATTATGTTGTTTGGAATTGAAACATGATTTAACGGTTAGCGTACAGATAGCAGAAAACTATGCAATATCGTGAATCTTCTTACACACGGGATGTTAGTGGTTAATTGTAATGGAATCCACAATTGGGCGAACTAAACTAACAGGTGAAAATGCCCAAATATGGCCATAGTTTGGCCATATATGTGCATTTATGTACGTTTTATGTTTTTTTATACGTAGTGTGAGAAAGCCTTTAATGCACCCAGAAGAGGTACAACATATCACCGCCCAAAGAATCTGGAATTTCTTGAAGGCAACGGGTCTTAACGGTGAACTATAAACAAGAAAGGGCTGCCACGATAGATCATTCACTGGTCGAAGCGGCACATTAAAGGCCCACAAACATCAAATAATAATAAAAAGCCTTTAATAATATCGATATGAACAGCACTGGCCAAACTATGGCCATATTTGGGCATTTTCATTTTCACCTGTCCGTTTACTTCGCCTAATTGTAGATTCTACTGTAAATACTTTATTAGACTAGTGCAATGAAAATAGGTACTTAGTTATTAATTAACACTTTGTATGGAATTTACGACGCTTTGACGTTTTGACGATGCTTGGTAGGACGATTTTCAATTAGTCCCGCCATAGACGGACTGCTTAGAGCAGTCGAGACCAATGGCACGAGAGCAGTCGTCATATTGCATGAGGACTCGACTGCTCTAAGCAGTCCGTCTATGGCGGGTCTCGATACTCTCGATTGCTCTAAGCAGTCTGTCTATGGCTGGTCTTTGATACCTATATACTGTGCATGCGAGGTAAGCTGATTCATGTCGAGGCGGGTGGCAACGGCAAGACAAACTAACTCGTAAGAGGTACTATTATGATAAAGAGGTGAATTTTGTGAGTTTGAGATTGTTTGTAAGGTGCGATCTCCAAAACAAATCATCCGCTTTCATAATTTTCTGGGTATCACGACCGCCGTCTGTTTATTTGAAACTTGGAGGTCCATCCGATAAATTCGTGTTTTTAGGGTTCCGATACCTAAAAGGAAAAAACGGAACCCTTATAGGATCACTCGGTTGTCTGTCTGTCCGTCTGTCACAGTTCGTGAAATGAAATCAACAAAATGTATTAGTTGGTAGTTTTGTGACATGACATAGTAGGTACCAAACCGTGGACGTCGAACCTGACTTCTGGTAAATAGATATACTGAAATACATACTAGACAGGTACGGGTACTATAATTTCATGCTACTTTAATATTTTTATGCCTATATTTTGACCAAGATGTAGCAAAGTCTATTATAGCTTCGTCGTTACTCCGTCGTGACTTCTTGTATTATTTATCAAAGTGAAGACGGCCTTATCTAATCGGTTTTTTTTTTGTCACTGTCACAAAGGAATAATCGGGCTTTTAAAATAAAGGCCCTTGAGAGATTTTTTAATTTTCTATTAAATAAGGCGTGCTATAACTGTAACACTGACGTCCGCCTTACTAAGGTTTAGGAATTTCGAATGACATTCATGAGGTATAAGGTAAACGTCCGAGTGCTCGACGGTGCACTAGTATATGGCATGGGCACTCTATACCAAAGTGACATGGCTTAAATTCGAATGAAGAAAAATTTTCTTAGTTGGAATTTAACCCATATTGCTTTGACATAAAGTGCCCATGCCACATACTACATAGTGCACCGTCGAGCACTCGGACGTTTACCTTTACAGTATAATTTACCAGAAATAGATACTGAACTTAAAAACCAAGCACATTGGTTTCGACTCCGTTATATATTTAACTAGCTTTTGCCCGCGGCTTCACCCGCGTATTAAGCGTAATTTTTAACCGTCTACAAAAAAGGAGGTTCTCAGTTTGACTCGTACTCGTATGTTCCGATTGAATTGCAATTTGGCACAAATACTTGCAAGAACTTTCATGTCCACAATATTAAATTTCAAAATGCCATTTTCGTAATTAACGTCCCAAAAAACCATAAAACGACACCCATATTGATATTTAGACATTTCAACCCCATCGCACCCCAACAGGGGAGATGGTATTTCACGTCCGTCACGTTGGATTTTAAAACCGTTGTTGTTTTCTTAATCAGCGACCCGATAAACCATAGAAACAATACCCATGTTGATTTTTGTTGATTTTCAGACTTTTGCATCACATTTCCCCCTTTTAGGGGTTGAATACTCAAAAAACTTGAAACACGTGTTTACTCATTTATCGTTAGGAATACTCCTGTGTAGTTTCGAATGAAATAGTCTAACTAATCTTGTTTCCCCATACAAATTTTGGACCCCCATTTCACCCCGGCAAGGTCCGGCACATCATGTCCCGTGAGCGGGAAAGACATACTAATGCATTATAAAGGCCAAACGAATGCTAGCCATTTAACAACTTATAATTATTATAATACGTAATGACTCCATAACTTAACAACGAATTAAGTACCCAGTGAAAAAAAGTTGTGTGGATATAAATAAGTTTACACAGCTAAAGAAATGTTACTAAGTATATGGACTAAATAGCTCAACGATTTAAACAAAGACGTCAGATATCTATGATTACCTAACTATTAAGATAAGTAAACTAATATTTATTGTGATTTTAAATTCTTTGTACATATGTAAGTGAAAATGGTTCTTTGTAAAGTCGGTTTACGGACGATAATTTTAAGTGATACTCGTAACGTCATAAGAAAACATTGATGAAAAATTGCATAAGACGTATTTACTCATTCATCGAATACTCCTGTGAAGTATCTAATAAAATAACTAGTCTATCTAATCTTGTTTCCCCATACAAACTTTGGACCCCCATTTCACACCCTTAGAGAGTGAATTTTGAAAAAAAAATCTTAGTGCGCCCCCAGACCTTATAAGGAACCTATGTGCCAAATTTGGAATCTCTAGAACCAGCGGTTTGGGCTGTGCGTTGATATCTCAGTCAGTGTCAGTAAGTCAGTTTCTTCTTTTATATATTTAGATTTAAGATTTATGTATGCACTTTTTTATATTAATTGAACCTGAGTTCTAGCAACTATAAGTGGTTTTAGCTTCGCAGGATATCTGCAGTTTCAGATCATGTTTAACACTTCCTTTAAAAATAAACTATAAGTATCCTGTCCGTATTAAAGTTTATTATTTATTATTAGAGATTTTAAAATTTGTACGAAAAGAACAATGTAAGTATCTAAGTTATTTCTGGATAAATTCATTAAGAACTTGGTTTAATAAAAACCTCATATGATCACATTTCCGAGCATACATTAGCACACCGTAGTCAAATGTTAATGTAGGTTGGAAAATTAACAATCGATAATGGAATCCCCGTGAAAATACCGGGGAGGCGTGCGCTTGGCCGTCGAAAGCGTGTGCGGGTGCGGGAGCGGGCGGCGAGCCTCTGAAAGCTCCGGTCCACGCGCGGTGCCGTTAGCGCAGGCTCGGGCGGGCGGCGCGGCGGCGCGGCGGGCGGCCCGTGGGAGGTACCGTTAGTGACGTCGCCGCCGTGACGTCCCCGTCGTGACGTCAGACGGCGCGATATAGCCGCCAGCCTCGGCGGCGGCGGCCTCAGTAACGCACCGCCCGTTCGCCAGCGCGTACCTCCGCGCGCCCTCTTGCGATTCGCATACTTCCGACAGACTGACCGAGTGAGTGAGTGCGCGTGCAGTGAGTGGGATGTGCCCGGCCGCATGAGGATCCTGCTGAGCGAGCTGGGACTGTCTGGCGCGTGCTTCGGCCTGACCCTGGAGCCGCGCGCCGCTCTGGACCCCGACCGCGACCGCAACGGCGACAAGCCTGCGCCAGGTCAGCGCCCACCACCACCGCGTCCCTCCACTTCTGTGTTTATTTTCGCTTTCGTTGTGTAGAACCTCTGGGTGTTGTAGACTCTGTGTGGAACTGTCGTGATGATGGCCATCGGCTAGAATGCGAAGTGCGCTGCTGACGCCCTCCAGCAAACTCTGTGCCCTTAGACAATTCCAAAATACAAGTACGTACTTCCCTTTTATGTTATTTTATATTATTTTAATTTAAGAACTTTTACTTTTTATAAAATAAGCATGCATCCTTAACCATACTTTTATCCTTACACCGTCCAGGATTTATTAACTTCCTTTTAATAACCTAATATTTTAGCCCTGTATTGCCCTAACACATTAAGTAAATAAGAACTTACATTAACTACATAAATTGGTTAACACAATTCGCTATCGGATCTTCAAAGAAATACATTTAGCCCGGTTAGTAAAAATTATAGGTATATTTAATTGGGGTAGCATGTAGGTACCTATCTCGTTACAAATTATTGGTTAGAAATTAATACATTTAAATGCTTCATTTACAAATTTTATATCTAAGTGAAACCTATCGGTAGGCAGGAGTACTTAAATTAATAAATAGATAGTCACAAGCTTGTTTTCAAGTCCGAGTAATCTAATTTACTTTTACGATCTTGTCTCTATTTTCGTACTGGTATAGAAGACTACCCTTCAATAATAGAGTAATACTTAAATAAATAAATATTCTTACACAAATCGAACTAGGCCTATAGTAAGCTTAATAAGGCTTGTGTTATAGGTACTAGACGACGATATATATAATAGATAATATAAATATTTAAGTTCATAGAAAACATCCAAGACTCAAAAACAGATATTCATGCTTATCATACAAATATTAGCCCTTACCGGGATTCAAACCCAGGACCTTCAGCTTCGTAGGCATCGTCACTACCCACTAGCTAGGCTAACCGGTCGTCAATCTTTAAGTAAAACATGACTTATGGTAAAACTAAACCTAATTTTCTTTATGAATTTGCATTACTAAGAAAGGGTGACATTTTGTTAAAGATTCAAAATGGCACGTTAGTAAAACAACTTCAATTAGGTACATTATAAATAAATACCTATGTTCTTATCTTTGATTGATTGAATCAAAAAACATTTTAGACTTAAAACGTACATAAGTAGTTCATTATTTAAGATATGAAAACGAAAGTGGACCAATATTATGTTTGCATATGAATGACGGTACATAGGCACATGCCTGGCTAAATTTGGATAAACAAATGATTCATGGGTACATTCAAGTCACATGTCTGGTCCTGTCGTATTATTTCTCGAGGCTTTTAGGCAGTTAGATATGTAAAATATTTTTAGTCAGATTTGTGGTGAATTACGTGCCCGAAAACTTGAATACTTATTGAATCTGTGCTATAGTATGAGCACTAAATTATAAACCTATTTAGGATATTCGCATATCTATAAATAATGATTATAACCAGTTCAGTCATTTCAAATTATAATGATGCCGTGAAAATATCACATCGTAGTTTTTCTCCACATATTAAAACGTAGGTAGGGTAGGTTGCTAAGCTAAATCGCTTGTCATCTTTTGACATCCTTAGGTTGATTGTAGGCCTTTAATAATAGATAACTTTTCCTTGAGACAGGTTAGCTGGACTTCATTACATTTGTCGTCGTTGTGAACACATGTATAACAATAGTACATTATACAACGAGGCCTGTAAGAGATATGTTTAAGAACGAGAGTCTATTAGAAGCCCTTTGTCGAATACGGAGAGCTTTGATGAGTCTAATTTGTAAAATTTACAACTTTTTTTCGCACATTTGCGAGGAAATTTAAAGGAAAATTAATAGTAACCGCAATAAATATTCAATTATTTTCATCATAATTTAGACACTAATTACCACACTTTAATGGTTAAATCTCCAAATAATTTAATTTATTGATAAAAAATGACATGTTAACATTACAATAAATACATTTTCATTGTAAACTAACTTAACATTTAATTTAATATTATACATTTAATTATGAGTAGGTAGAACTTCATTCGTGTTCTATAGGTATTTCAAATTACATATAATAATTTTCGAACGCCATTTTTGATATAAAACCTCATTGCTTCAAAACTAAAAAACTAAAAATAAAAATAAACTGACCGAGTGTTAGATACAGTTTAGGAAAAGAACCATTACACCCATGGGCGTAATGCAGGCTATTGTAGCTCAGTATGCCTGCGTGTTATGAAAGATTTTCTGAGCAAGTGTGATGAAAAAAATTATACACTTTTTGTAATATTTACTTATAACATAAATATAGTAAGCGAACACGCCGTGATGAAATCTAAGAACATTTCGACACGGACCCCAGCGGGACCGGTCGGAGATCCACCGCCTCTGGCATACATTATGCTATATTGCCCGCTGACCGCGTGTCGCAACAATCATAACATCACATACTCAATATGCATTCAACTTACTTAGTTTGTTACTAAGGAACTTATTGTTTAACACGTACTGTTCAAGTAATTACTGAGCTTCGACAGCATGTGTGCGGTTACAATCTAGGTTTACAGCGCCTCTCTAGACAGGACCGCATTCTGTCAGTGGACGCGCGGACGCCGCGCGGCGGAAGACCGCCGGCTGTATAATAATGCCTGTACATTATAGAGGGACCCTGTCGGCCTCACAGCCTTGCCCAATCGTTGTCGCAACCGGCTGCACCTGCCGAGATGCGAGTGCAAATTGCCATCAATATTAACATGCGTGATCTCAATCTTCTGCTAAAATATTAACTTAGCTACTAGATAAGCTTATTTTTTATTCAACTCACTTTTTGCGAGACCGGCAACGGCGGCGATATTCGATATGTTAATTATGCAGTTATGTTGCCCGTTTAAGCTATCTGCACTCGATAGATTATAGTTGAATTGTACGTTTATAGCTCGGAAGCCTTGAATTTTATCTGAAGCTAATTTGTTTAGGTCTACTTAGTTGAGAGCTGACTATAAAATGCAAATTAGATTCCTGATATAAATACCGATCAAAACAAGCAGCATTTTAATAGCGCTTTATTAAAGTTTTGTTAAAGAAAGTAGGTATTGTATTTGTTGTAGACAATGATAACTTGATAAGGCCCGCTAGCACCAGCTGGGCTGACGTCACGCGCCGCAACCCCGAACGCGTCACAGTCGCGCCCCGCGCGTCCCGCCACCCTCTCCGCAGGCTCACTCGCGTCACGCCGAGAGTTCCCATTTCGCGACCACCTCACGGGGACCCGTCATACGGTGAAGATCGTTGTATCCGGTCATTCTACTGAGACGTCACACATCATCCCGCTAAACGAAATTTATTAAGACAAAGTAAATTCGCCGGTCGCCGGTTTTTTTTTTTTCTACTCCTGTACTTTTATCTGTCATTTACATAGTCACGAACACTAATATAAAGACATACAAAATAAGTTTGCAGAAAAGTCTATACTCTATTCCCCATAACAGTACGGCACAACCGTGCTGTTATGTCGCCAAAACGATACGCTTAGCAGCCATACGCTTCTAAACCTATACATTAGGTACTACCAACTTAACAAACCACTGAATGTTTTTACTTTTTAGAAATTTTTGAACTAAAGGCATTGCTGCTAACTTAGGAAAAACCTTTATTCTTAATATGGCAGTACTGGCAAGTTGACATCAATTAAAAACAAAGTTAACCATAGACACCCATTTGTCTCATTTTCATGTTTCCCGAATTCCCGGTTATTTTATAAATTGTTGTTTGAGTTTGCGGCCGTTGTGTTTGCTACAAAATAGTTGGTGTTTCTCAAAAGTAATAAAAATGGATGACGATGAAAATATTGCTTCTACACCAGAAGAAATACACCGGCAGCCCACAAGCAGTGACCGAAAATTTGTTGCCTACTAAATCTCGGCACCTATACGACAAAGTTTGTTTAGTTTTGCATTTTATTCCATAGTAGCTAGTCGTAGAAAAAGTATTGTATGCAACGTTGTATAACTAAGTCAAAAAACGCTCGTGGCGTCTTTCTTTACAATGTTCGCCTTCGGCTCACATTGTAACCCACGCCACTCGCCTTTTTTGACCTCTCTTATACAACTGTTGCATAAAATACTATATCAGAATTAAAAATATATATATATATATATATGTTGAATAACTTTATAAAAAGACTGATGTAATGAAAACTGGTCAAGTCAAATCTAACCTACTTTAAGATCTCACATTTTTAAATAACAGCAAGTGTTATAGGTATCCAATAAAGCAAAGAAATAGAGTTTAATACTTGTTCATAATGTTATTTTGTTCGTATAAATACATATTTGGATTTTGCATTACTTGGCACTCATTTAGATCTCCATTCTTTTTGCGGCGAAGCCCACAGCCAAGCATAATTTTTGTATTGAACTTGGCTCTCCTTTTTTACATTTATGGTTTTGGTGGGATAACATGTACTTTATTTTGCACCACGTAGAAAATGCAATCATAAGAAAATAATACGTAGCAACAGCAGCCAGATGTATCGATAAACAAAACAGTAATCTTCTCTAGGCAAGCTTTAGATCTACCTAAAGTAAAAAACCGGCCAAGTGCGTGTCGGACCACACAAAACGAAGGGTTCCGTGCCTATTAAAAAGGTCGTGTCGTCATAGAAATCTTACGGCACTTACGTCCTTTTCTTTGAGAAAGGCAGTTTTTCAGCAATATCTTAGAAACCTTTCATCCGATCTTGTTCAAAACAATTTTCGGTGAATGAACTTAATAAGCGCTGTGTCCATGAATTTTTTCATATTTTTAAAATACACCGTTCAAAAATTAGAGGGGGGGGGACAGAATTTTAGTGACTTTCGGGGCGATTATCTCTGACTGTATTCACTTAATCAAAAAAATTCTCGAGAAACCTTATATTTATTTTGAAAGGCCTATCGATTCATGTGCCACACGTGGGATCACGATGAAAAAAAAATTTTTGACTTTTAGTTTTATGTATGGAGTACACCCCTAAAAAAATTTTTTTTAGTAATTTTAATTACAAAACTTTGTAGCGGCTAACAAAATACACCTATCCTCAAAATTTTATTCAAATACACCTTATAGTTTTCGAGTAAAATGCCTGTGACATACGGACAGACGGACAGACGGACAGACGGACAGACGGACAGACGGACATGACGAAACTATAAGGGTTCCGTTTTTGCCATTTTGGCTACGGAACCCTAAAAAACCGGACAAGTGCGAGTTCAACTCGCATGGTGAGGGTTCCGTATATAATCTAAATTTCATAAGTGTTTTTGAATACTCAAACTTCTTATAGGTTTTCCTGTAATCTTTAGTCAAGGAACTATTTTCCATATTTTTTTCAGAATTTTAATCCCAGTAGTTTTGGAGATAAGGGGGGGGGGGTGGTCAATTTTCGTCTTTTTTCCTAAATTACTTCAAATCTGTTTATGCTAAAATTATAAAAATAGTTATTTGTTCAACAAGAGAGCAAAGTAGATTTTTGCTGCGAGTGTTGATGTTGAGTCCCGAGCAAGCGAAAGATTCTATAGTTGAATCACGAGCGTAGCGAGTGATTCAAAATTAGAATCTTGAGCGTAGCGAGGGACTCAAAGACACGAGATGCAAATATCTTTGCTCTCGTGTGATACATACAACTTTTTACCTCAGCGGCGAGAACATATAACGCAAAGGAATAAAACGCCACATACAAGCAATTAAATAATTTTTATGTAAAAAAACCGGCCAAGTGCGAGTCGGACTCGCGCACCGAGGGTTCCGTATAAACCTGTAGGTATATAAATTATTAAAAATATTTTTATTTTATGATGTAACTAAAAATTTACGGTTTTCGCAATTTTTCCTTTATCTGTGCTAATATAAGACGTTGCTTCTTACCAAATTTCAAGATTCTGAATTCACGGGAAGGACCCTGTAGGTTCTGATTCCCTTGCGAGTTTCGAAAATTTGCGGAAATTTGCGGCATAAACGGCTGAATCTTTTGATTGCGTTGGCTTAGAAGTTTGATTTTTTCACAGTTACTTCCAAGGGACAGTAGACCTGAGTATTTGATATACATTTTAGCTTGATACCTCCACGCATTCCTGAGAAAAAGAGTCTTGACAGACGGACGGACAACAAAGTGATCCTATAAGGGTTCCGTTTTTTCTTTCGAGGTACGGAACCCTAAAAACAAACAACAAATAATATGAAATAACAAACATTAACTACAATTACTCTCTCCCATAACATTAACTTTACATGACATTAAGAAAAAACTAAGTCCGTTTCCGTTTGTTTATGCATTTTGCTGATACTTGTCCAATGTCCACTTACTTAGAAAACACAGTTCTGCCCTCTTTGACGGTATCTCTCAACTCTTGAGGAGTTAAAACATCGGCTTTGTCACTTGATTCACTCCTATTTAGTACAGTTTTTTGTGTTTGTTTAAGTTATGTTTTATCTCCAAGAAAACGTAATAAAGTTCAATCGCGCTAACTTTTTAAAGAATATAAAGTGCGTTCTGAAATTGTACATAAATTTATATTCATTCACCATATAAAAAAAGTAAAGACTTATAATATTAAATGTTCGCGATAAATATCGCATTTCTTCATTGTATTTTAAGAATAATGTAATACTAATATGACTAGAATAATATTAGATTTAATATAGGTTTCAAATTTTTACACGAGTTTAACACGAGTCGAATTTTATTTTGTTTCGGAACGAGTTTTTCGTTCCCGCTTTTTGGGGGCCTACTACGAAGGTTTCGAAATCGAATGACGAATCGACATATTTCATCTCTCTCTTTTTTTGTAACGGAGTGAAAGTGACAGAGATAACGAAGTTTAAATGTTCCAAGTTTGTATTACACCCCGCAGTATGAAAAGATGACCTGCGACTAACCTAAGATATGAAAAATTAAAAAGTTAGTTTTCTTCACGCTCGCAGCAAAATTGCATTTTCCTCACTGGTTTCAAGCAGCAAAACCGCCATGTTCGAGCCGCTGAGGTGAAAAATATATTTTTTCCTTTTGAATTATCGGAATCCTAAAAAGATATTATAGTTGTGATAAATTAGATGCAGTTATTCCTGATCGGCCAATGACTTTTAAAGTACCTAATCTTTATTTAGGGCTTCATTTTTAGTCGTCTGCTGTAGGCAATAGAAGCGACCGATTACGTCACAGTCTAAAAATAATAGGGTGGCGTAAAACAGCCTCATGGGGTGGTAAGGAAGGCACTACACACCCCGGCCACTCGCCAAAGTATAAGGAACGTGTCGCAAACAACCGTGAAAAGCGCGTTTTCCGAACATGTTAAGGCAAATATACTCACACACGAAGCGGAGGTATGCTGAGACTCTACCCGTACATAGGCAGCGTCTCATAAGCAGCAGTGAAGAAGGAAAACTGGTGCGGGGCGAGGAGTATCCATTCAGAATTGTTGTCGTACGACCGAAGGGTGGCGAGGGGCGAACCGACGGCCTCGGCCTCTGCATCGAG
Source organism: Epinotia nisella (assembly GCA_932294315.1). Taxonomy (NCBI): domain Eukaryota; kingdom Metazoa; phylum Arthropoda; class Insecta; order Lepidoptera; family Tortricidae; genus Epinotia; species Epinotia nisella. Next base: position 10,339,990 of record OW028677.1, on the reverse strand, counting down.
CGCCTGTGACGTCACGCGATGTTACGTCACGCATCGACCCGCGCCCGCCCGTTCCGCTTCAAGGACGCCCTTGCTTGCTCATTGCCGGCCCACAATCAACATAGCTCAATTCGTCAAACCGGCTAGACTCCACGTAAATAACGTAATTTCAACAACTTTGCAATGTGTACATACTAAATTGTTGTTGTCAATAGGTAATTTTTACCCGACTGCCAAAGGAGGGTTATGTTTTTCGAGGATATGTATGTATGTCTTATTCTTTGGCACGCCCTGCAGCCTAAACCATTTGACGGATTTCGACATATGAAGTGTCGTTGGATTCCTCTTAATCGTAGGAGTGACATAGGCTATAATATTTGTAAAAAAAGCAGTTGGGTTTGAGAAATCTTTTAGGTTTCTCGTCGAAACGTATTATTATCTTATCTAGTTGAGGGCCCTTTCGGATACACTTCGACCTGAGGCCCTAGCACGATAGGTTTTATTGTCACGTGTTACGTGACGTTTCAGTACATTTTCGCCGTAAAACGTGACGATAAAACCTATTGTGCTAGGGCCTCTGGTGGGATCTTTTGTGCTTATGCTCCTTTATGCCTACTCCCAAACTCGCTCCATCATTTCCACAAACCGGATGCATTGCAGCTCAGCGGAAGTATATACCTTCCTTCCTTTAGTTGGTCTCGTGTTGGTTTTTGGCGTAGGTTTTAAAGGACGATATTATAGTTCCCCTTCGTCGAAACGTAATATTAGTGGGTTCAAAATCAAAAACCAAAGCGCTAATGATATCCAAAATGATACCAGAGTAGCGTTAATAAATGTTTTTGAAGTACTTATGATGTTTACCAAAAACAAGCATATCCTAATGTACCCTTACAGGTCCTGAATTAAAATTGTAAGTGGGTAGGTGTCTCGTTCTCGTCTCGGCTAGCCACCCTAATATCTACTCTGTTTGTAACATTAATTATAGCTCCTACCTGTGACTTCGTCCGACAAACATCCAACTCCCATTTCACCCATGAAAGGGATGATATCCGAGATAAAAGTATTCTAAATAATTTACTGGAATTCAAATATTTCCATACCAATCGGTTCTCCAGTTAATCGTGAAAAGTTAACAAACTGACAGGGAGATACATAATTTTAGTACGGACAAACTTTATATTTATTAATTATAAATTGTCGGTAATAAGTCGTAACCCCGGCGTGTCAGTTTTTACTACAAGCTATCCGAGAGGCCTCCTGAAACGACCACACTATTACTGAACTGCGGCGATCGTTACCCGCCTCTGACGTCACCGACAACCACTCCCCTATTCAAGCTCCTGAGTTCAACGGTTTAACAGTGCGTTGGCGGATCCTAACATAGAAATTGTACTTATAGCCATGTATGTCCTGCATCAAGCAAGTAATGAAATCTCCCATAACCGTGACTGTAATGATGTTATACCAGACTTCAGAGTAAAAGTAACAATTAATATTTATGACAAAAGTAGTATTACTATTTAGTATTGGTACTATTTGTAGAATACTGCTTGCTTAGTAGGTAAGATAGTATTCAATGTGTAAAATATGTTAGCACTTATTAAGTTCGGAAGTGCCACTAGCATTTGGGAAAGTCTGCCAATAATAGAGAAGACAACTTTCTAAAGGACGTAAAAATCTGGCGGCAGACGTGCCGCAGTCTACTGACTCGACACAGCCGTGACTAGCTGTTGTACTTTTTTAGATTTTTTAAACACGGTGTTTTTTCCACCGCTTGCGAAAACGAGGGAAAGTATACGTAAATACGGCAGCGATAAGGGGGTGTGACGTTCGGCGGGATGACATGACGTCACGGCGCGCGCCCCCCGCGCCGGCCGCCCACGTGCTGCCCCACAGCTGATAATCCTTTTTACTTTTTTTTACAAAACGAATTAGTCCCGACAATTTGCCATTCATATAAGCGTCAACATGATAAAATTTACGGTAAACAAAGCTGCCGTCAATGGCACGCGTGCCGCTACTCGAACCGATTCTTTATTTAAGTTAATATGTTTATTGAAGACCGGTGTATAATTAGTAATCGTTTTTCGCTGACCCCATATGAACTCTTGAAGATAATATTGTGACTTACAAGGGAAAGTTTAGAACCTAAGGCGAGTGCTCAATTTAGCACCACTGATTTTGCTGCCAGCTACGCTATGGCTACACAAATGATTATTCAACGAGGTTTTATCTGACGAGTTGCTAAACTTAATAATGTTTAAGACTTCTTCCATTTTTAGTATCAGATTAGTTTTGTAGTATTGTCTCATAGATTCTTGTTAAAACAAAAATATAAATGTTGGAGCACTTTTATCATTGAATACAGAAATAGAGATCGTGATTTTATGCCTTAATACAGAATAACACATCCACGTGTGTCCTAGATAATTAATCTACGGAAATGATTTACCTTGCTGGATTTGTATTGCAATTATTTACATAGCTACATATGTTCTGTCTTTAATAGTTTCTTAATAACAATCATTGATAACTAATGATAATACATACTTAATTATAAAATACTTACCGAATATATTTTAACCTCACTCAACCTGTAGTTTTAAAGTAAGGCTTCTAAAATCATCAAACGTTTACAAATGATCATATAAAAGTACTATTAATGCGGATTTTGCTACAGCGCGATAGTCGATACATGACATGAACATGACATGACGCATAGTATCCGTCACTACTTAGACTGCAGACGTCACCTGCGTCACGCGCTATCACGTTTCCGCAAATACACTATGTATAACATACGCGAGTTAAGATACTAAATATATGCAATATTAAAGTATAGAATACCTATGACGTTTGTGCATGAATTCCAATATTTCCAATCAATACAGCTTTAATGTAATCGCAGCGCCATCTATGTTCACTTTCAGGTACGATTACGAGTCGAAGTATCCCCATCGCTACGAAAGTGAACCTCTCCATTCTAACGTTACCCGCCATGATAAGCATCAACTGTTTTCAACGCATAAAAGATGTCGTAGCACTCGTAGCTAGTTGCTACAAGAAACGAGAATAATAAGTAGTTAGCATAAAATAAGTTGTTATAAATGAGCGATAATCATGAGGCGTAAAAAGTAGGCTATTCTTAATACATTTTAGGTGTATAGGATGCGTTACAAATACCTACAAAGCTTTACCTAATATAACTTTTCAAGACAGCGTGAAAAACAAGATTCATCGACTTCATCGTAGTCGGTTAAAAATTGTTTTGTTTTCATGGTTTTGAAAGCTTAGGTATGTCAAAAAAAGTTTCTAAAACTAAAGTTAATAAATGGACTGAATCTAACGACACCTCGCTTGTCAAAATTCCACCTGCTCATTTAGGCTAGTTTTCCAAAGAGCCTTTATTTGAGCAGCATTCGGTTACATACTCGTATTGCGGAGATTCTTTCCTCTATTTTGAATATTAGATAAAATCAGCAAAGACATCGCTCCTCAAAAATATCGTACTCAATCGAATTACTAGAGCCTTGTCATATCAGATGTGATTAACCAAACTAGGTGCTTATGTATAATACAGTCAGCAAAATATACACGATAAATATAATAAAAACTAGAGCCTGCTCCACACAATGTGCCATCATGGCGCATCATACAGGACGGGGATATGCGGTTATGAACGAGACGATTTTGACCACACTGATTAATAAAGTCGTAATCACGCGCGTTGAAATTTAAAAGTAGCGCAGCGTATTTTACATGACATTTAGACTAACACATCATCCATTGGGCTCGATTACTTACACATCAGTTTGCACTGCCATAATTCGAGCCACCAGTATGTGCATACGAGGCACACGTCACAAATTCAAACCTGCAGCGAAACTGTTGGGGTTTGACGACGGAGCAGCCATTCCCAGTTCTAACTAAACTTCACCTGACTGTGCATTGCAGAGATATGAATTATTGTTATTATTATTTGTTTTAGTACCTATATTATGTTAATAAATGGTTACTGATAATTTTATGTGGATTTCTTACATATAATTTGTACTTATGTATATTTAACTACAACTCTGAAAAAACCGTTATTTCTTGAAGAGCTGTAGTCATCCTCCATATTTAGTTAGAAAGGGTGTATCCAAATATTCTTTATAAGATACCAAAATGCCTCTTTAATAATAACTGGGAACAAAGACCAAATAAGTTTAGCTCCCACCATAGTGACAAGCTTTCCGTATCATAGTGACAAGCTTATCGGCAAATACTATAATTAGATTTTTTTAACAGCTGATATTTGACAGCCGTCATCCCGGTACAATAAACGTCAATGATGACAAATGATGACATAAATTGTACTGGGGTGACAGCTGTCAAATATTGGAGGTACCTAAGGGCATTTTCACTATAAATCCTATACTATTAAACGAGCAATATTTGTATATAAATTTACAATCACGTTGTCGGAAACGGCTCTAACGATTTCGGTGAAATTTGAAATATAGGGGTTTACGGGGGCGAGAAAACGATCTAGCTGGGTCTCATGTCTGGAAAAATTCATTTTCTCCGTATTTTCTCTATTTTCACCCGAGCAGAGCTCGGTTGCCCAGGGGCTATGTTAAATAGTAGGTATTGAAACTAGGAGCTTTTAATTTAAGATAATGCTTTCACGATTTTCATATATCGTTTTCGTATCTTGCCTCAATCCTTCGGACTAATCAACGCCCATGGTCTCCAAGAGACATATTTGGTCTCCACTTCCTAATATATTTTTTTCCAAAATAATCGTAATGAGCAATGATTAACTATTATAAATCAAGTATGACCGAAATTATAGTTATTTTTCAATTCACATTATTATATTAATGAATGACTTTATTATATCAATGAACTTAGGCGGAGCGACGTGATTAAATATAGCACGTAATTCCGTAGGTCCTTCTACAATGCAACTTACTGAAGAAAGGGTTTTGAATAGGTTAGGTATAGTTTCAGAGATTACCCCCAACATGCAAATTGACAAATTTACTAATCTACAAACTTACATTTCACACTGTGATACAAACTTAGATACAAACTTACTTCAAACGATGCGAATTTTTTGCGAATGCGAATGTGTGCATGTTGCGTTGAGTTCTCTACGCCGACCATATCTTAATAATGGATACACATTTCCGAAATAGGCATTTCTAACGATTTTTTCTGAGCATGTTGCAGATAGTATTGACAAAGCAGTTGCTAGAAATGCTATTGTTGATCTTTTTAATGTGAGCTTTCCAACTCAAATGGGTATCAATAGTCACTCCCAGAAAACTAACACTCTCTACTTCTTGTACCGAAACTCCAGCTTCGCTAATGTTTAATGATATGGGAGTTGATTTATTGTTTCTGAACTGCATTAGCTTTGTTTTGCTTAAATTGACACTAAGATTGATACTAGAGCCACTCTACAACTTTTTTCAGCACTAATTGTGCTAAGTAAGGTTAACAAAGTACAATTAATGGGTTTAAACCTCATTCTTCTCCCAATAGGTATCTCGAATATGGGAAAATAAGAATATATATAAACTTTTTGAAGTAAAAAACAACATGGCAATTTAATATTGACAGATCTGAATAAAAAAATAAATCATCAATTGACACACTACGTCTATCAGTTTTTGTAAACATTGTAAGCTCATTGGGATTCACCATCTTGGCGAGTCACGTTTTATTTGTTTTTATATATGGTAAACCGTTATTTCGTAGTTAATTTATACGCTTACTGACTCTGGTAAAGGCCCTCGAGACTGCCATTTCTCTTTTATAATAATAAACATTGTATTGTATTATGTAATATTGTATTGTACCGTTTTTTTTTCTATTTGGTAATTTATATGTGGCTGACTCAACATTTATAATCATGCTGAAGAACTTACAACAGGTTTGATTCAATTCTTATTCATTTATTTTACACTAGCTTCCGCCCGCGACTTCGTCTGCGTGGAACCGGGATAAAAACTATCCTATATTTTAATTCAGGCTATAAACTATCTTCGTGCAAAATTTCATGCAAATCGATTGAGCCGTTTAAGCGAGATTGAGTAACAAACATCCAAACATCTAAATATCCAAACATCCAAACATCAACATCTAAACATCCAAACTTTTGCATGTATAATATTAGTATATAATGTATTAGTATATAATATTAGTAGGATTGTCAAACAGGAGTTACGTCACGTGCATCCAAGTCGCGTGGTAAGCACACAGTAGCTTTTTTAAATTAAAAATGTAATACTTTTTCGATAAAAAATAAAAAAAAACGAGATCTTATTGCAACTATTTATAATGATTGTTTTACACGGGTCTAACGCGATATTTATAATAATAGATGGGTAGTGAACTTTTTTCGGGTATACCCTCCATATTTTTATCGACTTTTGAAAGGTAGTGAAATATTGTGCACCTATATCTCCGTTGACAACTTGCTGGAAATAAAAAATTATATTGTAGCAATGTAATGTCATAAACTGTGATATTGTACTTACCTACTTATACTGTTTTGAAAAGCCGAGTTTTTTACGCCGGTTCTTCTCGCGGCATAGGTTTTCTTTCCGAACCGGTGGTAGTTTAACATTCGACATTCATAGGTGCATGTAAGCATTATATTCTTGTTCCTTATTCGCAACTTCAACTATTTCCATACCTATTCCATGCCGTCGTGCGCTTTAGTTAGGGCTCAGGCATGTAAATACATCGAGATTATAGTTACATACCTTTAATTAAAAATGTAAACCTTTAATGTGACATAGATATACTATTTTCACATATATATTGGTATCAATTAGTTGACCTGGCGTCGACCGACACTCGTGCCGGGCACGGAACTACGGAACGAAGTCGGTACTCTTTTTTTTTTCATTTTCACTTCCATCAATATACTATGGACTTAGTGACATGATGATGTTATTTTCATAGTCAGTTGTTTCATTGATAAGGTGCCTAATGAACCGGACAGTGTATGTACCTTAGTAAAGGTTTCATTTCGGGCATCGCGACTGACTGATGCGACAATAGTCAGCCGCTTACGAAGTCTGCGACAGACGCGTGCGGCTTTTGGGCGATGCACAGAATTACACCGTATAGTGTACATAGTCAGCTTATTTTAATTGAAATCATTTTATTTCAGCCTGAGACCAAGATTTAACACAAACGTTTCCGCTGATCCGACTATCTTTGAAGAATGTACCTACTTATAAATAAATAATTATTACTGTATACGCTGTGTCTTCCATGTAGGTATTTAACAAACGAATCAAACAACATACATTTAGATAACCGACATAATAAAACTAACAACAAAATAAAAAGTAACTACATACGCTTCTATACTTATATACATTGGGAATATACCTATTCATTTATTCATAATATTACATATAAATATATCATAATTATAAAGCATATTATATGTAAACGTAATAGTATATATTATGTGTAAAGAGTATTTTTTTAAATACCTTGATAGTGAATTGACAACATTTAATTTTTACCATCATCATCATCATTAGCCTATATACGTCCCACTGCTGGGCACAGGCCTCCTCTGATGAATAAGAGGGAACGGGCAGTAGTCCCCACACTGGCCCAGTGCGGATTGGGGACTTCACATACCTCTTTGAATTTCTTCTCAGATATATGCAGGTTTCGTCACGATGTTTTTCTTCACCGAAAAATATCAAATGATATTCCGTACATAAGTTCCGAAAAACTCATTGGTACGAGCCGGGATTCGAACCCACGACTGCCGTTTGACAGCGGCATGCCTGAACCACTAGGCCACCGTAGCATTAAACTTTTGTAGCACCTGAAAATTTATATATGATTTGAAATAATTTTGCCCCCTGAACACTGCAATATATTTACATAAACTAAACAAATTTCTTTATTACAAACAATACGATATCATATAATAAGTGTATTAACTATAGGTACTAATTATTAAAGTCTAAAAATAAAATAGATCTAAACTCAATCTAAATATAAACTTAATATCGCTTATCATAAAAAAATACAAACGAATTAAATAAAAAACCGATTCTACGACATAATAGGTGAAATGCCATTGCCTTTTTCACGAGAAAAAATAAGCTGTTACAATTTTGTATTTGACATTGTCAATTAAGTACCTACACAACCTACATTTTTTTTTCGACGTTTATCTGTAACATACCATACCGAATTGAAAATTTAGAGATATTTATTTACATTGTTAAGTTACGATTACGATATAGTGAAAATGCACATCCAATATTTGACAGCTGTCATCTCAGTACAATTTATGTCATCATATGTCATCAGTCATCATTGACGTATATGTCATCATATGTCATCAGTCATCATTGACGTATATGTCATCATATGTCATCAGTCATCATTGACATAAATAAAAATCTAATTATAATTGGCCCTAATGCGAATGAGTTAGTTTAGAAAATTCCAATAAGATAATACCACAGGTACAAAAGGTTGCTATGATTGGTTGAATAACCGAGTCACGTGGTTTTTTGTTTAAATTTTTTTAAATACCTAAACGTCCAGACTATAGTGGAAGATTACATTTTGGATGACTAGTTTAGTATTTCATGATTATGTCAAATAAGACCTAAACTCTATGGACAATTCACGAATTTCCGCAACAAAAGCTTCGGCGTTTTGTTTATAACTTAATAAGACTGGAATTAATGGTTCCTAACATAATAGAAACTGCAAATGCCACTGATTTCATAACCTCCCCAGGGATCCATCGCCTTTTCGCCCTAAAAATTATCAACTTCTCGAGTTTATCAAAAAAATACTCTAACCATCGGTAATAGAAGTTAAAATACTTTACATACTGAGCCCGTTAGCGTCGTTTCTATTATTACTGTGGGCTAGGTGTATACATAGGATTCAATTTTCGGGGCGTGGCGAATCAAGCACCGTGACACGATGTATTCAAAACGCTAATATTCGGCGGCTAAAACTGCAGTATAAATTAGGAGACCTTTCTTTTTCGCCGTCATTGTTCGTCGTAGAAGGGTAGCGAGCGTTGATACTGGTGGAGTCCACGAGAGTAGATATCGATTAGGCAATTACGAGTGCTTGTGTTGAAGGAAGAATCAAAGTATGTTCGCCGAGGGTAAATATAAATGATGCATGGACTGTATAGCGTGATAGTTCAAAGCTCGGCGGCCGTTCCAGCCCGCTCCCGCTCACAGCCCGGTCGCTCTTTCTGTCCGATACACGTTACCTTCGGTCTTCGTGGTTTCATAACTTTAATAATACTATCTAACATATATTAATACGATTAATATAAAATAGTAACCTAGAAGCAGCGAGGATTAGTTTTAAAGTAATTAATGGTCTAAAGTGAAATGTTCAATTGTTACAGGGCCGAGCGCCATAGAGCCGCGCTCGCCAAGCGCTTTCACGTCCAACTCTACCAGCATGCTACTGCTGCAGACACACGTAAGTAAATACATTTTTTTTAAATAAAGCTTTGTGAATGTACCTATTCACATCGAACCTTCAGACCAATCCCAATATATAAATAATATTTTGAAGAAACAAGATGAAATACCCACATATCTTTACTAACAATTACGTAAAAGACAATGGAAATCAATGCTGTCATTTCTTTAAATATAAATGTACCGTATAAGAGGTTTATATAATGACACAGAAACAACGCCCACCATTGGTTGAACAGTGTCCTACCGCCTACTGATTCAGTAACGCCTCCATTATCGATCACATTTTTTATTGCAGAGCAACTACGGTTCGTCCTTCACTGATTTACTTTCACCCCAATATCAAGAGGATTCTTCAGAGATCTTAGAAGAAAACTTAGATCCGTTCCCGGACGTCGAGTTTCACGCGCCGATTCCACCTGAAATCAAATCGCATCGAACAACTCCAGTGAGCGAGACTCCTTCGCCTACGCTCGGCCCAGCCCTGCCTAGTTTTGAAGAGACCTATTCAGTTCGTTATCCAAAACCCGAAATGGCTGAATTTGGTTTAAAAATGGAAGAGGACTGCTACAACGTTAGCGCTTATTCCCACCAGGGACACGCATCTCCGCACGTGTTATACCAATACCAACCTTCCATTCCTTATGTTCCTTCGCCGTATTACGCCCCGTCGCAACAATGCAGTCCTACGTTCGATACTGGAGGCGTACCCCACAATCAAGACTCATATTCACTCCCCCCATTTTCAAATTCCGTCGATTTGCACGGGTCTACAGACCAGAGTGCAAGACAAAGAAGAGCTTCACTGCCGGTACAGCGATCTGAATCGAATAGTTCGAACGACAGCCCGAAGCTGCACGGGCCGAAGGTGCACTGCATGCAGGCGTCAGCGCCGAGCTCGGCGTCCAGCTCTCCCGGCGGTGCCCCGCCCGACGGCGCGCTGCGCGCCGCGCCGCCCTCGCCCAGCCAGCTCTGCGCCGTCTGTGGGGACACCGCCGCCTGCCAGCATTACGGCGTTAGAACTTGCGAAGGATGCAAAGGCTTTTTTAAGCGAACAGTTCAAAAAGGTTCAAAATACGTATGTCTAGCGGAAAAATCTTGCCCTGTGGACAAAAGAAGAAGGAACAGATGCCAATTTTGTCGATTTCAAAAATGTCTTACCGTCGGCATGGTTAAGGAAGTCGTAAGAACAGATTCTTTAAAAGGAAGACGTGGGAGATTACCCTCGAAGCCAAAATGCCCTCAAGAATCGCCCCCGAGTCCGCCCATTTCACTGATTACCGCCCTTGTAAGAGCGCATGTTGATACTTCGCCAGATTTTTCTAATCTCGATTACTCTCAGTACAGAGAACCTAACCCTATGGAGCCGCCGATGTCCGACTCGGAAGTGATTCAGCAATTCTATTCGATCCTGACATCATCGATTGATATGATAAAAATTTTCGCTGAGAAGGTACCTGGTTATGGGGAGCTGTGCGCTGAAGATCGCGATCAACTCTTCGCTTCAGCGCGACTCGAATTATTTGTGTTGCGACTTGCTTACCGCACGAGGCCTGAAGATACAAAGTTAGCTTTTTGCAATGGTTTAGTCCTTGACAAGCGACAGTGCCAACGATCATTTGGAGATTGGCTGCATGCGGTGCTCGACTTCAGTAACACGCTGCACTCAATGGACATTGACATTTCGACCTTTGCGTGTTTGTGCGCGCTTACTCTGATAACAGGTAATTATATGTGTATTCCTCTTAACACTATAACTAGATTACCAGCTCTATACATACCAGTATGCCTAAATAAATACTTAATTTAACTCTTAATAAAACAGTGGCTTAGTGTTTTTAACCGATTTTCTAAAAAGCTGGAAATTGTTAACAACTTTACTCGGATAAAAAAAACAAAGAATATAATTTAAGATTTCGTAGTTATTTGTCTACCTATACCTACAGTTGTAAAGAAATATTTGTAAATAAGTAGATATGAATGCAAGAAAAAGTGAACGCAACACTGTTAGTAAAGAAACTTTTGATTTGTTACAGAGAGGCACGGTCTGAAGGATACGCGGCGCGTGGAGGAGCTGCAGATGAGGATCATCGGCTGCCTGCGCGCGCACATGCCGGCCGGCGGCGCCAGCAGCGGCGCGCCGCACTTCTCGCGCGTGCTGGGCGCGCTGCCCGAGCTGCGCTCGCTCTCCGTGCAGGGCCTGCAGCGCATCTTCTACCTGAAGCTCGAGGACCTGGTCCCCGCGCCGCCCCTCATCGAGAACATGTTCCGCGCCAGCCTGCCTTTCTAAACGACGGGCCTCCCCTGCCGCCCGCACAAATTCCCCGAGGACCACTCCAGCCTTCAAATGCATCTTCTACTAATAAAATCCATCATCTCTATTATTTTTATAAGTGTTTAGATTAGAATATAATATATTTTTCTAGAGTATAGTTGAACATTATAGAACTCGATCTCCCGGTATCGATTTCAATCCTTTAAACACCTTTTATATGATAATTATTTTTATCAAACAAGACAATCGTACCGCTTAAGTAGTTAAGCTTAATTTATTGTAATTGTAGAAGGTAGTCGTATTTAGGTGTGATTTTGTTTAAACTTTGTCGTTATGTGTATTTACCTATAAATAGTAGTCTGCATTTGAGTTACCGCTCGTGATCGATGGCATCTTGTCGTACAAAATATTCCTATATTATTTACTTGCGTATTATATAGATACGAATAATCTAGTCAAAAGACTTAGAAATGTTACAATGTTTGGCTCGTGATCTTCGAGCTTTTATAGTAAATTTAATAAAAGTTACTTTACGAATGATACCTATGTAAAGGCATTTGATATGTGTATTGTTTGTGTCCTGTTGTTACTAAGTGTTGTTGGAGAGCTACGTGTCGACGTCGTGTGTCGTGTCGGAAGAGCAAATTGTTGGAAGTTACCTTTTAGGTTTAAACTATTTAATTATATTTAGACGCTAGGCAGCTAAGGTAATTTTGTTACAATAAATAAGGCCAGAGAGAAAGTTCAGCATCACTAATATGACTTCTTATTCCAACGTGTCTTAAAGAGTACCTTTTATGGTAGAGTACTTGTTTGTTTTCTTGTGTACGATTGTACCTTGAGTAAGCTTTAAAACCATACATACATATTATATATGTATGTTAAATACTATTATCTATACCCTTAAACATATCACTTAATCTTGAAATGAGCATTACTTTAGCAAAGTTGCAAAACCATGCATAAAGACTGCTAATAACTTGTCACTCATTAGAAAAACCTGGGCTCTCTCAAAAATGATTCCCAGTTACATTAAATTAAACTTTTTATACTTAGTAGTAAATAATTTGTGAGATACGAAAATACGAACTAACCAATCGTACTCGTAAGTAGATAAGTATAAATCAAAATAACATTGGTATTCAACCAAATAAGATTTGGAAGAACTAGTGTAAATGATTCACTGGACCAATACAAATCAATTCATGGAATGATATAATGTTAACACGAAGCGTAAGTACTTAATTATTTTTTTATGAACCACAAGTACCTAATAAAATTACCGTACTTGTGTTGAGAATGAAAGTTGCCTTGTTAGATTTTCGTATATACTTAATCTAAAACTAAGAACAACCTATGATGATGTGCGTGGAACATCCGTTAACTTTCTGCCTATAGGTAGTAAGATAGTTCTATACTATGCTTGGAAGGTAACAGTGTAGTTAATAGGAAGTAAGAGTCTAAGAATGCGCGTAAGTTCATAATTTTGTACAATGTTGGTATTTATAATTATAGAATATTCTAATGCTGGACTTTTTACTCGACAGGCAGGACTCTTTTATTCATGTCTACATATTAGTTAACTCGATAGATATTTAAGTATCCGCAAGTGGAAGTATACATGATTCGTCCCATTGTCTACCGCAGCCGCCTTCGTGTAACTGATGATACTTTATTGGTTGTGCTTCACGAATATTGTTGTTAGCTTTACCTCTGAGTCTCCTTCGAGTAACTCGTGTATAACTACCGCTTACTGAAAAGTACCTACTTACTCGTCAATACGACGCCTGTCATTGCTGCATGGGTTATTAAATGTAAAAATGCACTTACTCGTAATAATTGTCTAAATATTTTTCTAGAGCACATAGTCTAGACACAATAAAACACTCCGTCATGTTAATGTATCTAAGTCTTTAATAATCATAATTGTATGTAGCTAACGCAGGCGTTCAAGACTCTACATAGGTAGGTATGATACATGTATTATTTTACTTGTCATATGAAATTAATTTGGAACAGCACCGATACACGCCATGTCGTAATGCATTTCTTTTTTTATCTCGGAATAGATAGATATGCTTTTGTTATTATGTATGTTTGTACGTTACACATTTTTATTTCCTTGTAAATATTTCGAAATATCTAATTATACTGATGCGGTTGCGTCTATTGAAAATAATCTGGTCTTATCAATTCTCAAAGACTTTACGATAGCCCTAGTGAACCAGGGCTGACGTTAACCAAGCACCCCAAACGATATAGTTAGGTATATAAAGGCCCCACTAACATTTTGGTGTCAGCTAAGGTTATTATTATAACCTTAACCTTTATAAGTGAGTTATAATGATCTCAGTTGCAACTAATAGTGTTATAAAAGAGTTAAGAAAAATAATTAACTCCTAAAGTTACAGGAGTGCTCGCTGACGCTCGTTAACTCTTATTGCTTTTTAGTGGTTGCCGTGGAGTATCTTATAAAGCTTAAGGTGTTATATCTACTATAAGGTGCGGGCAGAGACTTTATAACAGAGTTAACTCACTTGTAAGTGTTGAAACTTTTTCTAACGCTTAAGGTGTTAGGCAGATACACTTTAAAGACACTGTAAGAGTAATGGTGTTTGACTAAAGGTGTTGTAACTCAATAAGCGTTATAGTTAAGTTAACTGACGCCTAAAGTTTTAAGGTAAGTTCGCCATTGTTTTGGTGAACTCTAACCTACAAATTGATTAGGTTATTCAATATTTCACATCAAATACTTCATTATTGATGTTATTCTTGCCATTCTATGAATGCCACTTAATTTAACATGCCACTGGCCAACAAACAAGAATAGCAAATGATAAAAACTTCAGATGTCTATTTTATTCTTCATAAGTTTTATTAGAAATCTCTAATAAATCCTGGGCGCGTTAAAATTGAGATGGGAAACATGGTATACACTTACCGTAAAATCACAAGGGCAGATTGCTTTCACGTAATATCACACACACTTCCAATTGAATTCACTTTCAATTAGTACGACTCCATAGCTGTCAAATATTAACACATAATAACTATCTTCGCCATTTTGTCGGTAGACTATATTTGTCTCATCATTTTATAGTAAAGAAAAGAGTAAGATGCACACTTGAAACTGGTTGAGGGCAAGAGTGTTATAACACTCTCAGCTAACACCTTAACCGTTACTACAGTGTTTGGGTGTCAGAGGGGCTACCGCGAAATGATGTTCGTTTTCGTTCGTGTATCTCCCTCTCTGTCTCTCGAACATGCAAGTGCGACAGAGACGGAGATACACGAACGAAAACCAATATCGTTTCGCGGTAGACCCTCAGATAACACTGCTGTACAGGCTTTTGACACCTTTACCTGTAATTCGTGGGCCTCTTTCGTGGTTATAAGGGTGTTAGAGCATGCTATAATACCTTTTTTACAGACATTCTTAACACCTTCACACTTGGCTGGAACCGATATAAGAATGAGATAAGGGTTATTTTAACGCTAGTGTGCTAGTTAGGGGGTTATTGATATTTTACCAAAAAAGTCTCATCTCGATAGATAGGTAATGTTATAACAATTTTTTTTTTCTCCAATGTGCTCTGAAATGTGTTTTTTTTTTGTTTTTGTTTTATTGTTTTTTTTTTTTTTTAGAATCTGACTGTTGCTATTATAGGACGGACCCATATGTACTTACGAGATGCCATAATGAGAGCCGGAAAGGTTCTTAATTTAGTTGCATAGAAGGTGCAACTAAATTACGATCTGGTCTAAAATGGCTTAGCATAAACAACCTACTTAATTTAGGCGGGTAATGGTTTACCTATTTGCCGCAATGATATTTCCCTTTCTGTCACATTTATGGAGATTTGTATGCTACCATCTCGCTCAGACGTGGTATTATTATTACCATAGCTTTTCCTGATTATTATATGTCCATGATTTTTAGCATAGCTTTTAGGTACATATTAATGCATTATAGGGTCAAGTTATAATCAACCTCTCTTATAACCACTTAACTAACAGAAATACGATGAATGACCAATACCCATATATAATATGCTAAGTAGCTGCCCTATATAATATAGCCTATAACCATCCAGAAAGTTCATTCCACATGCATGTGAAATAATTTTTGAAATCGGATAAGCGGTACCGGAGATTACCCAACAAACAAACACATAGGTAGGTACAAACTTACAAAGCTACAATCTCACAGATACTTCCTCTATATAATATTAGTACCTATAGATGACTGTACCTAATTCAACATGGAAGTGTATGAAGAAACGATTGTTGAAACAAGTTTCTGTCAAAAATTTCATTTTTGGTACAAGCTTTTATTGCCGACTGTACTTTTCTGTATACCGTCATCAACTACTCATTGAGACGATTCTAACGAGCCCAAACTCGATGAGGTTGTGTTGTTTCATTGCGAAGTTCCTATGGCCACCTTCCAGTTCCATCATCAGATCAGCACCATGTCATCATAATATTGCATTGTCACGCGTTTTACACATGTATGCAAAATTTCAGCTCAATCGGAAACCGGGAAGTGGATCAAATTTAACTTGCAAGATTTGATTACAGACAAGCGTTATAAACTTTAGGGCATCAGCCTGCTGACGAGTTTTCCTCCACGATAGAACCAGCTGACGCGTTGATATATTTATATGTCATCTGACCTCCTGATTGAGAAATACGACCTGTAGAAGAGAACAGCCGGACAGCGGGACAGCGGGACAACGGACATACCTACGAACGATTTTCGTCCCAAGCTGAAGCATAGAACTCCGTTCGCGTCACTCGCTCGTTTAATTACGTATTTACACAGATATTTTAGTAAGTTCTAAATATATAGGCACCTCAGTTTACTTTACATGTAAGTATTAGGTACTTATAGACGGAACGCAAGCTAAATCTTTCGCTCATCTTTCAAAAAAATATGATCAAAATCAGACAGCACGGTAAAGAATTATCCCTAACTAAACATAGGTATACTAGTAGCTCTGTGAACTGGAAAATTAGTCTGTATTTTCTTCAAAAATTATTGTTTTTAATTTCGAAACATGAAATAGACAAAAAAAAAACTTAGGTATATAGTTTTTTCTCAAAAATGGCCCGCAAAGTGTACATAAGTCGATACATATTGGAAGGTAAAGTGTATAGTTTCAGGTCAGATCAAAATTAAAAAATAAAAAACATTGCAGGCCGCCTGGAATGTTACATATAAATTTCTTTATTTGTCGAGTACCAAACTTTTTAAAAAGTTGAAACCGTCATATAAAAGACGGCACAGAGGGCCTACCGCGAAACGATTTTCGTTTTCGTTCGTGTATCTCCGTCTCTGTCGCACTTGCTAGTTCGACTCGTATTTTTCTGTTGAAAACGCGACGTTTTTCTGTGTCTCAAATATTTTGCGTTTTTCGGTGGAAAAATACACTTGCGATTCGGTTTAAAAAGAAAAACGGCGGGAAATCAGTAATATTTTCAAGTTGTGCAATGATATTTAAAGTTTATTATTCTCCCATTTTTGAGAAAAGCACTATATTAGCCTTAGCCGGAATGGCAATTGCAGGCTTCGTATTATAATTAAACGGTCTATTTCATGTTTCGAAAGTATGTGTCAAATACATGAAAAAGACGGACCGGTGACGGAACGGTCTGATGGGTAAGGTCTTATACGTTTCAATACAAATAGTACTTTTTTGCCGATTACGTTCCTAGCACGGTCATTGTATGATACGTTGTGATGGGCAAACGCCTTTATTGTTATTTTTTTCGTTCAGTTTTTGAAGTTAATTACGAAATTCGATTACTAAAACAGCAACAAAATGCTTGGTTCATAACTATTTACAGTGAAATATGATTCATCTTTCGTAGCCAATTTACTACGAAAACAGAAAAAAATATATATTTCTTAGTTAATTACGAAACTTGATTGCGAAAACAAAATAAATTCTTGTTTGACAATTAATTACGAAACAGCGAAAAATCATTCTTCTTTCGCAGCCAATTGTGAAACCGCAATTGGGAATGGATGAAAATTTTAGAAATGCCTGATTATTTTTTTGGTGATAGGAATAACCTTCCTTAGCACCAGAAAAAAGTTTCAGATTTTTCAGCCGCGTCAATTTTTTTGGAAAAATATGAACAGTTTTCTCACTTACGTTTTGGGTCAGTTACGGCACCTTCCTCGATCGGTCTCATATTACAAAAAACTATCTTAAATATCTGTGGTATACTGACACTGGCAATGATATTGACACTTGCAGCAGGTATATTGGTCATTACCAGTGTCAGTTTACCACAGATATTTAAGATAGTTTTTTGTAATATGAGACAGATCAAGGAAAGTGTCTATTTACCGTTCTTGACCCAAAACGTAAATGAGGAAACCGTCTATAATTTTAAAAAATAATTGTCGAAGCTGAAAAATCTGAATTTTTTTTCTGGTGCTACGGAAGGTTATTCCTACCACCAAAAAAATAATCAGGCATTTCTAAAATTTTCATCCATTCCCCATTGCGTAAACGGAAAAAAAATCTTATTTCATAGTTAATTACGAAAACAGAAAATAAATTCTTGTTTGACAATTAATTACGAAACAGCTAAAAATTATTCTTCTTTCGCAGCCAATTGTGAAACCGCAATTGTGAAAACGGACTAAAGGGTTTTTTTTATATTATATCATTGTGATTGTATAGAGCATGTAGGTATTGGAGATTTTGCGGGTTGTCTGTTATATGTACTATGTCATCGGCGAATCTTATGGTAGCACCTCACTTGACAGTATTTGCCCAAATATTCGGGTTGTATCTTTTTTCTTCCTACGGCAAATGAAAAAGAGATTCCTAAGTGAGGTGCCACCATTAGGTGGTTCAAATTTGTCCCGTTGATGTTATGGTGGCACTTGGCGGTATTTGCTCAAATATTCGTGCTGCATTTTTTCCTTCCTCCGGCAAATGAAAGAGAGGCGAACACGCATTCCCAAGTGTGGTGTCACCATTATATAGTACCTGCACGGTTAGCACAAGACGGCCGCGATAATATATTCTCGAGCTCTCTCGCGCTATCCGTCACTCTCTTATTATACCACTTAGAAAGAGAGGTATAGTGCGAGAAAAATCGAGAAAGCTCGCGCGCCGTCTTGTGCTAACCGTACTGATGAATAAAGTTTTGGTGACAGACAAAAAACCTACAATTCGGATCAAACGTCACGGATGTCAGGGAACTGATGGGGAACTGTCATTCCGTGAATAAGTGACATTCATTCTGTTTTGTGGCCAACGAAATATTATTTTATTATGAGGAATAAAACTTGCGTTTTAATAAAAACGATATGTAACATTTAATCAAACCGGTGAAAGCATTTTCTACTGTTTTTTTTGAGCCAGAATTTACGTACATTAACACTTATTGTAGTGACTATTATCGAATTTCACTATGTCGGAAACAAACCATATGAAAGATGTACTAGATAAGAATTTAGAAGATTTTGAGATCCAAGAAGTTCTCAACAATGGAACAGATCTCAGAGAGTATGCCTTGCAAGTTGACAAAGGTATAAAAGAGGCGGAAAAAAAATCTGTGGCTGATTATTTGAAAGAAAGTGGAAACATTAGCTCACTTCACAACCAGATCGAGGAATGTGATGGTATACTAGCTCGCATGGAAAGCATGCTCATGGTGTTCCAAGTAAGTACCATATTTCCTCTAAACTTTGTTGATTATGCAGTATTTAGGGCTTTTTTGGTACCTTCTTTGCGTGTATTATTTTATCCCACCAAAAACATGAATGTAAAAAAGGAGAGCCAAGTTCAGTACAAAAATTATGCTTGGCAGTGGGCTTCGCCGCAAAAAGAATGGAGATCTAAATGAGTGCCAAGTTATGCAAAATCCAAGTATGTATTTATAGGAACAAAATAGCATTATGAACAACTAATAAACTCAATTTCTTTGCTTTATTGGATACCTAAAACAATTGCTGTTATAAAAAATGAGAGATCTTACCAGTTTTCATTATATTAGTCATTTTATAAAGTTATTCAACATATATATATATATATATATATATATATATATATATATTAATTCTGATAAAAACTGGCCAAGTCAAATCTAACCTACTTTAAGATCTCATATTTTTTATAACAGCAATTGTTATAGGTATCCAATAAAGCAAAGAAATAGAGTTTAATACTTGTTCATAATGTTATTTTGTTCCTATAAATACATATTTGGATTTTGCATAACTTGGCACTCATTTACATCTCCATCCTTTTTGCGGCGATGCCCACAGCCAAACATAATTTTTGTATTGAACTTGGCTCTCCTTTTTTACATTTATGTTTTTGGTGGGATATCATTACTTTTTCTAAAGAAAACTAGACAGGTATTGAGATTTCTTGCGTTTCCGTGTTGCTCGGGAGCGCTTTTATGTAGATTTACTTCTGTTCTGTGTATAATTATGTGGTGCCGCGCGCCGCCGACGACACACCGTTGGCCGGTTGTTAAGCGCGTATTACAAGTTTTTTGTATGGGAACACCACTTATTTTTTGACTTAACTTTATGTTTATATTTCTGTTAAATAGCAAATATAATAATACATATATTGGGATAGTTTCAAATATCTGCTTGTAACGGTTCCAACGCTACAATAAAAAAAAATTGTATGTAGACACCCCCTATTTTTTAACTTTTTTTTCTTTTTAGGAATTTTTCTTACGCTTTTACACAATTACCGAGCTGGATTCCAAATTTCATCCTTCTAGGTCATCTGTAAGTAGGTTAGGTTTAGGTACTATATGTCTGTCAGTACTAAAATTTACGACTTTTTGACCTCCATATCTTTATAACCGTTTAAGCTAGCTTCATGAAACTTGGACTTCTAGATGTCCTTATGGATATAATTAAACACACGTAGTTTTATGTGTTTACGTTAAAGAGGTTTTGAGTTATAGAAGGGTCAAAAGTGGCACCAAGTGGTTCGTGTAATATTACACTCGGCGCTGGCTAGCCAGTTCCTTTGCTTGAACTTGGCTTGACACGCTGCCGCGTGTCTAGATCTGTACAAATCATAATTTCCTTAACTTATTGATTGCCAGCCAAATTACAGTAGAGTCACGAATAATAGTAGTGCCAACCCACACGCAAAATAGGCGCAATTATGACGTCGAGTTGCGGAAACCCAGCCCGCGTACACCTATAACCTACAGTAGAGTCAACTAAAACAAAGAGGTATCATTTTTTTGTCTTATTGCGTTGAAATCATGATGATGATACAGACATAGGGCTCTTCGAAGGGTTTCCCATCTGGTTTGGTCCTCAACCACAATCTACTTCCAGCCTTGGCCTGTTGGGGCATTATTTTTTACAACTATGCACTTCCAAATTGTACAATGTCAACCTGGATTCCTGAGATATATAGATAGGTAAAAAATGGATACATATACTTTTTATTTGGATTTCAGAATGACTTGGGCAGCATTAGTAATGAAATAATCATTTTACAAAAACGGTCTGTCAGCATGTCAGTCCAGCTGTCTAACAGGCAGGTCCTGAAAGGACCATTATCCTCATTTATTGAAGATATGGCAGTTTCAGAAACACTTATCTTGTAAGTAATAACATTTACTGCATTCAAAAGTATCTCTTATACTCATAGTGTTACCATGCTGACTTTCTGTACATTAGTCCAGGCAATGAACTGACAACTTGTATGGAAAAAATGACATATTTGGAAATAATTTATAATAGCTAATTTTTTTAATGTAACGGATATATTATCAATTAAATTGTTACCTAGAGGCAAAATCCACCAAAAAATCAGACATCAAAAAAATCAATATTCAATTAGCTCCTAAAAAGTCCGGATAAATATTAATATTTTTTTTTATCTTTATGTAGGTTCATTTACATTTGCTTTACAATATTCAATATAAATAAAATAAAAAAGACAATGTATGTTTAATTTATATCTATATAATTACTTCCGGGTGGAAAGTTTGGTGGATTCTTGAATAAAGCATCTCAGAATAATGTTTTAAAATGAAATAAACAAAAAAAACGCTATTATAAATTAATGTTTTTCGAAACCGTATTTTGCCTCGGCTACATGATCTTATTATTAATTATTTTATTTTCAGTGGCATCAATAATGTACCAGTTATGGATAAGGAGTTTATGATCCAGTTAGCAATTTTAAGCCAAAAACTGAACTTTGTCAAAGAACAAGATTTTAAGGAAACCAAAGCTTGCCATGATGTGAAGGATGTACTGGAAAAACTAAAAATAAAGGCTGTGGCAAAAATAAGAACTTATATACTGGAACAGATTTACAAATTTCGGAAACCAATGGCTAATTATCAAATACCCCAGAATGCTATGTTGAAATATAAGTTTTTCTTTGAGTTTATATTAGCCAATGAAAGGAATGTTGCACAAGAGATTTGCAATGAGTATATAGACACGTTGAGTAAAGTATATTACTCATACTTCAAATCCTATGCATCTAGACTGGATAAGCTAAAGTATGAGGAAGCTCCAACTAAAGATGATCTCATGGGAATTGAAGATGGTGTGAAAGGGAGCTTCTTCCAGAAGTCAAACTTAAAAAACAAGAGCACTATATTTACTATTGGCAACCGTGGGGATGTTCTGGCTCAACAACTAGAAGCCCCAATCATAGTGCCTCATGTTCAGCAGAAGACAAAGGTTAGTTAGTTTTACTGCGCATTTTCCGCAAGTCAACATGTAACGTGCCTATTTTGGGTGAAAAGGCGGGGTGGCGCTACTCTAACCATCCCAGCTCCCCTATAAAGTTTATGAGTGCCTTGGTATCACTGACGCGTTCCGCAGTGTGTCCAGAGACCCTAGGTGCTTTTTCATGTACCTGCTTGCTTACAGTCCAGTAGAATATGTTTAGTCGTTTCTTCTGCCTCCATGCACGCTCTGCACATGGGGCTGTCTGTGATACCTAAATTATAGAGGTGTCTGTTCAAGGTGTTGTGTCCTGTTATTATTCCTATTATCTTGCGTACCTAGTTGGTTTCTGTGTGTCTTCAGTAGTGCGGTTATGAGTTTGTAGTTGCGTTTCAACAGAATCTCTTGGTCTGTCTGCATGTGTCTATCTCCTCCCAGTACATATCTTTGGTGTATTGGTCCAGTTTGTTATATATGTAGCTTTGTGGCAGGGGTTAGATTGGCTCCGGTCCGTATGCCGTTGATTCTGAGCCTTTCCTGGCCAGTTCATCTGCTGCATCGTTTCCTCTTGAGCCACTATGCCCCTTGATCCATTGTATAATAACTTTGTTTCTGTCTTAGAGTATTCATATGTTTGTGTCCTCGACTTGTCGTCTCTTTATGGCATTGCAGGCTTCAATTATCCCTACACATTCCCGTATTTGTTTATCCCCTCTTTCGAGTCTTCTGTTAATAATATGCCATAGTCTTTCCTCCCAATCATAGTGCCTCATGTTCAGCAGAAGACAAAGGTAAATTGTCTTATAAAAAAACTACTAATTCATGGTGGGTTAAATCATCATTTGCTTTCCCTTATGCTATATACCTGGGGTTAGCCATAGAGTCATAATAACATGTGGGTCACTGGCTCATGTGCCTCGAAAATCCGTCGCCCCAGTTGGAGGAGTTGCTGTGGCTGTGTTGAGTGTTGTGGACCCTACCAGGAAATGCTATTTATTGACTATACACTCTTCCGGCGGGCTTTTTTGGCATGTGACGTGGCGCCGGATGCTATGGGTGACATTGGCCCTAAAGGATAGCCTTGACAGTGTTGAAATTGATATTGATTTCTTGGTGGGTGACAGTGTTTAATTTTTTTTTTATATACTAATTTTTTTATTTTTGTGTGTTCACTCCCAAATGGGAGTAGTAGGGGAGGGTAGGCAGCGCATATGAAACTTTGTGAGATAGGCAATAATTGTGTGAATTGTTTGTTGCTGTTTGCTGTAAAATGAAGTTTGATATTTGTTTTTTTTTTATATAGTAATTAATGTTAATGTTTTATGAGTAATAGTTTTGTTCTGTTTTTGTGAATAATGTTCTCTTTTCCTGACACTAGTATTTTTACATTTTCATTTCGGTCTTGATCTTGAATTACTGTGTATGGGCCCGTGTAAACGGTAGTCATTTTATCGCGATCTTCCTGCAGTGCATGTATGATTCTTTCACACCTCTTTGTTGCCCACTGTGTTGTCACTCAGTCTCACTAAACTCACTTCCTTCCCATGCATATAAGACTCATCCCCACAATTGCTAAAACTGTCTCTTGAAATATAAATTTCATTGGTAGAGATTGGTAGAGTTCAAAAAATGCTTGTTTGCATTCCTAGTTAAAAAAGCCTACTATTCACTAAGGGAATACAATACTATTAACAGACACCTCTATAATTTAGGTATCACTGACAGACCCATGTGCAGAGCGTGCATTGAGGCAGAAGAAACGACTAAACATATTCTACTTGACTGTAAGTAGGTAGAAGTATACAGGAAAAAGCACGTAGGGTCTCCAAACACACTACGGGGCGCAGTCAGCAATACCAAGGCACTCATGAACTTTATAGAGAAGCTGGGGTGGTTAGAGTAGCGCCACGCCGCCATTTCACGCAAAATAGGCACGTTGGATGTCGATTTGCGGACAATGCCCAGTAAAACTAAATAACTAAGGGAATACTTGACAGATGAAGAATTGTAACTTTACGCATGCTCCATCGTGACTTAAAATATGTCTATGCCTTATGGCAAAACATAGAGATACACTAATATAAATATTTGTAAGACCTATGAACCTGTTTACAAATAAATATTTTGTCTTTGTCTGCCTACCCCTTTTTGGAATGCAAGTGTCAATGTATGTTTACTGGTTTCAGTATTCATATGAAGCTTTATTCCGAAGTTTACAATATGCCTTAGTGGACAACAGCTGCAGGGAGTATCTGTTTACAACAGAGTTTTTCCATGTGAAGGGGAGCCACGCCCAGGAACTTTTTGACAGGATACTTGGAAAAACTTTATCATTCCTTGTGGTAAGCTTAACTTTGTTTTTGCGAGTTATTAACAAAAAAGTGGTTGTGGCGGTTCTTAGCTAAGTTTGTTGTCACAGGTATTTTCATTTTTAATTCAAGTATTTATTGAAAGAAAGAAAAGAAAGAAAAAAACATTTATTCGTGACAAAACACATAAAAACAAACTGTATAGACACAATACACACAAACACATTTGCCACGAAATGGTCACAACTCAGCGTGATGCTGGCAGCGCCAGCGCTGGTCTTCCGTTGTGACCATTGAATTGTGATATTAAGTAAAAGACCCGGCATGGAGACCCTAGAGTCCCAGTGCGCACAAGCTATTTGTGGAAACCGCGAAACGTCTGGTTGATGTAACTGGTGACTGAAAAGCTGGCGGCTTTCTCGCGCCTCGCATCAGCATTGCAATTCAGTGAGGAAATGCCGCCAGCATCCTCTGTACGATGCCTAGAGGGCCTTTTTTAGATTTAACTTAGTTTTCATTTAATTTACTTAATGTTAATCTTTAGAAAATAAAAAGTGAAACATATCCACCTACATCCCAACTCGCAAACTTTACCTCTTATTAACCCATCCAAAGCCAAGCAAAGCTACGTGGCACAAATCGCTCGTAGAGGCGTGACTTATGTGTCATTAGCCTTGTATGGGTTAATTAAACTAACTTACTTTTACAGAAAAATGTTGAAAACTATGTAATTGAATGCTATGACTGCCTTGCACTGTTTTTGTGCATTCAGCTCATTAACAGATACAGATGGATGTGTCACAAGAGAGCGGTGGCGGCTCTGGACAGGTAATATCATTCTACATAACTATGTTACTATTAAGGCTTTTGACGTTCAGTATGACGCACAGTAGGCAGTGTTAAATCGTAAAACAAATAAAATGCACGCTTTTACCCCAACTTCGTTCGTCCGACATACCAGTAATATATCAACATGTACCCCAATTTCAACCCCTTGAAATTATATGAATCTTTTTATGATAATAATCATATTCGCGCGCATGGTCTCTTTCACCACACACTAAACATTGAGTTTACTTTTTTCAGCTATTGGGATTCTCTGCATAGTATATTGTGGCCAAGGTTAGATTTTGTTTTGAAACTAAACATCCAGAGTGTAAGAGAGTGTGATCCAGCCAAAATATCTAACAAAGAGTTGGGGCCTCATTATGTAAGAACCTTCCTTATTTACAAACAAATTACTTCGTTTTTTTTTTACTGTACATCTAACAAACGGTTATTGGTTTCAGATCACTCGTAGATATGCGGAATTTTCGGCAGCAATGCTAAGTCTTAGCGAACAATTTCCTTCGGAGGATCTCAGTAATCTGCTTTTAAGTCTACAAGATGAGGTCAATTGCTTCTTGCTTAAAATGGCGGCAGAATTCTCTCAGCGTATTCAACAATTAATATTTCTGATAAATAACTATGACATGATATTGAGTATTTTGATGGAAAGAACAAGAGATAATACCAAAGAAGCTGAAAACTTCAGAGATCAGTTGCAAGCCAGAAGCGCAGAGTATGTAGAAGAGATATTGAGCCCGCATTTTGGTGGAATGATGCAGTTCGTGAAAGAAGGGGAGGTCCTCCTCGAAAACGATAAAAAATCTGAATTACTAGCTATGGAAAAGAAAAGTCTATCTCTAGTAGCGTCATTCAGCGCCAGCTGGAAACAAAGTCTCGAAGAAATACACAGAGAAGTACTTGTGTCGTTTCCTAACTTAGTGACGGGGTCTGGTTTGCTACAAATGGCGTTGACAAACTTTGTACAGTACTACAATAAATTTGTGAAACTACTGACTCCTAATGCTCGTACACAACTGGTCAATATTCATGTGATTATGGTTGAAATCAAGAAGTATAAAACGAATTTCTAATTACAATTATTGCTAATGCTTAGTGAGAAATTACACACTGTATATATGTAGGTATTTTAAGTGTGACTGTATTCGTAATTACAATCCATCTTGTTTTGTGACTAATGTTAATTTGACTGACAATCCCTGGCTTGTGTAGAATCATTGGTAATATGTACGATTTGGTTGAGTGATCTGTATAGTAATAAAATATATATGCTATCATAAGTAGTTCTTTTTCGCCACCACCACCACCCACCCTAACCGTTTATTTTTTAGTAATTAGAGTTGTAGCTAAACACAAATAAATACGCTATAGACGAACTGTCAAAAATTAATGGTTAGGATGCGTCTAGTACAGTCTCCGAGGATTAAAATTGTAGGCATTTTTTAAAAATTATTTACTACAATTAAATTAATTTTAAAATTTGGCAAACTGGTCTACCTAAGACTGAAATCTCACCTCCGCCAAGGATGAAAATAAAAGACATTAAGTATCGTTTTATATTATTTTATTACCTCTTATTAAATTTTAGGTACTTCACTTCTAAAATGAAATAGACAAATTAAATCTTACTCGATCACAGATGTAGTCTAATAGTAGTTACTATTTACATGACTGAAGAGCCTTAAGCTAAACTTAGTTACTTATTTAACATACTTAATTATGTTGGGCACGATACCATAACTGGCCGCGTCACCAAAAGGCGATGCCACATGAACTACGACAATCTTTGAAAATGTAATTTTAAATTCACTTAAAAATACAAAACATCTAGGCTTGTAGTAAATAAAAATTTAGTTTCTCAGAAACAAAAATGGACTCGTAACATTCGAGGCAGGATTTTAAATAGTATACACTGTCTTTCCTGAATTCATTTGATGCACTTTATCACATTTTCCATACAGAGGTTTGGTTGTTAATTGTGAATAAAGATCTTCGACACTACTTGCTTCCATGACTTCACAGGCCTTTCTTTAACATAATTCTTCAGTAGGTCCTCAAATCCCGATGAGACACTCTCTGGCTTCCAACACAGCAACGCCTTGATAACACGATATTGATTGTGTCGACTCATGTATACTAAACTTGTGTATATCGCTTCCTCCATTAGTGGTGTAGCTGAAACAAAAAATATAACGCGATGTTTAGAAAAGCAATTCCGTACGTCGGGTTTCCGTGACTAGATACCAGATTTAGGATTTTTTCGGCGGGAAAACATCGTTAGGAATAGCTTATATTGCGAAACAATTATAAGACGTCTATGTAATGACCAAACAATCGAGTTGACTCCAGCTAGACCACAGAACACTAAATACTATAGAAGGGGTATCAAGCGCGGTTTCTATCGGGACCGGTGTCGCCACCTCATTCCCTCCACGTCGCCTACAACTTTGTGAACGACTGCACGGCGATCAGGTGACGTTGGCGCAAAAGCTTTGAGCGCATGCTCAAAGTAGTAGCGCGCGTGCCACACCCACATTGCCTTTCTATAGTATTTAGTGTTCTGTGAGCTAGACCCTAGCTAATGAGTGATGACCATAGCTAATATTCATAATAAATCCCCATCTTCTATCGCTAATTGACAATCGTTATGCTGAGAGCGGCCAAACCATATTTTTTGTCATATGAAATTTATTGCCTTACGCATAAAATTAGTTTCTGCCCAAAATAACATTATTGGTACACACTTTTATTGCAGACTGTACTGTATTTGCACATTCATCATTTCATCAACTACTCGTTGAGTGTTCTAATAGGGCCAAATATTTTTAATTATTACATTTATCTTGTTTAGGAGTTGCTACAAATTTCAACTCTATTGGATTTCACGAAGAAGACCATCTTTGACCTAAACCAACTAGAGATGGGTAGTGGGTAAAAACCCACGGGTAAATTACGTGGTTTTTACCCAATCTAACCGTATTTACCCGTTTCTTCCCAAAAAGGTGGGTATAAACTTGTTGTGAAGCGTTTTCTTGCAAAATAAAATACATCAATCGATTCGTTTTAATCTTGCGAGTGTCACTGAAGACATAACAGTAATCAACATTCAAAAAGGCGGCCACCAGACGCCATATTGTAAAAAGGAAAAAAAATAAGTCGACGAACTATGTCATGTTGGGTATCGTTGAATAGGTATTTCAAAATCATTATTAGGTTTCTTTAATATTTTTTTTAGTAAAATTAAGATTCTGCATAGTTTAGGACGTATATTGACAATCCGAAAAACTCATTGGTACGATCCCGGCGGATTCGAACCCACGACTGCCGTTTGACAGCCGCATGCCTGAACCACTAGGCCACCGTAGCTTATGTACGGAATATCATTTGATATACCGTTAGCTTTTCGGTGAAGGAAACATCACGAGGAAACTTGCATACATTTGAGAAGGAATTCAAAGAGGTATGTGAAGTCCCCAATCCGCACTGGGCCAGCGTGGGGACTACTGCCCGTTCCCTCTCATTCGTGAGAGGAGGCCTGTGCCCAGCATTGGGACGTTTATAGGCTGATAATGATAATTGACAATCAAAAAATAAGTGCGAAAATGTCGTGTTTTTGCGAGTGCTGCAAAGTTAGTACTGGTCTTTTGAAGCTGTAAACTTGGATATATGGTACTGGTATTGGTCCTAACAACATAGGTATTAAAAAATTAAAACTAGCCGTTAGCTTGCAATTTTAGGGATTTGACTGGTCAAATATGACTGGCCTACTGGATTGATAGCACTTTACACAAAATGTGTATCAAAATAACCGTCTTAACCAGAAAACCGATAAAAATCAATTGACCGATGTTGAGGGTTGCAAGAGAAGAGGTAGACCAAGGAAAAGGTGGATGGACTGCGTGAAAGATGATATGAATAGGAAGGAAGTGTGTGATGAGCTGACGGGCTATAGAGAGGTATAGAAGAAAAAAACATGCTGCGCCGACCCCAAGTAAATGGGATAAGGACATGAAACGCGGCGAAATATTCGCGCGACGCAGCTCGCAGACAGCATGGTCCCGACGTCGCTATCTTCCAGTTTGGTCTGATCTTATTGGTTGTTGAACTTACTAGCACAAATAATTTAACGGTGACCGTTGCATTGGTGACCTCACTAATGTAAAACACAAATTGGTCAATACTATTATTACTACTGGCTCTGTGAGCTGTACAACTGGCAAGCCTGTCTTTTCTTTTTATTTTATTTTTTATTTAGAAAATGTGGCTCAAAAAAAAATCTATATAACTAACGAACCTGCTCACAAAATTTCACGAGAATCGGTTGAGAAATGCGTCCTATAGAGGAGAAAAGACGGACAGCGTGACAGACACCGGACATACGACCGATTTTCGCCCAAGCTGAATCACAGAACTTCGTTCGCTTCGCTCCCTCGTTCGATTAACTAAGTGCCACCATCTGCATGCGAGATTTACTCGAGTTCTTTCTTTATTAGATTTTTGTAAAACCAAGCATCTTACGCATTTACTCAAAATAACACAATGTGACGTAATTATGGTCAGCTATATTATACACAATATTTAGACTTAACATATTACTTGAAATCCTTTTTTTAGAGTTTTCTTGCACACATTGCATATTTCAAAAATTTTCTTATATTCTGTTTAGGTTTTTTTTATTTAAACTTTATTGCACAAATATACCAATAAAAGTACAATTGGCGGACTTAATGCCATCAGGCATTCTCTACCAGTCAACCATTGGGCTAAACAGAAACTTTAGTGGTGCAGGATCCTAAATACTGAGACTCGAATGGAAACACAAATCAATAAATTTCATGAATATACATACTTATATAATGCATACAATATAAACTTACTTATACATACTTAGGATCATCAATCTTAAATAGTAGAAAAGAGATGCTTGCGTTTAATAGACAATTTGCTCTGAGCTTGCCTAACGGTAAGAGGGAGATCATTCCACAGACGAATAGCCTGAACAGCGAAGGAATTTTAGAGGAAACCAGTATGGTGAGACAGGACAGAGAGTTTAAGGCTCCTGGATGTACGGAGCTCGCAACCAGGACGGGGTGTAACAAATTGAAATTTAGATTTAAGATATTCCGGTGCAGCTGGGCCAAATAGGATGGAATAAAGTGTGTACAGAATCCTGAAAGACCTGCGCTCGCGAATGGGTTTATTTATAGTTACTATTTAGAGTTTTAATTTTATCTAATTGCGGAAAGGAATACATGTGTTATTTTGAATACCTAACAAAATATTTATTATCTCGTGAACGATGCGTTATAATATATTTTATAATGACAAAAGTTGTAAAAAGGCTTTGAACATTCCATGAAAAAAAATCAGCACAAAAATTTTACTTATTGAAAATGTCCAATCGAGATAGTTCATACCCACCAATCTGGGTAGATACGGGTATTTGCCGGGTGCATTGGGTAAATACCTGGTATTTATATTTACCCATCTCTAAAACCAAGAAGTAGAAAAAAATGGCATTTGCTCCTTTCTGCAAAACTGCGATAAATAATCCAAAACAATGGACAACAATATTTTACGTTGGCGGCACTTAAAAGCACATCAGCCTAGATTGGTCGCGTTTATTTCGGAAGTTAAGCATTCCTCTCTCTTATATAATTGCTAATAAGAGGATTGCTTTTATTAGAATTTTAATCTAATACTTACGATTTCGCTCCAGCATATCAAATAGCTGATTCATAATTATTTCACAGTTGACTTTCATATCCATAGGATAAGGCTTCAGCAGAGGTCCCAGCAAAGCCACGCAGAACTGCTTGATTCTGTCAGATACGTCAGCTTGTTCTATAATCGGCAGCAACATGTTCTTGATTATGTGTTTCTGGCACCATCGCGCGCCATTCCTTTTTGCAAGGATTATAAGACACATTCTTAGCATTTTCTTCTCCCCCGGGACATCTGAAAAAAAAAACAAGATTGGCATAATTTTCTCATTCATAATTCTTTTCGTCCACAAGCAAAAGTCAACGCGTCAAGGCGACAAGTAATTACACATAATAGGTAAATGAAAACTCAACCTTATTAATACTTTAACACAGTTGCTATTTCTTAAATTATTTTTCTGCATAATTAGCGATTTTTGCTTGTCACCCGACGAATTTTATTCATTGCAACCATGGTATTATAAGATCATATAGTGCTATATAAATATACAGGTACAGCATGGGCCTTGTTAGGGTGTAACAATCCGATAATAATATTCATTAATTTCATTACTCGCATTAATTAATCTAAACATTATTAATATCATAACAATTACAAATACAAAATAAACTGAAAAAAGAATGTCAAAAAATAAAACAAAGTAGAAACATTAATTAGATAATTGGGCCAAAATTATTTTTAGTGCCTTTTTTATTTTTAAAGGGATGAAAATTTATAAACACTTATAAAAAAATGTAGATGTCTCGAAATAGTGTTACGTTAGTTCTCAACCGGGCCTCAATGTTTATTATGAATTTTCTCACCACCCTGGGTTTTTTACTACAAAAAAAGTCACATTTGGTACTCAAATTACCACTGCGTTACCAGTCCCCTGACCCCTCAAAAATAATGTTCACTGCGTTACCAAACATTTTTTTTTTTGAGCCCAAATATTTCGATAATGGTTATCATTCGGGTATGCATTAAGTCATTGTGAATTAGAAAATAATAGTTTTTTTAAGTTTATCTGAATAAGGAAAAAATGGCTTAAAATGTACAAGGGACGTTTTTATAGGCATCAAAAAGAATTTTGGCCCAATTACCAAATTAAAATAAAGACAATACCTACCTATAATAATCAAAGTACCAAATCTCATGACAAGTGTTAAAAATCAAAAATTTATAATAATAATAACAAAAAATATCATAAATCAATTATTAGCGAAATTTAAAATTATAACAATTAACATGCTTAAAGAATGAAAAATGATAAAAACAATATCAGAAATTATTTGAAATTAATTATTCAATGTCAAACATATAATTAAATAATTCAGCTACACTATAAACAGTGAGTCAAAAGCAATCTTCTTAAACATGATCTGAATTTACTACCCTGGCGATTTTTTTATTTTACTAGGCAACATATTGTACACTTTTATACTCGTGTTGTAGGCATTTCTTTTATACATATCAGCTTTCTAACAAGAAAAAGTTTTATGGTTTATGAGCCTGTAGTTGAAAGTTCAGCACGGGTATCACAAGACGGCGCGCGAACTATCTCGATTTTTCTCGCACTACACCTCTCTTTCTAAGTGTTCTGATAAGAGAGAGACGGATAGTGCGAGAAAAATCGAGAAAGCTCG
The DNA here is from genome assembly GCA_932294315.1 of Epinotia nisella. Lineage (NCBI taxonomy): Eukaryota > Metazoa > Arthropoda > Insecta > Lepidoptera > Tortricidae > Epinotia > Epinotia nisella. Next base: position 10,307,042 of record OW028677.1, on the reverse strand, counting down.
CGCGCCGTCTTGTGATAGCCGTGCAGGGCACTGTTACATATGTAATTGATCTGGCATAGCGGGTATCAAATGCTCTGACAGTCGTGGGACCAGGGTTTTGACTGGGCGGGTCTAGAGCCCTTTTTGCGGGCATGACCCTTGCTGAGGTTAAATTTTAGTTTAATGTAAGATCTGTCATGGAGGGACTCTGATGATTCCGTTAATGTGATCTCATTTACTATCAGGAACAGAAAAGGCGAATAATTATCACCTAAAATGCCTAAATCAATATTCAACATATTTTAGTTATACCTCTTAATTCCAGGATATAATTTCTGATCATCTCCAGAATACCAGGTTCATTCCACTCTGAGACTTCATAGAAATACTTTCGATGTAAGATATTTCTTATTTCTTGGACTCTGTTGAATCTATCTTCGCATTTATAGAAGTGCAGCAGGTAAACGAGGCATATGACTAAGGGATTTTTGGCTGAAAAAAAAATACATTATTTATCTATTGTTCATAAACTGGACAGTACCAGTAATAAGTAGTATGTCAGGTATTGTTTTATATTACAAACAACGCTTATGTAAATGTGAATTGTGAACATACCTAGTCCCAGGTGAGCTAGAGGTAATATGTGCATCCACACATCTAAACATTGCTTGATAACCGGAACAGCTTTATACTGGAGGCAATACATTGCATCTATTATAAATAATCTCAGGCGGTTCCTATTCTTGTTATATCTACACAAAACTGCATAGAAATGAGACAAAGATTCAATAACGTCAAATTCTGGTGTCCGGTTCAACATGAATAACGTATATTCAATGTAGTTGAGTATGTTGTCCACAATAGCATAACTAGGCCAGAAAAGTTTAAGTTGTGCCACTACGTAAATTAGTATTTGCTCAACTTTGGTCATAGGTGGTGCTGGTGGGTCATTAATTTTGTTATATGACTCAATTTTTCTTGCAGGCTCCTTTAAGAACTTTATAAGCCCTGATAACAGATTGTTTGGCGAACGGGTTTGCAAATCTTTAACTAATGTGTCCATTGCATGTTTTGTGTCTTTAGGCGGAAGTTTCTGTATTTCCATAATACTGTCTTCTAATAATTTACTAATCGCATTGGCTGCGTTCTCTGAAAATAAATAATACAAGTTTAGTGATAATTTCATTAATTTCGTTATTGTGATCAGCACACCAATACTATCAAGATCGAAGTTCAAATATCTCTATCTGTATAGCTCGTATTGAAAAACTGTACAAAACTCGGAGCCTTTTATTTTACTAAAGTATTTTTGGCCAAATTTCATTTCCCAACCAAATTTTGTCAAATGGTTTTTTTTTCCATAAGTTTATTTATTTGCCGAGTTTCAGTGCCACCTTGGCATGCGGATGTAACTTTATAGTCGAACTTGATAGTCGAAAAAGAACGCCGGTCATCAATTTTATGGACATTGTCCCTAAAGCAGATATTGAGACTGTATTTATTTTACAAAAAACCGGCCAAGTGCGTGTCGGACCACGCAAAACGAAGGGTTCCGTGCCTATTAAAAAGGTCGTGTCGTCACAGAAATTTTACGGCACTTACGTCCTTTTCTTTGAGGAAGGCAGTTTTTCAGCAATATCTCGAAAACCTCTGAACCGATCTTGTTCAAAACAATTTTCGGTGAATGAAATTAATAAGCCCTATGTCCATGAATTTTTCCATATTTTTAAAATACACCGTTCAAAAATTAGAGGGGGGGGGACAGAATTTTAGTGACTTTCGGGGCGATTATCTCCGACCCTATTCACTTGATCAAAAAAAATGATAAGAAACCTTATATTTATTTTGAAAGGCCTATCGATTGATGTGCCACACGGGGGGTCACAATGAAAAAAAAAAAATTGACTTTTAGTTTTATGTATGGAGTGCACCCCTAAAAAAAATTTTTTTTGTCATTTTAATTACAAAACTTTGTAGCGGCTAACAAAATACACCTATCCTCAAAATTTTATTCAAATACACCTTATAGTTTTCGAGTAAACTGCCTGTGACATACGGACAGACGGACAGACGGACAGACGGACAGACGGACAGACGGACAGACGGACATGACGAAACTATAAGGGTTCCGTTTTTGCCATTTTGGCTACGGAACCCTAAAAAGGGCTGTTAGAGCAATTTATAACCTCGGGTCGCGTGAGTCATTAAGAGAATTTTTCAAGGAAACAGATATTCTAACACTGCCGTCGCTATACGTATTTGAAATAATTATGTATGTTAGGAAGAATTTATACAACTACCCAACAAACACTGATAGGCCCAAGGTTACCAGAAGCGCAGGGAAGCTCAAAACAACTTTTTACAGGCTAGTAAAAGCGAAAAAGTCGTTCTTGGGAAATTGTATAAAATTCTACAATAAAATTCCAAAACACATTACCGACCTTACTGACTCTAAATTCAAATCTGTCGTAAAACGGACACTTATTTCAAAAGCATATTATAAGATAAACGACTACATCATGGATAGGGATATTTGGCAGCGCTAAAATCCTGCACAAATTTTATAATACTCTGATACTGAAATGATATATTGTATACTGTTTTGAAAAAATTACACCTCGCCGAGTTTTTTACGCCGGTTCTTCTCGAGGCAGAGGTTTACTTTCCGAACCGCTGGTAGTTTATCGACATTCATAGGTGCATGTAATATGCCTAAATTGAAGAATAAATAACTTTGACTTTGAAAGCTATGACCACACTGAAGAGTGGTGCAACCACTAGTAATATGAAGTTTAACACAGGTTTACTTTAGCAAAACACCTATTCTTAGTAAACTTACCTGATATGTAGGGATTTCTTTTCATCTTCTTGCTACCATATTTATCTATGAAAGTGCATAATATTCCGTGTTTAGGATTATCTGGATGTTTCTTTGATTCACGATTAATATTAGGAGTTCGTTGATCAGGTCTAGTCGGTTCTTCAACTTCAGTATCACAAAATATATCCAGATCATCATAACTAACAGTCTCTTTATCAACTTCAGTTTGATTTTGTATTTTCTGGGCAGTTAAATCATGGGCAGACATAGAATCGGAAGAATCCTCAGCCTGCTGAATTGACGAACTACGTAATATCCTTTTCGGAACAATATCTGGTTGGTCGACCGACGGTCGTTTTAATCTCTTACGAGCGTCTGATTGTAGTCCTTCGCTACTCTTATTTTCTTCCTCTGTTAGCATTGGATTATCATGTTGTATAAATCCCTGAGTAATTGTATTATTATTATTTACTGCATCAGCTTCATTTTTGTTAGTAAGTCTATTTCTACCGTATCTTTTAAGAGCTGGAGACTTTAGGTGGTTTGTATTAAAATGGGTTGTTTTCTCTTCAATATCACCTGTACATTTACTTATGCTTCGTGTTCTAAGAGATTTTCTGATTCCTGGTGAGGATAAATCTTTGCCTGCAAAAGCGCATTTAGAGGTATCAGTAGGCTTTGACAAAGTCTTCAGAAAGCCTTTATGTTGCTTATCTGGTTCGGCACAATTTTTCCCAATACCAGATTCAACAGTGCAAAGCTTCTTTTCTGGTATAACATAACTATCACGGATAACACTTTGCTCGTTCTTATGAATATCAACTTCATTTTGAGTACTTTTTTCGGGAGTGGTAAAAGAAGCAGTATTGGTTAATTTTTCTTTAGACTTCAATTCAGCCATAACTTTGCAGGCTTTTTCATAAGCAGATTTGTCATCAATGCGAGCGGAGCCGAGTACCCTCTCTCTGTTTACTGTCAAACGTTTGGGCTGGATGCGTAACTTTCCTCTAGCCCTTCCTTCTTGTAATTTTGCTCCCTTGATCTTGCTTTTAGGCACCATATTTTTCCGCAGTTTTTCTAACTGCGTCATTTTCTTCGATTTAGGCGATCTTTTGATGGGTCTCTCCTCAGGTTTCGACTGCCTCTCCAACTGCTGCTCCTTCAAAATTTCGTGCAGACTATGTCTATCACTCTCTTGAGAATCTGGCGTTAACTCGACGACGATTTCGTGTTCATATATCTCCTGATCTGACAACGATTCTTCATTAGACATTGGTTCCTCGAAGTACAACGTTTCTTTAGATTTTAAACCGGTAAAGCCATCTATGTTATTGTTGTTTGATATATTAGAGTCGGCGTCTGCTGGTGGCGACGGCGGTGAGCGGGGCGGTGGCGATGGTCGTGACTGCGGCGGCGGTAAGTGCGGTTGTGAGCGGAGCGGTGAGTGGGGTGGTGAACGGGGCGGTGAGTGGTGCGGTGAGTGGGGCGGTGTGTGGCGCGGTGAATGGGGCGGTATGTGGCGCGGAGAATGGGGCGGTGAGTGGCGCGGTGAGTGAAGCTGTGTGTGGAGCGGTGAATGGGGCGGTATGTGGCGCGGAGAATGGGGCGGTGAGTGGCGCGGTGAGTGGGGCGGTGTGTGGCGCGGTGAATGGGGCGGTGTGCGGCGCGGAGAATGGGGTGGTGAGGGCGGCGGCGACGCGGGCGCGGGCGACGGTGAGCGGGACAGCGCCGTTATCAGTGGTCGCGGTGAGAGACAGTCAGTCTGACTGGTTACTGGTGAGTCATAAAACAACTCTCTTAATTTCGTGATTTTGCCCTTAAAACTTAATGATTTTTTAGCGCCCAGTGTCTCCATAAACATTTCCTTGTCTTGAACGGAGGGGATTGGAATGGGGGTAGTTTTAGGTTCCTTTTGATGACCCAGGTTCATTCCGTTGTTTTCTTCCAATAAATACTTATCTTGTAACAATTTTTGTGCCTCATCATTTATGCTGATTTTGTTAATAATAGATGGGCAACATTTATTTAGAATATTGTTGATGTTCATTACTTCTTGTGCGAGTTTAGCTACAGTAACTTGCAGGGAAAGATTTTCTTCTTTTATTTTAGCCGCATCCGGACATACACCACCCGAGTGTAACAACGTTTGAGTAGCAATATTTGTAGACACCTCGGAGCGTGGCTTTGCAGGTGTCGTTGGAATGGGCGTTATTAACTTCTGGTTAAACCGCATTGTATCAAAAATCATCTGAATCTCACCGTCACTGCTACTATCGTCAACAAGATTATTTATATTATTTATGTCCAAGCACTCCTTTTCTTGAATATTCTGATGATTGGCATAATTGCAATCTAATGTTCTATTGTCTTGTTTGAGTGGACTAGTGCCTACATCAGCATTTACATTTCTGTCAGGGCTTGTTGAATTATCAACATACTGAGTAGCAAACATAGGGCTAACTACTCTGTCAATCATTATAATGGGACCGCCGCGACCATTGGATTTCTTTGTATCCTTTAAACTTTCTGCATTTGATGGTTCCGGATTTTCCGTATCCATGTCGTCACAAAAGTCTTTAAATATTATAGGACTTGTAGCAACATTCGTAAACTCTCGTGTTGAAATGGGGCTTGCAGGAACGCTAACCAATCCTTTATGTTTATTACTTATAACTTCTGCACTCAGAGGACTGTGATCGATGTAATACTCTGGACTCAGCAGTGAGCATTTATCACTATCAGAGAATGCCAAGGATGAACCCCTGCCAGTATCTGTACTAACTACTTCGTTACTACTTTCGGAATCATCCTCGTTATTTATATTCTCTGAAATAACAAAAAATATTTGGGTGAGAATTATTTTAAGCAGAATAGAATAATTCATATTGTAAATCACATATTTTCAAGAATTACTAAATTAATTTACAGAGCAATAATGACTAATGTTGAGTATTTATAATAATGGATATTTCCGAACAGCCTCTTTGTTCCTTCTACAGCACCTTGATTGATACGCTTTTACCAAGATGTCTCAATATGATTGCACCCAAAGATTCGAATGACTTTTTGAGTTGAAGTTGAAGTAAATATCACCATTAAAAATAATGAAATCTATTTATAAGCTTACCTTCATTGATATTATTGCTTCGTTGTTTGAGTGCAGTTTTTTCTGTATTGTCAGCTGGAGATGCCAAAACCTGAAATATATAAAGTAGGCCTTAATAAAACTTATACAGCTTTACATAGATATTATAACCCTTTAAATGTCAAGTAGGTAACCCATAAAGGTGTCGCGTATTGTCATACCCAGAGCCTGGAATGACTAATATAGATGTTAAAGCATACATGCCACAAGGTTAAATTAATCTTCATGCTTTCAAGTTCGAGTAAGGTTCATATTCACTCTCGTGTAATACAGATGTTAGTGAGTTTTGTGTTTCAAGGTCTCTCAAAAATCGCTATCCAAAAATTGTGTTTGTACATTTTTAGTATGCTTGACCAGGCGCGGACTCCGTGCTTTGGAGCTATGAAGGACATCAAAGGCCTACTTAAAGAGGATTTGTTTTCGTAATTTGTTGACACACAGCGCTGTTTTGAAGCCAGTAGCAACAACACATCAATAGCGACTTTCGCACGTCTGAATATAGTTCGATATAGCTCTTCGCATGTGACATACCATAAATAAACTCATAAATAATTATAACAATAAGCATAAATTATTATTAAATGGGCACTTACATCATTATATACCTCCAAAGGTGATAGGCATTCGTCGAAAGCATCAATCTCGTCAGAGCTATTCTCCCCCTCATCTGCATTGCCAGTAGTCGATTTTCCATACTTATTTAAAAAGGATTTAACTTCCTTTGTTGCTTTTTCTGGAATCATATTAACATCTATTGAATGTGTAAATTTTTGGTACACGCTTATAAAAGCGTGTACCAAAAATTCACACATTCACACAACTGTACACAAACCCGGGTTTCTCTTGTTTAGGAGTTGTCTATGGCAACCTTCTGCCTTCACCATCAGATCAGTACCACAATAGTGTCATCTGACTATATAAGTGCAAAATATCACCTCGTTTGGAATTCCAAAGTAAAGTTAGTCATGAATGTCATGATTTTAAAGGCGAACTTACATGGGAACAGTGCAACTAAAATAAATACTTGTAATAATGAATAGATTTACTAGAGAATAGACTTACTTTTTCCGAAGACGATGTCACGGAGGGGGCAGATGTTTCTTAAAAGATATTCATTTTCTTTTTTGAGAGCTCCATATTTTTTCTCGAAATCTTTAGAAGTTGATTTTTCTAGTTGATTTTCAATCTTCAATGATTGAATTGAAGTTTCATTTTCCTTGATAAGTAACTGAAATGTGGTAAAATTAAATTAGAAAACATTATTTCTAAAAATAAACTAAGACTAGATGTTCTGCAGTGAATCATTTTTCGTACAGTTACAGTACAGTCATTAAACTCTTTTTTGATGTTATTCTATTCCGAAGTCAGATGACAACTAAAAGTAAGTGGTTTCTTATACTGAGTAAATGAATGTTCATATGTGTTAGATAGCCGCTCGTTGGCCCAGTGTGTACCCAGCAATAGAAAAAAATATTTAGCTGCATACGAATTTGAGCAGCCTCGTGTTGAGACACGCACGGTTCACCTATTTTGATCTATAAATTACATGCTATGCTACAAACATGCACATGCATTAGCCTATTTAGCCTATAATAAAATTTCCTTATAATCACCAAATAAAACTATGATTGGTGCATAACAAAAAATTTGAAAATGTGAGCCAGGACATCTCACCATGGCAACAAGCTATAAGAATTGAGAAGTTGTTAATCCATTTTGGAACTCGTACTTAGGTCATTTAGATAGACTTACACAGAAAGTAGGAGTGAATACTTTCAAACTTACTTCCAACTGTTTTGAATGTGATTGAATCCCATCATATCTGTTATCAGCAGCAATATACTTTTCTTCTAATTCCTTATTAGCTTCATGCATTTTCTTAACTTCCTGTTAAAGAAAGAAAGATACATATTAAAAAATATATTATACCTAGCCTGATACAATGTATTCCCTTTTCTATGTAAATAAACAAGTAAAACATATTGGTGTGTAGTAAATAAATTGCCGGATCAACATTATGCGTGACTGCCACCGCGTACATAGTGATATCCTCACCCAGGATCCTTTCAAATTTTCAAGATTATATGTAATTCTAATATGACTTACCTCTTCTAACGCTGCACATTTTTCTCGAAGTTCTATTCTTTCTATGCAAACTTGTTTATATGATTCCTTTGTAGCAAGTAAATAGTTTTCAAGTGATTTGCAGATTACTCCTTTATTATAGTACTTCTTAAGCAGAGAGCTGAAAATATATAAGTAAATAAATCCACTAGCACCAAAGGTCAATTAAGTGATAAAGTTAAATGAAATCTCGTAAAATGAGCATCAACAAAAGACAATCAGTCCCACCCGAATTCAGGGCTAAGGCCGGCGCTGATTTAATTACTTAGAAAACGATATATCTTTAAGGCACACTTACTCAGCCCAGCAGCATAACAACAACAAAACTTCTCCATAATAAGAAAATTGTTGGCATGGTACATGGACCAATAATACTAAGGACAAGCTATATGTGTTGCCACAAATAGGGACGGAAAGGCTCCTATGCAGCTAAATTAAGGACTGTCGGTCTTAAAATGGCTGATGGCTTACCATAAACATCCTACTTAATTTGGGCGAGTAATGGTTTATTTGCCACAACCTCATAATAAATCAGTTGTGGCAAATAAAAAACAGTGGAACTATGACAAAGTCAACTAATAATATTTCTGTCACACTTGTTAGCCATGTCTACACGGGACGCATGCTCGGCTGCACGCCTCGCCCTAGGCAGTCCGCATGCTGTTTTAGCATGTCCGAGGCAAACGCGCACGGCAAATCGGAGCCAAATTGGCTCGGCCGAATTTACCTAAGGGGCCATTAGTTGAGCTCGCAATCGTGAAATTTTGTGAGCGAGTTCTATATTTATAGGGAAAAAATGCTTTCGTATGTCCGGCCCTTTGATCTCGGCCAAAAAACCGACAACGCTGGGCGAGAGCGAGGCGTGCGGCCGAACAAAACAACTGTCCACATAGGCCGCGGCCTCTTTGATCTCGGCCGACTTCGCTCGATTCAGGCGAGGCGTGGCTCGCCGAGGCACGTCTACACTGAGCGAGCACTCTAGGGCGAGGCGTGCTCGGCCGAGGCATGCGTCCGGTGTAGTCACGGCTATTGTGATTTGTATGCTACCATCTCGCTCGGACGTGGTATAATTATTACCATAGCTTGTCCTGAGTATAGGTCTATGGTATCGTAACACTGAAGTTTCAAGGTTAATGTGGTACAGAGTTGGTAAGTGTACATAAAATCTTAAAAATATAAATAATATTTTCATGAATACTTACTTAGTGGAAGTTAATTTGGTTTTTGTAACTACTATGGATTTATGTAACTTTTCCTGTAAAATAAAAATAAAAAGTTAATTATAAATCTACACTTCATTTTCATACTAAATTAGGTAACTGTAAACTTTAAAACCATTGTACAGTCGAGGAAATTGAATGTTTCGCACTTTTGGACTCTATTTGAATGACATTAAGGTTCAAAAGTGCTAAACATTCAATTTCCTCGGCCGTAAAACCCTATCAAAGGTGCCACCAGTATTGGGACAGAGTTCAGGCCCTTGGCATTTAGAGGTGAAAAAACAGAAATCTCCGTGTATTGGTTAACCCATTCGCTGCCAAGGCACAAATGTGTTGATAGCTAAATAGCATCTTGAATAGCTTTGCAACCCCAAGCCCATCAAGAAAAAAAAACAGGAAGGAAGTCGGACTCACTCACCGAGGGTTCTGTACAAAATTAAAAATGTATTGTTATCAGATTTTTCCCTGTACTTGTAGTATAAGACGATATTACTTGCCAAATTTCATAGTTCTAGGTCAACGGAAAGTACTCTATAAATTTTGATTCCCTTAAGTGTCGAAATATATGTTTCTTGCGGCATAAACAGCCATCTTTTTTTAATGTAAACTTGGAAGTTTGATTTTTTCACAGCTTCAAGGAACTGTATACCTGATTATATGGTTTTAATTTCAACTCAATACCTCCACGCATTCTCGAGATAAAGGGTCTTGACAGACAGACAAACGGACAACAAAGTGATCTTATAAGGTTTCTGTTTTTTCCTTTTGAGTTACGGACCTCTAAAAAGTAATATTAGAACATGTATTACTGAAATATAAGAAAAATATCCTATTTTCTTACAGAGAGAAATGAGGTCCCACCACTAATTTTGTATATTGATAATACTTTTTAGACAAGATGTAGAATTTTTAGAGTTGGGGCTGGTAGAGTTAAGCTTAGAAGAGTAGAGCACTTAATGCTACTCCTCAGAACTTTATAACAATGAAAGTGATATCAGCTAGGAAGTCTTTGCAATTACTTTAGAAATGACGACCGCTTTACCCTAGTTGGTAGTGAAGCTACAAAGCTAGGGGTTCTGGGTTTGAATCCCGGTAAGTAATGGTAGGATAGGGAATTTTCAGGAACGGCTCATCAGTCATCACTATTTAAAAGAAATATATAGACTTCCGTTCATAAATTCCCCACCTCTGTCGCTGTTTCAGTAAACGCTCTTGTCAAATAAGGTGGTATTTAACATTAATAAAATATCTGCTTCCATATTCCGACCGAATAATTGGGCTTTTGGTTCATGGGAGCGAAATGTTCGCCGCCTATAAAACCTAGAACCACTTTAGGTTAGATAGTTGTTGGCCAAAATTATAGTCATAATACTGGTACAGTCCCTGTTTGACTAATGCCAGGAATAAGATAGCTATTTAAATGTATTATTATGAATGCATCGCATCGCGTTAACAATATTTTGATCATAACCTAACTTACCAAATCAAATTTTGGTAATTGTTGGAACAGATCAATGTCAAAATCTAGCACACAGTCATCCATTGTAGAAGCCATGATGTAAACAATGTTTTCTATTCACTTTTGGACCATTTACAAGCCGTAATTTCACATTTTCATCACAATTCACATTATTAGAACACGATACCCGGCAAACATCAAGACCTCATAGACAACAGAGTTTTACTGTTTTACTTTTAGTATATGCAAGATTATATGTATTGATTTCCAACTTAGTAGAAAAAATGTTTCTTGTCTATTAACAAATGTCAAAACTTGGATAAGCCGCATGTGGCCGCATGCCCGCATACTAGCACCACACTTGGGGTTGCGTTGCGTGTTCGCGTTGCATTATTGCCTCTCTTTCATCTGCCGTAGGAAAAAAAAAGATGCAACACGAATATTTGGGCAAATACCTCAAAGTCTGGTCCCACCATGACGTGATGACACAATGAGGGACGGAAAGGCTTCTATGCAGCTCAATTAAGAACTGAGGGCCTAACGCGAAAGGCATTCGAAGTTTTCCCTCTCTGTCAGACTTGCGAGTTCGTACGTAAGTGCAACAGAGAGGGAAAACTTCGAATTTCGTTTCGCGGTAGGCCCTCAGGCCTTTAAATGGCTTTCTACTAAAGTTGTGGCAAATAAAAAACAACGCAACGATATTTTCCTTTCTGTCACACTTATCGAGATTTGTATGCTATCATCTCGCTCGGACGTGGTATTATTATTACCATATGTATGATCCTAAGATACTCGGGACAGAGGCCCTACCGGGAACTGCAAACGAAGTTTTCCCTCTCTGTCGTACTTGCGAAAAAACTTGCAAGTGCGATAGAGAGGGAAAACTTCGTTTGCAGTTCCCGGTAGCGCCTCAGGCTATTATACGTGATGCCACAATGACGGACGGAAAGGCTTCTATGCAGCTAAATTAAGAACTAGTCTTAAAATGGGTGATCGCTTACCAAACAACCTACTTAATTTGGGTGGGTAGCGATTTATTGGCCATAACTTCATAGTTCATATAAATCACTTGTGGCAAACAGAAAAAAAGGTGAACTATGACAAAGACATCGAATGATATTTCCTTTTCTATCACACTTATCGAGATTTGTATGCTACAGTCTCGCTCGGACTTGGTATTATTATAATTACCATAGCTTGTCCCGAATATCTTAGGTCCATGTATCGACCTGATAGATAGATACATAGTTAACGTTTTGATAGTGTCTGTGTGGCTTTAAGAAGATTATTATTATTATAAAAGAGAAATGGTAGCCTCGAGTGCATTTGCTAGAGTCAGTAAGCATATAAATTAACCACGAAATAACGAATTAAACCATGTATAACATAAAACTTTCCTCTTTACGATGTTTTTTTAGCATGGCCGCACTACCACTACTGTCAATGTCATCGCGTTTCATGCCGCGCGCTATAAAAAAATAGGGAGGTGGGCGAAGGCTATCTATGAAGTACGATACGACGAAACAAACAAACAAAAAAGCGAGTGCTGCTGGTCATATATTTTGATGTGAGGTAGTTTTTTTTATGAACACTATAGACGCGTGTTAGTTATAAGTTTTGTCACTGATTGGAATCCAAGGTCTACCTGGCTCACCAATCTTATTGTCCTTATTAAATACTGTGCAGTGGTCTATATTTTTGAAACCTGAATCTAGAAGAAAAGTGTAGTCATATTCATTCGTTTCTCATCGTAAAAGTATTGAGATCAAGTTCAAGGTTAACTAGTCTCGAGTTCATCTACAGTACAAAGGGTCTGTATTACTGTATCATTTTATAATTGTTTGTATTGTCACTACTTTATTGGCAGATTGATCACTTTTTGTTTTGTTGTTACTGTGCACAGTTTCACACTTTATTATACTTCACACTTTTATAATTATATTATTTCGGTAGTGTAACCATACATAGTAACCTAAAACTAATAATTCAAGCACGTCATTTCCTAACGTCCTTCCTTAGTGAAAAACATTATACGGTTACTTCTGAATGTGAATACTAATCAACACATTAATGTGAATAGGATGTACTCAACTACCACTACTTGTTGGGTGGATGTGACTCGAAACTCTGTTCTAAGTACCCACTTTATGTTAGCTAATTTGTAGCTGCAACATGATTTAAAATTGCGCTGTTTATGGTTTGCTTTTTTTTCTGCCAAATTTTTAATATAGGTATACTTATTATAAAAGTACTTGCTTTTTGCGGAATCTATACTGAATAAATTAACATTTTAGTAGGGTGGCTCACAATAACTATTAAATTTGTTGCAGATGGTGTATCAAAATAATGCATTCAGACATAGTAGCTTGTATGATCGTGTGGAGAAGTTACTTCTTTCTTATGAATGGAGTGACTGCAAATTTGCTGTGGCAGGAAAGCACTTCAAAGCACATAAATTAATTTTAGGCATCAGTAGTCCTGTCTTTGAAGCAATGTTTTATGGTCCCCTTTCTACTAATGAAGAAATAGCAATAACTGACATTGAACCAGATATTTTTCAACTGCTCCTGAATTATGTCTATACTGATAAAGTTGAAATACCTTCTATAGAACAAGCCTTTGAGCTATTATATGCATCCAGGAAATATTTACTGGAACACTTGTCTGATCTTTGCATTGCATACATACTAGCAAACATCAGCACTGACAATGTCATCAGAGTCCTGAATTATCCTGACTACATGCAGGATCAAAAGCTAGTTCAATTTTCGCTGAAGCTATTTTGTGAACATGCTAATTACCTATTGCAAGAACATAAAAACATGATATCACAATCATGTATGAAAGCAATTTTAGAAAGCAATCAAATGAATGTATCAGAGAAGTCACTGATTATACATGTTTTTCAATGGACTCTTCATAATTGCAAACAGAATAATCTACCTGAGGATCTGGAAACTAGACATAATATTCTGATAGAGAATGATCTGTTAAAGTTGCTTAGGTTTTCGGCTCTTACACTTAGTGAACTTGATGAAATTATGGAAACTGAGGATAATATTCTGCTACCTGAAGAATCCAAAGATATAATTAGTATTATTGAGGGGAATAAGAATGATGATAACAAAGTCAGCACTCAGAGTTCAAGTCCACGATGCCCGATGAAGCTGCAATGGGACCTCTGCCACCGCCGGCCTCTGCGCTCATCAGCCCCCATTGTCATAGACTCTAATAACACTATAATCAACAGCAGGATCAAAGTAAATAAGTCTGTTTTCATCAACTCTCTATGTATACCTACAAGGATGGCCCCAGTTCTCAACTTCCGGAATAATATAGGCAAATCTTATTCTGAACAGTTCATTGTTACCATAGAGTGTGAATCTGACAAACATATTACTAAACTTACCAACTTCATGAACACAGTTGATTATGACTCTTCTGTTGAAATTGAGTTGTCTGAGCCATATTTTATAAAACGAGATAAATGGTATAAAATCGTTTTCCAATGGTCTCAAGCATTTGATACGATTACATATGTTGTTGAATACCGCGATCGAGTATTTAGTGATCATAAAGTTAGTTTTGAATTTGATGACATGTCTTCCAGTGCTAGGGCTAGCGGAAGTTTCCTTGGAGGTTTAAAGTATTGTTTGTAATGGTTAGTACCTGTTAATATAGAAGCTTGTATTGTGATTGGGAATCTCAGTATTAATAATTTCAACCATATTCATATTTTTTGTGGTGTAATTTAACCCTTTCAGCGTATGCCAGATTTTACTCTAATAGGGCTATAGCATGGTATGTTACGCGCTACGGCGTTGTATTGCTGCGCGCTGAATGTGTTTAAGGTGTTAGTTTAGTTTGTAGTTCCTATTTATAACATAGATCTGATTCATGTTGTATTAGAAGTAGTCTTAAAAGATGTATCGTTCAATCCATGAAGACGCGTTCCTTTACACTATAGACAAAAGAAAAACTAGTAAGCAATGAGGATTAGGGTGCGCTATCGTGGATTAATCGATCTATTTAGTGATGACATTCTCAAGATTGAACTGCAAAAATCGAAGAAAAGCCTGCGTATTTGATTGTTCGCATTCACAGCCATGGATGTAAAATTACGCAGTGGCTGGTGTAAAAAAGTTGGAATTCTCAATATGCACTTATCTCCACCTTTATCTCACAAACCGACAAATGCGATAAAGATAGAAATACCTGTAACAAATTTGATCTTCGATTTTCACAACAAGGCATTTCCTTATGACGTAACGATGTTAACGAATGCCTAGTCGTTAACACATTGACGAACTCTACCCGCGCCGCGTCCGCCACGTGATGACGTGAGTCTATTCATTGTCAATGCATTGTTACGATACCCACATATACCTAATGCTCTGGCACCTGAGAACCGTGAATGCAACGTGCATGTGAAGCGAAGTACCTAATGCACGGCTATCACAGGACGGCTCGCGAGCTGTATAGCGGCGACGGCGACATAGACTATCCGTCTCCTTCTAAGCGTTCTAATTAGAAAGAGACGGATAGTCTATCTTGCCGCGAGACAGTTCGCGGGCCGCTGTGTGATAGCCTTGCTGATATGATAGCATCATATTCATGGTTGTAGGTATCTTAAGTCCCATGCATCCCATCTTTGCGCGCGGTTATGTCATCAAGTCTTTTTCCCGATTGTGCTGTAAACGAGCCCAGGGTCTGGTTTGGCACCCAATCCCAAAAAAAAGCGCTAATTTTACGAAAGCGACTGCCATCTTCTGACCTTAGAACCCAAAACGAAAACTAGACCTTATACCTAGCGATTAGACCGGTTTCCTCGCGATGTTTTGTATACTTGAGATTACTTGAGCTGGCCGAATTGCATCAAAGTAGTCCATTCAAAAAGTAACTCTACCGTCCAAGGTAGGAGATTCCATGGCAGTTTTATAAAGAGTCGACCACATTAAATAATCTCAGCCATATGTGTGCACGTTTATTTGTGTGGTGATAACAGGCGCACGCACCCACACCGCGGCAGTTACAAGCAGGGTCTGATTTACCCACAGGCTAATAAAATAAGGCTAGATAGAGCCTAGGGCGCAAGGACCAAGTGGGGGCGGCGGGCGCGGCGCTGAGTTGAGACTTACTTATATTATTCATAGTTAGCCTAGGGCGGTCAGAACTCTAAATCGGGCACTGGTTACAAGCGGACGTGCACTGTATACCCGCGCGCAAAGATTGTTGTTAAATGCTCATAGTCGTTTTACAGTCTCAAGTCTCTACTTTAAAATTGTATCGCGACATTCGCGGCGGGATTAATTTAATTAAAGGACCCAATTATAAAGATGTCATAAATGTCATAATAAAGAAAACAAGAATGAGCAAAGAATTTTTATTATTTCACTTTCTTAACCCTTAAACAGGCCCTATAAATTGGCATGACTGTGACTATAAATTGGCATAAGTGCATGTCGGACCACGCACAACGAAGGGTTCCGTGCCTATTAAAAAGTTCGTATCGTCACAGAAATCTTACGGCACTTACGTCCTTTTCTATAGGGAAGGCAGTTTAAACTGTCATATACTAAGGAAGGTAACCGTCCGAGTGCTCGACGCTGTAGGTACTAGTATATGGCATGGGCACTCTATGTCAAAGCAATATGGGTTAAATTCGAACTAAGAGGATTTTGCTTCATTCGAATTTAAGCCATGTCACTTTGACATAGAGTGCCCATGCCATATACTAGTACAGCGTCGAGCACTGGGACGGTTTCCTTACTTATGAGTTCGACTGTACTGTTACGAATATGTTATAGAAAGAAATAAGATATAGGGGTCATAGGGTTTATAAATTAAACTAGTGATTGTGTTTTATATTGGTTACGTTTATGAACACAAATTTAATTCCAGACAATACTAAAAGTACCTATTTATTAAAAGGCAACCAGTGACGAGGTGACTATACATATACAGTCAATCTCTGCTGGCTTATATACTTATCACAAAGAATTATAATTTAATAAAAGTAGCAATATGGCTCCGGCCCAACTATATACACATTTTGACGCCCCCCCACTGATACTTACACATACCATTTATACGCATCATCGAGGTGGTCCTTCAAACTTTTTCGTGAGAAGCACGACACGTTCGGCTTCACGGATGCCACTTAATCTTGCTCCGTGCACACTCGCAAAAAATCCAGGGACTGTTGCTTCACCAGCAAATAACAATTTCGGTGCGACAGGGTCACACGGTCCAGGCACAGGCGTGCCGAGTTCGCATTGGTGGCTCACAGTAGAACAGCAGCTCATATACGAATAAGATCCGCAGAAATGAGGGTCAGATGCCCATCGTGATCGCAGCATCATTTGTGGGTAAGGTAAACATGGATTGCCCGTGAAGCGGCGCAGCAACAATGTTAGTCCTTCTGCCACGTCGTTGTCTACCATAGACTCCATAGCGGCGGCTTCTTGACCTGAGATCCAAGCGCACAAAACATGCTTACTGCCAGGCAGTTCGTCGACAGCACACACGCCGCGAGTCCAATCACATCGGCATTGCAATTCCTCGGCAGACCAAGCCAGTTTTAAATTACCCTCGTGACATACCCAGAATGGCTCCGCGTATTCGAGAAACACTTTGTCAGAGAGCCCATACCCTAAGTTACAAATCGCATCCAATTTACAGATAGGAAGAGGCGGGGCAAACAATTTGTCAGCCTGGCACTTAAGGCAACCTAGAGATATTGTAACAATTACATAATCTGCTGATATTTCTTCACCGTCACAGCATTTGACTAGTGTTCTACCAGGACCTGTAGCGCCATCACCCCACCGTATCACATTTACAGCTTTATTGTAGCGTATGCAATTATCTGGTAGACCTCGAAGTAGTGGAGCCATCACTCCTACGTATCCTAATGGGACTCTAACACTTCCTCCAGGTAATTCAATATAACTACCGTATTGATCTGCACTGACAAGAGACAAATCATCGCCACACCTATTCCGTAAGATATTACTCAAACCAAACATCACTCGAGCAGCGTCATACCTTTGGTCTTCTGGGAAGTTATGCAGTTCTTGTTGTATACGCAAGCCGACAAAATTAAGCAACGTACCATGACATCGGTCGCCGCCTAGTCTGAAAAGATTTGCTGCCTGCTGTTCTATTTGTCGAAACGTATGATATGCTGTTATTGTTACTGGCAAATCAACTGCACGACCTTCGCTAGTGCAAAATAGGCCACGTGACGGGTCTAAGCGTGGTAAAGGCATTTGTAGCAGTCTATCTTGTGATGCAAGAGTGTATACTGAATTAGGAAGACAAGCGCCGTAAATCCACTCGGCGCCCATTTCTATGACTGAATCTCCAAGCCAACACGAATGGATTCTTCCACCAGGTCTGCAACAATAATATTGATAACGTTAATAAAGGTGGTATAAAACCAAGTATCCTTCTACGAAATATAGTTCAAATACCTTTCTTTGGCTTCGAGAACCATGAAATTACGAATTCCGCATTGGTTGAGGCGGTAAGCTGCGGAGAGGCCTGCCATGCCGGCGCCGACAATGACAACGCGCGGCTCTTGACAGCAGGGCCCAATGCTGCAGGAGTCCATCATGCATTTTTCCTGGCCAACTACAGTGACTGCACCACTTGCCAGCCTTCGCTGCATAAATGTTGACAAGCCTTTAGCATCTTCTGAATCATCTCCTGTGAGGACTTTTTTTAATGTGATACGGGCTTTAGTAAACAAGGGTTTGAAACGAGACGACTTCATTGTCGTGGAGTTGCACTTTAAACAAAAGATTTTAAATTATATTTACATTATCGAAGTATTAATTAACGCTTTCTAATTTGGTTCAAACTTCATTATAATTTTGACTGCCGAGGTAGACAGTTCTATTGCCATAGACAGCTGTCAAGCATAAAAGGAGAATATTTGAAGAATAGGTACTATGATGCATATAAGTACTTCGAACTTGAAGTGGCTGTTAGAGCCTGGCCAGATAAAGTGACAGTTTACCACAAAAAAAGTGTTTACTTGACTAGTACCTATTTTCCCAATCAATGTGAAATCAAAGAATATAGTAAGTATATATATATCACGATGTTTTTTGACAGAAAGTTATATGTATGCCTACAAAATTTGAGAAGTTATGTCGATCGCTTATGGATTCCACAGTTGAGAAGCAACTTCTGAGCATACCTTTCAAAAGACAGAAATGGTATGGGTGGCATTTAAATCTCCTAAATTCCTACCGTTTGGTAGCGTGAAGTCCCTGCATGTCTAGGTCCAAGGTGTAGGTGTTGTTCATTCCTTTCACTTCCACCGTGTATTATACTAAATGTGTTTGGGATAATTTTTACCCGACTGCCGAAGGAAAGGAGGATTATGTTTTCGAGCGTATGTATGTCTTATTCTTTGACACGCCCTACATCCTAAACCGTTTTTTAGCTTCCGTAGTCAACAAGGAACCCTTATAGTTTCGCCATGTCCGTCCGTCTGTCTGTCTGTCTGTCCGTCTTCGGCTTAGCTCAGTAACCCTTACAACGAGAAAACTGTAATTCGGCGTGGGTATGTATATCCTGAAAAAAATATTTTTTTATGGTACCTCCCCTACCTACATGTAAATTGGTGATGTATTTCTTTTCTCGTTAAACCTATAGTGTGGGGTATCGTTGGATAGCTTGTTCAAATATTATGGGTTTACTATTTTTCAACTGAGTTGTGCGTTTTGCAAGATAATAGGGTCATGTGTCGTCGCCCCCCGAAAAATTCGTGGCAGTAGTACATATAATGAATTTAAAAGGAAAACTATCACAGTTAAGTAGACATAACTAGTTAACTGGTAAGAAATGCACTTAATTTCGGGTGCATATACATTGTCATTGGAATTTGAACCTTTTACCGTGGACGGTAGAGTTGCTTTTTTTCTTGCCCGCGGCGAGCGCGCAAAAGACCTGCCCTGCGACATGCCCCCCCACCCGTGGCAATGCTAAAACTTAGGCGGCGTAAGCACGGTGCTTCTTGCGCGCGCGGCTAGTTGTGATGTGCGGCTTGATGCTGTTCGGAGATTTTCGTAATTATTTTACGTAAATAACCTGTTGTTGCTAAAAGTTTGCGATCTGCGGTTCGATTACTTTATATAGTATCTAATATTTACGAGGGTAAGCTATAATAAAAACCCCAAAAGCCATTTTAAGTCCGCAATCTGTGACAGACGGGCAACTACGGAACCCTACCCTGCGCGTGGCCCGACACGCACTTGGCCGCTTTTTTCAGTTAAAGGTTAGGTTAGATCCTACTCAAATCATGTTCGTGAACACATCTGTAGTTTACATGCATTAAGAAATAATTTAGTAAGATTATACCTACCACCTATCTATTATAAACGAGAGTTTAATGATCTGCCTCATTGCGGTACATTTTCTTGCTTGGTTTTTCTTTGGGTGGGTACCTACCTCACCTCATATCATAAAAAGGAACCTTTTTTTATGTTCTGAGGTACCTACCTAGGTAATTACCTATATCTAAACGTGGCTATAAACTTGTGGAAGTTATTCGATAGTCGACAAATGTTTTAACAAGGAAACGTATCGGCCTATAATACCGCGATCTGGAAACCAGGGGGCAGCGGGGCGACGAGCGGTTGCCCAATGCCCATCCAGGGAATTCGCTCCAATAATGTATGAATTGCCGCTGGTCGCCCCGCAGTCCGCGGCAAGGTGATCCTATATTCGTATGAATACTACGGTAACTATTTGCAAGTACTTATAGTTAATATCACGTCATAAGTAGATAGTTATTATTCACAGGTTCATTGATTAACTTATGGTAATGAAAACACCTAATACCGAAAGCCAGCAAGAAGCCTACCGACCGCGCTAGCTGTATAATTCTACTTTAGGAAATGTTTACGGGCGTTTGGCGTGGTTTGGCCCTCGGTCGGCTGCAATCACAAACTAAATCCTCGTTCGTTCGTTACCCACAAACGTTTATGGCGGCAACTGAGGAAGAGCATACCCCTCACACGCTGACCCTTTTGGGCGATACAGCATCCATAGGTACTTAGCACATGGACAGCGCGCAGAACCTGCCACTCGCCAGTGTGATAAGGATTGACATATATACGCCTTATTCCCAGAGTTTAGTCTTAGGTCGACAGAGGAAGTGGACTAGATATTTACTCATAGGCCTTACCGCTAACCTTTTCGAGTAAAGAGCCTTTTTTACCCTGCATGCGACATCGCGACGGTTTTTTCGTCGCAAAATCACGCACCAGTCGTACCACTAAAGGTAGTGGAAGTGGACATCACAATCAGACACCAATTTTTTCCTGCCCTAGAACTCTGTGATGAATGACTATGGCCTACCAATTGAGCACTCTAATGAAAGCTTCATCTCGCTCGCCACTGTGATCGTCATGTCTTTGTAGTTTAGGTACCGCTGTCGTTTTGTTCGATTTCTGCATAAACGGGAGATTGTAATTGAAATTTAACTAAGTATAGGTAGAGTCTACTGTGCTGTGAGTCTACCTGAGATTAGAACGACTTCAATCTATGGGCACCCGCTCCGCTGCCCTTAGGCGTACTCCAGAGGGCTAAACACGTAACGTTTCGAACGAGCGTTAGGACAATTCAACTGTCATTTTCCCATACAAAAAATTGACATTTAGATCTATCTGACATGCGTACATTGCATTACGGGATCGACCAGCAGACCGTGGCCTAATAGTATCGATCGGGGAATGAAACAATGTTTTTCCAAAAACCCAACTGTTTTTTTACAAATATTATAAGTATTATAACCTATGTCACACTCCTACGATTAAGAGGAATCCAAAAGACACCTCATATGTCGAAATCCATCAAACGCTTTAGGCTGCAATCGTGCCAAAGAATAAGACACACACAACATACGCTCAAAAAATATAACCCATCTTCGGCAGTCGGGAAAAACAACCCTTCTTCGGCAGTCGGGTAAAAAAAAACAAGCCGGTTTTTCAATTATACCTAATTTAATATTCATCTTTAGGTAATCAATAACAAAAAAGGTAAGTATTTCATTAGAATTACATAAGTATTTTATTTCCATGAAATAAGTTATTTCATGGATACCTACTCTATAAAAATAAAATACTTATTTTTTATTAGGTATGCTCGTACCTAATAGGTACATTATATGTATAGGTACATCAAGAGATATATATATATATATAACTAAGTATAGTTGGTGACTTAATATACGTGGCAAGAAATAGCTAGACCAATCTAATAATATAATCTACACTTATAATAAATCTCTGAATTAAAAAAAAACAGCCAGTATCATTCCAAAATTCAAACATTGTTTTGTCACGAAAGATCTCAGCTTCCCATGAACGGATAAGAACATGAAACATTTTTTACAGTACACATGGTGTTACTTTCCCGCACTAGTGCGAAAATGAGCACTTTCCGTGCATATGTTGAAACTTTAAAGAGCCATATGTACCTACTGTAAAACGTTGTACGATACACGTGCGAATAGGTAATTCACAACTCTTGTCGATTTAAAACACTCCCTTCGGTCGTGTTTTAATTTATCACCACTCGTTGCGAATTTCCTATTTTCTGCACTTGTATCGTAAATAACTATTACAGTACACGTGGTGTTACTTTCCCGCACGAGTGCGGAAATGAGCACTTTCCGTGCATATGTTGAAACTTTAAAGAGCCATATGTACCTACTGTAAAACGTTGTACGATACACGTGCGAATAGGTAATTCACAACTCTTGTCGATTTAAAACACTCCCTTCGGTCGTGTTTTAATTTATCACCACTCGTTGCGAATTTCCTATTTTCTGCACTTGTATCGTAAATAACTATTACAGTACACGTGGTGTTACTTTCCCGCACGAGTGCGGAAATGAGCACTTTCCGTGCATATGTTGAAACTTTAAAGAGCCATAATGTACTGTAAAACGTTGTACGATACACGTGCGACTAGGTAATTCGCAACTCGTGTTAATTGTGCGGACCGCATTCTGACTTCTGATATATATGTATATGTATATTGTATAGATCCCAGACATTCAATTAACAGATGTTGCCAAACCGTTTTGTGGTCCCCTTCCCCCCCTCATAATAGTACCTACAGCTATAGAAAACTTTTATTTTGATGAAAAATTACGAAAATTACAAAACAATTGCTTAGGTACACATGTAGGAAATAGTTTGTTTTTGTTACATTTACACATGTTACAAGCTTACACAAGTATATATATACGCGTAGCGAGCCTAGAGCAGTGGTAAAGGGGGGGACTGAAATCTGAATGACAAAGGACCGTGCGCGCGCGCGGTTGCATGTCTTTCTATAAAGTCGAGGGTCTCAGGTACACAAATCCTGTTATACCTACTACTGCTAACTTTACGCAGATAGCTACTACGAGGGTCGATCAATAAGTTTTGAGAATCGGCATGATTAAGTCTCATTATGATAGGTAATTTCTGATTGTTGGGCATACTGTGTCACAAAAAAAGGTTAGTATTCATTTGTTTTTTTTTAAATAGCTAAACAAAGATGATGGTATAGAACGAATTCTGCGGTCACTTAAATGGGAGGATATTTGTGACTGTGTCTGGGAAAAGGGACCACTTTAGCGGTATGGAGTTATTAATATCTCCTAAAACTAGATAAAATTAGCTATTCAGTGAAAAAGTAATAATTTTTCTAGGTGCAATCATAATTTTTTATACATTTTTAAACATGCAGCAGGCAAAATGAACGAGTTGAAAAAAAAAAAATATAAATAAATAAAATAAAATAAAATTGATTTAATTCAGGCAGAAACCCATATTTTTTACATTTTCACAATAGCATAAAGTTTATGCTCGTGAAAAATCCACTTCTACTAGGAAGTTATGGACTGATTGGTAACAAATTAATCTGTATCATCAAATATTTATAATATTTAAGGTATTAATAACCGATTAGTATTAAAAACCCACTCTACGTAATTTTCGACTAATTTTTAAAAATGCATATCACTCGGAAACTAAAATCCTCAAAGTGGTCCCTTTTGCTAGACACAGTCACATTTTGTTACATGTTAGGGGCGGTGTTGGCAAAATTCTGGTGTTTTAATCAAAAAAATTAATTTTAAAATTAGAAGTTGATCTGTTTTGATGCCACAAAATTAAAAAATCAAACTCGTGTGATAATTTTTTTAAGGCACATCTCACCTAACAATGTTCAAGGTAGGTTTTTCTAACCATCTTTTTTTTAAATGGCTTTTTAGTAGGTAGTGTTTAAAGTGTTTTTATAGGTCAAAAATATATGACTATAAATACGAAGGGAGAGTGAATCAACATAATTGTAGAGCAGTTAATTAAGTTCGTCTAAGAAAAGAACAAAGAAAAAAAAAACACTTCTATGGTTTTTTTTGGCTGAGCTTGCCGATAACCAGGTCTGCTGTTCAGGCTTGTGAAGTCTTTACAACTAGTTACCTACCGTTTAATCTAGACCAACTCTTTAATATTACTTACAATTCTTTGATTTTGAAAACTCTTCAATGAAATCGGTACAATTGCGTCGATATAAAAATTAAGCCTCATAACGACGACCAAAAGTTTTTTTTTTGAAGCGAAGCAAAAATATTTTCTGCATAATAAAATTATAGGGCACCAATAACTCCTGTTTTTTATACCGATTCTCAAAACTTATTGATCACCCCTCGTACATTACTAAGTTTTTAGATTATTGTCGTAGATTATTATCTTTGTATTACTTTAGGTACTTATATATATATATATATATATGTGAGGAAGTACGAATGTACCTTACGAACGTGGGTATGTAGGTACAGTACCTACAAACAGACAGGGTACATTATCAATTGGTTATTGGGTCACATCACACACGCATAGCTCGTATTCTACTAGATCACAAGATAAAAATCGACTCAAACATTAATTCTGGTTTCAATGTGCAATATCACTGTGACTAATACTAAACATCAATAATTAAAGTAAAATATGTTGCTTGAGTCGATTTTTTTGTCCGTAAGTGTATAATATACTTAGGTATTACATTTTGCGATTTCTGATTAGCAACACTTCTTTAGAATCTAAAATAATCTAGCTCGGTATGACTGAATAAAATTATGAATTATTTTTGTGATAGGAGGTTCAGAATAAAATAAATCATGTAACTTTGTGAATGTACTTAAATGCTAATGCATAAATATAGTCATATCTTGCAGATGGTCCCACTAGATATATAAATATTATCTTAAAATATTTTATAAATTAGCACCTCGTACGTAAATAGGGAATGCAATAACCGATCATATTTAATTACCAGTTATGATTTCGGTTACGATGGAAAACTAACCGGTTACGGTTATTTAATGTTAAAAACTAGGAAATTCTTGGTTCATATCGTCATCATATCAGCCGAAAGACGTCCACTGCTGGACATAGGCCTCCCCCAAAGAGTGCCAAAGTGACGGGTCCTGCGCCACCCGCATCCAGCGGACTTCCTCATTTCTGATGCGATAACGACGAGAAACTCCCAACATAGGGCAATGAGACCCTTTGGGCTACTTTGAGCCCTTTTATGAAGCCCATAGTAAGCGACCACGTTTCAGCGCCATATGTCATCACTGGCAACACACTCACTGGTCAAAGACTCTTGTCTTGAGACACTGCAGAATATTGGACGAAAATATGTGCCGTAGCTTCCCGAACGCTGCCCAGCCGAGTCGGATTCGATGATTGACCTCTTTCTCGAAGTTGAACATACCTAACTGGACAGTCTGTGCTAGGTATACATAATCGTCTACAACTTCGAGCGTAACGTGTCCGAGTGTAATGGGAGTTGATACTACATGGGCATTTGACATGATCTTCGTCTTATCCATGTTCATCCTTAGACCAACTCGTTCGGAAGCCTTACTGGTCTCAGCCAAGACTACCATATCATCAGAAAACAGAAGGTGATGTACTCGCCGTTGATGTTGATGCCTAGTCTTCTCCAGTCCAAAGTCTTGAAAACATCCTCCAGTGCAGCGGTTAACAGTTTTGGAGAAATAACATGTCCTTGTCTGACTCGCCGCTGCAGCGGAATAGGTTTAGAGTTCCGGTCCTGGAGTCGGACTGACATAGTGGTGTTCTCGTACAAACACTTCAGTTTCGATATAGCGGCAGTCTACTTAGCACCGCTGGAGAGACTGTAAAACAGCCCAGGTTTCGATCGAACCGAAGGCTTTCTCGTAGTTCACGAACGATAAGCAGAGGGGCAGGTTATACTCCTCGGTCTTCTGTATAACCTAACGGAGCGTATGGGTGTGGTCTACGGTACTAAAGCCTCTTCGAAAACCGGCTTGTTCGGGAGGCTGAAAGTCATCTAGCCAAAATCTTGGTTAAACACCAGAAAAAAACTACTGTCATTTATAAATAAAATTAAAAGCAGCGAAGTTGGAGTTTCACTGCATATTAGGCACCCCTAGAAGCAAATCACAAGTAATCACAACTAACAAGCATGAGCGAACTTTTTTCACCTTTTTTAAGCAATTATCCAATAATTCACCACTAAAAGAGAAATGTCTCAGAAAAAATGTAAAGAAACTTAATTTATTATGATAAATTTAGTTTAAAAAAAGTATAACCGTGACCGGTCAGTTAAATTTCCGAAAAGCGGTTATGAAATTAGTCGAAATAACCGGTTGTAACCGGTTTCGGTTATTATAACCAGTTTGCATTCCCTATACGTAACATCAACGGTATCGACCTGATTGCTATAAGTATATAACAAAAATAAATAAACGCAAATACTGCTCTTGACTTCTATGCTAATAGCCGGTAAATAGTATTATTACATTTTAATATTAAACATTTTACATTTAGGTAGTTAGGTAAATGTTTTAAATAAGTATTGTGTTTATATAACAAGAGAGCAAGGAATTTGGGCAAGTTGGCACAGTTGATCGCGGTTGGGAACACCCTGATTTCAAAACTGGATAAGTATTTGTCTTGAACAGAATTTACTTTTTTAGGTTTTTCATGACTTCATCCGCACAAGCCTTCACCTCCGCCCACGACTCCTGGATGTCCTGGTCCTCGGTGAAGCGCGAGCACACGGCGAGCCGCAGGAAGTAAACGTCGTCGATCTTCGACGGCACCAGGTGGATCTTGCCACGGCCGTTAATAGTTCTCAGGAGCTCCTCATTAACCTCATTGCTCTCCTTTAATTTGAAACAGACCAACCCCATCGTCACCTCCTCAAATATCTCAAATCGCTCGTCTTCGAGGCAGAGTTTCTCGAAAAGATGAGCTAACGCAATATGTTTCCTGATGTGTTTTTGAAGGTTCTCCACTCCGTATAGCCTCAAAACGAACCAGAGCTTGAGGGCTCTGAAACGACGGCCCAGGGGAATTTGCCAGTGGCGGTAATCCGGAGCGGAGCCCTGCTGGTCGTGTTTCAGGTAGAGTGGGTCCACATTGAATGCGTCGACGATCCAGCGCGGCTCTTTGAGCCACATGGCCGAGCAATCGAAGTTAACTAGCATCCACTTGTGGGGGTTGAAGTTGAAGGAGTCTGCCTTCTCGATGCCCTTCATCAGATAGCGGTACTCGGGGCAGATGAATGCCGAGCCGGCGTAGGCGGCGTCCACGTGGAGCCACAGGTTGTCGTCGGCCGCGCACACGTCACCGATCTCATCCAGCGCATCGAAAGTGCAAGAGGACGTTGTGCCGAGAGTAGCGACAACCTGTAAACAAATAAATTGATAGGTGTAAAAGTGTCAGACTAATTTAGCCTAATAGTGGGCAGTGCCCCAGCCTACAAAACCTAATGGACCATAGATAGTTCGAATCTCGGTACGGGCAAATATTTGTCTGACGCGGTCGAGTAGTTATTTGTTCCTCAGTCTTGAATATATTCTAAGTATTTATCTATATTAATATGCGACTTCGTCTAGTAACGCCATAGCGTCAAAAGTTCATAACGTCATAACGGCCATAACATAGCACGAACCTTATTGAGCGTACTGTGAGAACAAATCCATTTGTGTAATATTGTCCCCATTTTTTAAAATACCAATTTAATAGAAGATCTCGATCGCTTTGTATTTAATCTAAGAAGAAGTTCTTAACAATTTTCGAGATAAATGTCACGATAGACTCACGTAAAAAGGTATAAGTCCTTTCTTCTTGTCTTCCTGTATGGCGTCGCGCAAGATGTCGGCGCGGAGACGGCGCTTGGCGTCCGGCTGCAGTGAGCGCAGCTTCACTCCTCCCAGGAGTCCGGCACGCTCCACCGAAGAATGCGCTTGCTCTGAAAACGTCATTATTTTATTATCAAATGGGGATCCCTACACCGGGACACAACTACGCAAAAATAACTACTTACACCCAGCAACACTGAGCTTACCAACATATGGGATATAGATTGCTGGTTGGAATCAGGTCTGTGGACTACGCAAAATATGATAAGTAGCTCATATACCTGAAGCGGCCCAAGATTCGTATTTTGTTGCTGATGATTTTAAGTAGGTCCATAGAACTGAATTCTCATCGGCTCGGCTTGCCTATTTTATGATAGAGCACCTTATCATTCAGCTCTTGAAAACAAAAGATAAGTTTGGCGCCATGCCTGGTACGTACAGTGAACTGAAACAACATAACCTTTACCTATTGTCATAGTGACAACGAAAAAGATACGCGTTTCCTTTTCCTTGACTGTGCCTACTGTTCAAATGAACACGTAAGTACCTATTCTTACACTGGAACTGGGACTTTGCTTGTAAACTGTTTATCCCACCAAAAACATTCTGTAAAAAAGTTGTTTATCTCTAAAAAGTAATGAAATTTAGACAAAGTCGTGCCAAGTCTAAGGTTCCTTACTGCGATTTCTTTATTATTATAGTTAATGTTGTGTGACTTGGCCGTTGAAGGGTACACAAGAGTACAAAACCAGGTGCTCCATGACACCATTGCACCAATCTGTCGCCAGAACCGCTACCCATTGACGATGGAAAATTGCTACTTGGAAAACGTTGATTCAATAACCAATCAATTGTAGCTCACCTGGTTTTGTACCCTTCAACGGCCAAGTCACTCAACATTAACTATAATAATAAAGAAATCGCAGTAAGGAACCTTAGACTTGGCACGACTTTGTCTAGATTTCATTACTTTTTAGAGATAAACAAACAGCTCCATCGAGACTTGGCTAGTTTTTTACGAAAGTTTTGGTGGGATTTCACTTATTTTTGTAGAAACGTGGACATATTGATTTATTTTTGAAGCGGCCCACCAAGTTGAATATTTTTAAAGGCGGTATGTCGATCTCTAATAGTTTGGTTGGGCTCTTGTGTTTTCTAATCAGGGTCACCAGGTACTCCAGATCTTCGATTATCCTAGTTTTTATAGTTTTCCCTTTATGTGACCATTAAACCCTAACTCTGTACCAAATTTCAGCTCTCTGAGTTTATGGGAAGTACTAGTAGTGAGTGAGTGAGTGAGTGTCATAAACGCGAAACTTTGCTTTCGCTTACTTAACTTTGGAACTAAATGACCTACAGACTTGAAATTTTGGATTTTAAGTATGTGATTTATATTATAGCTTACTGGATGACGAAAATTTCTGCGTTCTGGTCTTATCCAGAGGTTCTCAAATAGGGGCCTGAAAATGCGGCGAAATGGTTCCAGTAAAGGATGGTACGGCAGTGTTTGCTTCGCGCTCGACTTGGCGGGGGCACTGCCGTGCCCCCCGATATGTAAGGTAAAAGTACACTCGTAAAACTTGGTATCACTTTGTCGTACCTGTTCGTTCCAAGAGTATGCGTCTACATTAACGAGGATGGAAACGTTCATTAATGACTAACTGGGTTAGAGTTAGAGAGCAACGGGAATTAAACTTGGTAGTCTTCCAAGGAAAATTATTCTCGTTTCCTATGTTATTGTCAAACTTTATTTTTTTTAGGGTTCCGTACCCAACGGGTAAAAACGGGACCCTATTACTAAGACTTCGCTGTCCGTCCGTCCGTCTGTCTGTCACCAGGCTGTATCTCAAGAACCGTAATAGCTAGAGAGTTGAAATTTTCACAGATTATGTATTTCTGTTGCCGCTATAACAACAAATATTAAAAAACCGGCCAAGTGCGAGTCGGACTGGGGCTCCCATACAACAGACATGATTTTTTTGCCGTTTTTATAGATAATGGTACGGAACCCTTCGTGCGTGAGTCCGACTCGCACTTGGCCTTTTTTATTTCCTTAAAACCTACAACTAGTAGTTATGGAGGAGCGGTGCTTCCTGATACAGGTATTGCATACTTAATAGGAAGTCCCAACCTTTAATTGTTTTAATGCACTCTTTATTAGTGAAATAAGTATTTTTGTTTTTTTTTTCATTGTATTATTTTTTGCGTATTTTGTAGATTACCTAACGTATTTAATGACCGGTTAGCCTAGTGGGTAGTGAGTGACACTGCCTACGAAGTGATGGATGAAGGTCCTTGGGTTCGAATCCCGGTAAGGGCAAATATTTGTGTAATGTTATTATATCTATTAAATACATTTATCGTTGTCTAGTACCCATAACACAAGCCTTATTGAGCGTACCTTGGGGCTAGTTCGATTTGTGTAAGATTGTCCCCTAATATTTATTATTATATCATTTATGTGCTTAACCCCTATTTTTTCAGTGTTCAGCCAGCTAGACATACCTACTCTTATGGCAATCTTTTGTATTTTTTCTTGAACAGAATCGAAGGACCATTCCGCGTCACCTGAGTTTGAATTTGAACTATGGACCTCCGCTAGTTTTAGTCCAATTTAGGGTTAAAACTACTGGCTCTGTAACCTGTATAGAACTCGCGAGCCTGTTTAAAAAAAAATCCCAATAACTGGATTGGCAGAAAAAATCTTAAGTCTGTAAGTACCTAAGTACATAATTATCGAACCTGCTCACAAAAACGCGAATCGGTTGAGAAAGCGACCCGTAGAACAGCCGGACATCCGGACCTACGAAATAATTTTTGCCCTAGCTGAAACGGATAACTTCGTTCGCTTCGCTCCCTCGTTCGATAATGGGACACTTTCCTACTATACCAAAAACGGAAATCGTAGGTATTCATCATTCGCTTGCCCTTATCCTATTTATTTGAGATCGGCGCAGCATATCTGTTTTTCCATAGGTTCCATACATCTCAGTCAAGCGTCATCTCGGAAATCCTAGTTATTATTATTCCGACTCAATTACAAGTTTTACTCGTTTTATATTTGTTTAAGGGGTTTACTCACTGTTACAATATCCCACAAGCTTAGAAAGTATCTCCGATTCAGTCCATTCCGGGTGTTCCTCGCGCACGCGTTGCATGACGCGGGACTTGGCGCCCAACAGAGCGACGAGTGTGGCCTCGCTGGCCGTGCCCTGGATGACGCCGCCGCCCTCGCCGCCCGAACGCGCCAGGAACGGTTCCGGCAGACCCAGCATCTGGCCCAGCCAGTCAAGCATCACCACTTCCAGTTCGGTGCACGCGGGACTCGCGATCTAGAAGGAAGGTGTTTATTTCATTTATTTGTACAGGCCTTACAGACCATATAACATAAATATGAATTAATAATTATTAATATACAAAACTGAAATAACAAATTACATCACAAACCGTTAGAAAAATATAGTAGCTTCGGCTAGTAACTCCTCCATAAGGGTCGGTCTATAGCTAGATATATTATGTTCTAGAGTCATTACGATTGATTCTTTACCTGTATTTTACGGGTGCCCTCTGTTTAGTAGAATTTAAAAGCTTTGCCGTAATGTTCAACGACAAAGATTTTAGCTGGCCCGAACTATGTGGTTCATATTATGAAGTCATCGAATCAATCAAAACAAACGGTCGTTAATTTGAGGCATTAATAGATAATTGATATCAATATGGACTGCTGTTTGTTGTCGTTGTCACTATCAGTTTTCTGATTGTTTAGTACCTAATCAATGAATGAATGAGATACCGCTTTAACGTTTATTCTCGGACGTTGAGTTTTTGGCTCAATTATTTGCTTTGCCTTTGGTGTAGCTACCTAGTTGAAATTGTCTAAAACTTTTCTACCTGTATAACAGCAGCAACGGCATTGCATCATTTTTACCCATAATATGTTCTGCAGGAGAACAGACTAGAGAAGGAAAATGGAGAGTGCCGTCCTCTGCACGCATGGAAATTAACAACCGTCGGTCAGCCCATTCGCGGATCCAGTCTAAGGGGCTCAAGCTGGTCGGGTCCAATACGGGCCTGAATATAGATCACTATTTCACCATCAACGGGTAAGTAAAATCCTCCCGATGGAAAAATACAGCTGTTGTTTTTTTTTGTTTGCGCACGTTTTGTTTTCACATAGGTACAAAAATAACACAAATGTTTGAAGGACTTTTTTAACAGATTACTGACAATTTGTCGAACAAAAATCACAAATGTTTGAAGGACTTTTTAACAGATCACTTACAATTTGCCACACAAAAATACACAAATGTTTGAAGGACTTTTTTAACAGATCACTGACAATTTGCCGCATAATACCTACTTAATAAATTAAATATATATATATAACTATTTATACAGGGCGTCCCACGGCGATGCCACATGGAGGGAAAGTACCTTAAATATCACAGATAGCATATTTTGCTGAAAGAAGACTTCATTTTATTTTTAAAACTTAGTAAAGTTGCATTCATACTTTTTTAATTTTTTTAGAAAAAAAAATGTATGGAAAAAAAAATTCGCGTCATTCTCAAGTGAGTACTGATTCATTTCATTAGTAATAGGTACTTTAAAATGAAAGATTAGTTGTATGCCCATACGGCAATGTCATTATTCTAATCAAAATTTCACATCAAATGAAAAAATTAATGGCCTTCCTTTTGTTTCCAACACTATGTTATTTGGCAAAAAAAAATATTCTCACATTGACGCCTTTCGATCGGTATGACAAAGCTACTTAAGGTATTTTTTTTCTCGTGTAGCGGGTTCGATTACCGGTTTAACCATACAATTATTTAAAATGCAATTCAACATGTTTTTTTAAATCGAAATAATGCCTTCTTTCAGTAAGATGTTCATTTACAATAATTAAGGTACTTTTCCTCCAATGAGACGAATTTTTTTTTCCATACATTTTTTTTCTAAAAAAATTAAAAAAGTATGAATGCAACTTTACTAAGTTTTAAAAATAAAATGAAGTCTTCTTTCAGCAAAATATGCTATCTGTGATATTTAAGGTACTTTCCCTCCATGTGGCATAGCCGTGGGACGCCCTGTATATATGTATGTATATGTACGTAAATATTAAACTAAAGCAATTCTTAGACTATTTTGTATGCTAACCGCATGATATAGGTTTTCTCACAGAATGGTCGTTTGTGGCAACGTGATTATAAAATTTGGCGAGCGACAATGGAATAAGCAAACAACACTGTAGGTAGGTTTCGTGCTCGTAAGATTGACAAGATGGCCACAAACTCCGATTTTATGTTCTGTCTGAGGCTGCAAACATTTGTTTTGGCATTTCGAACTTGTTCATTTCGGGCTGCACATATTCGGGTTGGTTTCGGTTACGTTTGCTCCCCAAATTCAGAAACTCCGCTCGTGAGCACCTTTTAGGACGAATTGTATGAAAAACGTGCGATAAGGTATCGAATAAGTAAACAAAAGTCAGCTTTAATGTTGTGTTATGGAATTGCAACCGGTTTTCCTTGTTCGCATTTCGTATCGTGAACTTGACACTGGCATTGAATAAATTCATACGTTTCAATTCAAGTGGGTACCTAAATAGAACACGGCTTTTTAATAAAGTTAAAAATGTAGGCGCTTGCTGCTAGACCAAATCAGAATTAACTTTGTCGTGCGACGTCCGGCATCGTTACGCCGCTTCGCCCGACGTCGCTGGCGATAAATGTCGCGAGAAATGTATCCTCTCATAAATTGCTGGCTTTATAGTTCCCGCTTCCTTAAGCTGTTCCTTGTCGTCTTAAAAGTTTTTTCTCACAATCGGTCTCCCTATTCTTAAACCTACATACTTCTGTTCCTCTGAGAGTTCGTCCTTTATATTCTTACCTATATATTCGTAACAATGGTCCAACTTATATTATACGCGTGGATAGTTTTGTGAATTGCAGCTCCATTTAGTCATTAGGTTCTATTTGATTAGGTTCGTGTCGTTTTTTGTGGTACGGATCCACTTGCATAATTAATTATGCTTAAACCTGACCATGACATGACCCAGTTGAGTTAATTTTTCCAAGCAATACCATCACGAATGAAACGGCACGATTATAAAACATTGTCGTCGCTAGTACCTTTCGAGTTAAATAAAAAATCCTACCCAGCCTCCTCACTTCTCATTTTCTTGAAACATGCCTAATAAGTTTAGAGTGCTTTTCCACCAGTGAAGTGAAACAAAGCCTAAAATTATAATACAATTATAATATGGATTGACAACATTACACTAACTTGTAAGTTTCAGTGTGATCACTATCATGACGTCACTACCTGTGCAAAATTTACATAAAGCGTGGGTAGTTGTTGCTATTTTTTTAATGTTCGACCACACAACGCCGATGAGCGTAACGCTGTCTATAAACCTCCCAGGCCTCTGGAAGAATTCAGATGGCCGGCGGTGCCAGAGACACCACAGAGCCTTGTATCTGGCTGCCTTTTCGAGGCTGGCTGAGTTTTGTTCTGTTTGATTTTAAAATAATAACTTTAGAAGGTCAATAAACGTACCCAAGTGAATCCGATGCAGGCGATAGCGCCGCTGAGCATGTCGGCGACAATGGCCGGGTAGGAGTTGGCTGTGGGGAAGTAGGCGTGGAAGCGCGGCGAGTGCCAGTGGGTGACGCCGGTCATGACGACCCGCTCGATGTCGGCCATCACGGCTGTCCACGGCTCGGCCTGCGTCGGCGCCTGCTCGGGCACCAACGGCCGCAGGTATCCGGGCTTCACTGACGGCACCACTCGCCTGCAATTTGATTTGCATTTGGTTATTAAAGTAATGGAGCTCAACTGAAGTCAAGATACGATATACAACGCTTGTACGAGTATACTAATCGCTTGTAAAATCTGTACAGCGATAATTGGTTGGATTTGTTGGTAAACAGATCATTTTTGCGACCAACAACGTTAGAGATTATTGATGGACTATAGGTACCTAATAATGGAAAACGCGCCCGCTTGGCGGGGCCTCTATTACTACTTATTATGTGGCAATACTGTTAACATAAACCAAATATTACAAGTCTGTTGCACATTTGTAACTTAAAAACTAATAAGTATTGACATTTTAAATACAAGCTACGCCAACGTGCGGCTATATTTCCGGGCGCGAAGTAACTGGCCACGTAATCGCCGGAAAATGACACTTTTTGGCCAGAACTCACATCATGAAGGTGAATATTTATCCTTCATGGAGGTGAATATTCTAAAGTTACCGACATAATAGCGCGACATCAGACTTCTTAGGTACTGTCTAACTATTAGATTCTGAACTGAAAGCGATTCCCGATGATGGGGTAATAAAATGGACCGTTTCGTCTATTCGGTGTGTTCCCAAAAATCCAAAGTATTGATAATTAACTGACCTGTCCCTTATGTTTTCCAAATACTCCGCAATGTAATCTGTCATCGCTTTCGCGAAATCCTTGAAATCCCCCGCCTCCATGGTTTCTGAAAAATAAGTAATAAGCTTACCTTTAGCAAAAAAAATATTACCATGAAATTTTGTAATAAATTTAAGGGCCTATGCACACGGCCCACCGCATTTGTTAAACGCGCCGTGGACGCGCGTTTGTTTGGTTTAAAAAACGCCGTGTGCATAGGTCCTAATGGTTTCAAAATAAGTAGGAAGGTAAATATGATAAATTTCGTTTTATCAAGAATTATAGAATAGCTACCAAAATGAACAATTATACATCAAAGACTACATTTAAAGCTGACCAAACTAGATAAAGTAGTATAGGATAAAAGCATGGTAGGCCAAGCAAGGTACGGTTTCACTGTATGAAATTACAGCGTAACACATTGCGTTAAACGTCCCAAAGTTTGACACCTTTATTCCAATAATTGATGCCCCGTTGTTCACATGTATTGCTATGTGTTAACATTAAAGGTGTCAAGTATTGGGTTTTGTGTCGAGCACTGTCATTTACCTTATATCGTTATCAGCATTTTTTAAACCGTATCTTGTTAAGGTTGAAATCTAAAGAACTAGGTAGGTACTTTTTTCATCTTTGTGAAGTGTTTCTTCTATTCAAAAGAACAGGCGTCGACTAAAATTTTACATAACTTATAAAAAACTATACCAAATCTACAAAAATGCAAGACCCACATCATGTGTCGGTAAAAACACAAAAAAAAGAATAGTTAAATCTGGTATCGCTTGATCTATGATGTAAGGCACTGATAAGTGATAAAACGGAGGCAAACCTAGAAGCATAATTTGAAGAAAATAATACTACCACTATTAAAACTACAACAATGCCAGCAGAACTAAGAAACGGTGGATTGCAAAAAAATGTTACATAGTTGAGACCCTTAATCTAATCTATGCTTTAACTTTTTTCCGTTGTGTAACGACAATAGGTACCCATATAAAATGTATGGGTAACTGTCGTTACACAATGGAAAAAAAGTTAAAGCGTAGATAGTACAATTTTTATGCAATCCATCCATTAAGCAGTTGATTTGTAATCAAAACCAGTGACGAACCGAATTTTAGTGACGTATCCTGGTGCGTCATGTTTCCACCTAGAAGTTAAGGTTACTTTATAACAGAGTTAACGAAAGGTACATATGTGATGGCTAGAGTTACATTAGGTTCCTACATTTAAACTACATATTGTTTTAATATACCTCCAGTCACGGACTTTAATCGTTGAGCCATTTAGGTGTCAACTAATTTTGGTTTTTAATAGTTAAGCTAGAATATCCAGTAAAAGGTGAGCTCTAAATGGCTCAACGATTAAAGTCCGTGACTGTACGTAATGTAATGTATATGTATGTATGTGTTTGTTGTGTTCTACGTGAGGGCACATTATTTTTAGGACTGGGTTAACCCAATTATTTAAGTGGGTACTTAAAAACGAACCTAATAGCTTTGTTATCATCATTTAGAATGTACTTGAACCTTAATTATATATGTATGGTTAGATAGCTTAGACATCGTCAATTTCGTATATCATTTTAATGGAACTATCTAGATTCTTGATTATTTTAACATCATTATTTGTAGCATGTAATACTTAGTTGATTAAGGGTAATAGGTTAGATAAGGTTACTAATTCTAATTAATCATTAGGATTGAAATTGTCTATTGTCTCGCTTCAATGTTTTTGACCGCAAAGTTAGACATCGTCCTGTTTTATTATTACTGATAAAGTGGGGAAAGTTTGTCCCTGTCAGTCTTTATGACATTGAAATAAGATTCAATTCCACCTGGCCTGTGGAAGACGTTTTTCACTATAGGTACCTGTAGGTTCCTAAGGACACCCTTTTTAGGGTTCCGTAGCCAAAATGGCAAAAACGGAACCCTTATAGTTTCGTCATGTCCGTCTGTCCGTCTGTCCGTATGTCACAGGCATTTTACTCGAAAACTATAAGGTGTATTTGAATAAAATTTTGAGGATAGGTGTATTTTGTTGGCCGCTACATAGTTTTGTAATTAAAATGACAAAAAAAAAATTTTTTAGGTGTACTCCATACATAAAACTAAAATTCAAAAAAAAATTTTCATTGTGACCCCCCGTGTGGCACATCAATCGATAGGCCTTTCAAAATAAATATAAGGTTTCTTAGCATTTTTTTTGATTAAGTGAATAGAGTCGGAGATAATCGCCCCGAAAGTTACCTACTAAAATTCTGTCCCCCCCCTCTAATTTTTGAATGGTGTATTTTAAAAATATGGAAAAATTCATGGACATAGGGCTTATTAATTTCATTCACCGAAAATTGTTTTGAACAAGATGGGTTCAGAGGTTTTCGAGATATTGCTGAAAAACTGCCTTCCTCAAAGAAAAGGACGTAGTGCCGTAAAATTTCTGTGACGATACGACCTTTTTAATAGGCACGGAACCCTTCGTTTTGCGTGGTCCGACACGCACTTGGCCGGTTTTTTAAGAATATACTTATTTGCTTTAGTATACAGACGCTGTAGGGTATGAAATACGTCGAAAGGGTCCGGAGGAAGCGAGGAAGGATGTGACGTTTACATTGGTTTGTCTTGGCGACATCGACATAATTTAGTACGTCAATTCTTCTCTTTGCCTATAAAATCACTGAAAGTTGACAACAAAAGTTTAATTTCGACCCAACAATAGTAAACATTAGCTGTCTAGTTACCTAGGTCGCAAAGTTCAGGTAAATTGGTGGGTCCTTGTTCAATGTCGAGAGAACGGCGCTTGCGCAACGACGGGCGGCGAGCAAGTGGTGCGAGGTTATGCATAGACCTCGCCGTACGGATAACGTGCGGAACGCGGTTGCTAACAATATTCCAGTCTACAAAAGGATAACATTAGTCTACAAAAGGATAAAATAATAAATAAATAAATCGTTTTTAGGGTTCCGTAGCCAAAATGGCAAAAACGGAACCCTTATAGTTTCGTCATGTCCGTCTGTCCGTCTGTCCGTCTGTCCGTCTGTCCGTATGTCACAGGCATTTTACTCGAAAACTATAAGGTGTATTTGAATAAAATTTTGAGGATAGGTGTATTTTGTTAGCCGCTACATAGTTTTGTAATTAAAATGACAAAAAAACAATTTTTTAGGGGTGCACTCCATACATAAAACTAAAAGTCAAATTTTTTTTTTCATTGTGACCCCCCGTGTGGCACATCAATCGATAGGCCTTTCAAAATAAATATAAGGTTACTTAGCATTTTTTTTGATTAAGTGAATAGGGTCGGAGATAATCGCCCCGAAAGTCACTAAAATTCTGTCCCCCCCCCCCTCTAATTTTTGAACGGTGTATTTTAAAAATATGGAAAAATTCATGGACATAGGGCTTATTAATTTCATTCACCGAAAATTGTTTTGAACAAGATCGGTTCAGAGGTTTTCGAGATATTGCTGAAAAACTGCCTTCCTCAAAGAAAAGGACGTAAGTGCCGTAAAATTTCTGTGACGATACGACCTTTTTAATAGGCTAGGCTCGGAACCCTTCGTTTTGCGTGGTCCGACACGCACTTGGCCGGTTTTATCGTTATTTCCGTCTGTTACCACCGGTTACCGCTGGTTTTTTTTCCCCCATCTAATACCAATAAACTAAAGTGAAATTGGTGCAGGTAACTTGGGTTCTTTTAGTAGTAGAGTAGTAGTTAGGTACCACCACTGATAACAGTACCGTTAAGGCATTTTCAGAAACGCTAAAATGACTATCCATACTAATCTACCTAGAACTGAAATTTGGCAAGTAATATCGTCTTACACTACTACACGTACAGGAAAAAATCTGAAAACTACACATTTGTAATTAAATCCTAAAAAATATAGTCTTTATTTAAAGTACGTAATCAATCAATCATTGAGGTAGGAGGAAATTTGTTCGGTACCTACC
Organism: Epinotia nisella; assembly: GCA_932294315.1. Lineage (NCBI taxonomy): Eukaryota > Metazoa > Arthropoda > Insecta > Lepidoptera > Tortricidae > Epinotia > Epinotia nisella. Next base: position 10,267,705 of record OW028677.1, on the reverse strand, counting down.
CTCGGTGGGCGAGTCCGACTCGCTCTAGGGTTCCGTAGCCAAAATGGCAAAAACGGAACCCTTATAGTTTCGTCTTGTCCGTCTGTCCGTCTGTCCGTCTGTCCGTCTGTCCGTATGTCACAGGCATTTTACTCGAAAACTATAAGGTGTATTTGAATAAAATTTTGAGGATAGGTGTATTTTGTTAGCCGCTACATAGTTTTGTAATAAAAATGACAAAAAAAATTTTTTTTAGGGGTGCACTCCATACATAAAACTAAAAGTCAACATTTTTTTTTTCATTGTGGCCCCCCGTGTGGCACATCAATCGATAGGTCTTTCAAAATAAATATAAGGTTTCTTGGCATTTTTTTTGATTAAGTGAATAGGGTCGGAGATAATCGCCCCGAAAGTCACTAAAATTCTGTCCCCCCCCCTCTAATTTTTGAACGGTGTATTTTAAAAATATGGAAAAATTCATGAACATAGGGCTTATTAATTTCATTCACCGAAAATTGTTTTGAACAAGATCGGTTCAGAGGTTTTCAAGATATTGCTGAAAAACTGCCTTCCTCAAAGAAAAGGACGTAACAACCGTAAAATTTCTGTGACGATACGACCTTTTTAATAGGCACGGAACCCTTCGTTTTGCGTGGTCCGACACGCACTTGGCCGGTTTTTTTTAAATTAGTATACAATCTCAGTTGACATTATTTATCCGTTACAGATTCTCATTGTTAGAACTCGTTGTCGATTTAGTTAGGGCAAGTGCCAAGGTAGTCGGCAGGTTTGCACGCGATCTATTGAGAATTTTATTTAAAACATAGTCTGCGTTTCATTATTGTATAATTCGGTCTCGTTAGGTAATAGGTACTGCGTTAATTGACGTTATTAAACCACTTGAAATCTGTGTCGTAGATAGATCTTTTTGCGCGACTAACCCAGAGTCGAAAGGAAGGGATATGTTTTTAGCAGTCTATATGTTTGTATGTACGTGTGTTTCACCGCAGCGTTTAAGATACTGAACCGATTTTGATAAATGAGGTTCATTCGATTCGAATTTATGCTCCACGGGTGACATTATACCTACTTAGACTACCTTTTGTATGAAAAAACCTATTTTTTCAGTTAGTTTTCCGTAGTCGGGTTACAGTTTTTTAACTTTTTAAAATTGTTGTTTTTGGGAAGACTGGTTTTTTGACCGACACTCAAAGCATGTTGCTCTTGTTGTAAATAATTTTCTTTGAAAGGATTCGTTGAGATTTTCGTTGTCGGTACCTACCTACTTACAAGCTTTTACAGCTGTATATTTTTTTGCACATTCATTCATTCATTTCACTAATGCGCCCTGTAGCCCGGGCATTAGAATCAGGGATCGGAACCGGTTTTTTCAAAAATCCAAATTTTGTACGTTTCGTTTTTAGGAGCCGAGAAAATAAAGTGGGTGCTCTTGACCCGAATGAATCTAACAGGAAATTACTAAAAGCGGCAAAGATTGAGTCCCCAGACGGGGCAATCCCTCGTCTCCATTAACAAATAATAGAGTAAATTAAACATCTCACTGCGCGACCTGCCGCGAGCCGCACCGTCGTGCGTGCGTCATCTCATCGCCGTCATCGGCATTCGGTTTTATCCAGTAATGATTTCTGTTTAACACGTTAAAGTGAAACCTTGGAAGGAAAACCCCTGTCCCAGATGTGAATTCACTTTGATTTCTGCGTTATCGGTTATATTCTGATTTTCATTTTCCTTGTATTAACATAGATAGCTACCGTATTGCCCGCAATTTACTTAAGTACAAAACCCGCATTTGCTACCTCCTTCCATAGATTTCCGCTTACATAAGTAACGTACTCAGATAGGTGTACACTATACAGCACCACATTAACAGGTTGCTTACAATAGTAGTATTACAATAGAAATTAAGATCAGTTATACTAATCGGTCGGTGGTTGAACGAATAAGTAGTTAACATCTGTGGGGAGTGGCGTGAGATTGGCAAATTGAAAGTACCTAATTACAACACAACATCCATTTCGCACCAAGGTGGTTACTTATGCAGGTATTATAAGTAAGTGCTTATCTATTGCATAGGTACTGAATACCACCCCACGTACAAAATTTTGTACAAATTTCAAAATTTATGAATACAGAATGTCAAAAGTTCATATTTCAAAAACACAAGCGTACCTACTCTGGGTCTCTCATATACATCCATCCCCGTGAATCTTGTTAATTTGATTTCACAAGCAAGTGATGTCGCGAGTCGCGACTAGGATTAGTCAATGTAATTATTATATGGGACGGCGGCTTAGGGATAGGGGCTGCGATCCTCGTTCCGGATCGTTCCTGGCTCAACAGATTTCCTTGGCCATTCAGCGCGGCAACGCCGCCAGTGTCATGGGAACATTCGGGCCACCAACGATCCGGGACGGTCCTTTTTAGGGTTCCGTAGCCAAAATGGCAAAAACGGAACCCTTATAGTTTCGTCATGTCCGTCTGTCCGTCTGTCCGTATGTCACAGGCATTTTACTCGAAAACTATAAGGTGTATTTGAATAAAATTTTGAGAATAAGTGTATTTTGTTAGCCGCTACATAGTTTTGTAATTAAAATTACTAAAAGTCAAAAAAATTTTTCATCGTGAGCCCACGTGTGTGGCGAATCGATAGGCCTTTCAAAATAAATATAAGGTTTCTCGGCAATTTTTTTGATTAAGTGAATACAGTCAGAGATAATCGGCCCGAAAGTCACTAAAATTCTGTCCCCCCTCTAATTTTTGAACGGTGTATTTTAAAATTATTGGACAGAGGACTTATTAAGTTCATTCACCGAAAATTGTTTTGAACAAGATCGGATGAAAGGTTTCCGAGATATTGCTGAAAAACTGCCTTACTCAAAGAAAAGGACGTAAGTGCCGTAAAATTTCTATGACGATACGACCTTTTTAATAGGCACGGAACCCTTCGTTTTGCGTGGTCTGACACGCACTTGGCCTGTTTTTGTTAGTTTAGGTTAGTTTAGTACGTATTGCTCTGACGAAGCCTGTTGCGGATTCTATTTATAACAATTGACATAATTATTATAATATTAGTGCATACTTATTTAATTAGTGCATGTGATTGATTAGATATAGCAATTCTCTTGGCCAAGGGCAATCAGTAGCCGTGACAAAGACCAGTTTAATGACATTCGAAAGTTGACCAACGACCTTTTGACTAACCTAGTAAATCTGATTATATTTTTATTGTAACCATGTGTGTTCCTTTTTAGGGTTCCGTAGCCAAAATGGCAAAAACGGAACCCTTATAGTTTCGTCATGTCCGTCTGTCCGTCTGTCCGTCTGTCCGTCTGTCCGTATGTCACAGGCATTTTACTCGAAAACTATAAGGTGTATTTGAATAAAATTTTGAGGATAGGTGTATTTTGTTAGCCGCTACATAGTTTTGTAATTAAAATGACAAAAAACATTTTTTTAGGGGTGCACTCCATACATAAAACTAAAAGTCAAAAAAATTTTTTTCATTGTGACCCCCCGTGTGGCACATCAATCGATAGGCCTTTCAAAATAAATATAAGGTTTCTTAGCATTTTTAGGGTTCCGTAGCCACAATGGCAAAAACGGAACCCTTATAGTTTCGTCATGTCCGTCTGTCCGTCTGTCCGTCTGTCCGTCTGTCCGTCTGTCCGTCTGTCCGTATGTCACAGGCATTTTACTCGAAAACTATAAGGTGTATTTGAATAAAATTTTGAGGATAGGTGTATTTTGTTAGCCGCTACAAAGTTTTGTAATTAAAATTACAAAAAAAATTTTTTTAGGGGTGCACTCCATACATAAAAATAAAACTCAAAATTTTTTTTTTCATTGTGACCCCCGTGTGGCACATCAATCGATAGGCCTTTCAAAATAAATATAAGGTTTCTTAGCATTCTTTTTGATTAAGTGAATAGGGTCGGAGATAATCGCCCCGAAAGTCACTAAAATTCTGTCCCCCCCCCTCTAATTTTTGAACGGTGTATTTTAAAAATATGAAAAAATTCATGGACACAGCGCTTATTAAGTTCATTCACCGAAAATTGTTTTGAACAAGATCGGATGAAAGGTTTCCGAGATATTGCTGAAAAACTGCCTTCCTCAAAGAAAAGGACGTAAGTGCCGTAAGATTTCTATGACGATACGACCTTTTTAATAGGCACGGAACCCTTCGTTTTGCGTGGTCCGACACGCACTTGGCCGGTTTTTTTGATTAAGTGAATAGAGCCGGAGATAATCGCCCCGAAAGTCACTAAAATTCTGTCCCCCCCCCTCTAATTTTTGAACGGTGTATTTTAAAAATATGGAAAAATTCATGGACATACAGCTTATTAATTTTATTCACCGAAAATTGTTTTGAACAAGATCGGTTCAGAGGTTTTCGAGATATTGCTGAAAAACCGCCTTCCTCAAAGAAAAGGACGTAAGTGCCGTAAAATTTCTGTGACGATACGACCTTTTTAATAGGCACGGAACCCTTCGTTTTGCGTGGTCCGACACGCACTTGGCCGGTTTTTTTAAGATAATATGTAACGATGTCTACTTCATAAGGTACACGGTATACGTAGGAATTAGGATTGTTCATTTTTTTTAACCCCCCATTTTTATTTTATTTTTCGAAAATATAGAGTAATTTAAGAAACTAATTTCAACATTTTAGCAATTCGTCGCTTCGTTTATTTTTTATAATTTTTTGAAAATATGAGATACGACTTCTCGTAAATTACATGTAGTGGCTGAATCTATGTATAGCACACGCCCAATATAAAAAAAAGTTTTAAATGTCAATCGATGGTTTGTAGACATCTGTCAATGTCATCATTGTCATTCGAAACGTGTTCATTTCTCATTCGGAAATTTCTGCAATAAATTTAAAACCTAAATACAATGCCACATGCTTGCATGTGCTAAGAAAAAACCTCTGTTTTGTGTTGCTGACCCATGTTTCGAAGTAACAAGGAATGTTATCTTAGTATGGGAAACTTTTGATGCATGTTACATAAATAACATCATTAAGCATGCGGAACAGTTTTGGGAAACCTATATATATAGTCACTAGCAACTCAAAGCAAAAAAGTAGGATTACATGTAAACGAAGACAAAACAAAAGTAATGACAAACAGCCTATACAGATCATGCTAGATTCTTCACCGGTAGAATATGTTGAAGACTACATTTATTTAGGTCACTTAATTTCCTTTAAATCAAGCACTGAAAAAGAAGTTGATAGATGAATAAAACTCACATGGAGTAAGTATTGGTCCCTGGAGGAAATTTTCAAAAGTAAAATGCCTACTAAATTGAAAACTAAACCCATGATCACCTGCCTACTCCCATGTCTCACTTATGCATGCCAAACCTGGCCCCTAACCAAAAAAACGCTGTACAAACTGAAGGTATGTCAGAGAGGAATGGAGAGAAGCTATCTGGGATTGAAACTTAGAGATAGAGTAAAAAACAAGTCAATCAGAAAAATAACCAATGCCACAGATGTAGTCAAACAAGCGCTGCAACTCAAATGGAAATGGGCAGGGCATACACTAAGAGTTAAAGACGAAAAGTGGTCAAAGACAGCAACAGAATGGTACCCCATGGACAGCACATGAAGAAAAGGAAGACCACTCTCAAGATGGAGTGATGATATCAAAAAGACAGCGGGATGCTATTGGGGAAGAAAAGCTAAAGACAGGGAAACCTGGAAAGCTTTGGAGGAGGCTTTCACCGCTTTAGGCAGTCCTTATGCGGAAGAAGAAGAATATTTTAAGAATAGTGAATAGGAAAGTGAAATCTTAGTGAAAAATAATAAAAAAAAACAATATAAAACTTTATTTTTAAAATAGTGCATAAAATATGGTCAAAAACTCTGTAATAAGAAAATAAAAGCTCATCTTATCTTATATATTTAAAAATTAATAAAAAGTGCTCTGAATTAAATAACATGTTTTATTTTCAACATTAGATATTCTCTTCCTGTAAAGTAGCTCCAACATTTCTTAGCTTCGCTGTAGGTTTAAATGTCGGTTGTTTTTTTTCACAGATTTAAAGTTGCTGTTTGTCACATCTTGTTCAGGCTGCAATATAAACAATTAAATATGAAAAGTTATGTAAATAAGCTAAGAAAGAAATATATTAGGGAAATCTTAAATATGTGTGTAAATACTGTCACATGCTCTGCTTACCCCTTTTGAGGGCACATACACACCGTTTTCTCGTTCCATCAATGGGGCCCTTAATGGGACTACAAGAAACAAGTCTCCCTCGTGGTCCCATTGATGGGACAAATCAATGGGACCACGAGAAAACCGCGCACATACATAACACAGGCGTGTAATACTCTGTTACTGAGCCTGCCCGTAAAGCTAGCTTTTAGTCTAATGAGTCTAGTAGATATCCTTTCTGTATTTATAAAATTTATATTTTTAAAACTGAATGAATTGAATATTGAATGCATGTGGTTTTTTTATACTTACTTCGAAGTGATCCTCGCAGCAGTATCGTGTATAACACTGATAATACTCCACGTTGGCTTCACGACACCACTTTTCACGCAAGTCTTCCCGGATGCGAACTATCGTTTTCGAGCTATTTTTGGAGTCGTTTTTACACGTTGGTTAATAACATTTCATGTAATTTTCCATGTCTTCCATTAAATTAATCACAAATAACGATATTTAAAGTCAGTTTATTTATAGTGGCTTGACAGAAGCTTGACAGTGACGGAAAATACCACAGGTTCGATAAGTGTTTATTTTTTAATGACCAAAGTCTTTTCTGATTCAGCCACGAGGGAGGTCCACAGAAGGTCAAATAAAGGTCACACGTATATATGCTGAAATATCTTTAATCATCCATTATTTTGATGAAGTAAATGTCGAAAACTGTTTGAATACCTCATATCTCGAAATGGTTTTCGAAATAGCACTTAAGAAAAAAAATGAACAATCCTAATTAGTTATTTGTTCAACAAGAGAGCAAAGTAGATTTTTGCTGCGAGTGTTGATGTTGAGTCCCGAGCAAGCGAAAGATTCTATAGTACTACGAGCTTCTATAGTAGATTCTATAGTACTAGTAGTACGAGCGTAGCGAGTGATTCAAAATTAGAATCTTGAGCGTAGCGAGGGACTCAAAGACACGAGATGCAAATATCTTTGCTCTCGTGTGATACATACAACTTTTCACCTCAGCGGCGAGAACATATAACGCAAAGGAATAAAACGCCACATGGAAGCAATTAAATCATTTTTATGTAAAAAAACCGGCCAAGTGCGAGTCGGACTCGCGCACCGAGGGTTCCGTACAAACCTGTAGGTATATAAATTATTAAAAATATTTTTATTTTATGACGTAACTAAAAATTTACGGTTTTCGCAATTTTTCCTTTATCTGAGGGCCTACCGCGAAACGATTTTCGTTTTCGTTCGTGCATCTCCCTCTTTGTCACTCGAACTAGCAAGTGCGATAGAGACGGAGATACACGAACGATAACGAATATCGTTTCGCGGTAGGCCCTCTGTGCTAAGATAAGACGTTGCTTCTTACCAAATTTCAAGATTCTGAATTCGAGTTTCGAAAATTTGCGGAAATTTGCGGCATAAACGGCTGTATCTTTTGATTGCGTTGGCTTAGAAGTTTAATTTTTTCACAGCTCCAAGGGACAGTAGACCTGAGTATTTGATATACATTTTAGCTTGATACCTCCACGCATTCCTGAGAAAAAGAGTCTTGACAGACGGACGGACAACAAAGTGATTCTATAAGGGTTCCGTTTTTTCCTTTCGAGCCTAACCCTAACCCTAAAAACAAACAACAAATAATATGAAATAACAAACATTAACTACAATTACTCTCTCCCATAACATTAACTTTTCATGACATTAAGAAAAAACTAAGTCCGTTTCCTTTGTTTATGCATTTTGCTGATACTTGTCCAATGTCCAAGATGAACTTACTTAGAAAATACAGTTCAGCCTCTTTGACGGCATCTCTCAACTCTTGAGGAGTTAAAACATCGGCTTCGTCACTTGATTCACTCATATTTAGTACAGATTTTAGTGTTTGTTTAAGTTATGTTTTATCTCCAAGAAAACGTGATAAAGTTCAATCGCGCTAACTTTTTAAAGAATATAGGGGAGAAGTGGCATGAAAGAGCCAGTTTTCTTTACAAAGGAAAAAATACTACTTGTTATGAAAAGGATGTAGTTTTTTATTTTAAAAATTATTCTTTATTTATTTGAGTACGTAATTTCGTACAAAAAAATCTTAAATAATATATAAAAATCAACGAAATATGCATTTCAAAAAAATGTGTCATTCGGCTCTTTCATCACAGCTCGGTATTGAAAGAGCTGCCATAAGTTTTGAAAGAGCCGGTAAGTATAACAACGCGTAGTTATGAAAATTATCAAAAAAAAAATAACTGCGACATAAAAAAAACTTAAATACAATTCCAACAATATTTTTTAAGTAATTGCTAACATTTCTTAACAAAAAAAAACAATTCTATGAGTCATTTTAAGTACTCGTTTTTAACGCTTTCTTAATCTTAACATATTAATCAGTCAGAGGTAGGTACATATACGTTCTACAGAACTTAACATATAGTCAGTTTTTTAATTAATAATAGCCTCTAAATAAAAATAAAATCTTCTATCAAAACCAACATCATTAAATCTCCAAGAACTTCAAAAATTATATTGCTATCTTTGAGCCTAAATATGTTTTTTAAGCTTAAAAACATTTCTTACAAAAAAAAATACTCTATATTTTATCTCTCTCTTTTTTTGTAACGGAGTGAGAGTGACAGAGATAATGAAATTTAAAGTTCCAAGTTTGTATTACACCCCGCAGTATGAAAAGATGACCTGCGACTAACCTACGATATGAAAAATTAAAAAGTTAGTTTTCTTCACGCTCGCAGCAAAATTGCATTTTCCTCACTGGTTTCAAGCAGCAAAACCGCCATGTTCGAGCCACTGAGGTGAAATAGTACATTGTTTAACGAGGGGCGTAAGTGGAATATTGCTAACGAGAGTCTATCAGAAGCCCGACGCCGAAGGCGGAGGGCTTTTGATGACTCGAGTTTGCAATATTCTTACGCCCGTGTTATACACAATGTTTTTCATCACATTTGCGAGGAAATAAATAACAAAAAAAGACAGAAAAATGTAAGTTTCATATAGCAGCACCAATCAAAAATTGACAACTTCACTTCCAGATCAGTGCTAGTAGAGCGCGCAATATTCTTGCGGGGCGGGGCGTCGTGACCAACTAGATTTTTTTATTCAACCAATCACACAGCAACCAGATTTGCTTAAGCCAATCAGAGGGTTCTATTATTTTAAAACTAAACTTAACAGCCCGTGGGAGGTAAAACGGCTATAACTGCTCTGCACGCTCGCAAGTAATAACGCCATTGACGAGCAAGTGTGATGAAAAAATATTTGTATTGAGCAGTATAACGTCGGCCGACGAAACTTATATGGTACCTATCAAATATTGATGCCTGAATGTTGCAAGTTCTAAATGTTCTAACTACTACCTACTCGGAGCGATACATGTTTCAATTTTTCCCTTTTATTAGAAATGTACGCAGAAAAATGTTGGTTATCAGTAAATTTCTTAGCTAAACTAATGAATTTAAGCATTTCATGTTTTTTGACCGCTGTTGTAAATGTTTACCTGAGTAGTTAAACCTTTTTTTTTTTGTTGAAAATATCTTGTTTATTATTGCAATGTAAACAGGTTTGGTCCCTACTTACTTAGTCAAATATTAATAAAGGGATCTTGGCTGTATCTCTGAGACTTCACTTCTGAGTTTGTTCTCAGATAACGAGATATTTTTATTTTTTTGCAGACACGGTGATTTTATTTCTGTAGGAACAGGAACGTGCCTTTTTCTTGTTTAACGAACTTTCTTCGCAAGCTCGAATGATCGCAAGCGTAGGTTATATATCAGATAATATATATTAGAGGTACCTATATCGAGACGACTCTGTATCTTTTACTACGCCACGTATTCTCCGCATCAAATATTCAAAAAATAAACACAAAATAAAATGTCATGTAAATACCTAGTCACGGTATAAAACTTCAATCCACAAGTTACCGACGACCATAGGACCTACAGGCATAAATGTGCCTTTTGTCTCATGCACATGCATGGTTTTATTTCGTAATACCAAGTTGAAATCGTTACCTGTTGTTTTTACAATATTAGGTGCTTATGCATTATTTGATAAGTTTTAGATTACAGAACCCTCGTACCCTGTATTGTAGTATAGGTTTAATATAATATCCCATGTAAAATGATATGTAAAAATGATTTATAATTTTATCAATAAATATCTCAATCTCAATTTCTATATCGGGGCGGGTAAGAGTCGGTTAATGTGGAATAGGAGGCTTGGCGCTACTTGCAATCTAACAACTTTTTATGCCAAAATCTTTACGATACGAGCTGATATTAAATTAAATATTGACCTTTCGGTAATATACGATTAAGTATAAATTGAATCAACATACCCAATTTGTCCGTATCCCCTGATTAAGAACTTAATCTTAAATTAAATGGCACTAGACTTGGAACAAAATGTATTCCTGTATGGTGCAATTGATGCAGTTTTTTTTAATACAATATCCTCCTGCAACTCTAACACTTAATCTCTACTCTATGAGGAAGACCGAGTTCTGCTCGGGTGAAAGTAGAGAACTAGAACACTAATTTTACTAGATATGAGATATTTTACCATTTTTCGCCCCCGTAAACCCCTATATTACAAATCTCATCGAAATAGAGCCGTTTTAGAGAACGTGAATATAAATATATATATATATAATATATAGGTAGGTAGGTACCTACCTATAGGTATAGGAATATATACAAATATTGCTCGCAGGGATCGGAACCGGTTTTTTCAAAAATCCCCGAAATAGTCAAATATTTTGAATTATTTTAGGCTCTTAATGTAGGACTCTATCGTGTATTTAGGTAACATACTCGTATTATTAGACTGCCCGATCAAAAATGATATAATAACCACAAAGAACGAAATAATACCGGTTTAATTTGTATGGAGAAAATACCGGTATCCGATTCCTGATTGCTCGTTTAATAGTATGGGATTAAGAGTCGTTATTTGATTTTGCATGGGTGTTTAAGTAGGTAAAGTAAGCACCGTTGCAAACGAATTTAAACAATCAATGTATTGAATTTGACATTTAATATGTAAAATTTTTTCGTTTTCAACTGGTGCTTACTTTAGTACCTATAGTTTTACGTTTATCTCTCCTTATAAAAAAAGTTGTATATTTTCAAACTTCTTACAATCTTTCATAATTTGGAATCTTATCTACGCTAAAACTGGATACAGGAAACTTGTTTTACTCAATTTATGAATTCATGTACCTAGTAACTTAATCAAATACCTACTTATATTCGTAAAATTAATAAACATTCGCCTTTAACATTAAACTTTGAGCTAATACTGTTTTATAACATTAAAATCTCAATTGTTGCACTTACCTAGTACTATATTTCCTCACAAAAATAAGACTTCAAACAAAAACACAGCCTTCACCTCGATAATTTACTACGAAAAATAAAGTAGGTGCCTAATTGGTTTGATTGGTTTCGTGCGATTGTTTATTCGCGCAGCGAGCCGTGGGTCACGAGCGTTGCCACCTTTACACTACGCTGCGCCGCGGGCCTTGCAAGCTTATATACCCTCGCAGAAACAGCCAGTACACCACCTATATATTTCACTCCATCAGGAAGATTAGCCGCGCGCATGAGCCGTCAGCCCGAATACTAATATTATAGAAGACCACACTATCTGTTAAAGGGTCGCATCGCAACCACACGATTCTTCCCTGCTTCTGCGAATATTTCTTATACACTTTTTACAGTTAAATATCTCTCCTCCTGTTAAATAATATAAATTAGAATTTTGGTCAAGTGCAAGTCGGATTTTATTTTTCCCATACATTTTGAGACCCAGCGCCTGATGAAGGCAACGAGCTAAAATATTTGATATCCATACAAAGTTTCATCCCCTTTTTCGTTCCTAAAAAGTATGAAATTTGACATATACTTATATTATAGCCTATGTCCTATTCTGATATATGTATAAGGTACGTAACTGGTAAGTTTCATATAAATTCGTCCAGTAGTTTTTGAGATTAAGTGGAACGTACCTACATCCATCCATCCAAACTTTCACGTTTATAATATTAGTAGGATAGTAGGATGTCGGAAGTGAAGTGACTCTAACACTGAAAGTACCGAAGATAATGCGGAAACAAGAAAATACATCATAATTTAAAAACAGCTTATTTTAATTTCTTATTGTAACTTGTTATTGCATCTAAACTAAACACGGGGCAGCGTGTTCAGCCAAGTTCAAAGCCAAAAGGAACTGGTGACGCAGCAGCCGTGTGTTATATTACACGAACCATTTGGAGCCACTTTTGAGTCCTAACTCAAAATCTATCTAAATATAAAAAAGAATTATCAAAATCGAACTACTCTCTAAAAAGTTAAGTGTGGTCATACAAAAATATGTGTAGTAAAAATATGTAGTAAGTATATAAGCGTCAACTTGAGAACCTCCTCCGTTTTTTTCGTCGGTTGATAAAAGAAGAAACTGACTAGGTAATTGATTGACTGACTGCCTGACTGACTGACATACCAACGCACAGCCCAAACCGCTGGTTCTAGATATTCCAAATTATGCACGAAGGCTTTTTATAAGGTTTAGGGGTGCAGGCGGTGCACCAAGAAAGGATTTTTCAAAATTCACCCCTTAAGGGGATGAAATGGGGGACCAAAGTTTGTATGGGGAAACAAGATTAGTTAGACTATTTCATTCGAAACTTTAGAGGAGTATTTCTAACGATAAATGAGTAAACACGTGTTTCATTCAGGTTTTTTGAGAATTCAAACACAATCCCCCTACAAGGGGGAAATGTGGGGTCTACGTTTACATCGTAGCTCCATACAAACTTTCGCCCCCCCTTTTCACTCCCTTATGTAATTAATTTTGGGATAATAAAATAGTTTAAAAAACACGCTTTTAGCACGTACTAAAAAGCTAGTCATGTATTGTCATCAGAACTCAGAGCGTGTGCAAAATTTCATCCTAATCGAAGACCGGGAAGTGGGTCAAATTAAGATTCCAAGATTTTCTTACATACATAGTTACAAGTGAAGCTAATAAAAGCGTGTTAATGTTAAAAACTATTCTTTGTCCTTCCCCGGAATTCAACGTATCTCTGCACCAAATTTCATCTCAATCAGTCATACATAATACAATCAGTATAACAAAACCTCTATCTAGCGTATTTTTTTATTCTTCAAAAATCATTTGTTAATTAGGTCTTTAATATTTTTCCTTAACATTCGTATGAAAGTATTCTGAAAGTACCTTCTAGCAAATACAAAAAAAGTAATAGCACTTGATAAAGATTTATCGCTGAAAACCAACATACATACAGAGTTCCTTGGTCGCGCAAGTTAGTAACAAAATGCCCGATAAATGGCTCTGTAGGTACTCATGACTTAACTACTCTATGCGTTGTTAAGATTTTTCCAAAATTAATGGGTGGGGCAAGACGGAACCCTCGGTGCGCGAATCAGACTCGCACTTGACCGGTTTTTTTACAAACGTAGACTCCGCCGCCAACTTGGTGTTTCTGTGGCCTGGCCTTGGCGGTCAACAGTAAACTTGTCATTAGCTGTCAAATTTACTATTGACCGCCACCGCAGGCCGCGCCAGTGTGGTCCAGGCCTTAAGCTTCTCACAGACTGGCGCGGCCTGACCGCGGCAGTCAAATAGTAAACTTGTCATTAGCTGTCAAATTTACTATTGACCGCCACCGCAGGCCGCGCTAGTGTGGCACGCTGCAAACGGGCGCAATTTGTCACACCAACTTGTGATAGTTGGAAAGAGACATCCATACATTCCTAACCACTCTAACTATAGTAAGTTGTTGTGACAAATTGCTTGGCGTTTAAACGTGAGCACTTGGCTGTTTGTAGTAATTTGTCTTAGTTTTGACTAAGATATAAAAGTATGACTCATCCTTGTATAGGAATATTTATTTTAAAGCCTTATATAATTTTCAGTCTTTAAATAATATCAAACTTTAATATAATATATATTATACTACTCTTTCCTGGTCTTTCGCTTGTCTTCTACTTTCCGATCTATCCGTATTTTCTTTTAATCCCATTCCTTATACTTTGGCTGAACGCGCCAAGAGCGTCCGCCATGCCATAAAAAAAAAAACAAATTCGTGTTACAATTATATTGTTCAAATTTGTTGATACATTTATTGAAATTACGCCTGATTACGAAATTTGCGAATATAAGTTCTCATATTAGAATATATTAATTTTTTATGCTGGATCGTTTGGTATGCGTTTCGTGAATGTCTATCGTAGTCCGGATCTAAATTATTAATACGTAAAAGACAAAGCAATTCTGCATTTTTGACGTTACTGACAGCTTGACAGATGTGGCAGCGTGGTGGCAGCGATATATATATTAGAAAAAAAAAGAAATGAACATTTTAAAGAGGTCAGATATTTAGGAAAATTAATTAATTGTCGCAGTCGCATAAAAACTATCCTACCTATAAAAATGTTTCATGTTTTTCCGTTCATGGGAAGCTGAGATCATTCGTGACAGAACAAAGTCTGAAATGATACTGGCTGATTCTTTTTTTTTATTTAAGACTTGTTGGTTCGCATTCGCACCAAAACAGGTAAAGCCGAACCGGCTCCTTCAAAATGTTGTCGCTTCTACGAGTGTTTGATTTATTGCCCGTATTGTTTGCGTTCAAGTGGAATCACGCAATTGAATACACTATCCCCTATAGTTGTAATATAACCTCCTGAGTCCCTGAGTCCGTTATAAAGGCCAAAATCGAACCATGTTTAAAGACCGAGCACCAAAAAATAAAGTTATTCATAAACGCCGAGTGTCCGTTATAACGCCCCTAATGTTTCGCGCTTAAAATCGGGCGATAGTGGCGTGATCCTGAGAACCAATCGGTATCCTCCAATCCGGCATATATCTATCTCGCTTTAGCAAAAACTATTGCATAGAAAACAGGAATATTCCGGTCAGTGCGACGCCACGAGTCCAGCAAGATGTCGCGTCGTGCAGGTGGAGGTAAGTTCAATCCCAAATTTTTCGCTCAATCCTGTGTGTGTTGGTCTGTTTTTTTATGTATTTACTGAGTATTTTGTATGGTTATTATTATTCCGTTACTATTTTTGTTGTAAATATGATATTTTAAGTACAATTACAAGTTAAATTCGTTTGACCTTTGTAAAGCCCTCTCGGACTATGTTAATAGTATAGTTCGCCATGTTTCTGCCGTTTTAAAGGACTCTCGGTTAATGTGCTGTACTAACATTATGGTAAAGTAGTGATTTTTGCTTGTATAAAAATAAAGGTGCCTTGCATTTTGTGAGTAAACTCAGTTGAACAATGTTTCTTCGAAAGTGTAGTATAACTATTTTTCTTATCGTGTATTTCAGCTCTACGGCAAGAAGACATAAGTCTGATTGTCAACAATTCTGACTTCGAAGACGATTCGGCAGATGAAGATCCCGACTACATGGAGCCCAACTTGTTCTTGTCGGAAGGCGAGTCTTCAAGTTCTTCAGAGGAGGAAGATGAGGGTGAGGAACAAGAAGACCAAGTGCAGCATCAACACCAATTGCCACAGGATCGAAGTCGTCCACGGGTCCCTGCACTCGCAGAGCTCGCACTAGAGGAGGACAACTATTGTGATTGTATTGTGAGAAGTACACTGATTTTGCTATGACATTTTTATATTGAATAAGATTTTAGAAGTACGTTTGTTATGTTTTTTCCAACAGAATGGTTCTGTGTTTTTTGTTATTTTAGATTACAATACCATTTTAACAATTATTTGCATTTTATTTAATTGTTTAAATATATACCCGATTCCATACAATATGACCAATATTAGCCATATTAATTACATAATCTTAGTCGTATAAAAGCCGAGAGGCGTTTACAAAGCCCAAATAACTTACAAATAAAATTATGCTTAAAGTATTCCTCATAGAGTATATAATCAACTTTGTTCCAACGAAAATCCGAGAAACTCATTTTAGACCTTATAGTAAGCGACAGAAAGTTCAGGACTCAACGCTGTTTTCTTTATAAAGGACTCTCGGCTTTTATGCGAGTGTACTCATTTTTTTAACCAGGACTCAGGAGGCTATGACGATATTACTTGCCAAATTTTATAGTTATACTCGTAGGTCAACGGAAGTGTCTAAATAATTATACGTTTTTTGCGGCATAAACGGCAGTTTTTTTTTTGACGTTAACTTAGAAGTTTGATTTTTTCACAGCTACAAGGGACTGTAGACTGTACTGTACCTCCCAACTAGCATCTATATGATAATTTCAACTCAATACTCCCACGCGTTCCTGAGATAAAGGGTCTTGACAGACGGACAACCAAGTGACCCTATAAGCGTTCCGTTTTTTCCTTTTGAGGTACGGAACCCTAAAAAGAAAACCTCAAGCATATTTTTTTTATTATCATAAGTAAATTTTAAAGTAAAATAAAACAAATGTTTTAATAAAATACAGCCCAATGAATCATAACATAGCACACACTAATTACACATAATAATATTTTATTATATATATAATAAAATAATAATTATATTTTTTATATTTTAAAAATAAAGCCTGACTGATTCAGTTGTGACCACACAGTTGTCTGTGTCCATCTGGAAAGTCAATTCTATATATGCAAGTGTTTTTACAAGCTTTATATTAATAAGAACTTGATTTGTTCGTTTTGTACCTATACTAAATAAGTTGTCCGTCGAAATTTGAAATCCATTTTTCAGTCACTTGCCGCGTTATCCGATTTAGCTGAAATTTTGGGTATTAGTATAGTTTGGGTGACAAAATTAAATATTATGGTACCATCGAGCTGATCTGATGATGGAGACAGAACGTGTTCATGGGAATTCAGTATTTAACCGACGTAACCCCGTCGAGTTTGGGCTCGTTAGAATTGTCTCAATGAGTACCTATATACAGTACACGAGCGAGACAGAATAAAAGTACACTCGGCAATAAAAGCTTGTTCCAAAAATGAAATTTTTGACAGAAACTTATTTTTCTAATAGTTTAAGTTCCTGAAATTACTACTCATCACATACAAACTTACAAAGCTACTATCTCACAGATTTTTCCTATTTATAATATTAGTATAGATAAACTTCAAAAGTGGTACCTACACTACTTTATTGGCTGACTGAACATACCCACGTATCTTCAGCTGTATAATATTTTCTTGTACCAGTCTCTCGAAAATGCCTGCACTTATTATA
This sequence comes from Epinotia nisella, assembly GCA_932294315.1. Taxonomy (NCBI): domain Eukaryota; kingdom Metazoa; phylum Arthropoda; class Insecta; order Lepidoptera; family Tortricidae; genus Epinotia; species Epinotia nisella. Next base: position 10,250,301 of record OW028677.1, on the reverse strand, counting down.
TTTAACTTCTAGCTGCCTCGAACATCCATCAGGCATCATGTTGTACACAAACACCTACGAGTACCTACGTTTTCAGCGTCGTTGACCGCGGCGCTAATATAGGTCGTGTTAGAATACCTAGTTACCATCACCAGCCCAATGAATTGGGAGCAGACATATGTGTATATAGGATTCCAGTAAGTAGCAGAAGTTAGCGGCTATGTATGTATGTATAGCGGCTAGGCTACGTAGATACTTATAAACTTGCAAATAAAGTCGTGTGCAGATCATTTTGTGCACTTTAATATTGTAAATACATGTACTGCTCCCCGTAATATCCCCATACAAATCGGGTAAATTATCGAGAACTGAACTGAGAAATGAACGAGAAGAATTTGGGTCCACGCGCGCTCACTCTACTAATACCCCGATCAGGTTATGGGCCCAGCACGTGTCCACTGCGCAACTGCTTACACCTTTATAAATATTTACTTTCATGTATATGTCTGTTCTATTACTTACCTATAATACCTATATATATCACTACGACTATGCGTCATTAAATGAAGGTGACTTTATTGAAGATAGGATATACCTATACTTTGTACCGTCTCTATCGACCCATTATTTTTACTATACACGATGTTTCCGGGAATTTCCGTTAACTTCGGCATATTGCAGAGTACATTCACAGAAACATAGTAGCATTATTATTATTATATTTAAAAAAAAAATGATTTTTATACAAAATAATTTAATGTACATAGTATTAACGGCTATCGTCTTAAAGTACAAGGGTCTTGAAACACGTGAAATAAAAAATGTGTACCTCCGAGGCTCCGAGTCAGTTAATAAATCTAATATACTCGTAAATCTAATCCTAATTATGAACTGGAACCTTACAAAATTTAAAAAGCTGTTATGACGTCACAGTTAAGAGCCATTTACACTGGTTAAAGCTGCAAAACTGATTAAATTAAATTATTGAATATCTTGATAACAGTAAGAGTTAAGATACTACTGTCTTTGAGAATAGTTATTTACGATACAAGTGCAGAAAATAGGAAATTCGCAACGAGTGGTGATAAATTAAAACACGATCGAAGAATGTTTTAAATCGACACAAGTTGCGAATTACCTATTCGCACGTGTATCGTACAACGTTTTACAGTACATATGGCTCTTTAAAGTTTCAACATATGCACGGAAAGTGCTCATTTCCGCACTCGTGCGGGAAAGTAACACCATATGTACTGTAAATTAACTTTATTGGATCTAAACTATGCCCCTTGCAATTAACGGAAATTGACAAAAACATTTCAATATATTGGTTCCCCTCCTGCCCGTAGTGAACTCAATAATACCCTTCTTAAGAAGGGTATTAGGTACCTACTATTTATTGGGTACGTACGTACCACTAGAGAGATAAGGACCACGAAAGTAAGAAAATTATGCATGTGCATATTCTGCATCCAATTACAGATATAAATGGCGTAGCGCCTTTTTTCCAATAGTGTGGGTATATAATATCATCATTTGTTGCTAGGCACTTTGTTTCTTAAATATCTGGGCAAGTATTGCTATGCGGGGATTTATATTTTAGATAACTTTAGGTATTCTTTGTTGCCTATACAAACAGAATGTGACAGTGCAGTGGCAGATAATATGCGAACGAGGCCTCAAAGTCAAGGACGTTATAGCGTACATCTTTTTATGTCTACTAAACTTACTTATCAATTATCAGTAGGTATCACTATGATGTCATGATCAAATAAACTAAATTAGGTATGCAGTATCAAGATTTTCACTCGTAACTATTTACATTTTACGATTAGGTACAGTCAAGAGCAAAAGTAAGTTATCACTTTTGTACCTTATTCCATTGCGATAAGGTGAAAAAATGATAACCTACTTTTGCTGTTGACTATACATCACAGAGCGTGTGAAATAACATTTTACTAAGTAAGTACGGTCCACTTTTCTTATGGTTTTATAGGTTGTAGGTATGTCTTTGAAGAGGTTGAATTGAAGTAAGGGGGAGACGAGCCTCCCTGACCCCACCCGGCCTGCTCAGCCCGCGCGGGGAATCGAATCAATTCCCTTTACCTAAGTCCCGACAACTCGAGTAAATTTATCTGTCTGCAGAAGTGCTCAAATAAAAGGCATTAGAAATATTACCATGACATTTGTTCTTTTGATTTCGTACACGTCATAGATATAATAACATAAAACCAAACGAGAGGTGTAATAATTTAACATGACTGTGTATCTGTAAAGGTATGTGTGTCTGTAGTTCTGTATGTGCCGTCGTAGCTCCTAAACAGATGAACCGATTTATTCGATTAAAAAAAACCGCACTTTTTTTAAATCGAAAGTCTTGTCTCTTGAGATGTTTCTTAGGTACCTACGTTGGTCGTATCGTATCGCAAATGTTTATTATGTTACTAAAAGTAGGTTAGGTACCTACCTACACTCTGATTTCGAAACTTCGAGGTCCCAAATCCCATATAAGAGTTCAAAGTCAGCTCTATAAATCCATAACCTAGCAATATTTTTTATTGAATTTGAATTTTGAAATAAAATAACAGTGGCACCAATGTCCGTCTGTCAAGATCCTTTTTCTCAGGAACGTGTCTCCACACGCTATATCAAGCTAAAATTTATATCAAATACTCAGGTTTACTGTCCCTTGGAGCTGTGAAAAAATCAAACTTCTAAGCCAACGCAATCAAAAAATACAGCCGTTTATGCCGCAAATTTCGGCAAATTTGCGAAACTCGCAAGGGAATCAAAACTAAGGGTATTTCCCGTGAACTCCGAGGGGCTACTGCGAAATGAAAACGAACTTCGTTCGTGTATCTCCCTCTCTGTCACTCGAGTAACTTAAGTGCGATAGAGATGGAGATACCCGAACTTCGAAGTTCGTGGTTATAACTCAGAATCTTGAAATTTGGTACGAAGCAGCGTCTTATGCACATATAAAGGAAAAATTGCGAAAACCGTAAATGTTTACATCATATAGTAAAAATATTTTTAATAATTTTAAAGTTACTACCTTACCTACAGGTTTGTACTGAAACTCTCGGTGCGCGAGTCCGACTCGCGCTTGGCCGGTTTTTTATCGTGTGCAATTGTTAAACTTAATAAACTAGTGGCTCTGTGAGCTGTAAAACTCGAAACCCTTTTTTTTTAATTTCGAAAAAACTCGACAAATATATAAGTATATATAATTTCACGACAGACACCGGACGGACAGTCAAACAATTTTCGGCCCAAGTTGAAGCATAGAACTTCGTTCGCTTGGCTCGCTCGTTCGAAAATATTGTACCTACTTCTACAAAGTCCTTCGTATCCTACGTTATATGTGTAGGTAATTGGGTCGTTCTTCTTTTCGACCGACAATAGCCTGTCCTTCGTCTTATTACGGCATCTCATTTGAGTAATGATGTTTACGGTTTTATAATGTTCGAATAAACGTCCATATTATTTTATTAATTAGTGATATTTAAAATTTCATTTTCTCTAACTAGCATTTTTTTAAATGTCTTTTTTTTTCGTAGAATGCCGTGACAGAGTGGTAAACCAAAATGTTGTCCCCACTGAAAGAGTCCACTTTGTCACATGTTTTTTTTAGAAACCAACCGTAAATAAATATTTATATTGGCCAGAAAGGAAACTTTAATTAGTTCTAATGAAGAAACCTATGCATTTTTTTTTAAATCGCACTTCAAAACCACAATTTTCGATAGTTCAAAAACCAAAAAAACAGAAAAACCTCGGATCATTGTCGGTAAAAAAGAAGAACGACCCAATTACCGTCGTGACACGAGACCACTCTCTGCTTTTGACTTCATAAGGGCGTGAAGAGCGGCAGTCGGGAAGTCGGGGTATTTGTACACTTACCGTCAACTTACCATACTCGAACCAGTATAGGTTAGACCTGCGAAAACGCGTAGTTGTTAAGAATCTATGGGTCGATTTAGACTAGGAAAGTTTGGTGAAGTGAGTCTAGGAGGGTTGTGAATACCATAAAGCAGGAGAGTGGGTCAGGGGGCTAAATGGACGGACGGTTGCCAGGCAACCATAGTAGGGAGGAGGGCTCACCGCTTCAAAGGCCATTGCAACAAGTGGGAAATCATGATAAATGTCAATTGCAGTGATTTAATTCACCCTCTGATGAATCAGATTTTATCTTGATCCTGTTGTGGATTCTGTAACGTATAACGGAGGTTGTCATTCTTTTATTTACGATCCTGGGTGATGCAGTATTGCGCTTGTATTTAAGGATTTCTCGTGCCGCTACTACTGTATTGATATGATATGATATAGTAACTACTTACCTACACGTTCGAGAATGTTTTTTTTCACATGACGCACCAAGATATTTGAAATAGTTATTTGTTGAGCAAAGTAGATTTTTGCTGCGAGTGTTGATGTTGAGTCCCGAGCAAGCGAAAGATTCTATAGTTGAATCACGAGCGTAGCGAGTGATTCAAAATTAGAATCTTGAGCGTAGCGAGGGACTCAAAGACACGAGATGCAAATATCTTTGCTCTCGTGTGATACATACAACTTTTCACCTCAGCGGCGAGAACATATAACGCAAAGGAATAAAACGCCACATAGAAGCAATTAAATCATTTTTATGTAAAAAAACCGGCCAAGTGCGTGTCGGACCACGCAAAACGAAGGGTTCCGTGCCTATTAAAAAGGTCGTATCGTCATAGAAATCTTACGGCACTTACGTCCTTTTCTTTGAGGAAGGCAGTTTTTCAGCAATATCTCGGAAACCTTTTATCCGATCTTGTTCAAAACAATTTTCGGTGAATGAACTTAATAAGCGCTGTGTCCTTGAATTTTTTCATATTTTTAAAATACACCGTTCAAAAATTAGAGGGGACATTAGACAGAATTTTAGTGACTTTCGGGGCGATTATCTCCGACCCTATTCACCTAATCAAAAAAAATGCTAAGAAACCTTATATTTATTTTGAAAGGCCTATCGATTGATGTGCCACACGGGGGGTCACAATGAAAAAAAAAAATTTGACTTTTAATTTAATGTATGGAGTGCACCCCTAAAAAAATTTTTTTTTGTCATTTTAATTACAAAACTATGTAGCGGCTAACAAAATACACCTATCCTCAAAATTTTATTCAAATACACCTTATAGTTTTCGAGTAAAATGCCTGTGACATACGGACAGACGGACAGACGGACAGACGGACAGACGGACATGACGAAACTATAAGGGTTCCGTTTTTGCCATTTTGGCTACGGAACCCTAAAAACCGGCCAAGTGCGAGTGGGACTCGCGCACCGAGGGTTCCGTACAAACCTGTAGGTATATAAATTATTAAAAATATTTTTATTTTATAATGTTAATAAAAAATTACGGATTTCGCAATTTTTCCTTTATTTGTGCTAATATAAAACGTTGCTTCTTACTTTACTTTCAATATTCTGAATTCACGGGAAGGAGGTGCTGATTCCCTTGCAAGTTTCGAAAATTTGCGGAAATTTGCGGCATAAACGGTTGTATCTTTTGATTGCGTTGGCTTAGAAGTTTGATTTTTTCACAGCTCCAAGGGACAGTAGGTAGACCTGAGTATTTGACATACATTTTAGCTTGATACCTCCACGCATTCCTGAGAAAAAGAGTCTTGACAGACGGACGGACAACAAAGTGATCCTATAAGGGTTCCGTTTTCTCCTTTCGAGGTACGGAACCCTAAAACCAAACAACAAATAATATGAAATAACAAATATTAACTACAATTACTCTCTCCCATAACATTAACATTACATGACATTAAGAAAAAACTAAGTCCGTTTCCGTTTGTTTATGCATTTTGCTGATACTTGTCCAATGTCCAAGATGAACTTACTTAGAAAACACAGTTCAGCCCTCTTTGACGGTATCTCTCAACTCTTGAGGAGTTAAAACATCGGCTTCGTCGCTTGATTCACTCATATTTAGTACAGTTTTTAGTATTTGTTTAAGTTATGTTTTATCTCCAAGAAAACGTAATAAAGTTCAATCGCGTTAACTTTTTAAAGAATATAAAGTGCGTTCTGAAACTGTATATAAATTTATATTTATTTCACCATATAAAAAAACTAAAGACTAATTATTAATGTTCGCGATAAATATCGCATTTCTTCATTGTATTTTAAGAATAATGAAATACTTATATGATTAAAATAATATTAGATTTAATATAGGTTTTATATTTTTATACGAGTTTAACACGAGTCGAATTTTATTTTGTTTCGGAACGAGTTTTTCATTCCCGCTTTTTGGGGGCGTACTACGAACGTTTCGAAGTCGAATGACGAATCGACATATTTTATCTCTCTCTTTTTTGTAACGGAGTGAAAGTGACAGAGATAATCAAGTTTAAATGTTCCAAGTTTGTATTACACCCCGCAGTATGAAAAGATGACCTACGACTAACCTACGATATGAAAAATTAAAAAGTTAGTTTTCTTCACGCTCGCAGCAAATAGTACATTGTTTAACGAGGGGCGTAAGTGGAATATTGCTAACGAGAGGCTATCAGAAGCCCGACGCCGGAGGCGGAGGGCTTTTGATGACTCGAGTTTGCAATATTCTTACGCCCGTGTTATACACAATGTTTTTCATCACATTTGCGAGGAAATAAATAACAACAAAAGGCAGAAAAATGTAAGTTTCATACAGCAGCACCAATCAAAAATTGACAACTTCACTTCCAGATCAGTGCTAGTAGAGCGCGCAGTTCAATATTTCAACCAATCACAGAGCAGTATTCTTGTGGGGCGGGGCGTCTTGACCAACTAGATTTTTTTATTCAACCAATCACACAGCAACCAGATTTGCTTAAGCCAATCAGAGGGTTCTATATTTTAAAACTAAACTTAACAGCCCGTGGGAGGTAAAACGGCTATAACTGCTCTGTACGCTCGCAAGTAATAACGCCATTGACGAGCAAGTGTGATGAAAATTGCATTTTCCTCACTGGTTTCAAGCAGCAAAACCGCCATGTTCGAGCCGCTGAGGTGAAAATGTTTATGTATGTAAGTACAACTCGTCGGAAATAGAGTCTGGCAAATGAAAGTTACCTCAGTTTGAATTTAAGCGACTCAACGGGAACTAAGAACGTAACTGTTCCACAATAAATTGGACTGTTTTTGCTTTCTAAGAGAATTAAAGGGTTACCTACTGCTATTATTATTAACATTGAAGAATATCATAAAAAGTTCAATTATCATGTCTCGTCAAAATTTAAATTTTGGAGAGTGGTTTTGAATAATCTTCTTAAATATAAAGTAGAATGGGGAATGGATGAAAATTTTAGAAATGCCTGATTATTTTTTGGTGATAGGAATAACCTTCCTTAGCACCAGAAAAGAGTTTCAGATTTTTCAGCTGCGACAATTATTTTTGAAAAATATAAACAGTTTCCTCATTTACGTTTTGGGTCAAGAACGGTAGGTAAATAGACACTTTCCTTAATCTGTGGAGTCTTTAATTCCTTAAGGTGCCGCCGCAACTGACAACTCATAACACATTTTAAATGATATAAAACCTTGTCGCGAGATTTACTTGAGTATATACGAGTACCTAATTCTCGCGACAAGCTTTTATATCATCGAAAATGTGTTATGACCAGAGATCGGATATTCGGATCGATATTTACCTATTCTTGGCAAAATCCCGGAAATTGTTGGGAAAATATGGAGTCGGCTTCTTTTCTATTATAAATTTAATAAATATGCTCCGGGACTCCGGGATCGCACGAAATGACATAAGATGGTACAAATTTACCTACATGTTTAAGTAGTTTATGGCTATTTTTGACTATTTTTGTACGGAAATATGTTGTTAGAGTCTGACCAGCGAGTCGTGACAAAAGCATTTTTTTCGAGTTCTTTATATGGCAACAATTTTACCTATGAAATAACCTGTCAGTTATAAGTACCTATGACACCGCCATACATTTCGGGTTACCAGCATGCGTTTTTTTCAAATTTGCCGCCTTGTTCTTGTGTCACGACTCGCTGGTCAGACTCTAATAGATCAAACAAGAACAGTGTATGCAGTGTAGCCGCAGCGTGAATTGGCAAAGTAATGTAAGCATTTCTCTATAGATATCTTACATAACTGGTTAGTCATAATATATTATAGTAGAATCAAGGGTTCTGTCATATAGGAGAATAATAAAGAATAATATAGGAGAAAAATTAATATTTCCCCATAGTAAATTACATTAAGTAAATAATAATCATGTCATACGATTACGATTAAATAACAAGTGAAACCCCAAAACATTTTTCGAAAAACCCAAATGCTTTTTTGCAAATATTAATGCCTATGTCACTCCTACGATTAAGAGGAATCCAACGACACCTCACATGTCAAAATCCGTCAAACGGTTTAGGCTGCAGGGCGTGTCAAAGAATAAGACATACCCACATACATACATACATACTTATATGCATACATACATACATACGCTCGAAAAACATAACCCTCTCTCCTTCGGCAGTCGGGTAAATACAATGTTAGTTTGATGTTAACTAAAACTGTAAGTACTGTAAGTTAAATGAAACGCACATGAATTAAAAAATATTTTATAAATAGCTTGCTTGTTAAAACTGTGATGGCAACCAAAAATTTGGCTGATGGACTAATACCACCCAAGGTCAAAATTCTTTTTTCAAGTAATATACATCACATTGTAATAGACAGCCATCTACTTACATAGTGGATTTGATCTATATATATTCCTATTTCTAAGAGCGAAGCGATTCCTACTTCCAAAAAGTGTGATGTGTACCACTATTTGACCCTGGGTATTTTTTGTACACTGCTAAAACAGCATCTCCAAAAAACTCAAATTTAAAAATACCCATTGTTACGTTCCCAGTTTCTTTAATTGAATCTCCTATCTAATGAAATTATCCTATTAGTGAGATAACTACATTAGTATCCGTCGGTATAACATTTCTTACTTATGACACAATCACCTAGCATGCAAAACATGACAGCAAGACGACGTTCAGTTTAGACATCTTTTATTGTGTTAAAATAAATATCAAATAGGCTTAATCTACCATGAAAGTATTTCTACAATAGTTAACATTTAGAAAATAATTATATTTTTGGGCTATGGGGTCATATTTATCTCTATTTGAACGTTTAAAATACGCGTGTCAGTAAGACTGGCATAAAAAATATAATTTTTCACCTCAGCGGCTCGAACATGGCGGTTTTGCTGCTTGAAACCAGTGAGGAAAATGCAATTTTGCTGCGAGCGTGAAGAAAACTAACTTTTTAATTTTTCATATCGTAGGTTAGTCGTAGGTCATCTTTTCATACTGCGGGGTGTAATACAAACTTGGAACATTTAAACTTCATTATCTCTGTCTCTTTCACTCCGTTACAAAAAAAGAGAAACATAAAATATGTCGATTCGTCATTCGACTTCGAAACCTTTGTAGTAGGCCCCCAAAAAGCGGGAACGAAAAACTCGTTCCGAAACAAAATAAAATTCGACTCGTGTTAAACACGTATAAAAATATAAAACCTATATTAAATCTAATATTATTTTAATCATATTATTAGTATTTCATTATTCTTAAAATACAATGAAGAAATGAGATATTTATCGCGAACATTTATTATTAAGTCTTTAGTTTTTTTATATGGTGAAATAAATATAAATTTATATACAGTTTCAGAATGCACTTTATATTCTTTAAAAAGTTAGCGCGATTGAACTTTATTACGTTTTCTTGGAGATAAAACATAACTTAAACAAACATTAAAAACTGTACTAAATATGAGTGAATCAAGAGACGAAGCCGATGTTTTAACTCCTCAAGAGTTGAGAGATACCGTCAAAGAGGTGTGTTTCCTAAGTAATTTCATCATGGACATTGGACAAGTATCAGCAAAATGCATAAACAAAACAATCGGATTCTTAATGTCATGTAATGTTAATGTTATGGGAGAGAGTAATTGTAGTTAATGTTTGTTATTTCATATTATTTGTTGTTTGTTTTTAGGGTTCCGTACCTCGAAATCACTTTGTTGTCCGTCCGTCTGTCAAGACTCTTTTTCTCAGGAATGCGTGGAGGTATTAAGCTAAAATGTATGTCAAATACTCAGGTCTACTGTCCCTTGGAGCTGTGAAAAAATTTAACTTCTAAGCCAACGCAATCAAAAGATACAGCCATTTATGCCGCAATTTTCCGCAAATTTTCGAAACTTGCAAGGGAATCAAAACCTCCTTCCCGTGAATTCAGAATATTGAAAGTAAAGTAAGAAGCAACGTCTTATATTAGCACAGATAAAGGAAAAATTGCGAAATCCGTAAATTTTTAGTTACATCATAAAATAAAAATATTTTTAATAATTTATACACCTACAGGTTTGTACGGAACCCTCGGTTCACGAGTCCGACTCGCACTTGGCCGGTTTTTTTACATAAAAATGATTTAATTGCTTCTATGTGGCGTTTTATTCCTTTGCGTTATATGTTCTCGCCGCTGAGGTGAAAAGTTGTATGTATCACACGAGAGCAAAGATATTTGCATCTCGTGTCTTTGAGTCCCTCGCTACGCTCAAGATTCTAATTTTGAATCACTCGCTACGCTCGTGATTCAACTATAGAATCTTTCGCTTGCTCGGGACTCAACATCAACACTCGCAGCAAAAATCTACTTTGCTCTCTTGTTGAACAAATAACTATTTTTGTGCACCAATAATCTTTTCTTTTCTATTGAAGGTGTAAATAAAATACTTTTAAACAACTAGGAAAATTAATAAGGATTTTAAAAACGTATAAATTTTGTACGTTTTAGATCTTATTTGCTAGAAAGACTAAATAATAGAGAACATTAGCCACAAAATTCCTGTCGTACGTGTTTAGACTATGCGTTACAAACAACCACTGAACATTTTTGAAATAATTAAATACCGTGATAAAGTTGATTATGTTATTTACAAAATGGCTGAACATTAGTAATACCTAAAACCATGTCTTCATGGTTTGTTTTGTGGATGAAAATCACACTGCGCCCGGCCGCCATTTATCCAAAACGTCGGGGCAGACAACGGTATTTTTCTCAAAACACCGGGGCAGACAAGTGTCTTTTCAAATTGGGTATTTTTTTGTACCCGGGGTCATAATGTATGAGTGGTTACTTTACTCTTTGAAAGTAACTATCTACAGTATCTACGCGATCGACGACGTCAAAAGTTCTTATTGGCGGCCCATACACGGTAAGTAATACTGACTATCCACCTGTAGCTTTCTCACTCTATGGCATGTTATAGAGTGAGACAGATCTAGGTGGATTGACAGTATTACTCACCGTGTATTTTCCGCCTTTGACGTCTTCGTTTGTGCTGACTGTATATATTTTGTTATTTATATGAAACAGAGGGCCTTCCGCGAAACGAAATTCGTTTTATTCCTGTATCTCCGTCTTTGTCGCTCGAATTAGCAAGTGCGACAGAGACGGAGATACACGAACGAAAACGAATATCGTTTTGCGGTAGGCCCTCAGACTGTGCTAGTTATGATTTACTCTACGGTATAGGTAGGAACGCGATGGAATGTATGTTAAATATGAAATTATGAAAAATATGGTTGGATATGGCTTGGACACAGATTGATATTATACTCTTTGGATTCTGTGGTCTTGGATGTGGCTTGGATGGATGGATAATCTGACGGTTTCTTCCGTTCACCGCTCTTTCGTTTCGTTCACTCGCTCGGCCACGGCCAATGTATGTATCACTATCACCGCTCACCGCTCCGCTTCCCCCGCTCGAATACCCCTCTGACATCTAATTCCACGACGAAAGTTTAGGTTCAAAGTCTGGCCTAAAATTATTTAATAGTCATTTAGGTTTGTAAATGTATTGTTTAAGTTAGGTAGTTCCAACATGGCCAATCATAAGTTACTTAGTGCCCTAAGGATCCTGAAAAACAGAAAAGATGTTAAGTTTCTTGCAGGTAAGATCAGATTTATGACTTTTAAACTTTTCGGGTGCGAGCAAAATTTGTAGACTTAATACACAATTTTTATGGAAAATTGGGAAGAAGTTTTGTAATGGTTGTTTTGTTTAGGCTTCCAAAGCCGGAATTATGCAGCGGCAGCAGCTAATCAAGTGCACACCAAGTGCAAAATAGTCAACGGTGTGTATGTCGTGACATTGGACTCCCCTAATGTTAAGGTCGGTACCAACACTAACTTCGAATAAAACAAAATAATGTATGTGACTTTTTATTCTTAGATTCAAGCGTTGTTTCAATCTTCATTCACAAGGGTTCAATGACATCATTCAAAAATTTAAATTATAATTATGTTATCATGTAATACCTAAGTCAAGATTTAACAACTGGTAATAGGTCATTTCACATTTGTTACACAAATACTGATATTTGACATAAATTAAATTGTTTTTGATAGATTAGATTATTTTATTCATGATAAAAAATTACATTTCAAATTTGCATACATATCAAAAAAATAAGATTAACAACAACAACTAACATTATTATTAACTATTATCATATTATTTATTTATAGGTCAACTCCCTTAACACGGAGGTGATGAATGAAGTAACAAATGTTTTGAATGAAGTTGAATCCAACCCGTCCATTGAAGCCGCTGTGTTGATATCCGGCAAGCCTGGGGTCTTCATTGCCGGTGCTGACATTTCTATGATAGAAGCCTGCAAAACAGAAGAGGAAGTAGTTAATTTATCAAAAAGAGGTAACTAGTTTTGTGTACCAAACATCATCAGTTCATCAGTATTTTACTTTATGTAATCAATAACATTGATGAAAGTCCAATAAATGGAGGAAGTGAATGATGCAAATGCATAAATTTCCATGTTGATATGGCGTGTTGCCAAAACTTATGCAATGGAATTAGGGATATGATTTTGGGTTCCAAGTAGATATTCAATCTCAAACAAATATAGCTGTTGCTATGAGAAAGATGATTTCATTAACCTTTTGACAGGCGAAGCTACGGTAGCCTAGTGGTTCAGGCATGCGGCTGTCAAGCGGCGGTCGTGGGTTCGAATCCCGGCTCGTACCAATGAGTTTTTCGGAACTTATGTACGAAATATTTACCGTTAGCTTTTCGGTGAAGGAAAACATCGTGAGGAAACCGGTCTAATCCTTTCACGCAAAATAGGCACGTTGGATGTTGATTTGCGGAAAATGCCCAGTAAAACTAACTAACCTTTTGACAGTGAGGGTGCAAAAACGAGAACAAAAACAAAAGTCCGATCTCTGCAAAACATAGTGATTTCAAAGAGGAATATTGATACTTAAATAATACCTTAATAATAATAACAAGTACACACCTGCGCCAGTTCTCGAAAATGGTCGTGCCACGCTCTATTGGGATCGATCTGTCATCACGGACAGGACTATTCTTGCCAATAGGCCTGATATCATGCTGACAGATCGATCGAAACGCCAGGCAGTGCTCTTCGACATCACCATCCCCCATGACGAGAACCTCGTGAAGGCCGAGAAGGACAAAGCCAGCAAGTACCTAGACCTGACTCACGAGGTAACCACCATGTGGGATGTTGATTCAACGATCATCGTCCCGATAGTCGTTTCGGCGAACGGTTTAATAGCGAAGAGTCGACCGCCACCAAGAGACTCTCGCTAGATGGCTGGGTCAAGGGTCAGATACAGAAGGCGGTACTTCTGGACACGGCGCGGATGGTCAGGAGGTTCCTCTCTCTGTCGCCCTGACCACCGGTAGTTTAGGCTCCGCCTCGCTGCGGGCGGCACCCTAGGTTAGGTTTTTATAATGATTTTGTATGTATAGTTTTATATTTTACTTTTTATATTAATATTGTAAAAACCTAACCTAAGATGAAATTTAAATAAAGAGATAACAATAATGTAGAATATATTCGTGGCTTCAGTGGCACGAGTTTTCGTCGGCGTAAAAGGTTAATTGTATTCTGGTCCTTCAGTTGAGATTAATAGTAGCGATGTTACGGAGGTTCGGCTTCGGCTCCGATATACCGAAAATTGTTTTGGTTCAGGGCCTGCAATGTGTTTTTTCAAAGTGTTAGTTAGTTAGTGAGTCAGTGACAGTAACATTTGACGATGAAGCGGATGAAGGCTAAAGTAAGCTTCACCTATGGCTCCGGTTTTGGATTCAGTTTCTCTTTTGGGTTCGGTTTCGTTAAAACAAATTTAAAAACTCCGGTTTCGACTTCGGTTAAACCACCTCCTAACATCCCTAATTAATAGTAGGTACATAAATTCAGAAATAAAAAAAATCAACGCTGGGTTGTCAGTCCAGAATTATTTATTGGTTCCAATATATGTCCCATAAATTTCAGGCCATGAAATATTTAGAAGAATGGAAGCTTCCCGCAAGCCTTTTATTGCTGCTATTCAAGGCAGCTGCCTTGGAGGCGGGCTAGAGACTGCTCTGGCATGCAAGTACCGCATTGCTGTCAAGGACCAGAAGACTGGATTTGGGCTTCCAGAAGTCATGTTGGGACTTCTGCCTGGTGGTGGAGGCACCCAGAGGTACTTAAAAACTTTGAATTTGTAAGAGCTTGAGGTTAGAATGTATTTGATGAGAAAGGGTGACCGATTTTATTTATTTCAGGTTGCCTGCTCTTACTTCCATTCCCACGACTTTGGACTTAGCACTTACAGGCAAAACAGTAAAAGCAGATAAAGCGAAGAAACTTGGAATTGTAGATTTATTAGTCTCTCCTCTAGGTCCTGGTGAGTATTCATTCATTTATTCCTTGATAAAACATAGTTTTACATGTCAGTATATATATATATATAGTATTACGGAAATAATTATTTTTTAGTCCTGGAAAAATTCAGGCAACATTGTTTTCACTAGATGGCTGGGTCAAGGGTCAGATACAGAAGACTCCTAGATAGTATGCCGATAATCAAGAGATTCCACTCTGTCGCCCTGACCACCGATAGCTTAGCCTCACTGCCGGTGGCACCCCAGTTTAGGTTTTTATAATGATTTTATATTTTGTATGTATAGTCCTATATTATTTTACTTTTTATAATATTATTGTTGTAAAAACCTAACCTAAGACAAATATTTCATAAAGGAGGTAATAATGAAATGACTGCAATTTTGAATTTGCTTTTTTAGGGTTCCGTACCTCGAAAGGAAAAAACCGAACCCTTATAGGATCACTTTGTTGTCCGTCCGTCCGTCTGTCAAGACCCTTTTTCTCAGGAACGCGTGGAGGTATCAAGCTAAAATGTATGTCAAATACTCAGCTCTACTGTCCCTTGGAGCTGTGAAAAAATCAAACTTCTAAGCCAACGCAATGAAAAGATACAGCCGTTTATGCCGCAAATTTTCGAAACTCGCAAGGGAATCAAAACCTACAGGGTACTTCCCGTGAACTCAGAATCTTGAAATATGGTACGAAGCAACGTCTTATAGCACAGATAAAGGAAAAATTGCCAAAACCGTAAATTTTTAGTTACATCATATGATACCTACCTTTAACTTTAAACTGTAACAAAATCAAACTTCTATGTCAACGCAATCAAAAGAAAGAGCAATTTAAGCCACATTTTTAAATTCGCAACTACTCGCAAGGGAATCAAAACCTAAGGGTACTTCCAGTCGATTTGAATCTTGAAATTTGGCATGAAGCAATGTTTTATACCACATAAAGGAAAAATTCCGAAAACCTTAAATGTTTAGTTAAATCACATATTTTTCAAAAATAATTATAAACACGGTACCCTCTGTGCGCGAGTCCGACTCGCACTTGGCCGGTTTTTTTATTAGTTAAATTAGGGTTCTAAACTATACTTGTACTTGGACAAGTACGCAGGAACTTGTTAGAATAATATTGTACTTGTTCAATGATTTGCTAGTTTGTCTCATAGGTACGAGTAGGTGCACTCAGGGGCAGGGATCGGATATCGGTATTTTCTCCATACAAATTAAACCGGTATTATTTCGTTCTTTGGTTATTATATCATTTTTGATCGGGCAATCTCATAATACGAATATGTTACCTAAATACACGATAGAGTCCTACATTAAGAGCCTAAAGTAATTCAAAATATTAGACTACTTCGGGGATTTTTGAAAAAACCGGTTCCGATCCCTGGTCAGGGGTATTAATAAGTACTACAGGATCATTTCACTAATGTCGCATGCTAGTAACATCCTGCTGCGTATCTTGAACAACACTGATACAAAACTTATAACTGGATGGCGCAGTTTTGTGAAACTAGTGTTAGACTCGGTCTATAAAGTTTAACCACTCCAAGACGAAAATCATGATAGTGGACCGAGGACAGCTACTTCAAGATGCTGATGCAACCCTACTATACGAAAAAACTGCCCGACTTTGTGTACAACCTGGGCTCGTTGGTAACAAATGACCCGTATCCTATCCGTCGTATCCGTATCCGTATCACCCGTAGAGCCGGAATGGCTAAAAGCGCTATGGTGAATCTTGACAAAGTGTGAAAGAACAGAAGCATTCACTGAAGATCAAAGGTGCGATTAGTCGGGCACTTTCCATCTTTTTGTACGGCGCGGAAACTTGGCGCGTTAAGAGCCGTGAACATAGCAAAATCAATGACTTTGAGATGTGGTGCTGAAGGAGACTACTGGGGATTCCGTGGACAGTCATGAGAACTAATAACTCCATCTTAGAAGAACTCGGCATTACCAGACGACTCTCGGATATCTGCCTGGAAAGGACTAAAGAGTCCAAACATACACAACAAAGACAAAGGTTTCTTTGGACATATCATGCGTTCATTTAGGCATGATCTAGAAAAACTAATAATTATTGATTCTGTGGAAGGCAAACGCGCTAGAGGAAGGATTCCAGTGCGCTGGACTGATGCAATTAAGAGGGCTGCAAAAGGCAATCCACTTGACGAGGAACTGAACTGCATGGAGAGCTATAGCATGCGGTCACGATACTCAGTCATAAGGGATCGACGAAGAAGAAGAATTAATACCTCTGACTGTACTACCATACATTTGTCGATTTTTTTATTATTTTATTAGCCTATTTTGTGTCCCACTGCTGGGCAAAGGCCTCCCCTTTTTTCCGCCACTCGTCTCGGTCCTGTGCTAATGTTCGCCAATCTGTAAAAAACGTATCAAAGTCGTCCCGCCATCTCCTTTTCGGTCTGCCTCTACCTCGGAAGCCATCTTGTGGGGTCCATTCGGTGGCTAATTTGGCCCATCGCTCCACGTGCATCCGACAGACATGTCAAGCCCAGTCCCACTTTAGCTTCGCGGACTTGGCACCCACATCTACGATGCCAGTTTTGGTACGCAGCTCCGTGTTCCTGATCCGATCGATCCTACGAACTCCGCATACTCGCGTTCCATTGCTCGCTGGCAAACCTTGAGTCGGGACTTTTGGGCTTCTGTTAGTGACCAAGATTGGGCATTTGTCGAATATTCAATTAATCTTTTTTTCTAGGTCTGGGCCTGCCTGCTGATAACACAATGCAATATTTGGAGAGAGTGGCTATTCAAATTGCGAAAGACATTGCCACGGGTAAGATGAAGGTAGACAGGACCAAAACTGGCCTGGTTAATAAAATCACGGCCACAGTCATGGAATGGGACATGGTTAAAAACATGATTTTCAACAAAGCCAAGGAACAAGTAATGAAGGCTTCACGCGGCCTGTACCCTGCTCCACTGAAGGTAAATTAGTTTCTCTATCTATACCTACTATACTAATATTATTAAGAGATAAGTAGTATGGATGCAGATTTTTTTTGTCTTTTTAAATAACTGGAAAAATAAATGTTACGAAAATTTGACGAAAACTCTTGCATAATATTCTTTGATTGAGTAGCCTAAACTGTTTTTTTTATCAAACCAGACCTTACTTTGCTTGGCAACCACAGTTGCCATAACCAGTTTAGGGGTGCGCGAAGTTGGCAACTGTGGTTGCCACAAGCAAGTGAGTAGTTAATAAAAAAAAACATGAGATTCATGAGTATACCATACCTTGGAAATTATTGTTTTTCTTAGATCTTGGAAGTAGTCAGGACGGGAGTAGACAAAGGCCGCGCAGCGGGTTACGAAGCCGAAGCTCAAGGGTTTGGCCAACTGGCCATGACGCCACAAAGTAAAGGTCTGATTGGCCTTTTCAGAGGACAAACCGAGTGCAAGAAAAACAGATTCGGCAAATCCAAAGTTGATGTTAAGACTGTAAGTACTTAAAGATATCTTAGTTTATCTTTGTGTGCATTACTGTAAGAAGCGTGAACACCTTTATGACAAAATGAAGAAACAACGACTTCTATCAGTTCCACTTGACTAAATGATGTTTCCCAGAACATCACATCAGTTACTATGGAAAATACCGATATTGCTGTACACTTAAACTTTGACTAGTTATTAATTCCTCATAGAAATCACGTTATAACGGCGTGGCCAAATTAAGGTACAACATACAACCTCTGAATAAAATACTCTATACTATCACTGATAAGAAATGGATAAAAAAAACACATGTTATTGAAAATAGCAGTTCAACATACTTTTTTTTTGCAGATTGGTGTGCTAGGCGCAGGTTTGATGGGCGCCGGTATCGTCCACGTTTCCATTGACAAAGGTTACCAGGTCGTCATGAAGGACGCTACCAACCCCGGCCTCTACCGCGGCGTGGGGCAGATCCAAACTGGTCTAGCCAACGCTGTTAAGAGGAAGAGGATATCTGCGTAAGTTACTATATAAATACAAGGGACCATTTCCAACAGACGTATGTAACTATACTCATGAGCAGTGAGAAATAAAGAATCTGTTACTGGAACTTGATACAGGATCATCATCTCCCATTGCTCTTGAATATATTTTGGTTAGCACTAATATAGTTTTATTTTTAACTTTCTTTTTAAAAACCGTTGTATGAAAGAGCGAATACCTCCTACCTAACACAAGTTTTTAACTTAAAAGGAGGATTCCTTCTCCGTATCAAACATAAGTTAAATAATAAATATTTTTGATTTTAATTTAATTTGAATTTTGAATATGATTAATAAGTATTTGATATGATCTTGACCTGTAAAATATGACATTTTATCAATAAAGTTCTGAATCTGTTTTATCCAGTAAAATTTTCTGAACTTAATATGGCATTGTTTACACTTGTCTAGATAATTAGCTTTGTGGCCTATGTGAAGCAATAACGTTGCCTATTAATCTTGTTATACTTACATGCTCTTTGTTAACGTGATTTATCCTATAAAAACCAAAGCAAACAAGAAAGTTATGTAATCATAATGAAAATTAGTTTGATGAATGTGAGCCAATATTTTTGGTGAGATCAATCATTCACTTCATTGAGAACTTAATTTCCAGCATCCAAAAAGACAGAATCCTAGGAAACCTCACGCCAACATTAGACTATGCCAAGTTCAAGAATGTGGACTGCGTGATCGAGGCGGTATTTGAAGACATCAACATAAAGCACAAGGTGATCAAAGACTTGGAGGCGGTGGTGCCGCACCACTGCATCATTGCTACCAACACGAGCGCCATTCCCATCACGAAGATCGCAGCCGGAAGCAGCAGGCCAGACAAGGTTATTGGTATGTTGATCATATTTTTATTTATTGTTGCACGTTTATGGCGACGGCGGGCGCCATGTTGTTGCGTGCGTGTGCAGCTCCTCGCTCATCGTAGACTGACTTGTCGCGTTAACGGGGATTTCACCTTACAATTAAAGTAAAATTACAATTAATAGACAAGTTCTAGATCTGGCCCTTATTAAGAGCAAAAGTATATTTCTTAAGGATCATACCAGTTTGAAAAGGTTTAGTTAGTTGGTCAAATTCGATCGAGACACCTGGGTCATTTGGATGTGTATCCGAGCGTACTGCGGACACAACTAGACGAACTATTTGTCCGTAGCATGATTTGCGGATAAGCCTTTTCCAATTATAGTAGTATCGATAGGTGTTGTATTATCTAGATGAGGGCCATTTCGGATACACTTCGACCCAATCGGATCTTTTGTGCATTTGCCCTCTCCTTTATGCCTACTCCTAAGCTCGCTCCATCATTTCCACAAACCGGATGATGCAGCGCAGCGGAAGTATCTTAAATTCCTTTGGTTGCGCATAGACGCTACCAAAGTAATTCATTCTTTGTCTGGCAGTATCGATTCGTAGATTTAGTATGGGTCATGTTGGTCGCAGGCATGCACTACTTCTCCCCCGTGGACAAGATGCAGCTGCTGGAGATCATCACGCACCCGGGCACGAGCACGGACACGGCGGCGGCCGCCGTGGCGGTGGGGCTGCGCCAGGGCAAGGTCGTCATCACCGTCGGCGACGGGCCCGGCTTCTACACCACGCGCATCCTCTCCACCATGCTCAGCGAGGCTATTCGGTATGGGTCATGTTGGTCGCAGGCATGCACTACTTCTCCCCCGTGGACAAGATGCAGCTGCTGGAGATCATCACGCACCCGGGCACGAGCACGGACACGGCGGCGGCCGCCGTGGCGGTGGGGCTGCGCCAGGGCAAGGTCGTCATCACCGTCGGCGACGGGCCCGGCTTCTACACCACGCGCATCCTCTCCACCATGCTCAGCGAGGCTATTCGGTATGGGTCATGTTGGTCGCAGGCATGCACTACTTCTCCCCCGTGGACAAGATGCAGCTGCTGGAGATCATCACGCACCCGGGCACGAGCACGGACACGGCGGCGGCCGCCGTGGCGGTGGGGCTGCGCCAGGGCAAGGTCGTCATCACCGTCGGCGACGGGCCCGGCTTCTACACCACGCGCATCCTCTCCACCATGCTCAGCGAGGCTATTCGGTATGGGTCATGTTGGTCGCAGGCATGCACTACTTCTCCCCCGTGGACAAGATGCAGCTGCTGGAGATCATCACGCACCCGGGCACGAGCACGGACACGGCGGCGGCCGCCGTGGCGGTGGGGCTGCGCCAGGGCAAGGTCGTCATCACCGTCGGCGACGGGCCCGGCTTCTACACCACGCGCATCCTCTCCACCATGCTCAGCGAGGCTATTCGGTATGGGTCATGTTGGTCGCAGGCATGCACTACTTCTCCCCCGTGGACAAGATGCAGCTGCTGGAGATCATCACGCACCCGGGCACGAGCACGGACACGGCGGCGGCCGCCGTGGCGGTGGGGCTGCGCCAGGGCAAGGTCGTCATCACCGTCGGCGACGGGCCCGGCTTCTACACCACGCGCATCCTCTCCACCATGCTCAGCGAGGCTATTCGGTATGGGTCATGTTGGTCGCAGGCATGCACTACTTCTCCCCCGTGGACAAGATGCAGCTGCTGGAGATCATCACGCACCCGGGCACGAGCACGGACACGGCGGCGGCCGCCGTGGCGGTGGGGCTGCGCCAGGGCAAGGTCGTCATCACCGTCGGCGACGGGCCCGGCTTCTACACCACGCGCATCCTCT
Source organism: Epinotia nisella (assembly GCA_932294315.1). Classification (NCBI taxonomy): domain Eukaryota; kingdom Metazoa; phylum Arthropoda; class Insecta; order Lepidoptera; family Tortricidae; genus Epinotia; species Epinotia nisella. The sequence goes on along the minus strand of OW028677.1, from coordinate 10,228,846 downwards.
CCACCATGCTCAGCGAGGCTATTCGGTATGGGTCATGTTGGTCGCAGGCATGCACTACTTCTCCCCCGTGGACAAGATGCAGCTGCTGGAGATCATCACGCACCCGGGCACGAGCACGGACACGGCGGCGGCCGCCGTGGCGGTGGGGCTGCGCCAGGGCAAGGTCGTCATCACCGTCGGCGACGGGCCCGGCTTCTACACCACGCGCATCCTCTCCACCATGCTCAGCGAGGCTATTCGGTATGGGTCATGTTGGTCGCAGGCATGCACTACTTCTCCCCCGTGGACAAGATGCAGCTGCTGGAGATCATCACGCACCCGGGCACGAGCACGGACACGGCGGCGGCCGCCGTGGCGGTGGGGCTGCGCCAGGGCAAGGTCGTCATCACCGTCGGCGACGGGCCCGGCTTCTACACCACGCGCATCCTCTCCACCATGCTCAGCGAGGCTATTCGGTATGGGTCATGTTGGTCGCAGGCATGCACTACTTCTCCCCCGTGGACAAGATGCAGCTGCTGGAGATCATCACGCACCCGGGCACGAGCACGGACACGGCGGCGGCCGCCGTGGCGGTGGGGCTGCGCCAGGGCAAGGTCGTCATCACCGTCGGCGACGGGCCCGGCTTCTACACCACGCGCATCCTCTCCACCATGCTCAGCGAGGCTATTCGGTATGGGTCATGTTGGTCGCAGGCATGCACTACTTCTCCCCCGTGGACAAGATGCAGCTGCTGGAGATCATCACGCACCCGGGCACGAGCACGGACACGGCGGCGGCCGCCGTGGCGGTGGGGCTGCGCCAGGGCAAGGTCGTCATCACCGTCGGCGACGGGCCCGGCTTCTACACCACGCGCATCCTCTCCACCATGCTCAGCGAGGCTATTCGGTATGGGTCATGTTGGTCGCAGGCATGCACTACTTCTCCCCCGTGGACAAGATGCAGCTGCTGGAGATCATCACGCACCCGGGCACGAGCACGGACACGGCGGCGGCCGCCGTGGCGGTGGGGCTGCGCCAGGGCAAGGTCGTCATCACCGTCGGCGACGGGCCCGGCTTCTACACCACGCGCATCCTCTCCACCATGCTCAGCGAGGCTATTCGGTATGGGTCATGTTGGTCGCAGGCATGCACTACTTCTCCCCCGTGGACAAGATGCAGCTGCTGGAGATCATCACGCACCCGGGCACGAGCACGGACACGGCGGCGGCCGCCGTGGCGGTGGGGCTGCGCCAGGGCAAGGTCGTCATCACCGTCGGCGACGGGCCCGGCTTCTACACCACGCGCATCCTCTCCACCATGCTCAGCGAGGCTATTCGGTATGGGTCATGTTGGTCGCAGGCATGCACTACTTCTCCCCCGTGGACAAGATGCAGCTGCTGGAGATCATCACGCACCCGGGCACGAGCACGGACACGGCGGCGGCCGCCGTGGCGGTGGGGCTGCGCCAGGGCAAGGTCGTCATCACCGTCGGCGACGGGCCCGGCTTCTACACCACGCGCATCCTCTCCACCATGCTCAGCGAGGCTATTCGGTATGGGTCATGTTGGTCGCAGGCATGCACTACTTCTCCCCCGTGGACAAGATGCAGCTGCTGGAGATCATCACGCACCCGGGCACGAGCACGGACACGGCGGCGGCCGCCGTGGCGGTGGGGCTGCGCCAGGGCAAGGTCGTCATCACCGTCGGCGACGGGCCCGGCTTCTACACCACGCGCATCCTCTCCACCATGCTCAGCGAGGCTATTCGGTATGGGTCATGTTGGTCGCAGGCATGCACTACTTCTCCCCCGTGGACAAGATGCAGCTGCTGGAGATCATCACGCACCCGGGCACGAGCACGGACACGGCGGCGGCCGCCGTGGCGGTGGGGCTGCGCCAGGGCAAGGTCGTCATCACCGTCGGCGACGGGCCCGGCTTCTACACCACGCGCATCCTCTCCACCATGCTCAGCGAGGCTATTCGGTATGGGTCATGTTGGTCGCAGGCATGCACTACTTCTCCCCCGTGGACAAGATGCAGCTGCTGGAGATCATCACGCACCCGGGCACGAGCACGGACACGGCGGCGGCCGCCGTGGCGGTGGGGCTGCGCCAGGGCAAGGTCGTCATCACCGTCGGCGACGGGCCCGGCTTCTACACCACGCGCATCCTCTCCACCATGCTCAGCGAGGCTATTCGGTATGGGTCATGTTGGTCGCAGGCATGCACTACTTCTCCCCCGTGGACAAGATGCAGCTGCTGGAGATCATCACGCACCCGGGCACGAGCACGGACACGGCGGCGGCCGCCGTGGCGGTGGGGCTGCGCCAGGGCAAGGTCGTCATCACCGTCGGCGACGGGCCCGGCTTCTACACCACGCGCATCCTCTCCACCATGCTCAGCGAGGCTATTCGGTATGGGTCATGTTGGTCGCAGGCATGCACTACTTCTCCCCCGTGGACAAGATGCAGCTGCTGGAGATCATCACGCACCCGGGCACGAGCACGGACACGGCGGCGGCCGCCGTGGCGGTGGGGCTGCGCCAGGGCAAGGTCGTCATCACCGTCGGCGACGGGCCCGGCTTCTACACCACGCGCATCCTCTCCACCATGCTCAGCGAGGCTATTCGGTATGGGTCATGTTGGTCGCAGGCATGCACTACTTCTCCCCCGTGGACAAGATGCAGCTGCTGGAGATCATCACGCACCCGGGCACGAGCACGGACACGGCGGCGGCCGCCGTGGCGGTGGGGCTGCGCCAGGGCAAGGTCGTCATCACCGTCGGCGACGGGCCCGGCTTCTACACCACGCGCATCCTCTCCACCATGCTCAGCGAGGCTATTCGGTATGGGTCATGTTGGTCGCAGGCATGCACTACTTCTCCCCCGTGGACAAGATGCAGCTGCTGGAGATCATCACGCACCCGGGCACGAGCACGGACACGGCGGCGGCCGCCGTGGCGGTGGGGCTGCGCCAGGGCAAGGTCGTCATCACCGTCGGCGACGGGCCCGGCTTCTACACCACGCGCATCCTCTCCACCATGCTCAGCGAGGCTATTCGGTATGGGTCATGTTGGTCGCAGGCATGCACTACTTCTCCCCCGTGGACAAGATGCAGCTGCTGGAGATCATCACGCACCCGGGCACGAGCACGGACACGGCGGCGGCCGCCGTGGCGGTGGGGCTGCGCCAGGGCAAGGTCGTCATCACCGTCGGCGACGGGCCCGGCTTCTACACCACGCGCATCCTCTCCACCATGCTCAGCGAGGCTATTCGGTATGGGTCATGTTGGTCGCAGGCATGCACTACTTCTCCCCCGTGGACAAGATGCAGCTGCTGGAGATCATCACGCACCCGGGCACGAGCACGGACACGGCGGCGGCCGCCGTGGCGGTGGGGCTGCGCCAGGGCAAGGTCGTCATCACCGTCGGCGACGGGCCCGGCTTCTACACCACGCGCATCCTCTCCACCATGCTCAGCGAGGCTATTCGGTATGGGTCATGTTGGTCGCAGGCATGCACTACTTCTCCCCCGTGGACAAGATGCAGCTGCTGGAGATCATCACGCACCCGGGCACGAGCACGGACACGGCGGCGGCCGCCGTGGCGGTGGGGCTGCGCCAGGGCAAGGTCGTCATCACCGTCGGCGACGGGCCCGGCTTCTACACCACGCGCATCCTCTCCACCATGCTCAGCGAGGCTATTCGGTATGGGTCATGTTGGTCGCAGGCATGCACTACTTCTCCCCCGTGGACAAGATGCAGCTGCTGGAGATCATCACGCACCCGGGCACGAGCACGGACACGGCGGCGGCCGCCGTGGCGGTGGGGCTGCGCCAGGGCAAGGTCGTCATCACCGTCGGCGACGGGCCCGGCTTCTACACCACGCGCATCCTCTCCACCATGCTCAGCGAGGCTATTCGGTATGGGACAGATCGACAGAGAGGGAGATGTTGCGAACTACGATTTGTGCGACAGCGCCTATGGAGCCTCGACCGAGCCAAACATGCTCGACCTTTATTCGAAGTTTATTGATCACTCTGAAGTCTGAACAGCTTTCATTTTCAATTTTCTTCCACTAAGGTAGGTATTGCCTCGCGTGGCAATGGTCCCGCTGCTAATACTTCAGGCGGCTTCAGGGAGGCCGGTAGCCCAGTTGAAACTAGGCCAATAGAATCGTTTGGATTATACAATGACATAGTTTGGTGAATCCAAACCAACTTTATATAAACCTTACCAAGGCCAAGCCAGAAACGCGAATGGAATATAATTTATGCAAATTAGGCCAAATGGGCAACCGTTCTCCAAGTGGTGCTCACATAGTTTTTATTGGTCTTTCAATAAATCATTTAAGAATATTTCTTGAACCGATATCTGCTTTCTTGTAATATTCTGTACGGCGTGTAACCATGTGTAACACAAAACAAAAGTACCAAACACAAAACGTTCCACAAAAGAAGACTTTGGTTAAAAAAAACCTTTATTTGGCCTTACCCAACGGACATGTTATAATTTTCTTCATACCTAAATAGTATTTTGTTTAATTCAGGCTACTCCAGGAAGGAGTGGACCCTAAGGCGCTGGACAACATGACGACGCAGTTCGGCTTCCCCGTGGGCGCGGCCACGCTGGCCGACGAAGTCGGTATCGACGTCGGATCACACATTGCGGCAGATCTCGCTAAGGTGCGTCCCTAATTTAATTTATCAAACTCAAATTCAAAGTCTTTATTGTTGGTTATATATATGTAAGTAATAAAGATGTTATAGGATTTATATAGTGCATTATAACCTGCCTAAAAGGCGTACAATGTCCTTAAAAAATAAAAGTAAAAGTACGTACATCTATAATTTTAAATAGCATGCGATATTAAATAAGAAACAACAGTAGTACAAAATTCATCAAAAATATTAATTATTAGACTAGGCATTCAAATTTCATCATAGTAATAATCCAAATTATAACAAATAAGAAATAACAACAGCATACATTTCATCATGACATTAAATATTAATTCGAATAAGTATACAAATAACATTATTATTATCACAATTTATTGTCGAAAAATTCTTTGAGGTTGTAATAACATTTATTTGGCAGGTGGTTAAATAACCTCGGTCCCATCGCAAAAAAATAATTTTGATAGAAACTAGTTTTAGCTAGATAGTTCGGCAAGATTGTTTTCGGGTTTTTTGTTTTCCTCGGGAATCGACATTCGTGGATTTTGAATGAATCCATATTTTTATGAATATGCAGGACTCTACAATATATATAAAAGTAAGGGTCAATATATCTAGTCTAAGAAAGTGAGGTCTACATGATTGCCTTTGATTCAAGAAACACATAGCCCTGATACATTTTTTCTGTGTTCGGAATAAAGGCAAAATGTGTGTACCGACAGCATTTCCCCAAAGTATAATCGCATATCTTAAATTTGAACCTACATATGCATGATATGCAGTCAGTGCAGTTGCTTGCGAAACTGTCATGGCTAAGTTTTTTAAAACATATACGTATCAGCTAACTTTGTTGTAGAGATTTATCAAGTGTGGTTTCCAACAGACGTACGAATCAATTGTAACGCCTAAAAATTTAATTTCACCTACTTGATCTAATACATCATCCTTATATTTTATCGTGATGTTTTTTTCATGTGATTGAGGTAAATAGAATTGCATTGCTTTAGTCTTGGTTATATTTATTTTCAAATTGTTATTGTCAAACCATGTAATTATATTATTTACAGCGTTATTTGCTAGAGATTCGTATGAAACATTCAATATCATTTGGTTCAACTATAAGTTGTAAATAATATTCCTTGGTCTATTTATGATGGGTTGTGATTTACGATCGTTCTTGTTTTTAAACGTGACATGAAGAGATTTATGATAGAAATGTGTGTGTGTGTGTGTGTGTGTGTTATACGTATAACACATCCGCTCAGGCCGCAGCCCATTTCTTTTTATCCATGAGTGGATGCCCGACATATCTAGGTTGATGAAGATTTTTATGGTCATTTATGTCATAATAATTACAATATGCACAATTTTTCAGGCATTTGGTGACCGAATTAGTGGTGGCAACATCAACATTATGCAAGACTTAGTGAAGGCCGGATTCATGGGACGCAAATCTAGCAAGGGCTTTTACGTTTACGAGAAGGGCTCCAAAAACAAGGAAATCAATCAAGATGCTGTTGCCCTCGTGAAGAAATATTCACTGGCACCTCTTGGAGCCAATACCGTTGAGGATCAACAATTAAGAATGGTGTCAAGGTAACTATGCTCATACAGTCAGCAGCAGAAGTAGCTAAGCGGGCCGGGTGTTCAAAATAACCTACCCACGCTCTTAATTTCTTAAGAATAAAGTCGTGTGCAGGTCATTTTGAACACCCAGCCCGCTTAGCTACTTCTGCTGCTGACTGTACCTTTTGCTTCCTCCTTAATTGGGTATTTTCCTAAAAAAATCTATTTAGTCCGCCAGTTAGATTATCAAAAAATATTGGACATGTATTTTATTTGTTAATCAAACAAAAACATACGTGTCCAATATTTTTTGATATCATTGATAATCCAATTGACAGACTAAATACATTTGTATTTTATTTTACCCAGGAAAGTACCAATTTATCAGTCATTAACGCCATCTGATCTCCTTTAAGTTTCGTGAGATGTTTCGATTTATCATCATTTATTTTAAAGATACAATATAAAAACATTGTGCAATTAAAAATACTTAAACAATAACTTATCATTATCAAATAAAAATGATTAACTAATTATTAAAAACTAAATTAAATATAAAATACAGCTAAACTAAATCTAAAAATGGCCCCTGCGGCATTGTGTCGACGATGCTGATGCTGGCAGCGTTACCTCGCTGAATAGCTAAGCTAATTCTTTGTGCGAGGTAGCTGCCAGCCCTTCGATCACCGGTGGCATCTGTAAGCCTCTTCGACATTTCCTTGAAGAGGCTTAGAGCCCCAGGGCCCCACGGACCAAGGGTCTCGACGCCGCAAAAGGCACGAAATTGTATTCGGCGCCGAGACTACTATATTTGCCCACCTTAGCAGCAGCTCAATTTCCATTTTAAATTGATATGGGATTGAAATCATATTTTTAACAGGTTTGTGAATGAGGCTGTATTATCCTTGGAAGAAAAGATCTTGCACAGCCCTCTGGAAGGCGACGTTGGCGCCGTTTTCGGGCTTGGATTCCCGCCTTTCACTGGAGGACCTTTCAGGTAACTACCTATCTCGTTGGTGTCGGATATCGAATGTATAGTGAACATTTAAAAAAAAGTAGGAATCCACTTCAAGTCTTATCTGCCGATGAATGGTTTTGTTCTCTATTGTTAAAGCCGACCGCTAATCACCCGTGCAAAATGAAATGCATAAATAACAAATGATTTCATACGAATAACAACTTTATAATAAATTAATAAGGTTCAAATTTCATCAGCACGCACTCGACATAAAACCTTTTGGAACAGAAGAGTCGAACACCTGGGCGATCACGGCTCTTATTTCCAAAAGGTTTTATGTCGAGTGCGTGCTGATCAAATTTGAACCTTATTACTTTACGATAAAGTTGTTATTCGTATGAACTCATTTGTTATTTATGCATTTTATTTTGCACGGGTGATTAGCGGTCGGCTTTAACAATAGAGAACAATTCCATTCATAGGCAGATAAGATTTGAAGTGGATTCCTACTTTTTAAAAAATGTTAACTATACCACTGTTTTGTCGGATAATGGAACCTTGGTGGGGTTAGCTTTTCCTGTAACCGCACACTAAAATTGAATATTTTTCTCAGGTGGGTCGACCAATTCGGAGCTGATAAACTTGTCAAGAAGATGGAGGAATACCAAGTGCACTATGGAGCACCATTCAAACCCGCTCAAACCCTTGTAGACATGGCCAAAGACCCGAGCAAGAAATTCCACAAGTAATTACTGCCAATTTAAATTGATTTTTAATGAGTAGATTACACCAGAGATTTTGTGTTCATGACAGACACAGTGACAAGTGGTCCAGGATATTGATAGTTGATATAATTATGTAAACTAGTTTGTATAAGTGAAACCCAGAAATTGGAATATTGTATTTTGATTATATATCAAACTTCAACCATTGTATACAAAATAAAGCTCTGTTTTCAGTATTTCATAAATAATTGGTGAATATATGATGATTGTTGTAATTTATTAAATTATTTTATTTTATATACGGTATTTTTTATCAAATAACCTGTGATATCAGACGGCAGCGGCACTAGTATTGACAGAAGAAGGAATATAGAAATCTGGCAGGGCACTGTGATCAGATATCATTATATCAAACGAAACAAAATGTTCGTAAAGTACCTACAGTGTGGAAGACGAGGATTACCCGTTTTTTTTTTTTTAATACAGGCCACCAATTTAATTGTTAGCCTATATCCCTGGATTACACAAAAAACCATATATTGCACGCCTAGCATTTGTCGCAACTACCGAAAGAGACGCAGCTATAGTTGGTATGAGAGCAATACAGACATGGGCGTATAAAGGGGGGTGCCGGATGGGCACCAGACCCTTCTGGAGTTACCGACTCAAAATTCCATGCTAGTCACTTTAAAAAAATCCTGACAGGCCGCGCAGCCCCGGAGTACAGAGGCCCTACCGCGAAACGAAATTCGTTTTCGTTTCGGTAGGCCCTCTGACCTTTCATAACAACTAGCTGCATCTGTCGGGTTTTATTAGGGTTCCGTGGCCAAATGGCAAAAAACGGAACCCTTATGGATTCGCCATGTCTGTCCGTATGTCACAGGCATTTTACTCGAAAACTACAAGGTGTATTTGAATAAAATTTTGAGGATAGGTGTATTTTGTTAGCCGCTACATAGTTTTGTAATTAAATTACTAAAACAATTTTTTTAGGGGTGCACTCCATACATAAAACGGAAAATCAAAAAAAATAAACCATTGCAAGCTCACGTGTGGCACATAGATAGGCCTTTCAAAATAAATATAAGGTTTCTCAGCATTTTTTTTGATTAAGTGAATAGAGTCGGAGATAATCGCCCCGAAAGTCACTAAAATTGTGTCCCCTCCCCACCTCTATTCTTTGAACCGTGTATTTTAAAAATATGAAAAAAATCATGGACATTTAAATTCTTTCAGCGAAAATTGTTTTGAACAAGATCGGTTCGAAGGTTTACGAGATATTTCTAAAAAACTGCCTTCCTTAAAGAAAAGGACGTAAGTGCCATAAGATTTCAGTAACGATACGACCTTTTTAACAGGCACGGAACCCTTCGTTGTGCGTGGTCAGACACGCACTTGGCCGGTTTTTTTTTTATAAGGCGTGTAGTGTAATAAATGGCCGATACAGGATCCACGCGACTGATATTACAAGAGTGCAACTTACGATATCATACGTACCGTAAAATGGGGGGAATAAGGATTGCGGTGGCAGTAAGGATGCGAATCCAGAATTTCTTTTTTCAGTTGCTACAGTAGCGATCATACGTATTTAATAGTTATTTACGATACAAGTGCATAAAATAGGAAATTCGCAACGACTGGCGATAAATTAAAACACGACCGAAGGGAGTGTTTTAAATCGACACGAGTTGCGAATTACTCGTACCTATTCGCACGTGTATCGTACAACGTTTTACAGTACATATGGCTCTTTAAAGTTTCAACATATGCACAGAAAGTGCTCATTTCCGCACTAGTGCGGGAAAGTAACACCATGTGTACTGTAAAAGCTTTTTTAATACAGTTGCTCAAAAAGTGCTACTTTACGTAGCTGTTTAGCGTGCGGAAAGTTGGTTTTCGCGCACTAGTGCTTTTCACTTTTCCTCGTACAAATTGTACCATTAATTATTATGTCAATAGAAAATAAATAAGATAGAACTGTATTAAACTGTATTAAACATCATTTTCTTCAACTGTATTACAATGATGTTACAGAATGAATAATATAAAAGTTTCGAATTCTTTACTTCTTGTTTTTCTTATTTTTTCGCAACTGTATTAAAAAACGTCGTTCGATACACGTGAGGAAATGTCATTCTTCACTCGTCCCGAGTCTTGCCACTCGCCTACGGCTCGTAGCAAGATATCTCGGTACTCGTGATGTAATGACATACTTTCCGCACTAGTATCGAAATGTACTATTATTTAACTTGCAATGTATGTATGTATGTTTGTTCGGGTGGAATCTTGCAGGTTGAATTTGACTAACTTCCCAGAGTCCAATCAAGTTGAAATTTTGTACAATTATGTAAGTCGGATGACAATGCAATACTATGGTACCATAAACCCGGTCTGATGATGGAGACGGAAGGTGGCCGTAGGAACTCCTTAATTACACAGGATAAACCCGTCGTGTTTGGGTTCGTTACAATCCTCTCAATGAGCAGTTGATGAGTGTGCAAAAAAAAGTACAGTCGGCAAGAAATCCAACATGGCGGAACACCCCAAGATAGCGGGCTAGTTATTTTTAATGCACTCCTACAATAGGGGTATCAAATGAAAGGGCTTGCAGAGAATAACTCGAAAAATAAAGTGACGTCACTCTAAATCCAATATGACGAACAATATACTGATAAACCTGTCCAGCGATGACTAAAAAGTAAAAAAACTTTTTTTTAAACAAGCTTTTATTTAAATGCGCTAAAAAGAATAAAATAAACTTTTCCTTTAAAACTTTTACTATCAACTTATAACGTCATAACACATTTTATATGATATAAAAGCTTGTCGCCAGATTTAGGTACTCGTATATACTCAGCTAAATCTCGCGACAAGCTTTTATATCATATAAAATGTGTTACGACGTTATAAGTTGATAGTAAAAGTTTTAAAGGAAAAGTTTATTTTATTATTTTAGCGCATTTAAATAAAAGCTTGTTTTTAAAAAGGTTTTTTTACTTTTAATTTTTTGAGAAATAAAAATCTTTAAATAAGTTTGTGAAAACCGTAAAAAATCAATTACTTCTTAGTGCATTTAGTAAGCCTTTTTAGGCATAGTTTTTTAGATTTCATTCCTAAAAGAAAAACAACCATAAAAGAAAAACTTTAAATTAGATGTGTACACACCGGACGCATGCTCGCCCGAGCCAGTCCACATGCTCGCCCGCGCGGCTCGCCCGAGACAGTCCACATGCTCGCCCGCGCGGCTCACGAGCCACATGCTCGCTCGCGCGGCTCCCATTTACGTCCTTCTGCTTGATCAGTGTGAATTGAAGAAAAATAATAATTGTTCAAGTATCATTATTATTTTATCGTTCAGTATCAGTGTGAATTGAAGAAAAATAATAATTGTTCAAGTATCATTATTATTTTACCGTTTTATAAACAGTGTTGCAATACGCTGTTTTTTCTAATTTGCCGCTCTTTTCTAGGCTCATCTTTCTCTGGCCCAGCGGGGCTACCGCGAAACGAAAACGAACTTCGTTCGTGTATCTCCGTCTCTGTCGCTCCAACTAGCAAGTGCGACAGAGACGGAGATACACGAACGAAAACGAATTTCATTTCGCGGTAGGCCCTCTGTTTTCGTAGGCGTAGGTAACCCCTCTGACTCTACATCGACTAGATTCTCGCTCTCGGACGTCTGAACGCGGCTGAAGACCTGTCATAAGGCACGTCCAGACGAAACAAGCGCGGTGTTTTCGGCCCGTGAGGATTTGTGCAGGATGGTTCATGTGCAGAGGGCCTACCGCGAAACGAAATTCGTTTTCGTTCGTGTATCTCCGTCTCTGTCGCTCGAACTAGCAAGTGCGACAGAGACGGAGATACACGAACGAAAACAAATTTCGTTTCGCGGTAGGCCCTCAGGATGCACGCGGCACAGGTCACTCTGTACTACACTCGGCGTCAAAAAAATCGCACATTTCGAAAATTTCGTTTCGAGCGAATATAGCTCTTACGGAATGTACTGTACCCCATTAATATGTATATCATTTTAAAGCTCAATCAACAACCTTTTAAATGAGTGGGTGTTTGTTTTTGTAAAAACAATGACCATAAAAAAAACGCATTTTAAATCAAAAGTCCCGAAGTACGCGTTTAGTGGGTCACTAATGGGGCACCCATGGACGGGTATAAAAGGGGGGGTAAAGATCGATTAAGGGTCACCGACGCTCGCGGGCTCTTCCTAGAGAGCTAGCGCCAAAGTGATGCCCCCTGTCACGCCCAGGGAAACCTCCAAGCCAAGACCGGCCAACGTGACCCCAAAGCCGCTGATAGGCCAACGGAACACCAAGCCGGGACTGGAACCCGCCACAGCCTTACCCAAGGCCCCCGAAGACCGGCCCGTCATCACGGGCTGAGAAGACTGCAGCCACCAGAGGGCAAAGCCCTGATATGGCATCCTCCACACCCAGTGATGGGTGTGAGAGACGACTCGAGCTAGATTAAGGGTCATTCGCTATCCAGACGTCACTGAGATCGCACCTGCACGTCTAGCACAACTTGCTGCTCAGTCGCTTCTCGCGCGACTAAGCGTCCCCTATCTCACTCGCACCGTACAAATTAGAAAAAGGGGGTTGAGCTTTCTCGACTCGCGTCGCGGTGCGGCGTCAGTTGCGCTAGCCCCGCTGAAGAGCTACAGCAAGAAAAAAACATTAAAAAATAGATACCACGCCAGAAGAAGCCGCTCAAGTGATTGCACTACTGGAAACTGGACTACGACAGACTGAAGTTGCTCGGCGTCTGAATATCAGCCGTTTTCGAGTACGTCGAGTGTTCCAGCGGTTCGAGGAGACTGGTGGCTACATCAGAAGGCATGGATCCGGGAGGCGACGCTGTATTTCCGGTTCAGACGACCGGTACATTGTGACGACTTCCTTGCGGAATCGTTTTTTCAACGCTGTTGAGCTCCAGCAACAGCTTCGAGCAGCTCGCAGAACGTCGGTGAGCGTCTCCACGATCAGACGAAGACTACGGGAGAGGAACTTGATGCCCCGCAGGGCCGCTACGGGCCCCCAGTTGACTGCGCAGCACCGGAATGCCAGAAGAGGATTTCGCACTAGCCATGAGAATTGGACGTTCACCCAATGGAGGAATGTCCTCTTTTCTGACGAGACGAGAGTGTGCCTTTACACCAACGATAGACGCAGAAGGGTGTACAGGAGGCAGGGGGAGCGGTATACAGAAGCCTGCACCGTAGAAACCGTCAGCTACGGGGGTGGATCCTGTATGTTCTGGGGCGGCATTTCCGTCGACGGGAAAACCGAACTTGTTTGCGTTTCCCGGACTGGAGGTGGCCGTGGCCAGGGATCCCTGACTGCTCAACGGTACATTGCGCGGAGATCCTGGATCCACATGTGGTCCCATATGCTGATGTAATTGGACCTGGGTTCCAATTTATGCACGATAACGCCCGCAGCCATACAGCGTTGATCGTTCGGGACTACCTGCACGCTGCTGTTATCAACGTTATGGACTGGCCAGCAAGGAGTCCCGACTTAAATCCCATCGAGCACCTCTGGGACCAGCTGAAAAGGCGGGTACGATCGCGTTATCCTCCTCCTGCCACACTTGATGAGCTTCATGATGCTGTCATTGAGGAGTGGAACAACATTCCTCAAGAGAACATCGTGACGCTGATCAGGTCCATGACCGACCGCATGGAAGAGCTTCGGAGGGCTAGAGGAGGCAACACTAGGTTTTAAGTTTAGTTTTAAGCTTTATTTTATTGTTATTGTTGTGTTTTATTTTTTTGTAATTTTTGTTAAATAAACGATTTTTCCTTTATCCTGTTTTTTTCCTTTTTTTCCTTACGGGGTTGATTTTCAATTTACATTTTCCGATAGCAGGTTTCATTACCTTTCAAATAAGACCCCATAGTCATGGGGTACATTACATTCTGTAAGAGCAATTTTCGCTCAAAACGAAATTTTCGAAATGTGCGATTTTTTTGACGCCGAGTGTAGATTCTCAGCGGCGGCCAATATACGGTAAAGTATTATCACGCGATCCGTGCGCTGTCTTTCTTTATCTCATTGCATGTAGATAGACAGCTAGAACAATATCACGATAATATACTTCACCGTGTAGAGGCCGCCACTTAAACTTCCTCCTCATGGACGTATAAACTCGGGACAAGAGCAAATTGTATTGTAATGTAGAGGAGAGACAAGAGCTGTCATTTTTTGTCCGAACGTCAATGATTTGTTGACATGTTGATTGTTGACTACAACTACCTATTCAAAGAGAATAATTAAAGAAATAGATAAAGAAGATAAACAATCTACTTATTGAAGATAACTTAAAGAATAAATAAAACTATTCTACTTTATACAAGACCTATTGAATCGAAGACGTTACCAGTAGTGCCTCAACTTAACCCTGATCAATAAAATCGATTATTTACAATCTAAGAAAGGCAAATTTCTTGTTCTTATCAAGGTAAAGCTGCTTGTTGTACTCATGGCATCATACTATGTAGCAGAAACCTTACAGTCTATTGTAGATCTTTGTTTTTCCCTTCAATAAACTATCTTATTTTCTTTCAGGTTAGTTTGTTTCCTTCGACGTGTAAGGCTGGTAATAAGGACTATTAGCTGCCCGAAAAAGCTTTTGTAATATATTTTCAGCTACCTACCTATGTAGAGTTAGTTTTTATATAAATATTGTATTTTTATTCTTGCATGGATATAATTGTTTACCAACTGCACTGCAACTGGAGCTTCGGAGGGCTAGAGGAGGCAACACTAGGTTTTAAGTTTAGTTTTAAGCTTTATTTTATTGTTATTGTTGTGTTTTATTTTTTTGTAATTTTTGTTAAATAAACGATTTTTCCTTTATCCTGTTTTTTTCCTTTTTTTCCTTACGGGGTTGATTTTCAATTTACATTTTCCGATAGCAGGTTTCATTACCTTTCAAATAAGACCCCATAGTCATGGGGTACATTACATTCTGTAAGAGCAATTTTCGCTCAAAACGAAATTTTCGAAATGTGCGATTTTTTTGACGCCGAGTGTAGATTCTCAGCGGCGGCCAATATACGGTAAAGTATTATCACGCGATCCGTGCGCTGTCTTTCTTTATCTCATTGCATGTAGATAGACAGCTAGAACAATATCACGATAATATACTTCACCGTGTAGAGGCCGCCACTTAAACTTCCTCCTCATGGACGTATAAACTCGGGACAAGAGCAAATTGTATTGTAATGTAGAGGAGAGACAAGAGCTGTCATTTTTTGTCCGAACGTCAATGATTTGTTGACATGTTGATTGTTGACTACAACTACCTATTCAAAGAGAATAATTAAAGAAATAGATAAAGAAGATAAACAATCTACTTATTGAAGATAACTTAAAGAATAAATAAAACTATTCTACTTTATACAAGACCTATTGAATCGAAGACGTTACCAGTAGTGCCTCAACTTAACCCTGATCAATAAAATCGATTATTTACAATCTAAGAAAGGCAAATTTCTTGTTCTTATCAAGGTAAAGCTGCTTGTTGTACTCATGGCATCATACTATGTAGCAGAAACCTTACAGTCTATTGTAGATCTTTGTTTTTCCCTTCAATAAACTATCTTATTTTCTTTCAGGTTAGTTTGTTTCCTTCGACGTGTAAGGCTGGTAATAAGGACTATTAGCTGCCCGAAAAAGCTTTTGTAATATATTTTCAGCTACCTACCTATGTAGAGTTAGTTTTTATATAAATATTGTATTTTTATTCTTGCATGGATATAATTGTTTACCAACTGCACTGCAACTGTATTAGGCAAGCATCAAACAATTAGATTGCTGTATATGAATTAAATTCAACTTACTATAACTACTAACAAAAGATGTTAATCAAATTTGATTCTATTACAAATAAGCCTGTCAAACGAGTTTTGGGCCACATTTTATATCTTTTGTTAATATCCATTTTGGTTCCGACATTTGTGTATTTTGAATTGTGCATTGTGTTACCAGCTGTTGAAAATGATATGTCAAGGCAAGCAATCCATCTGTGTATGGCATTCTTTCTGTTACTTAATATTATGGGAAATTTGATTTATGGAATGTTTACTAATAGTAGTATTCAAGGAAAAATGTTAGATAGCAAACAAAGCTCTGATTGGAGCTTGTGCTCAGTATGTGAATGTCTGCGTCCTCCCCGGGCATGGCACTGCAACATTTGTGATATATGCATTTTAAAAAGAGATCATCACTGCACTTACCTCACTCAATGTGTTGGTTATTTCAACTATAGATATTTTATACTTTTAACCCTTGACATATTTATTGCTATGGTGTATGCATTTTATTATAATATTCGATTTTTGGCTACATTCATATCATGGAACCATGGGTTAGCGCTTGTTCGATTTATTTTTCCCTTAGCCAATTTTGTGGTAGATTTTGGCTATGAAAGTCTGTATATTTTCATAGTCGTCATCAATTTCGTAGTAGCTTTGTTTACGGGATTTTTAGTTTACTATCATTTTAGTAATGTTTTAAAAGGTCAAACTACACCAGAAAGGAAACAAAAGGAGTGTACTTATGATAAAGGATGGAGACGGAACATAATAGAAGTATTTGGTGCAAGATGGTATTTGACATGGATTTTGCCGTTCATTCAGAGCCCATTGCCAGGTGATGGCATACAGTGGCATGATGAAGATAAGCATAAATGAATCATCAGTTTAATTAATTCTGGCTTCATGAATTAATTAAACTGATGATTCATCTAAGCTATTTATTTATGCTCACACTTTTCAACTTCATACAAGTTTGTGCCTAGGAATATGGTACCCTACTTAAAATTGTAACTCTTAAGCTTTGTTTTTAATATTTTATTGTATTAATACCTATACTAGTCTTATTGAAAATATATAATTCTAATAATTGGTTACAATTGACACATAATATGTTTGTGAGATTACATAATTTCATCTACAAAATAAATCTATTTACAAAAATATAGTCTTTCACGTTAGTTATTGCCTGTCAGGAATGTTAGAGTTAGGTAATATTTGTGCAAGGTATCTACTGCGAATCCTGTCTGACTGAACTTGTGCAATGTCTTGTGTTGCAGAAGGCTGGTCATCATCCCACTCTTGGGGTCTTGAGTCAGTTTCCTCTTGATCAGTGTATTCTTCACTATCCAATAGGTTAGCAGTTTCGTCCATTGCTCTAGGCCTGAAAATAAAATTGGTGTTTTTATGATTGATCTTGATCTCTCATAAATGTTTTATTTCATCAAAATAATTTCATTCAACAGCTCATTTTAGTAAGTATCAACATTTGTTATTTCTTTATTCTGTATTTCCAAAGAAAGGGAACACAAAAAGTGTGGGGAAAGTAGTGGTAGCAGAGTAGTTTGGATGTGAAACTTCCATAAAGCTTAGTAAGGTGACAGTGGTGTGACGACACAATATCCGCAGGCGAACACTGCTCCCAGAACAAGGTACTCAAGTGTATATGCTCGTGGTAATGGAGCTACGCCAAGCCTCGGTAATTTAGTAATATGATTTTATTCATACTCACGGTTTTATTGTTTCCCTTACACTGGGAGATAAGTTAAGTACACCATTTTTAGCTGAATCTACAATATAAACGAGTACAGCCGCTATCAAGGAAACTGAAACAGAAAAAATAATTTTAACCATTTAAAGTGGCCCAGTGACGGTTTAGCCAGTGGGTACGCGTTTGGTGATGTTACATTCTGTGTTGATTAAGTAAAATCCAGATTACCAGTGCTTGGTACGGACAAGGACTTTTTTACTACTGAAACTAATTTTGGTTTTTAACAGTTCATATATGAAGTGTCCAGTATATATTAAAGTGAGCTCGAAATGGCTCAAAAATTAAAGTCTGTGACTGTACCAACTTTTTTTTAGATAAATAGGTATACAGTTGACCACTATCTATTTGAAAAACAAACTTACCAAAAAGACAAGCTAAGAAAAACATTTCCAGCATCAAATATCCATATTTGTCAACAATAACTCCAGCCAATAACATTACAGTAGCCAATCCCAAGTTCTGCACAGCTTGACAACTGCAAAAAATGTAATTCAGAGTTTTTAGAATATTTAAAATATGTGTGTAACTACTAATGCTATTTATTAAAGACAGAGTGCTCTGCTCACATGCCATATGCTGTTCCCAACTGATTTTCAGGGACAATAAGTGCCACCAGCGGCCACAGTCCAGCTGCTAACAATGAATATGAAACTCCCAACAACACCTGAAAAAGTTAGTTGACGTTATGTTTTAGCTTTAGGCCCATAAGTAAAATGCGTTTCTTTTTCTAGTTCCGTTATTTTTATAACTTACCACTCCGATGTATGGATTGAAGAACGTGAATGCCAACAAGAAATGTGCTCCTATTGTAGACACATTACTTATAATGACCCACATAACATTTAGACCAGTTACGTCAATTAGCCAGCCGAAAAACGGGCTTAATACTGCTGAGAGAAGGTATACCATGGAGATGGCAGTGCTAGCTTGTTGAGGTATAAAATCAAATTTTCGTTCTAAAAATAGCCTGTAAAAAAAAGACTATTTAGACACTTTCGCTTATCATTTCTGTCCGTAGAATGTGATTAATAACAGCAACATACTTTCCGAGAGCTATGAATGGGAAAATGGCCAAATAGTATGCCACACATATCACAGAAACGAGCCAAAATACTGATTTAAAGTGGAGTATGTCCTTCATATGGAAGGGCTCACTGTTCTCGGACTCTTCCAGCCTGCCCAGGATCTTCTCGGCTCTATGGTCCATCCAACCGAGAATCAAACCACAAATAAGAGATATGAAACAGGTGAGGGCAGCTGAAATTAAAGTAAAAAAATGTTTACTTTCTAGAATTAAAATACGTATATCAGTATATCACTGATATAAATTAGTCAGGACATCAACATTATATTTCTCTAATATACTTGTCAAAATTATATGGTTTTATTAGAATATATTGTTGATGAAAAAATGGTTGAATCATCCTGATACCTACCAATAAACAATGTCACCCCAAGTCGTTCATATCCAACAAAGTAAGTGGAGACCCATTTGTAGATGGGCCCCATGATCCAGAAGTTGACAGCACTACCCAATCTGGAGAAGGACAGCTGCAAGCCAAACACCATGTTCAGCTCTTTGCCTTTGAACCAGAGCACAACATAGTTATTCACTGCCACCTGTAGGGACTCTCCACCAATTCTGTAAAAAATGCGGCCATCATGTAAAGTATATTTGGGTCAGTTATCAAAACTGCTAACTAATTAGTGGTGACGCGAGTTTGTCTCCATTATTTAATTCCTGAACAGACAACACTTAGACGATTCTCACAAGGGCAAACTCAACACGGACTTCAAGATTCTGAATGTCATAATATTAGCTTCATGCCCAGCTAGCACGATAGGGATAGGGTTCATGCTCAAGTTTTACGGCCCAAATGTATACTCTATCCGAAACTGTAAGAGTAAAGGCTGTCAAACAAAAGCAAACACAAACCGACTTTGTGCTCTGACTACCAGACAGTTTTTGGCTTGCGCTTTTTTGACAGGATTTACTCTTACAGTTTCGGACGCACTATACCAAATATATATATATAAAACGTGACCATAAAACCTATCATGCTCCTCGTATCAGCCATGATACTACCATATATTTTTTTCATATAATTTAGGTAAGTAGGTTTGCGATATTTATTTTCAATTGATTTTTAATCGAGCGGATCTAAATTAATTAGGCACATTTGATCATATTTGATTAAGGACTCATATTATATCTTTACTAATAATAACGAGTAAAGCGTAGGTTTGTATGTAGGGGTAATCTCCGAAACTAATTTAATCCGATTTTCAATCTTTTACCTGTGTAGTACAGGTGAACGATTAAAAATAGAATGGACCTTCGGGATGGGTGTAGGCTATTATTATTCCGTGGCTCCGCCTGCGCAGTTTGTAATATGTGGGCGAATCTGCGCGGGCAGCGTGCAGCGCTAGTACCCTTTATTTTTTATCCAAGTAAAGACTGCACATTAATATGTTCAATTATTATTATTATTTATTTCCCGCTCACGGGACATGTCCCGGACCTTTGGGAGGCGTGCGTGGGGCTAGGTACCTACAAAGTACCAACTGAGCCAACACGTAGAGGCCCTTTTGACAATTTAATGGAATGCAAGGAGTACACCGAGCGGATGCTGTTCCTGCCCGGGTCATGGGACGCACACAGAGACAGCACCCGCTGGGGTGTACAGGGACGATTACTGGTTGATGGAATCTAAATAAAACGGGTTATTGGGTGAAAATGATGGACTAGTGACTGGTGGTGAAACATCGGACGCCTGCCTAATAAAACTGTTTCACTTTTTATCTCTGGCAGACGGTGACTCGCCAACTGCTAGATGGGCCCCTATTACAAATTATAATAATAATTATTATTATTATTTAGCTTTTATTCCATTTCTTTACATATTTTTGTTATTATATTTTCTTATGTATTTATCTATAGGTTGGAAATGGATCCCTTTTGGGTAAGAGCCTCCCCCATCTTTTGCTACTCTTCTCTTTCTTTGCCGTAATGCCACCAATTCTTCCCTGCAGGGAATATGTTCAATTACCTCGACATTAGGGCATGCAATCCCGGTATTTATGACTACTACAATACCGGGATCCCGGTATTGTAGTAGTAATAAATCCCGGATTTCATGCCCTACTCGACATAATACATATAGATAAGATTGGCACATATCACAATATATGATACATTATATCGTGTATATTATGTAATTAACGACTTTTCGATTCTTTGACAGCAAAAGTGGTCATAGTGGTAGTGGTAGACCATGAAGGATTTGAAACATTATATATAAATAAATACATTACAGAATTTGGGCCTTTTACTAATACTTCCACACAATTACTGAGCTGTCATGTTAGAATAACACTCTCCTTTTTTCTCACTCTATGGGAATAGGATTGAACTGTGTTGTGGGCGACGGGCTAGCAACCTATCCCAGCTATATCATATTTCCCATCTTTATTGTTCCAAGAGGCATTGAAAATTAAATTTCATGTGCTCTGCCTACCCCTTTTGGAAATACAGGCGCGATTTTGAGGATGTATGTATATATAATTTTATTATATCATCATAAAAAAACCCATCACATGTGCAGTAGTAATGTATTTGTTTATCAGTTTAAAATTCCATTGGGAGCTGTGGTTGGATATTGATTTAACATTGGTAGTAATAAATACAAGTGTTCAGAGAATAATCATCCTTATAAAATACCTACCTTATCATTAACAGGGGTTAGACTGATAAGGAATGTTGGTTACTGCAAATGTTTACGCATTATATATGAGCTATTATAATATATATACATGTGTGGAAATGCATTAACCAAGCTTCAATTCCTTACCCAAATATAAATCTTCCAAGGATCATCAGCCAGAATGCATTGATGTACGCTCCTGCTGCAAATACGATGGCTCCAATGAAGACAATAGTCATGTATATTACTGTCCCCAGTCTCACACCAAAGTATCTGCAATATTTACATTTCATTTAAATACAATGAATGCAGAGTAGTATGTGTGAGCGAAAAAATATTGTATTCAATTTACAACCTTTAGCAAATGTATTTAAATAAATGAAGCATTTTTCTATATCTTTTCATATAGAAGAATGAAAATCTTTAAAAAAAAAACAGTTACTTTTATGGATGTTAAAAAGAATTGGATATAAATAAAAGGATTCTTTGAAATCATTATTGGCTAAAGTTTACTAGATGTTTAAATATCCTTTTTATTAACTTTTTATATTCTACATCATTGTGTATTTTTGTAATAGTTTAATTATGTTTTTTTATCTATACTAATATTATAAACAGGAAAAGTCTGAGAGTTTGTAGCTGTGAAATTTTGTATTTAATGGGTATTCTCCGGAGCCACAGATCCAATTTCAAAAACTCTTTCACTTGTGTATAGAATGGACTTTTGCGGATGGCCACAGGCTATATTTTATCCCACGGGTTTACCTGCGTTCTTTGCAATACGCGGGCGAATCTGCGCGGGCAGCTAGTAAGTTATAAGGGAAAAAAAGGGGGTGCTCAATACTTTTGATCAAGGCTGTATATAATCAAATAATTTCAGGGGTTCGCACAGATGCTCTAAGATTTGGCGTTTTTCAATAAAAACGTATGCAAATGCATACATTACAAAATAAAATGTGCATGTAGTGGTTTATCCGTTTTTTTTTTAATAAAATTAAAATATATATTTCATATCATAACTATTATTTATTATTATTTATTTAATCATTAGGTTTTAAAATAATTAAAAGCAATGCAATTTTAATCGATAAAGTAAGTAAGTAAGTACTTATTTCCTTCTTACTAAAAGGAAAATTAAAACTTGCCTACTTAGGTAAGTTTTAACTTGTCAGTCAGATTAAACTATTTTCATGTAGTGTTTTATATAGGAAGTTCAATCTGGCGAGATCTCGTTGGAAAATTGTACGAGACTCAGTCTAGTAAAATATGGACAAGATCTCGCATTCCCTAAAACAATTCTCAACACAATCATTTGTACTAAATTTATGTCAGTTGTGAAAACTACCAGCGATAACAATCAAATCGGTTTTGCCTGTAATAACATGCCAACACACAGAAAAAATAAAACATTATTCTTGGTATTGTTGCCTTAGACACCCTCTTTTTACAAATAATGTTAACAATGTAACAGGCCTGAGTCATTTGCTCATGTTACTAAAATCAAATCAGGTCACAAGCAACATGTTTCAGCATAATGCAGATATTTGTTTATCACAGTAGATATTATGAGTCAGCATAGAAAACAAAGTACACATACCTATCTACAAGATATCCTCCTATAAAACATAATATCACATTTGGCCAAGAATATATAGAATACACCAAAGCAAACTGGGATGTGTTCAAGTGTAGGTCATCTTTAAAATTGTCTGCCAAAGCTCCTGGTGTGTCATAGCAGAAATAGGAACCTGCAAATATAAATTTATATCATTATTATAACATACTTAATTCATCTTAACAAAAGGCCATGTTCCATGAACATGTATTCTAGTAAATATATAATTTAATGAATTGTCTATGGGCTGGTCATCACCATCAGATGAGACATTCTTCAGCCTGTCATTCTGGGTAATTCTCAAATAATTAGCGTCACTTGTCATGTGCAAAAGTTAAGGATTTCCCGGCAGTTAAATATTACTTATTTATAATAATAGCTGTCCTGTCAATATTTCGAACCATACATTAAAAAAAAAGTATAGTAGCGTTCACTTTAGCACATGGTTGTGACAAGTGGTGCTAATTATTTGTGAATTACCCTTCTAAATAAATAAATCATTGTCAAAAATGCTACATATAAGTAATATTGTGAATGACAAAGCTTACCAAAACATAGGAAGCACATTAACATCAGTGCAAAAAAGCGATGCACCCAGTTGGCTGGATGACACCAAGATGAAGTAGGCAGAGCTGTCCTGTTACTCCCACTAGCCTCTGGATTCTCCATCATGCTATAAAAAATCACATTATGTGTGAAGTCATTATGCCTATACGTTTTTGACGAAAAAATACACATGAAATATAAATGATTGTAAAATTAAATTACTTACAAGATAAGTGGTCCAGTTTTTGCACTATGTTATATATTCAATGAGACAAAGCTCTGAGTCACTAACAAATAACTAAATGTAATGATACTTCACACATTGATAAAACATTACAGTCACATTATTGACAACACCACGTAAATATTCTGGGAGGGTGTCCTGTTTCACTCACGACACAAAAGCGTTGATTATGAGAGGGATGTTGACGAGATTACATTATATTGATAATGAAAGGGTCTCATTGAATGGATCAATAAATAAGTAAACAAACCACGTTCCTTGATGCTGGTATCAGCACAATGAAATGAAAATGTAAATACTTAAATAGTATATATCAATAGAGCACAAAGTACAATATACAAAAATGACATTGACATGATAACCCAACTGAAACCGGTCGGATACCACCATAGAAAAGCGATTTTTACACAATAGTGCTTGAACTCGACTTAAGATCAAAACATTTCTCTTGCTTCATCACACCAAAAATTTCTTCGTTTAACTTTTAAAATAAATATGTTAATCAAAAAAATTCGTGCTACAAATTTACCAAAGTTTAACGACGAACGCCGTGATTAGAGTATGATATTCGAACGCGCAATTATCAAAAGTCAAGCACACTACAAACCGTCTTCAAAAAATGCAATTTGTATAGTGGGACCACACTTGGCGGTGTTTGCACAAATATTCGTGCTGCATTTCTTTCCTTCCTACGGCAAATGAAAGAGAGGCAACGATGCAACGCGAACACGCATTCCCAAGTGTGATGCCACCATCACACCAACTTGATGTACCTAATACAGAGGGGCTACCGGGAAACGAAAACGAACTTCGTTCGTGTATCTCTTTCTCTGTCGCTCGAACTAGTAAGTGTGACATAGACGGAGATGCAAGAACGAAGTTCGTTTTCGTTTGGCGGTAGGCCCTTTGGCACCACACTTGGGGTTGCGTCTTCGCGTTGCATCGTTGCCTCTCTTTCATTTGCCGTAGGAAGGAAAAAGATGCAGCACCAATATTTGGACAAATACCGCCAAATGTGGTGCAACCATAAGACCATTAAACACCCACACCTAACAATTTGTCAAAACAGCTTACACAAGTTGGAATGAGATAGCAATACATATATTTCATTATAACCATAGCAGGTTGCTGTGACAAAGTATGCTATAGTTGGCATGTGATGTCTCTTTCCAACTATAGGAAATTGGTGTGCCCAATTGTATCGTTTGTAAAGGCAACTCTACACAATGGGCCATTATGGCCCATCATACAGGACGCAACTATGCGTTAGACGGAGAAAGACATATTTCTATCACATTCCATCCCATAACTGCAACCAGCGGCGCTACCATTAAAATTGAAACTCGAAGTTCGTATATCTGTCCCTGTCAATCGATTAATGTAAGTGTGACAGTATAACTGCGGCGCTACCACGAACTTCGAAACTCGAAGTTCGTATATCTGCATCCCTGTCACTCGAATTAGGTGCGATAGAGATGGAGATACCCGAACTTCGAATTTCGTTGTAATAGCTCTGAGGGCCTACCGCGAACGGCTTTCGAAGTTTTCCCTCTCTGTCGCACTTATGTACGAATTCGTAAGTATGACAGAGAGGGAAAACTTCGAATGCCTTTCGCGGTAGGCCCTCTGAGGGCCTACCGCGAAACGAAATTCGTTTTCGTTCGTGTATCTCCGTCTCTGTCGCTCGAACTAGCAAGTGCGACAGAGACGGAGATACACGAACGAAAACGAATTTCGATTCGTGGTACGTAGCCCCCTCTGAACAGTCTGAACGTATAGCAAGCGTCCATAGGCTGGGATATCCGCATTAAGTAACTATTATCAATTGCGAGGACCGTATGTTTGTTTACTAGCATCGAGCTAAATATAAAAAAATACGTTTTTGCTTCGTAAATAGGCACTTCGTTGTCCAATGGCGTGATGGAAAACGGAGCTCCCAGGGGAGTCAGCCCTTGCCCTTATCGGTGGAGGTATGCGGAAATGTACATATTTACAAAACCCCAGTGACACGAAACTACCCGACTTCTAATTTACATTTTAGTGACGGAAGAGAAGCGACTTCATTAGTATATAGGTTTTAATTTAAACTGGAAATTTGAGTAAAATTAAATTGGTTCGTAAGTTTTAGCGCCGTCGTGGCGCCGACAAAATTAATGAGATCATAATTAGGTACGTCGATGATTTTAGAGTTGCAGAATATTATCCAATGATAGAGTTTGATTTATGCTAACTTCAAAGTTATAATACCTACCTCGAAAAATATTTATATTTATTTACAGTATGGTTATTAAATATAAAATATTTAGAATCTCTCCTACATTACGAACCTATTCGATTTCAATAAAATATCAATACGTCTAGCGCGTTTGAAAATGTTAGGTTTAAAGGCGGCGCGCCGCGGCTCTGCGTCAATCGACGCACTTTCATCTACTTTCATAGTTAATGTATGAAGGCGAATTATTTTCGATTCGATTCGACTCGCCTCGGCGAGCCCATATAGTGGACGCCAGCCTTAATGGTTAATACGAGTATCGAATTGTAATGATACGATTTCTTGGAGACTTCTAAAGAATTGAATAAGTGGGAGCATACAAAATGTGTCAATGTCGTTGTTGCATTTACTTAGAAAGTCAATTATTTCAAAATGTGCCCTAAATACAAACTCAGTGTTAAAAAACTCCGTCATGCTTGAGCCGAAGCCGATTACTTATCTTCACAATGTGGAAGCATATCAAAGGGCCTACCGCGAAACGAAATTCGTTTTCGTTCGTGTATCTCCGTCTCTGTCGCTCGAACTAGCAAGTGCGACAGAGACGGAGATACACGAACGAAAACGAATTTCGTTTCGCGGTAGGCCCTCAGAGCCAACAATTTTTGTCTTTTCGGATTCATTTACATACCTAATGACACATTTTCATTGGTCATTTAGTCGGTCGATATACAGCACCGACGGAGGCGGCTCTAGCCTGTACGGGTGCAATCATTACCAGCTGCCCGGCGAGTGGCGCTCCGTAAAATGGCGCTCGGCGCCCCCTAGGACCCGGCGCCCGGGTGCACCGCACCCCCTGCACTATAGGTTAAGCCGCCCCTGAGCACCGACTCGATAACGAATAAAAGTTGTCAGTCAATAGCACACTTGTTTAATAAAGTAGGACCTATGTAACCTGTAAGTCATTTAAAAGCGTGCGAGAGGGTAGACCCGAACTAGGGAGGGGCACACCCTCTCGCATACGCAACGCATACATTAACATACATCCAAGATAACCCCCGTCCGCCGCTATCGACCAGTGTCGACCGCATGCGGGAGCTATGGCATTATCATCATCGAGAGGAGCTCATGGGTGAGAGGGAATGGGCAGTAGTTCCCACGCTGGCCCAGAGCGGGTTGGGGACTTCCCATTCACACCTTTGAATTTCTTCGCAGATATAGGTACTCACAATGTTTTCCTTCACCAAAAAGCCACTGGTAAATATGAAATGGTATTCCGCACATAAGTTCCGAAACACTCATTGGTACGAACCGTGATTCGAACCCACGACCGCCGTTTGACAGCCATGCAGCTTGAACCACTACTTTGCCTTTTGGAAATCTCCCGCAACCCGCATGCGGGTCCTCTGGACCATGCAATGATAATGCTCCTTAATTGTATTGTGCCTTTCCTCTATTTGTAGCCCGCTTTGTTTATGGTCGTATTAAGGCATCGTTAAAGCTGATCATCAAAATAATAATAATAACAACTTTGCTATGTCATAACTATACCTAGATATTTTTCTAGCACGAATGACTTACTGTAAGTGACTGACAAAATAAAAACATCGACAGTCCTGTTATCGATAAGTATCACTTCAACGTGATAGAGGTAAATAAATACAAATATATATAGGGTATAGGTAATAGGGTGCGTTAAAAAATTGATAATAATAACAAAACTATCAATTTATTTATATTTTACATACTTCAGAAAACAATTTGCAATACTTTCGTAACTTTCTTTCTTCATGTCACTTAATTAATTATCCCATAACTCATTCCCAAACCCATTTTTGGTCAAACAATTCTATCTCTGTATATGGTTACAGTCTTACAGTGTAGGTGCACGCGTCGTCTAGATAGGTAGCCGATATAAGTCTGTGATTGTATGTACGTCTTGTCGTTGAAGTAGCATGTACTTATCGATAACAGGATTGTCGATATTTTTATTGTGGCAAGCACTAAGCAAATGTTGTTCCTGCTAGAAAAATATCTACGTATAGTCATAACTTTTTTATAGTGTTAGGTAATATGTACCTACCTAATGAGCCAATCTACTATTTTTTGTTGCTTGCCATGGTTACGTCCCCTGGGTCACTCTTTAAAACTATGATTTTATGGGGCATAAATCCACAACACACGTATTTTTGTTATATCGGTAAACCCATTCCATGGTGGGGCAACTCCTTACCATGATAGTAGCCCAATTTATAGTTTCTTTTCCAAGAAACTCTGTCTCTGTTGTCTCTTGGCTTACCGGGACAGAATAACAAGAAAAAGTTGCTTGACCCTAATAATATTAGGATATGGGATCATAAATAATGGTTAGGATGGACTAGGACTTATTCTTTTTCATCACACTTGCTCGAAAATGGTGTTATTATACGCAAGCGTACTGAGCTGTAATGGGCTATATTACGCCCATGGGCGTTATGGTTTTTTTTTAAATAATAGAACCCTCTGATTGGCTTAAGCAAATCTGGTTGCTGTGTGATTGGTTGAATAAAAAAATCTAGTTGGTCACGACGCCCCGCCCCGCAAGAATACTGCTCTGTGATTGGTTGAAATATTGAACTGCGCGCTCTACTAGCACTGATCTGGAAGTGAAGTTGTCAATTTTTGATTGGTGCTGCTGTATGAAACTTACATTTTTCTGTCTTTTGTTGTTATTTATTTCCTCGCAAATGTGATGAAAAACATTGTGTATAACACGGGCGTAAGAATATTGCAAACTCGAGTCATCAAAAGCCCTCCGCCTTCGGCGTCGGGCTTCTGATACACTCTCGTTAGCAATATTCCACTTACGGCCCTCGTTAAACAATGTACAATATTGTCTGTCACATATTCACGTTATATCACGTTTCTGTCAAATATTGTGACATTAGAATTTGACTACACATATAGGACCTGTATAGTGGAGGTTAGAACTAACCAGGCCCCTCTAATTGTTGTTTTAAATCTATTTACTGTTTTCTTGTTACAACAGAAATACCTATGTATTTTGCGTTCGTTACCTACTCGTTGGCGCTATTAGTGTTATTAGGGTTCCGGTACCTCAAAAGGAAAAAAAACGGAACCCTTATAGGATCACTCGGTTGTCTGTCACAGCCGATTTTTTCCGAAACTACTGGACCGATTCAGTTGAAATTTGGTACACATATGTAAATTGGTGACCCAAAGATGGACGCGTAAAGTAAATTAATGAATTCTGAACAAGGGGGCCACTTTTAGAGGATAAACTGAAAAAAAAAACGCAAACTGTATTGTGTGACATATCAAATGAAAGGGGTTGTTGTAAGCATCTCAGATATTTTCTTTATAATTTTAGCAAATACAGATTTGAAGCAATTTAGGAAAAAAGACGAAAATTGACCATTCCCCCTTTATCTCCGAAACTACTAGGCTTAAAATACTGAAAAAAATATGCAAAATAGTTCCTTGCCTAAAGATTACAGGAAAACCTATAAGAAGTAACGGGAAAATTCTCAATATTTTTGTGTATTTTGTATGGAGCGCCTAATGCTTAGAGAATAGGAATTTTACGGAACCCTCACCACGCGAGTTGAACTCGCACTCGTCCCGTTTATTATTTACGTATACCTTTATTTTGTCAGAAAACTATTTGCCTCCAAAACTTTCGAGATATTCTAATATGCTTGTTACTAGGCCTACTTGAATAAAGATCATTTTGAGTTTGATACATAGAGTCACAACGGCACAACTACAGGTTGTGTAGCTGTGGTGAGTAGTTAGGAGTCGATAAGGGTACCTACGTAAGAGAAGTGTGAAAGCTCGCGGGGTGATGTATTGTGATGAATCAGCAGAGCATAGGACGCGGAGTACAATGAGCAGCGCAGTGCGCAAGGCGGGCGGCGGGTCGGGAGGGCGGAGGGCGGGCGCGCGCTCGGAGACGCAGTCCGCCTCGCGCAGGACGGGAGCGGTGTTCACTCGGCGGCGCGCCGCGGCGCGACATGCCCAGCTGATGTTTATTTATAATACGAGCTCGGTGGAGGGCGCGCGCGGGAGGCCCTCCCCTCCGCGGCACCACGGTTTCGCGTGATGCAGCCGAGCGAGCTAGCCGACGCCGCGCCCGCCGCTAGCGGAAACCCCCCGCAGCGTGGCCTCAACGGCGGCCGCTTCGATTTTGACGACGGCGGCACTTACTGTGGAGATTGGGATGATGGCAAGGCGCACGGCCATGGCGTGTGCACCGGCCCCAAGGGTCAGGGCGCCTACGCCGGCTCCTGGCATTTCGGATTCGAAGTTTCCGGCGTCTACACCTGGCCCAGGTGAGAGAGTGACTTCGCCCGGGCCTCGCACATGCCCGAGCGCGAATCGGCGTCCGAAGCCGCTCCAAAAATAGGGTGCTATTAATAATTGAGTTCGGTGTTTCGCTAGAAAACGCGTGTAGCAGTGGTGAAAGTGCCTCATGGCCTAATAGCGGCCAAAATATTCATATCGATCTACATATAGGTACCAACTGATAGCGACACGTGATAACAGAAGTGCCTATCGATGAACCTACCTACCTCGACTCGTATTTGCTTTACATTACCAATTAACTAACTGTAATAGTCGCGACATGCCCATTGCAGGTTCAATGGAAGTAATTTCACAAATACATCTAATTGAGAACAATTTAGCACGTGCGTTTCTGCTGACGTGACGTCTTGAAACCGTTCGCTGGGCTCGTGATTCTTTTAACATGTTGTAGAAGGAACAAAACTTCAAGTCATAGTTATAATAACATAATAAAAAAACATAGCATAAGTTCCTAGATTAGTAAAGTTGACAAGTGTCTTTGTTTTGACTTGATTATAACATAGGTATGGTCATATTCATAGTCATATATCTATTAAAAATATTATAAAAGTTACACGTAAGGCACTGGTCCCACCGCCGGCGACGAGCGATGAGCTATCGGCGATTTTCTCGCCCAGAAAACGAACAAAAGATAATCGCTCCCGTGTAAATAAAAGAGCGAGATATAGTTCATATAGTTGATCGCGGACAGCGAGCGATGAACTATAAATATATATCTCTCTCTTTTATTTACAAGGAAGCGATTATTTTTTGTTCGTTTCTTGGGCTAGAAAAAAGTCGATAGTTCATATCTCACTCGCCGGCGGTGGGACCAGTGCCTTATCATTATCAAATTATTTAGCAACGTCACATACTTATATGTACTGCGAGGGCAGGGCATTGTACTTATGTCATAGAAATACTACCCATGAGCATCTTTAAGTATTTATTATTATAATTATTTTGAATACGATCAAGCATACGGTAAGGGCCGTCGTACCGATACAGTATGGCTCTGTCAGAATGCGTCTCAGTGCCAGGCCTTCCGGTTATTTCATCCAGCTAGCGACTGCTCCAATGCAACCCACTTTCGTCAGGTCATTGATCCATCTAATCATGGGATTTCACGACACGACTCTTTTTGAAATAATTTATTTTTCTCACTATTATTATTCACTCGAATACTTTCAATGCCATGTCGGTACGTCATCATATCAGATATTAATCGGTAATCTGAGAGCGTAAGTAGTATCATTGCCTTACACTAAGGATATTGTTTACTGCAGATTAATTTACCAGAGGCAGTTAACTATGAGCTGTATCTATTTACATACACGTCTGCTCGCGGCTATTATTTCGAGATGGAGGAGTCTGATACGTGGCGGTTGGGGCTGATTCCACTGTCATACTTTACACGCACAAGCTGCTGTAATTGTTTGTGAGTAAATATTATTGGCCTATTATCTCTTCCATGAAATTATTAAATAATAATGGAATAATATTTACATAATAAGGAGCTTACCTACATTATCTTGAAAATTAAACAGCTTAATAAATAATTTATGGCATTTTAAAGACGCAGCCATCAGTAGAAACATGGTGACGTGATAGTGAAGTTACTACTGAAAATATCCAAACTGCTCCGGACCGACAATATTTGAGTCCGTTGATTCCTCAAGGATCCCAGTATTAACTTCGGTGCTTCATCACCAGTCCCATTTTCAAATTTGTGAAACGATGAACATTCGTTGCTCGTAAAGTGACCATTCGATCTTTGGAAAAATACTTAAATAAACCATCTATGGCCGTAATCTTCAGTTCCACAAAGAACGGAAACAACTACATAAGTCGTTTCTCCGCACTATCTAAGAATGCGTAGGTACGTAATACCTTAGTAACCCAATCTCATTTGTAATATACCTTTACAGAATACAGCCAAATTCTATTAGATATAAGTTATTCAGTTATATTATTAACTGACGTTACAAGTTTTCACGGAATATTGTGGATACCTAAGTATATGTATAACGTTTGTATCATTGTAGATGTTATTTTATCCCAGCTTTATGGCAGCTTTTGTAGAGTCCTTTAAGGTTATTTGTGGTTATCGGTCTTTAACCTACGAATCAGTTACGTTTTCACTACAAGACCTTCATTTATTAGATTGTCCTACGCGTATGTCAAAGATTGGGATTACCTACGTCGAATAACACGACATACAAGTTTAGCATGCTCGATGTGGCTCTTAGTTTCACATTTTGCCCTCACCGCAACGTAGCCTTCTCTCAGAATGGCCTAATTACACACACAGGTGCGCGTGACCGCGGCAGGGTAGGTGTTTGTTAACCCTTTCCGGTCAAGTTGACTGCACGTGAGCGACATCAGCCCCTTCGAACTCACGTTTTAAGAAAGCAACAAGTTGCCTGAAACCCGCTCGCTGCTTTCTTAATTTATAATGGTCGCTAAACTTCCCATGAATCTGGAAACATTCAGGAACGCGCTGGCTAAAACTTGCTAAAACAAACGAATGTCGTGGAACTAACACGATTAAAAGCTAATGCACGGTTTGGAAATACTTAATGTTTAATACTAAATTAAAATTATAGGATAGGTATATAACACTCATCGTTATGATTTGTAATTGGATTCGTATTTGTATTTACGCGTTCGCTTTCTCGCGATTTAGACAAATCCCCTTCGTGGTTTATCTACTTATTTTTATTTAATTTAAATTCGATGTAAAATAAAATAATGCTAGGCCATACCGTGTACCATCACGAACCATAAGGGATCTATTTCTCGATGTCTTAACAATCATCTTTCATCATCATCAGCCTATAAATGCCCCACTGCTGCTGTTGGGCACTGGCCTCCTCTCAAGGATGGGAGAATACTCAGGAATAGGTAGAAAGGAACAGTAGTCCCCACGCTGGACAATCCAGGTTGGGGACTTCACATTCATCTTTTAGTACCGACGCGATTTTTATAGTGGCGACACCGGTTTAGCCTAGTTGGTAGTGACCCTACCTACGAACTAGTACGAAGCTAGAGGTCTTGGGTTCGAATCCCGGTAAGGGCATTTATTTGTATAATGAGCACAAATATTTGTTCCTGAGTCTTGGATGTTTTCTATGTATTTAAACATTTATTTATCTATAGAAGTATGTTTATCGTAGTCTAGTGCCCATAGTACAAGCTTTGCTTAAGTTTGGGACTAGGTCGATTTGTGTAAGATTGTCCCCACAAATATTTTTTTCTCAAACATGCAATGAAATGTCGTCCTTACGTGCGTTATAACATGCTTCAAAGTATCACGTTTCGGGCGGAACAACTCGAGATAACTGTAAAGGAATTTCATACAAAATTGAAGGCCTAGGCCGTGAAGTATTTTTTTTTTAATTTTAATGTCTGTGTTCATCAACAGGCTAAACAGCTGAATTCTATTTTTTATTTTTTTCTAGTGGCTGAATGGTTATCCGACCAAAAATATCCGCGTTAATGCCTATTACACACGAACCTTTATTAAGAATACAAATCTGTATGATGCAGTGTGTTTGATGAATAAATTAAAAACATTATCTATACGTAAGTCACCAGAGGCCATAGACAATATTTAAAATCCTCTGCATTTATTTTATTCATTATAGAAATTAAGATTCTTATTATCAGGTCATGTATATAATGGCCCTAATAGGGTCTATTCGAACGCTACACACGCGAAATACGAACGACTTTCGTAAAAAAAACATTAAGTATGGAGGGATTGGAGGGAAAATTAATGTACTATTTTGAGTGGTGCATTGTTTTATTTCATTGCATATGTTTGAGAAAAGCACTATACATGCCTCGCCGTGAAAAGGCTTGCCGGCTTCGTATCACTATCCGGCCTCCCTATGGTCGGCCGTCTATACCTACTCACCCGGCAAGTCCTTCTTTCCTGGCGTCTGCAGTAATGTACTATTTTATTTCTTCGCAAATGTATGCAGATCTCTCACGAAGTTTTCCTTCATCGAAAAGCTAATGATAAATATGAATAAGTACATTGTGGTACAAGTGAAGTGACCTATGTTGGTTATTCATTACATCCGAGGCGGAATTGTTCACGCCAGCGGATGACGTGATAAGAGAGCTGAGGATATAATTATCAAAGCTCACGCGTTTCATACAACGTTTTTCAACACATTTGCGAGGAAAAACTCCTTGTCATTAAATGAAAATTTTATAGGCTCCTAAGTTATTTTCTTTAGTTATTGATACCAGGGATCGGATACCGATATTTTCTCCATACAAATTAAACCGGTATTATTTCGCTCTTTGGTTATGATTACTTTATCTTTGATCGGGCAGTCTAATTATACGAATATGTTACCTAAATACACGATAGAGTCCTACATTAAGAGCCTAAAATAATCCAAAATATTAGACACCTTCGGGGATTTTTGGAAAAACCGGTTCCGATCCCTGATTCTATATCACACACATTGCACATCACCAAGATTTTTTTTGAAAAACGCTCTTTTCCTTTCACCACGAGTCAACATTTTTTGATAATGAACAATTAATAAAAGGGGGGGCGGGGGGTACAGTGGATCACTTTTTTTGTTAGTGATGTATTGGCCTCATTTTAAGTCCTAAATGGCTAGTTTTTGATGAGATCCTAGAACACTTATGTAATTGTATAAGTCAACCGTAAAAATCGGTCTTTTGTACTAAATAACCACGAAAGATACCTTTTTTATAAAAAGGGATGTTGTAAAACAACTTAAAGTATTTTTCAACCTCTTTCTTTGTGCTATACTTAAGAAAAAAATCGATGCCCTGCTGCTTCTAACTCCGTTAATCATCATCTGCTTAATATAGGTTCGTCCTACTGCTGGGCACAACATGCATCCATGAGATGGAGAGTAGTCCTAACGCAGGTTGCGGACATCATATATACACCTGCATATTTCTTCGTAGACGTGTGCAGGCTTCCAGACGTTTTTTTTCCGTCACCGCTAAAAGTTAACGGCAAATGTCAAATGATATTCGTTTGACAATTATTGGGTTTATTTGTTAAGGCCTCTCACAGACTGGCGCGGCCTGGCCTAAACTTGTCATTAGCTGTCAAATTTACTATGGACCACCACCGCCGCAGGCCGCGCCAGTGTGATGCAGGCTTAAATGGGTTTTTTCCATGCTTTTTCTGTCACTATACGTATCACGGCGAATCTTGATCCCTACGACAGTTGTCATCTCCGTACAATTTATAAGCTGTCATTAGGATCAAGTTTCGCCGCGATACGTATAGTTGCCATGGTTGCAGCTGCGATTTTATGATATCATATCCTCTAAATGCTACATGAACTCAAAATGTCGGGGAAAAGTTACCTATCTTTCTAAATAATTAACAACTGGGAGACCCAGCTTTCCATGTTTTCGCCCATAAAACCACCGTTTTCAAAAGTAACCGGTTATGTGACCATGACAACTAGCGACAGAAAAAAGTTGGTTGGCCCAAATGGAAAGTAACCTTATAAATGTTATAATTATAAAGCATAAAAATTGCAAACCTGAGCGGAGTTCAAAAGTTTGCGCAACTGAAATATATCTTCAACTTCGTGACCACTCGTTACCGTGTTAGGTTTCCCGGTTAATGGACTGCTGTGTAGAATATCTTAATAACAGCTTCGACGTACAATATTTC
This sequence comes from Epinotia nisella, assembly GCA_932294315.1. Lineage (NCBI taxonomy): Eukaryota > Metazoa > Arthropoda > Insecta > Lepidoptera > Tortricidae > Epinotia > Epinotia nisella. The sequence goes on along the minus strand of OW028677.1, from coordinate 10,192,993 downwards.
GAGATTAATGTCGACGATGTAATAAGGGAATATAAACATTAATGAATGCAGAGTAAACCATACATTTTATTGATATATCCATGTACTTACCTACTAATCCATACTTGTGATTAAGTAACTCTGTCTGTTACCTTTTCAAGCTTAAAACCTTCGAGACTCAATTCCTAAGATGGATGAACTACATATATCTACAGTACGAAGCGCTTGGTGGGTGAGTCCGACTCATACTTGACCGGTGGATTGTTGTCTCCAATATTAATTGGTGGACCATTCATTATAAGTAGATATGTATTTGTTTAAAACGTTGCTGCACTTGCCGCTGCTTAATTATTTAAGTACATAAGTACCGCGAAGTGTGATAATTGAAGTTGAAGGCCTAGTAGCTTCACAGTTATCACTGGAGTACCTATAGCATTGTCTCCTCTGAGTATTGCATCTCATTCTCATCCATCCGAGTAGAGTAGGTACTGTAGGTAGGTCTGTTTTTGTATTTATCTATATTAATCTATACTAATACGGCTTTCAATCTGGAGGCCGGAGGTTGAAATAAAAACAAGTGCGAATTCAACTCGCGTGGTGAGGGTTCCGTAAAATATTGAGAATTTTTCCGTTACTTTGAATACTCAAACTTCTTATAGGTTTTCCTGTAATCTTTAGGCAAGGAACTATTTTCCATACTTTTTTCAGAATTTTAAGCCTAGTAGTTTAGGAGATAAGGGGGGGGGGGGGGGGGGGGACTAGTCAATTTTCGTATTTTTTCCTAAATTACTTAAAGTCTGTTTTTGCCCAAATTATAAAAAAAATATCTGAGATGCTTACAACTACCCATTTCATTTGATATATCATGGATATATCACACATTACAGTTTGCGAAACTTTTTTTTTTTAATTTTCAGTTTACCCCCTAAAAGTGGCTCCCTAAAAGTGGTACTTTACGTGTCCAATCAAGGATTTGACGAGTGTCTGCGAAATCAATTTAAACAGTAAAGGTAAAATAAAAAATACATATCTAAAGAAATCATGCAAAAAGTACAATATTAAGAAGCCATATATGTGTCGTGGCAGAGAAATGGCCCTGGCTCAGCTCAGCATCCAAGACCTCAAAAATTCTTCCACTTATGTTTAGAATGGACTTTCTGGATGGAAGAAAGCTAAAGGTTGGTTCTTAAAATAAGTCGCCTTGTTTGAGGATAACTGACGCTGTGGGGGGCTTTTTTGAGTTGTTTTTAAATGATTTCAAGCAATTTTAGCCGCAGGAGATAAGTTTTTTTTGTTGTTGATTTTATTGAATAATACGTGAAACAAATACATACCAAAAATGGAATCAGAGTACTCCACTACCCTGAGCCGAGCATATTTTCTGTTCTAAAGTTCAAATTTGTCACGGAACCGAATTTGTCAACCCCAACCCCATGTGGTCTTTGTGGTCCCTAGTCCCTACCCCTAGAGTGTATATAAAAGCCCGAAGGCGCGGAGGGAGGGCAGCCCCCGCCCGCCGTAAGAAAGTGCAGGCACAGGTGGCTGAGGCTGGTCGCCCAAGGCGACCAAAAAGCCGGAGCTGCGGAGGCGAGCGTTGGTGCCGCACTTTCTTACGCCAGGGCGGCGGGGCTGCGCTTCCCGCAGCGCCAGAGCCACTACGGAGTCCACCTCATTCTCCCCCCTCTCTGCATTACAATCTTTGGCACTGTTATAACCTCAAATTATAACCATGAATAATTCAGAAACCAAGCATCTCCGCTGGGGAAAAGTTGGAGGGGGGGTTCCCCCCGCCCTCCCCCCCTCCCCCTCACCCCTCCCGTCCTTCTATTACGACGACAAATTTTAAGATTTTTACCAAGCTATATTTCATCCCGCGGGTTTGCTTGCATTCTTTACAATACGCGAGCAAAGCCGCACGGGCAGGTATATAATTATACTATGCAATATTATAAAGAGGTGTTCAATCTGTGAGATTATACATTAGCTTTGTATAAAGAAAAGATGGAGGAGGCTTTTACCCTTGGGGACCACTAAGGTGGAAATAAAGCTATAATAATAATAATATTGATTCGACGATCATCGTCCCGATAGTCGCTTCTGTGAACGGTTTAATAGCGAAGAGATTCTCGAACATCACCCTAACAGACTCTCGCTATAGCTCGGTCACGGGTCAGATACAGAAGGCGGTAATACTTCTGGACACGGCGCGGATAATGAGGAGGTTAGGTTTTTATAATGATTTTATATTTTGTACTATATATTATAGTTTTATATTTTACTTTTTATATTAATATTGTAAAAACCTAATCGAAGAATTAAGATAATAAAGACATTAATAATAACGAACCGAATGATATGAACCGATAATCCGATTACAAAAGTTCTCTGACCAGTGTATACATTTGACTTTCTGGATGGACATAGGACATACGCTATATTTTATCCTGTGCGTTGTCCTTTGCTCTTTGCAATACCTACGTGGGCGAAGCCGCGCTGAGAAGCTAGTTTTTCATGAAATTCCGTGGCGCAATGTTAGGTAACATTGCGCCACGCCTTAGTAGGCACCTTATCTCAATTTTCGTAGAAAAACACAATCCTGTAGCAGGATTTAATGGAAAATCGATCAAATTTAGTGTTTATTTTGAATCGCGAGGAAGCGAAAAATTCTAAAATTGAATCAGGAGCGTGGCGAGTGATTCAAAGTTAGAATCTTGAGCGCAGAGAGGGGCCCAAAAACACGAGATACAAATAACTTTGCTCTCGAGTGATACATACAACTTTACACCTCAGCAGTAAGAACATATTTACATTAAAAAATATCATAGGCTTTTACGTATATCAAGTCTCGTGATTATTCACAAAGAAAACTTAATTCGGTGTTCGTTACTAAGTACTTGTTTTAACTCCTCAGAGCGGCTAGCAGTGAGCGACAGATAGAGCCACACTTTATTATCTACAAGGGCGTCGTCATGGGGGGAACAGGGGGGAGGGGGGGGGCAGCAGCCCCCCCCCCCCTAGACTTAAAAAAAGTGTGAAGCTTCATGTACCCACAATTCATACTTTTACACCCTCCATTTCTGTATATGTACTTGCCCCGCCTAGGCCATCGGGTGGCGACGCCCTTAAGTAGACGTAGATATACGTGTCTCGTGTGAACACTAACAACTAACCGTATTAAAATACTGCCTGCGTCACTGATTTCACTCATATTTTATTTATATAGCGCTAAAAAGAGACAAACGCTCACATTGACATATGTATATCTTACGTGCACACTTACAGAACGTATATGTATTTTAACTGTTCATCATGTTTCTCCTCTAGTTATACTGAAATCTTTTAAGGACTATTGGGGCGTGTCAGTCAAGGTACCTACTGGAATCCATTCTGGAGGTTGTTGCACCTATTCAGGCTCTTATTTTTAATAGTTGTATAGATAATAGATATATGAGCACCGCGCCGTCGCCGACGCAGCACCAGCCTAAGCCTCTCACAGACTGGCGCGGCCTGGGCCCTATTTCACCATCTTGACAATTATCACCTGACAATGACAATTCCACGTTAATTGCTGGGTCAATAAGCTGTCCAGGAACCACCTTAACCTATCGAGGCAGCCATGTAAGTCGAATTGTCATGGTCAGATGACAATTGTCAATTTGATGAAATAGGGGCCTGGCCGCGGGGCAATGGTAATCTTGTTATTAGCTGTCAAATTTACTATGGACCGCCACCGCAGGCCGCGCCAGTGTAATGCAGGCCTTATCTCTACCATCCATCCATCGGCGCGCCGATTTCTGTTATTGTAGGTTATTTATTTTACACACTCAGTAGCGATCCTCATGTGTTTTCTTATTCTACGGTCAGGCCCCTATTTCACCAACTTGACAATTGTCACCTGACACTGACAATTCGCCATACATTGCTTGTTCTAGAAGTCAAGGTGGTCGCTAGGTTACCTGTGGAACCAGCAATGTACGGTGAATTGTCGTTGTCAGGTGACAATTGTCAAGTTGGTGAAATAGGGGCCTGGTCGGTATCCTATTTTAAATTAATAACCAAGCAAAGTTTGCGCAAGTTTTAGGGCGGTTTTCCTGTTATAATCTACCGTCGATGCCGACTAATCGATATGACAGGGCACCTACCATGGAAATGATTCAAGCTATGAAAATGGCTCAGCGCTGATGCTTGTTCGTGTGATGCATCAGCTTTGTAAACTATCTTCTTGCAAATTTTCATCAGTAACAAACATCTAAACATCCAAACTTGCTTATTTATAATATTAGTAGGATAGGATATAGCTTCGTCCGCGTAGAACTCCTAAAAGGGATGACATAAATTATAGCCTATTAAATAATATCAATTACAATTATTCAGGTACTGGTACGGTCACCAGAAAAATGTTGTCAGATGGTCTGACTCGCTTTCTGATTCGTACAGGCTGGAGTGCGGAGTGCGACAGGGGCTTGTCATCTCCCAAACTCTTCAGTCTGTACGTTAATCGGTTGATTGATGAGCTCAACAACACTGTGACTGGATGCTCAGTGGATGGCACATTTGTGAATAACATTAGTTATGCAGATGACATGGTGTTGTTGGGCCCATCAGTTAATGCCCTCAACAAGCTGCTCAGAGTCTGCGAGGAGTATGCAGAGTCCCATGGGCTAAGGTATAACACTTCCAAGAGTGTGTTGCTGGTATTTAAGGCAGGGGCCAAATGCTATCCACGCGTTCCACCGGCTTATCTATACGGTACACCTCTGAAAATGGTAAACGAGTTCAAGTACCTGGGTCACTGGGTCACGGAGACTCTGAGCGACAACAAGGACGTGGAGAGGGAGCGCGTAGGGCGCTCTCAGTCAGGAGCAACATGTTGATTCGTAGGTTTGCAAGGTGTACCACCGACGTTAAGATTACCCTTTTTAAGGCTTTCTGCCAATCATTTTACACCTGCAGCCTATGGATCAACTATACGCAAAAGGCTTACAGCACCCTACGCGTCCAATATAATAATGGGTTTAGGATGTTGCTGGGGCTGCCGCGCCACTGCAGTGCATCAGGGATATTTTGCAAAGCACACACGGATGGGTTTCACGCCATAATGCGTAAGCAGGTCTCGTCCCTGCTGCAGCGCCTGCGCGGCAGCCCGAACAGCCTCCTGCCGACGGTGGCGGCGCGCCTGGATGGATATTTATGTCTTTCCCGCTCACGGGACATAATGTCCCTGACCTTTGGGAGGCGTGCGTGGGGGGTACCTACAAAGTACCAACTGAGCCAACACGTAGAGGACCCTTTTGACAATTTAATGGAATGCGAGGAGTACACCGAGCGGATGCTGTCCCCGCCCGTGTCATGGGACGCATACAGAGACGGCACCCGCTGGGGTGTATAGGGACTATTACTGGTTGATGGAATCTACATAAATAAAACGGGTTATTGGGTGAAAATGATGGACTAGTGACTGGGCTATTGGTGAAACATCGGACGCCTGCCTAATAAAACTGTTTCACTTTTTATCTCTGGCAGACGGTACATTATTTATTATTATTATTATGGTCAAGTGCGAGTCGGAATTTAGTTTTGACCAGCGCCCGATGAAGGCAACGAGCAATACAAAGCTCCATTCAAAGTTTCATCTCCTTTTTCATCCCTAAAAGGGATGAAATTTGACATAAATTAGAACCTATATAATTTCCTATTCTGATATTTAAGGTAGGTACCTACATAACTGTAAAATTTCATATAAATTCGTCCAGTAGTTTTTGAGATTAAGTGGAACGTACATCCATCCATCCATACATCCAAACTTTCACGTTTATAAGTACTATTATTATTGTAGGACTACTCTTTTCGGGTTTTTCGCTTGTCTTCCAAATTTTCGATTGATCCGTATTTTCTTTTAATCCCGTTCCTCGTTCTTTGGCGACAAGAGCGCCATCCATGACATTAAAAAAAAACAAATTCGTGTTACTTATATTGTTCGAATTTGTTGATACATTTATTAAAATTACGCCTGAATACGAAATTTGCGCATATAAGGCAAGATAGACTTAGTCGCACTATAAGGATTCTTTGTTTACCTTTTTGGTAGCCTTGAAAGAATTAAATTGAAATCGGTTTTGTATTTGCCGCGCGCGCTTTTTCACATAAATCTATCCCACTAAAAACGTGACTTGTAAAGTGATTGCCAAGACTCCCTAGCTCATATAGCTTTCAGCGTCAAATATATATGAGATCGCAAGTAGCACCAAGCTTCCTACTCCACACGTCAACTCTACCAGCCACGCTCTACAAATTCTACATCTTGGCTGAAAAGTATATATATTATTGTCTTGCACTTGAAGAAATCCAAGGCACAAATGGTGAAAAAGCATTTACAATGCACTCGCTGTGAAAGTGCGCCTTTATATGGGACAACATTAACACGGGAAGTCCTCTGTGCCCGCATGGCGATGGCGGTGCAGCTGCGGCGCGCGGGGCCGTGCAGGAATGGATTTCGGGCCAATATTCCCACACTCGTGCGAGAATGAGATTTCATGGCAGTTAAAATTTCACTTTATATTTACATATTTTTATTTCCTTGCGTGATGAATTGTAAAATGTTGTATGATACACGTGCGGATAGGTAATTCCCGACTCGTGTCGATCAAAAACACTCCCTGACGGTCGTGTTTTTGGTCATCGTCACTCGTTGGGAATTACCTACTTTCCGCACTTGTATCATAAATAACTATTATGTGTTATGTTATTTGAATACAAAATGAACTACTTTCCGTGCAACCATGGACCGTATTCAGCAAGCTTACGAACCTTATCGCCTCGTCGAACCAGGATATGTTTGACCTCCGAACGTGCATTGCTGTTACGAATCTAAGCGTGTCAATTCAAAGTACAGTCTAGCTCACGGACGAATACACAACGTTCTGTGAATATACCGTCATGATATGAACATGAGCCTCCCCCTGCTTTTGCTCGGCACGCGAACTTGTCAAGCGTCAGTTTACATCTCATCAATCCAACTCCGGCGCCCTGTTAAGATTTCTAAACGCAGCCATTACTAACACGCATTACATGGCTGCTAACTACCTGCCAACAGTTAGCTCTTTATAGCATTCCAATTCAGACGGAAATTAGGCAAAACGTACGTATAAATATAAAGTATCGGTACATTCTGTCTGACGATTCGTCATATACCAATTATGTCATAACGACTTGGGACTGACACTTCAAAACAATTCAATAAATAGTTATTTGTTATACAAGGGTGTGAAGTAAATAGAAAAGTAAAAAGAAAACACATACATACTTACATACACAAGTTGTATTTTAACCGCAAGTGCGGAATTGAAACGCTATCTAGCTGGTAGATCTAGCTACGAGCTAGCGAATGGATTCTATGGTTGAACCACTAGCGATGCGAGTGGATCCGAAAATAGGATCCTGAGCGAAGCGAGTGGTTCAAAAATATAATCCTGAGCGTAGCGAGTGTTACAACACATGAGACGTAAAATAACTGCACCCTCGTGTAATACAAATCTGTTCACCTCACTAAAGCGAGGAAAATACTACATAAGAAAAACAACTGAAATATGTAACATCAGATTTTAAGTGTTTTAAGGTAAAATCATGTAATAAAATTGTTACTATATGTTTTTAATTGAATACAATTCAATATTATTATTTTTTTGCATCCACAATTCCACACCACCTGATTTGATCAGACAATTTAATCAGATGGGTGAAAAAGTAACTAATAAATAACACCTTCAGATATATTTTTGGCACTCTTGTGGATAAAATGCAGTTTTGCTATCTATTTATAAAGAATAAAAAACCGGCCAAGTGCGTGTCGGACCACGCAAAACGAAGGGTTCCGTGCCTATTAAAAAGGTCGTATCGTCACAGAAATTTTACGGCACTTACGTCCTTTTCTTTGAGGAAGGCAGTTTTTCAGCAATATCTCGAAAACCTCTGAACCGATCTTGTTCAAAACAATTTTCGGTGAATGAAATTAATAAGCCCTATGTCTATGAATTTTTCCATATTTTTAAAATACACCGTTCAAAAATTAGAGGGGGGGGGACAGAATTTTAGTGACTTTCGGGGCGATTATCTCCGACCATATTCACTTAATCAAAAAAAATGCTAAGAAACCTTATATTTATTTTGAAAGGCCTATCGATTGATGTGCCACACGGGGGGTCACAATGAAAAATTCTTTTTTGACTTTTAGTTTTATGTATGGAGTGCACCCCTAAAAAAAATTTTTTTTGTCATTTTAATTACAAAACTATGTAGCGGCTAACAAAATACACCTATCCTCAAAATTTTATTCAAATACACCTAATAGTTTTCGAGTAAAATGCCTGTGACATACGGACAGACGGACAGACGGACAGACGGACAGACGGACAGACGGACAGACGGACATGACGAAACTATAAGGGTTCCGTTTTTGCCATTTTGGCTACGGAACCCTAAAAAGGGCTTTTCCGAGCTAGTGAGGTGAAAAATTCTAATAACCTTGGAGCGAAAGCATCGTAGTTACGTTCGTTATGGTGTGACCTCTATTCAAGATTATAACGGGGATAAACGATCGATAGACTCGCCTGTTTCACTATCAGACATTTTGCATTAAATACCGTAGCCTGTAGGCAAACAATTCGGCGGCCATATGAAGTGTAGGCACTGTTACAATAATACGTTTAGACTCGTCCTCGTCAGTGAACTCAAGGCCGGTTTTTTACAACTGAAGTCTGTTGATTTAACTTGTAATATTCAGTTACGTTACCACAGAATGTGTAGCAGGCGCGATATAAATAGAGGTTAAGCTCGCTTGTTCCGACGTTCTCGAGCGGGGAACAGCCCAATCCATTATCTTGCCGCACAACTAATAAAAAAACAAAAAGAAATGTTAAATATGTACAGTTTTATAAACGACTTGTTAACTACAGTATGATTGCCATTAATGTCGATATATAAAAGTATGTCCATTTTATTTGACCACATATATTTACACGTTTGACCGAAATTAACGTTATAATATAAATTGTTAAAGTAGTGTTGCTTAATAGATAGTAAACCATCAAATTATTGTAATAAATGATAAATTACAGAACAATTTTTATTGTCCAAGAGTACATTTAAAACTACCAATAGAATCGTTACGCTTTTATAGAAACTAAATTGTAAACGCAGTATTTCGCGACCGAAACAGCAATTTACTTGATTTTCCATAGGTAGGTACAACGTTTAGTACAAATAGCAAACTGTGACGTGACGTCATACTTCTATGTCAATTAGTATGAATCGTTTCGGCTGTCGCCAGCGTGGTCCGTCTTTGACTCAAATTTTTGGGTAATTATGTTCTTTAATTGTAGTTCCTCTTCCTCCCATACAACCAGTTGTTCCTCTCCAAAAACTGGTTTGAATGGTATCGTAAAAATATCTTAGGACACCTATTTATTACATTAGGTATGTAGGTGAAACAAACTTAAACTTAGTAGTTATGTACGTCATTCCTATCATGTTTATGCAGTGTATATAAAGGTCGTTATTGTTCTAAGAAAGCGGTTCTCGTGGCACATTTATGCATGTTAAAATTATTGCCTACCAATTAGAAGAATAGTACAAATACCTCCAGTAGTTTCACCAAGCTCACCTAAATTCGAAATATGAATGCTATTAACATAATATACGAGTGTTTTAGTTTCATTATTTCAGCAGTTATTTTAAACTTTCAGATCAAGAATTAAGTAGATACATTCCTACGAGTGTACGTCTGCTATCTTCAGTCGTAAATAATGTCTGGAAATACATTCCCTATATAATAATAACCGGCAAATATACTAGCTTTTAGTAAGTATACAAACGGGAACATCCTGGTCATTATAGTTTTAATTCCTTATCTTATTGCAATAAGGTTCAAAAGTGGGCAGTAAGCAGTACGTGCCTCCTTTCAAAACCAATTGTGGAGTCGAAATCTCGAAGTTGTATCCTTTTTAGATGAGGTGTTAGATAGGTAGCGTAAAATATTGCGCTTTATATCGATTAAGTACCTAAATACATGGGTTAGCTAAATCGAGATACAGAAGATATAGACAGATAAGATAACTAGTCAGTAGTTTATTTAAATAGGCTTTTGTAGGTAATTCTCAATTTACATATACTTAAAATATACGGGTACGAATGTGTACCTACATTACAAAAAGGCCAGGTCAAAAGTACCCTAAACTGACGAGCATGTATGAGAAATGTTATGAAGGCGAGTGAAGCGAAAGTGGTTTGTCAGGATCGTAGCAAATGGAGATCCGTGATCTCTGCCTACCCCTCTGGGAAAGAAGCGTGATTATATGTATGTATGTATGTGTACCTAGTGGTTTAACATAGTAACATAAATATGACTCTAGCACAGATTAATAAAATTAATAGTACCTACCTAAAGGTAACTATCTAAACTGCCTAAGAAGTGATGACATTAGCTGTATTTTTTTTTGTAATAGACAATCATTTGTACCAAATTAGGTACTGAACATTAAAAATTATAACTATTTTAGTTCCTATTAGGAACCCCGTCGCCTAATAAAGCCCGTTATGAATTAATTAAAATATACGTTTAATCAATGTTTAAACATGATTATCGTCTCGTAAAATACACTTTTTAATTAAATCTATTCAATAAAATACTGAACATTTCTCAAAATTATGGCCGTGGGCCTTCTTAGGAGAATGAAAATGAAAAAAATGTTATAATTCGAGAATAACTTTTTAAATTAGAAAAAAAGTGAGATTTGAGCTTTATATCCTGCATCATAATAACACTACTATCCTACTAATATTCTAAATGCGAAAGTTTGGATATTTGGATGTTTAGATGTTTAGGTGTTTGGATGTTTGTTACTCAATCACGCTAAACTGCTCAACCGGTTTGGATGAAATTTTGAAAAACGAAGATAGTTTAAAGCCTGGATTAAAATATAGGATGGTTTTTATCCCGGGTCCACGCAGACGAAGTTGCGGGCGGAAGCTAGTTATATTATAAAGCGGGAATTACATTACGAAATTAGTGGCGTGTAATTAATTTCGTGACATTTGTGTTTTTGTGTTTGACCAACAGTTTCACGTGTAATTTAACAGTTTCGTAATGCATGCATTAATTTCATGAAAGCAAATCAATTTCTTGTCCTGCGCCATTTTTAGGTAAAATTAGTGTCATGCAACTAGTTTCATAGTGTAAAGCCGAAATTACATGTTGAAATAGCTGATGCTGATGGCGCCATGGCCACTGCGATACTGTTGTTTTCATGACACTAATTATGTTACGAAATTACTTTCGCATATATCGAAACTACTTTTGTGAAACTGATGTCAACATGAATGACACTAATTTCGTAATGTAATTCCCGCTTAAATCAGTTATTCAGTCATTATTTTTTCGACGTACTTTTAGTTATAGTGATACAGTGGTGGGTCTTTTATTAGGGCACTTTCACTTCAGTTCAATTCATTATTTTTATATTAATAAAAACGCGCGCGCATATTAATGCGCGCAAGAAATATCAACGGAAAGCTCAAACCGCTGGTTTTAGAGATTCCAAATTTGGCACGTAGGTTCCTTATAAGGTCTAGGGGTGCACTAAGAAAGGATTATTCAAAATTGACCCTCTAAAGGGGTGAAATGGGGGTCCAAAGTTTGTATGGGGACACAAGATTAGATCGACTATTTTATTCAAAAATTCAAAGGAGTATTCATAACGATAAATGAGTAAATACGTGTTTCAGATTTTTTGAGAATTCAACCCCTAAAAGGGGCAAACGCGGTGACAAAGTCTGAAAATCAACATGGGTATTGTTTCTATGGTTTTTCGGGTCGCTGATTACGAAAAAAACAACGATTTTAAAATCCAACGTGGCGGACGTGAAATACCATCTTATTGCGATGGGGTTGAAATGTCTAAATATCGATATTGGTGTCGTTTTTATGGTTTCTTGTGACGTTAATTACGAAAATGGCATCGATTTTGAAATTTAATGTTGTGGACATCTATCTAAATATATAAAAGAAGAAACTGATTCATCAATGTTATCATGTAAAATTATCGTACGTAAACCGACTTTACAGACAACCATTTTTCTTTCACAGTGGAAGTTCATTCGAGGGGCAATGGCAGAACGGCAAACGGCACGGGCTGGGCGTTGAGACGCGTGGCCGGTGGCTGTACCGGGGCGAGTGGACGCAGGGCTACAAGGGGCGCTACGGCGTGCGGCAGAGCACGACCAGCAACGCCAAGTACGAGGGCACCTGGGCCAACGGACTGCAGGACGGCTACGGCTCAGAGACTTACGCCGATGGCGGTTAGTAACATCACAATAGCTTGGCTACATACCTAGGGATCCCCTTATTTCACCGACAAACGTTTCACCGTATGTATTGTTTCGCAAAATTTTCATTTTCATAGATTTGTTAAATTGTAAGTGTGAATTGTAACGATTGTGGCTGACATATCATTCCAATTACCTCCTTGAAGTCGATTTAGTTGGCATACTAGCCTATGCAGTTGCAAGGAAAACTTAATTACTTTTCTATAATAACGTAATTTTTTCTTCGAACTACAAGTATATACATATCATAACCGTACTACCTGGTATTTTAATTTTTAACACAACATGTGCATCGTATTTGTAAACGATGTGGTATGTACAAAATGGCCTGCTGCGAAAATAGCATGACCAATTTGTGACAGCTGAATCACCCTCTTTAAGGCCTGAAACACACATGACAAGTTTACTATTGTCCGCCGCGGCCAGGCCGCGCCAGTCTGTGAGAAGCCTTAGCCTGCACCACACTAGCGTGGCCTGCGGCGGCGGTTCACATTAAATTTGACAGCTGAAGTTTACTATTGACCGCCACTGTAGGCCGCCAATCTGTGACAAGTTTCAGTGGGATTCAGGCCTTAAGTTTTGTCTTTTTGCCATCTTTTACCATATTAAATTAAAACAAGGAGGCGTTGTTTATAGTATTTTTGACTGCCAAAATAATTGCTTACAATCGATTTCAAGAAAAGAATTTGTATTCTCCAATTACTCCATAAATAGTTCCGGTAGTATAGTAGGCTCTTTCTAGGGATTTCGAACAAATTTTTCGGGGAAGGAGAACTCTCTATATCCCTAACTTCGTATTCGTAGCTTCATTGCGAACTTTGAAATTTCAAACTTCTCTGAAAAGTCGCTGTAGGTATATACCACCAAAAGCGCGTCAAACACGTATTTCACTTCTTCGCGTGATGCTCGCTGTACATACAAGCCGCCTACGAAGCGACCAATGGGATCTTATAGCCGTTTCATATTGCCCTACACGATACTAGAGTCGGGAATCAAAGCTCGTTCAATCAAAGCACGTTAGCTCGATGCGCTATCCACCCCCTAGGATTAGGCACAGCCAATTTCCTCTACAAGCAAAAATATTGCTACGAGCTACGGCGTAGCACGCGTAGCGTCACGTAGCCTCGGCTGGGTTCAAACAGTTTAGGGGTCAATTATGCAAAGGCATTTTGTGGGTTACCTATGTTTGGCCTAACAACTTTTTGCCTTAAAATTTAAGTTCCGATTTTTTCAGTCCATACCGTTTCCCAACATAATTGTTATAATATTGTCGAAAGCCATAAAATTAAACAATATAAATTGGAGTTCCGATTTTTGCAAGTCATCATTATTGTTACTCATAAAATTGGTTAGTCATAACATTCAATGCCCAGATGGTATGCCATTTCATATTATTGAAGGCAATAAACTTGCTTATTATAATTGTTGTAAGGTCTTTTTTCGCAGGTCATAATGAGGGGAAGACACACAATATGTGTCAATTGTATTGTATGTCTACTCCCTTTATCTCTGTGTGTCTTTTGTGTAGTGAATAAATGTCTTCTTTTCTTTTCTTTTTTTTCTTCTTTTTTTAGTGACGTAGTTCGTAAGTCATAACATTTAACGTCATGGTGGTGTCTGACTAATGTTACAGTCAATAAAAACACTCGCAATAATTTTAAGAAGGTATAATATTCTTGTTCTAAATAAATTCTTGTTCTTGAACTAACGAACCTACCCAAGTGGTTGTACGAGTTAGTATAGGTGTTTTGAACATACTGATTCAAAAATATTGCAATGGCGTACGATTTATATCCCAATTTGAGTAGTGCGTAGGATAAAAATTACAATGTTTGTGTTGCAAAATTACAATATTTTTTTGCAAACAAGTGTTTCCGCTCTTTTATAAAAAAAAATAACCTCGAAGCAAAGCTCCCGCTTCCGTACTTCTTTTCTACAATTAGTAGCTTTGACTTTGACTTAGTACTTTTTAACAAAGAAATATTATGATGATAAATTATTAGACATAAAAATCTAAGTAAAGACGGTATTCGGCTATGTGATGATTGGTTAAAATAAAAACCGGACAAATGCGAGTTCAACTCGCGTGGTGAGGGTTCCGTATATAATCTAAATTTCAAAAGTGTTTTTGAATACTCAAACTTCTTATAGGTTTTCCTGTAATATTTAGGCAAGGAACTATTTTCCAAAAAAAAATCAGAATTTTAATCCTAGTAGTTTCGGAGATAAGGGGGGTGAATGGTAAATTTTCGTCTTTTTTCCTAAATTACTTTAAATCTGTTTTTGTTAATATTATGAAAAAATATATCTGATATGCTTACAACAACCCCTTTCATTTGATATGTCACACAATACAGTTTGCGAAACTTTTTATTTTTATTTTCCAGTTTACCCGCCAAAAGTGGCCCCTTGCTCAGAATTCATTAATTTACTTTACGGGACCATCTTTGGGTCACCAATTTACATATCTATACCAAATTTCAACTCAATCGGTCCAGTAATTTCGGAGCAAATCGGCTGTGACAGACGGACAGACAGACGCACGAGTGATCCTATAAGGGTTCCGTTTTTTCATTTTGAGGTACGGAACCCTAAAAACCGACAAGAAGTTCAACAAAAGTTATGAAAATCGTCATTTAGGATAAACGTATTTCGAACATTAGATATTATGAAAATTGTAATTGTACAAATTGACTTTAGACAAACAATTCATTATAGTGAAACTTGTTAGACAAACTGAAATTAGGCAAACACTTATTAGGCCAATCAAGGGAATCCCGCATTTTGTATGTGATATGTTGCTCATGCTCGCTATCAGTGACGCAACCAAACCCATTCCATATAATACACGATTTTTATGCGAAATGTCAAAATAAATTGACTCCAGGAAACTACTGTGCACACAGCACATGGGAAACAAATAACCTAATAAAAAAATAACTCTAATCAAAAAACTGATTCACACCACTGCATTTCAAACAACATAACAGTCACAATCACAAGTCACGTGTTCCAAATATAATGTTCAAGCTTGTTTTCAGTTTCTGAGTCAACTACATCGTACTTAGTGATAATGAGTCATGCATGGGTGAAAGTAGGTCAGATTGTTTTGTATGTTACCTGTATCTCCATATCCATATCATAATCATAATCTTTATTACACACCATGGTATTACAGTTGTTACAAATAAATTATAGTGTCACATGGACCCTGACAGGGTATTGCAAATTGTCCTTAAAAAACTATTATCTAAATCTAACTACTCTTTTGTAGGTTAAAAGTACTATGTAAAATAGGTTGAAAAATAAAAGTAGTTATTTTATGGAATCTTCCATAAACTCTTGTACTGAATAATAAGAATTGTTAGTCAGTAATTTTTTCAGTTTGGTAGTAAATATACTGTTGTTCGCTATATTCTTGATATTGTTTGGTAATTTGTTAAATATCTGTATTGATCGGTAGTATGGTCCTTTTTTACAAGTGTCCAGTATTGGTTCCGGGGCGACTAGTTGATCTTTGCGACGTGCACTCTTGTTAAATACAAATATGTTAATGTTATTTTTACCCACGACGGAACGGAGACGGTATATGCGTTTGGGGTGAGGTGAGAGGATGTTTGTGCAAACCAATGTTGCCATTTTTCTCAAAAACTACTAGTCCGATTTTGATGCGGTTTTCAGTGATGGGTTCGGGTTTGATTGGTGCATGTTCTTAGATAGGTGTTACGGTGACAACTCACCAGGGGGCGCTGCAGTAAACATTTACAAATACAACCAAATTTAACAATAATTTGGTAAAACCGAAACTATAGCACGTATTATACATATAAATATGAAGTACAATTTACATAATACCTATGCTTGCTCTCTAAAAAGTTTGAAATAAAAACAAAATTAAAATTTTTGAAATAACCCACGACGGTTAAATTAAAACGTAGTTGAAAAAGGATAAAATAATTTTGAAACCCCCGACTTGAGGAATTTATGCTATAAACTTAATAAAAAAACCAAGAAAATCCGTCGGGGGATCTCTATTTTAAACGTGTCGTGGGATTTTTCAAAATTTTTAATTTTGTTTTTATTTTCCAATATGCTCGGAAATGTGCGCCTTACGGTAGCAAAAATAGTAAGTGAAGTTCGTCGTTACTGACAAGCGGAAATTTAAAAAGTTAAAAGTCATTTTTGTACAATTTTAGCGGCCAGGAAAATGTATGAAATTCCTTTACTGTATACTTTTTCACCTTTTAATCATATGTTTTGACCAAGACAAATCCCTACAAACAGCCAAATGCTCGTAAGTTTAAAGGCAACTATAGCAAGTTGTTATGATAAATTGCTAGATTTATCATAACAACTTGCTATGGTTAGACTGGTTAGAAGTTTTATATTTTTTAATTGTCATAGACAAAACGATTACTTTTGCAAGAGATCGAAGTGACGTTTTAAAAAATGTCTCAAATAGTATTAACTGAAGAAATTAAAATATTTTCGAAATAATATTCAAAACGAACTACAATGCGTTTAGTTTAGATTTTAATCCCGTTTAATCTTTAATAATTTTAATTACCTACATAAAACATAAAATTTTAGTCGATTCTAATGTTTTTAAATTGTTCTGTGAGTCAATTGAAACTGGCACCATGAGTCTTAAAAAATTAGTTGGGTGGGAACATGATAGGTTACATACTTCTCCCTGTTTTAAAATTATTGAAAGTATTATTTGATTTTCTCGCATTTATAGAGAAAAGCACTATATCTGCCCCGGCGGGAATGGCAATTCGTGGATTCGTCTCTATTGTCGGATGAAGCGAAGCTGAATCAACTCATCCACGAATTGCTATTTGTCGGTCTCTGCAGTAATGTACTATTTACTTCTTATGCTCTAAAAGTGCTTCATATTAGACCTGCAAGCGGGGCAAAAATCGTATTTCAGTCCCTAGGGAAAATATGTATACATATTTTTGATTTAAAAAAACCTTCACAACAGCCAATCACAGCACTCATCGGCAGTTAATCGGAACTGTGTTTTTTTTTAGGTACGTATTATTTAAGTATTTAAGAGAAACTTCGTATTTGGTGTCAATCACGTGTCAATCAATTAGAATACAGATATATTAAAATTCACCAATCAGAAAACGTAATTCATATCTCAAGACATAAGGTGTTTTATAGTTCCTACCAGAAACCAAACTCATATTTAAAACTAAATTGCTAAACTTTTTGTTTGCTCATTATGAAACGTGAAACCATCTTTTATCTCTCCCTTTTACTCAAAATGTGCCAATGCGATAGAGATGCAAAATTTTAAATCGGGAATTTCATGGCAAGCATTCGGCCGGCTGTCAAATTTAGTACCTAATTAATTTTATTAAAAAAAATATTACCGCCAAATTCTCAAAATTTTCATACGTTCATTGTTCAAGTTAGGTACTTTAATTCTGCTGGACTTATTTAACAGTATTAAACACCACATAATAAGTAAAGATACTACATATAAAATGACGTCAAGTGATGACGAAATGGATCTTTCGCCGAATACGCTAATGGATATAAGGGCAAGAGAATTAGTGGAGAACAAATTGCCTGCAAAATCACGACCTCAGTATTTGAAAGCATATACAAATTTTCTTGAGTGGAAAAACTTAAAGCAAGTAGATTCTTTCAGTGAAAGCGTTTTGCTCAATTATTTTGACGAACTTTCGAAAAAATATAAGTCATCGACTCTGTGAAGCATTTATTCGATGCTTTTTTCGAAATTTGAGTCCACAAAAGCTTTCGCCCACATTTACTCCCGAATCGACTCAGAATTCAATAAATCTGCCCGGAATACCTCTTTCGCTTCCCCAATTGTCTAAGAATACAATTAATCTACCCGAGAAAAACATAGCTCTACATTTAAAAAAAATTACCAATAGTATGTACTTTTAATATTTCATAAAATATAAAACAAGTACCTACCTGTTGTTTTTTTATTCAAAGTGAAAAGTAGAGTGTATAACTCGATAATAAAACCCATTTTAACCTCGCTGTGCCTATCGACCCTCGCCGCTCCGGCTCGGGTGCAGCTATATGCACACCTCGCCTGAAATGAATCGTTTTATTCCCTAGTAATACAATCTACTATTCTTACAAATGTGGCAACTTCGAGGATATATAAAGAGGGGACTGTCAATATGGCTGCCTGGCCTTGTGTATACCCTATTCCAGATAAAGTGGCCTTTAGACAGGTCTAAAGGCCGCTTAAGATTACAAAAAAGCCGGACAAGTGCGAGTCGGACTAGCCCACCGAGGGTTCCGTACAAAATTACAAATGTATAGTTTTCAGATATTATCCTGTACCTGTAGTATAAGACGATATTACTTGCCAAATTTCGTAGTTCTAGGTCAACGGAAAGTACCCTATAAATTTTGATTCCCTTGAGAGTATCGAAATATACGTTTTTTGCTGCATAAACGGCCGTATCTTTTTTTTCGTTAACTTAGAGAAGTTTGATTTATTCAGAGCTTCAAGGGA
The DNA here is from genome assembly GCA_932294315.1 of Epinotia nisella. Lineage (NCBI taxonomy): Eukaryota > Metazoa > Arthropoda > Insecta > Lepidoptera > Tortricidae > Epinotia > Epinotia nisella. The sequence continues at coordinate 10,174,122 of OW028677.1, read as the reverse complement.
CTGTATAGACCTGAGTATGGTTTTAATTTCAACTCGATACGTCCACGTTTTAAAGAGGTAAAGGGTCTTGACAGACAGACAGACGGACAACAAAGTGATCCTATAAGGAGATATTGAATGTTTCGTATAAGTGGATAAAAACATAAGAATATGTAACATTTGTTGAAGCAGTTTTATTTTTAATATATGTAAATTGCTAGTCCGTTAATTTGGTCCTAACGGTGTAGTAGAAAAGGTATATAAAAAGGTAATCATCGTCAGCATCATCATCATCAGCCTATATAGCTAGCTCTCATGAATGAGAGTTTGGAGTAAGCTTATCTATAAAATAATGTAAATCAGCCATAAGGAAGCCCTTTTTGTTTCTAACAATCCATACTAATATTATAAATGCGAAAGTAACTGTCTGTCTGTTACCTTTTCACGCTTAAACCGCTGAACAGATTGAGATGAAATTTGGTTCAGAGATACTTTGAATTCCGGGGAAGAACAAAAGATAGTTTTATCCCAAAATTCATCACCGAAGGGAGTGAAAGGGGGGGGGAGGGGGGCGAAAGTTGTGCAGTTACGATTTATATCGTAACTGCACAACTCGTTTATACGAGTTCCGCGCGGACGAAGTCGCGGGCAAAAGCTAGTATGTAATAATTGCATAATTTTCACGTGGTAAAATAAATCAAAATTTAACCAATGTAAAAAAAACTGTTTTAGAAAGTGCAACTCAAACTCTTTCATAATATGATACTCCACTTGATCTATTAACTAGACTTTGCAGTTTTTACCTCCCTCATATTCGTCGTTTTCACAGAAAATTTAAATGTATATAATTTTTTTTAAATTTCCCTACATCTTAGCATTCTATACAATTGTTCCAAATTACAAATTGATAGCATAAGTAGTTCCAGAGATATTTAAGGTTATGACAAATGGACAGTCAAACCATAAGGGTTCTTTATATTTATCTTTTTGGTACCTACGGAACCCTAACAATAAGAGATTGCAAACTTATTACAAAGTTTGCGAATACTAGATATTGTAATTACCTAATATTATTATAATAAAATAAGCTTTAGCGACCAAATAAAATGCGAATACGTCCACGATCAATAATTCAAACAATAAAACCTATAGTGAAGTATCGACGAACTAGTTTCCTCAGATCTCATCGCGCCCGCCAACCGCCAACACGTGCACGCGAGAGTCATTCTGGCACAGACACACGCGGCCGACACTTGCCGTAGAATCCTCGCATTGAAATATATCGCTACTCTATAATTTTCTCCGAATATCGGGCCAACTACCACTGCCTGGAAACTAATTAGGAGTAAGTCTCCCTTGAAATAACAAACATATTTCATGTTCATGAGAGATCGACACCATGAAACGACGTCACGCCATTCTTACACCAACGATGACTTATGAATATAGGTATAGTCATTCATAAATTCACCAAAGTTATTACGTCTTATGACACTTTTGTCGCACATTAGTCATCACAATACGTAGCTCATCCGGTGAGAATGTTGCCCTAGCACGAAATGCTTCATTCATGTCGCACCGCACGTAGCAGGAACTATTCACGATTTTACTGTATAGTTGCCCTCTTCCATTATGCCAATAACCTCTATAAAAGAGCGTAGATGTGAGCAGGCTTTCAATGTTAGAAATGAGTACTCGAATCGGGTGTAGGAGGGACTAAGCAAGATCTTACAGTTAGGTAGATACATATATGATACATTTTCATACATGACACACTATATATTGTAATAATATTCTTAACGGGAGAGTCTGTGTCTTGATCGCAAAAACAAATGAACGGATTTTGACAAAACTTTCCAGTAGCTTAAAGCTTAAACAGTTAAACAACAGAATATATTAATTTACACGCACTGTATGAGTCATATTCCTCCCTCTAATAATATATGGTTAAACTGGCATTCCTTGATTTTAATCTCTCAGCTTACGCACCATACACAAGCTATAATTTAAATTCACTGCAGGTTGATACAGTAAAGCCCGCTCCACGCTATGTGCCATCATGGCCCATCATAAAGGACGCAGATATGCGGTAGAACGAGACGTAAATATGTCTTACTCCCTTTAACGCATAGTTGCGTTCTGTATGATGGGCCATGTTGACCCAAAGTGTGGAGCGGGCTTGACAGTTACCCAGCATCGAATGTCAAATATCAAGTTTTTAACGAAACTGTAACAACTTGCTTGATAATTAGAATAACTAGTAAAACACCTACTTACCTAGAATTAAAAAAATTCTACTGCATCGTTGTTATGGTTTTGCGGTTTTTGGCAATCGAAAATTAGACGATGACCACGGCTGCCGCCCTGACGTCATCTCCTTAGTCCCCATTTTAGAATTTCCTAACAGATGTGCGAGTTTTTCATCACTTTCTTGCCTATTTAGTTCCAAACTATGTCTAATACATGTACATTGGTAATTAAATTTAAAGTTAGGATCCGTCGTTATGCTTCTTCTACATACCTACCTAATCTGCCGTCATGTTACATTTAGGACTGTATTAATAAAATGCACTCTAATCTTTAGTATGTTTGAACGCGACCCTTAATACAAAAAAATTTAGAAAAACAGTGTCTGGCAAGTCAATCGAAGACGAGTAACTACTGGAGAGCCGTGTACTTGAATGCAGTTCAGTAACAAGGGCCTTAAATGTGTAAAGTGGAATCATCACGCATACACTGTTCTTCCTGGCAATACGATGAGAATTCTAACTAGTCGTTAAGTCTATAAAAGTGTAAGCGTACTATGTATATCTACGATAATAAAACAGGGCATGGCTATAACTGCTAAAAGCTTTTTGGTTTAATAAGTGGTAGGTAGGACAAGATTTGGTGCGGCGACGGCCGACCGCGTTGCAGCCGCCGCCCCGGTCCACGGCCCTCGTGTTATATATAGCCAGGCACGCTCGCCGCTTCGCCCGCGGCACACAATGTCGACCACTTGTTCAGTCAGACCAGCGCGTACAGTAAAAATCTGTATAAAGACCTTAAATGTCACACACACACTATGATTTGCTATCACCTAATCTTGAAGCGAGCTAAATAAATGGCTCAGATGTTGTTGAGCACCAAACGTAACTAGACGTTGGTTAAACCTACCAGCACTCTTTCAATGACATATTGGCAGGTTCGACCTCGGAGCTAATAGGTGCATAGTGATAACTGATAACGGTGATAACAATCATGTAAAAACTGGGTGCTAATGAAAGTTTTCCCCCAAAAGTCCCCCTCCCACCTTCCCAAAAGGCCCCCTTGTTCAGAATTCATTAATTTACTTTACACGTTCATCTTTGGGTCACCAATTTACATATGTTTTCCAAATTTCAACTCAATCGGTCCAGTAGTTTCGGAGCAAATCGGCTGTGACGCACGAGTGATCCGGACGGAACCCTAAAAATGGACCTTATGATAAGGGATAAGGATTCTAGCCTACTTCCTGGTCACTGTAAATTCGTAACATCCGTAACGCCATGTAACGCCTTGTTTCGCAGTCTATTTTCGCGGACATGAGGTCTACATTTCCAAGCATGTTTGAGAAAAGTAAATAACAGAACTTTTGCAAAAATATCTGAACAACTGTTCTTTTGGAGCCATTCAGTGGGTGATTTACCCAGTTCCCTAGATCCAATTAATTAACGAGGCAAATTAAGTTACACCTAAAGTTATTTACTAACAGTCAAGGACGGGAGTTAAAAGCCATTATCAGTAATATCCGCGACGAGCTGTCCCGCGAGGCTCATGCTTGTTACCAGCTAGCCTTATCTACGCCTGATAAATTAAACGCTAATTGATATTATTATACGTGTCAAACGTAAGTATGTAGTTTCACTTAGTAAAGTAGGGTAAGTACTTCTGCATACGAGCTTTGTCTATCTATACTAATATTATAAAAAGGAAAAGTCTGTGAGATTGTAGTTAAGTTTGTATGTAATGGGTAATCTATGGAACCACAGGACAGTTTTCAAAAATTCTTTCACCTGCGTGTAGAATGGACTTTCTGGATGGTGAACTAATCCTACTAATATTTTAAACGTGAAAGTTTGGATGTATAGATGGATGGATGGATGTACGTTCCACTTAATCTCAAAAACTACCTACTGGACAAATTTATATGAAACTTTCCAGTTATTTACCTTATATATCAGAATAGGACATCGGCTATAATTTATGTCAAATTTCATCCCTTTTAGGGACGCAAAAGGGTATAAAACTTTGTATGGAGACCAAGTTGCTCGTTATTGCATTCATCAGGCGCTGGGTCTCAAAATGTATGGGAAAACTAAAATCCGACTCCCACTTGACCAAAATTCTAATTGATTTAATTTAATAGGCTATAATCTTTTAGGATAGTTTTTCCCGGGTCCACGCAGACGAAGTCGCGGGCGTACGCTAGTATTATGAATGCGAATGTTTGCATGTTTAGATTTATGGATGTTTGGGTGTTTGGATGTTGAGATATTTCGATGTTTGTTATTCAATCACGCTTAAACGGCTTAACCGATTTGGATGAAATTTTGCACGAAGATAGTTTATAGCCTGGATTAAAATATAGGATAGTTTTTATCCCGGGTCTACGCAGACGAAGTTGCGGGCGGAGGGCGGAAGCTAATGCGGGAATAAATCCGAAAACTGTAAATTTGTAGTTAGGTAGATTAGGTAATGTTTACATTACATTACACTAATGTATGTACATGACTTTTTTGCGATTATAAGCTTATTTGCAGATGGTAAACTAACCTGGACCTATGTAGTGTGTGTGGCCACAACCCTTTTCCAACTGCAAAGTTAAGATAGTCCTTCGATTAAGGGTCACCAGGACGCTCGACTCTCCATACAAAAGGTAGTTTGATTCTCATTTTAAAACGGCAAACTGGAATAACATGAAGCTTAGTATATAACTGATTTATGTATAGTATATTACACTTTTATTTATGTTTATGTCTTACCTTGAGACTGCCGATCCCACAGTCAAACTGTTACTACAGTTTTGTGGGACAATGTTTAATTTTAAGTATTAAGTAAATCGTTCTTAATAAATAAATAAATAATAAAAAAAATTGTTGTACACAATGGGTTCCGCCATATAAAGGTACTGCGAGCTTTCTTGCCTGTGCGCCGAGATCGACTATAGGTAGTATAGGTATTAAACTTACTTTGTCAAGATCACCTTCATGCTTTCAAGGTTCATATTCCCTCTTGTGGGCGAAAAGTTGGCGTGTAGATGTCACTTCGTACGTGAGCCATAGCGTCTAAAGGGTTAATATCGTCGCCTGGACTTTAGTCCTTATTGAATAATTCAACTGGAGCAATAAAGCTGAACCGTCTAGTACCCGTGTATTGAATTAATGTTTTCCCTTGTCCACTTTCCAGGAACATACCAAGGACAATGGCAGCGCGGCATGCGACACGGGTACGGCGTGCGCACCTCCGCGCCGTTCGGGCTGGCGTCGCACTACCGCGGCGGCGCGCGCGACCACCGCGGCTCCGTGTCGTCGCTGGCCGAGGCGGGCACGCCGGACCCCACCGAGGGCCGCACGCACCGCATGGACGAGGCCCGCGGCGGCTTCGTCCTCAAGAGCAACTCCGACGAGCCCACGGGGCGACGCGGCTCCCTCGTCGAAAAAACTAAGAAAGGACTACTCTCAGTGAGTGCTAATTCCGCCCTACGCATGTGTAGCTTATTACAAGCGTGACTCACCATAATGTTGACATAACGAGTGCGTACTAGTACTTAGTAAATTCACGCTAACCCACTCGCCATTACATCAGACTTTTGTCTTATTTTATATGTATAGGGTGCCATACGTGTATATTCATTACTTATATATGTATAAACAATGTCAATTTCTGTAATGGTCTAGGAATGTTTACTCCTGTCATATAGGTACGTAATGATACTTATAGGTACAGGTACAGTGTGTTACCGGCACTGTTGTTCCATTACAAATTGTTTGCATTTATTTATTTATTTATTTATTTATTCAATAATATACATAATAGGCTTACAGTAAGACCAAAGCGCCTATAATGTTAGGACTTAAACATATACAAACACATAAAAAATAGCACTAACAATACATATCACACAAAGCACTTATTTTGGTAAGTAGGCTCTGCCAATTATCTGCAAACACGTCGGCATCCTGCCTCAGCACAAGCTCATTGAGCAGCGCGGACGCACGAACGCCGGGCGCGTTACTCGCGCGACGCGTGCGCGGCCCCGCCGCCGCCGGCGCGGCGAACAGCGGGCGGCGGCGGCGCCCCGCGCGTACATACTGCTCTGGGACGAATAGACGGATGCCTTCCAATGCCACTGGATTGTCGATTTGCCCCCTAAGTAAAAGACTATAGTGGACTGCGAGGTGCAATTTACGTCTGAAATGGAGAGTCTCCAGTCCGACCATACCGGCCACAAAAAGAGATGGATATAAAAAAGGATAATATCCGTACTGCTTTTTGTAGAGGTGCCGCGCAAATTTCCGCTGAACCCGCTCGAGTAAAAGTGTATAACTTGCTTCGATCGGGTCCCATATCACAGAGCCGTACTCCAACTTGCTACGGACGTATGCATTGTACAAGACGGTAGGTACAGCCGTGCCAGCAAATTGTGGTGCAGTGCGTATTACGAATCCCAGCATTTTATTTGCGCTCTTAGTGATGGAACTAATGTGGGTATGGAAATCCAATCTGGTGTCCAGCTCAAGGCCAAGGTCGCGAATAGTTAGGACGCGATCAATAGGATCTCCACCAAGTTGGTACGTATAGGCTAGAGGGCATTTGCTTCGACCAAAAGAGATTACTTTGCACTTTTTCCTATTGAAAAACAGACGATTCGCTTGACTCCATGCCGTAACGGCATCTATATCCTGCTGCAATACACCACAGTCAGAAACAGAGTTAACAGCATGGAACAACTTGAGATCGTCAGCAAACAGTAAGCACTCGACACTGCCAACAACCGAAGGAAGGTCATTGATCATGACCAGGAATAGAGTGGGTCCAAGCGTACTGCCTTGACTCACTCCAGATCTGGTGAAATATTCATCCGATTGGTAGCCCGACACTTGTACATATTGTCTGCGATCTCTCAAATAACTACTGAATAACTTTAATAAAAGTGGCGAGAAACCAAACGCTGACAACTTGCTGAGAAGAATATCATTGTCCACGAGGTCAAAAGCCTTCTGGAAGTCGAAGTAGGCAGCGTCCACTTGACGAGATTGGTCCATATTGAAAAGAGTATAATCCACAAAGTTGCCGATGTTAGTGGCGGTGGACCTACCCCTACGAAAACCGTGTTGCTCCTCCGACAACCGACTCGATATAAGAGGCGCAATGTAACCATTAATAACTCCTTCGAAAATCTTACCAAAAACCGACAGAACTGCGATAGGTCGGAAGGTGGTTATATCTGTGGCTTTGGCTTCCTTAGGCACCGGCGTAACTCTGGATACCTTCCACTGGGTCGGGTAAACTCCTTCCTTAAGGGCAAGATTAAGGACAAAAAGTAGAGGTAGCTTTAGCTCCGAAAAGCAGTCCTTGATCAGGAATGCAGGAATGCCGTCTGGACCAGGTGCAGCAGTGGCTTTCAGTTTCCTTACGATACGACATAGCTCGCGAGGAGAAATACTATGCAGATTTATGCAGGTAGAGTCTTTTCCCCCCGCTGCATCGCTAGCAGCCCTATCCACATCAAGCGTCAAGCGCATGTACGAGTATTATCTTAATAGGGTAGTTTCCTCATGTTAAACCAATAGTAAATCAAATAATTGTAACAAAGTATAAATTACGAAATATAATTAAAATCATAAAAATATTTAAACCTTGAAAGTTTAGAAAAAATATGCATTTTTTTATTCTCCAAAAATAAATTTAAAGCTACCTCCTTACGCTTTTATAGGAACTAAATTGTATGACAACTATGGACTTAAGAAACGCAGTATTTCGCGACCGAAACAGCAATTTACTTGATTTTCCGTACAACGATTACTACAAATATCAAACTGTAACGTCATACTTCAATGTTAATGAAACGTTTCGGCTGCCGCCACCGAGACCGTCTTTAACTGATTTTTTTGGGTATTTATGTTCTTTAAAAAATTTAGTTGCTCTCCTAAAACTGGTTCGAATGGCATCGTAATTGTTTTTAGGAGACAGGCCTATTGTGTAAATTAAATGCACAATTAAATTCCCAAAATCCGAACCTTCAATGTACGGTGTACGATGTCGTAATAAAACAAACAGTATGAAAAGCTGTCATTTACAAAATTACTTGTCAATTTACTTTGCTGTACATTGCTGGCAATTTAAATTTTGTTAGAATATTAATGAAGTCAGAATTGTAGTTAATTAATTGAATTAAGCTGATGGTTAAGTTAAAGAACTAAGTTAATTTACCCCACTTCAAAAAAAGCCCGCTTGCCAGTAACGCACTGTATATGAATACGTCGGTGCCGAGTAGAGTCAGCCAAGAAAGTGATCTGTCCCTTTTCGACTCTATTATTTATAGGTTAAGGGCACACGTAGTACTATTATTTATTCTGTGGTTAAGGTTCAAAATTGTTCGACAACTTTCTTGGCTTATTGTACCTTTGCCACTTATACTTAATTGGTGTTATGTTTTAACTGACATGCTTAATCCAAATTGGTACAGTTAACATGTTTATTATGTGTGCATGCATAATGAAATAAATTGCAGATTTACTAAAATTATTTTTATTTTGTTTGCAAGCCGGTAGCACAAACCGTTATCTTAGAAGAAATAGATATAGTAAAAGTAAGTACTAAAAAAGTATAGTAGGGCAAGTCGACGTAAGATCCCTTTTTTACTATAAATTTCTAATAGGTTTTTTTTATACCAAATCGTTTAACAGTCTTATCCTGACATGCCCTGCGTTTCATAGAAAATAATTCACTAGGTATGTCAAATACAGGTACAGTTTCGCCATAAGTAACTTGATTTCGTTAGTAAGAACTACAAATGATTTTCTCCTACGTCGGCCTTACCTGGTTACTGCTAACCTGTCTACTGCCCATTATAAAAGGAAATTGGCAACTAAATAATCCTTTTAAATAAAGATTATATCGTCCAGTGTCCAGGATCAAATTATGATATACAACAAAACACAAGGCGTGTGACAGTAAGATTTTTCAACACCAAAGTATTAAAGGAAATAACACGTTTTTAAATACTTAATATTAATTACTCATAAAACTTTTTGCGAAACTGTGATCCTGAATCTGGCATTCTGCGAACAATGCACAAAAGACTAAAGGCAGGTAAGGTAATGCACCTTTCTACGCCTACGCACTGCGTAGGATGCTATATCATTCCCTTTTTAACATGATCTCCGTTTTAGACGAAAACATTTACATCTGAGCACAATTTATATTCATAAGAGTATTCAAATATTTGTCAACGAAATCTCTCAGCTTTTTTATCTCGAATAGACCATAGGTATTAATAAGTTAAAATCCAATTTTTAAATAATATACCTAACTAAAAAAATAACTGAACACGATTCTATTGTCAAATGCAAAAAGGCTTTTCAAATATGGATATATAGGCGGACGGAGGTGCGGAGACGCGTACAGATTTTGCCAAGTGTAAGGCCTGAGTGGACGCTCCGCTGTGAGCGGGGCGTGCAGCGTCCATATAAAATAAAACAAATGCAATTTATATGGACGCTGCACGCCCCGCTCACAGCGGAGCGTCCACTCAGGCCTTACACCAAGAGTGAGTACATGCAGGTACATAGAGCAAACCTCCGTCCGGAGATGCGGTGCAGTGTGATAACCGCTTTAATCTCTCGTATGTAAATGTTTTCGACTCACTCATCATTAATTAAATCTTCATTGATTTTGATGTGATAACGTCTTATAAATCGATGAACACCGGCTGCACGCACGAAAAAGTGTGACTCATTGTTCAGTTCCGTTGACTAACATATCAACGCACAGCCCAAACCGCTGGTTTTAGAGATTCCAAATTTGGCACAGGTTCCTTATAAGGTCTAGAGGTAAACTAAGAAATAATTTTTCAAAATTCACCCTGTAAGAAGGTGAAATGGGGGTCCAAAGATCGACTATTTTATTCGAAACTTCACAGGAGTATTCCTAACGAAAAATGATTAAATATAGGTACGTGTTATGCAATTTTTCATCAATGTTTTCTTATGACGTTATCACGTAAAATTATCGTCCGTAAACCGACTTTACAGACAACCATTTTTTTATATTATCAATTTTATAGGATTAAATATCTCTAATCTCTAACAGTATTAATATTTCTAAAATATCCATAGGCATGTACTAAGAATTAGTTTAACACAACAACTTATTCTATTATTGTTTTATATTGCGTGGCGATGGGCGGCTGTGTCTAGTGAATGCTTGAGATTTTGTGAGGCGATGGATGATAGGTGCTCCACTGTTCCAATTTAATTTATTGTTATTGTTTTATGTATATTTTAAATTGTTAGTCTAAATTTCGTGACGCATTGGTGTACACTGTAATGTCATGTAAACGTCCTTATCAATAAATAAATAAATTATGCGGGTTAAGTAATCAATAACTGTACTAAGTTACTATATTAGGGATTAAGTAGTACATCTTCTTCGACCATTCGTTAGACAGCACGTCACGTTCAAACGGTTCTACACTGGCTCTACATTTAAATAAAGTTATGTCAAATATTTTTACGCGCTGATTTTTAACACATGATTTAAATTGATTAAAACTGCTAATCACCAATCTTGACACTCGTGCGACGACGGCACCGTGCTCCTCTGTGCATTACAATAGCGTTGACCCCATTCAGAGAGATGGCTGGGATTCTCTTACTACTAAAAATACAGAATTCCGTTGAAATCATGTTAACTGTGTTGCATTCCGCGCTGATTCAGTCCATCCGCTGCTATGTCTCATTCATCCCGTTTACGTTGGGGATACAAATAAATCAAGATGTAGCGTTACACATCCCTTCATTTTAATTTATATATAAATTTACTGACCTTGATTTGAAGGAAATATTGAGTAAGAGTATTAAAATACGAATGCTTAAGTTAAGAGTCCCTAGGAAGCTCGAAACTCCACACAAACACAGTTTGTTTCTCATTTTAAAACGGCATGCTGGAATAATGCAACTTAGTACAATGGAATGCGCCATATCTAGGTCGGAAATTAGTCACTGTTGCTAGAAATTATTTATAATAGAAAAAATAGTAAACCTTTTTTCTCGCATTTTTTTCTGTATGAGCCGACTTGTGTTGAGCTTTCTGTGAATTCTCATGGAGTAAATCACGTAACCAGCGAGTCGATCGCGTAACGCATTGTACGTGCGTCAGGTAGATCTAAATGTCACTTTTTGTATGGAAAAAAGACAGTTGGATCTACCTAACGCCCGTTCAAAACGTTACGTGATTACCCCCCAGGGGGCAATCACGTAACGCATTGTACGCGCGTCAGGTAGATCTAAATGTCACTTTTTATATGGAAAAATGACAGTTAAATCTACCTAACGCATAGGTAAATTTAGCGTACCACTGGCCACTTTCCTTACTCGTCGATTTAACTGATTCACCAGTTTACTTATTCGACAGTTTCGCTAGGTTGACAATTTCGCTAGTTAGGCATTTTCCTGATTCGTCAGTTTACTCATTAGACAGTTTCGCTAGGTCGACAATTTCGCTAGTTAGTGATTTTTCCGTCAGTTTCCTCCTTCGAGTTTCGCTGGTATTGCTAGGACGTCAGTTTCGTAAAAAGATAAATCAATTCGCTAGTTATATTTATATTATTCTTCACCCTGATCAAGTGATTACCGAGATGTTGTGTAGGCAGTGGGCCGCATAGGAATGGCCATCTCGTAGTGAACAATCAGAATCGAATTACAAGCAATATTCCTTTTTGGTACGGAACCCGAAAAACTAGTCTACACTATCTAGATATTAATTAACCCAAATAGTGCGAAGCCGAGGGGGCTACTGGCTAATCTTGAATAGTTACGTTATGGCTGTGAACTATTTTCTACATGTAACGGAAGAAAGGCATGTGTGCAAGATGCATTACAAACTTATTACTTTTGACCTTTTTAGATTATACTAGCTTCTGCCCGCGACTTCGTACGCGTATAAATTATGGATGACATGATATTCTTATGTTTCACCATACGATACCTACTACACTGATAAATTAGATTAATAAGATTTCATTTCTATAAATTATGCGTGTAACAGTTCAAATCCTCATAAACTTTGTCGTCAATAATATTTAGTTATATTAATTTACTTAATCTTTATTGCAAACGAAGTACGTAAGTACTTATAGTAGAAGAAAAATTACCAAAACCGGAATTTAAATATAAGATTTCATAATTGAAACAAATGGACCGAGGGCGAGACCCCAAAGATACTCTATATCTCCGGGTGTTCGGGAATCATCACATACGTAATTTATGATAATATACCTACTACTGGCTATATTTTATAACGTGATTCGAATATGATTTATACTCTTTGATTAATACTTGTCATTCTGTGAAAGGTATGTCACAATTACATTACCATTTTCGTAATAATTGTGCGTAATGGAAGACAGAGCAATTGTGATATCAAGTGAAAAAATAAAAAAATTGTGTTAAAAGACGGATATCGTTACAACTTCGGAAAAAAATGGTAATGAGACAACATGGTGGCCATGCCAAAATCGAAATACATGTAAAGGATGCAGTTTAACCACAGACAGTCAAGTGACTACTGTGATCCGAAGAAGTGAACACAGTTATGGCTATGATCCGAGCCATGATTCAAATCTCGTTGCAGAGGCTTTACATAATTGTAAAGAATTAGTCGGGTTATGTAGGTACCTAATAATGAAAGCCTAAAAACTAACTGATGAATTACGAACAAGGAAAATAACTGATTGGGAAAATTACGAAATAACAAAACTGACAACCTAAACTTACTGACGAATAAAGATGTTTGCGAACGGGGAAACTGACTTAATAGAGAAACTGACATCTTAGTGAAACTGACAAACACGGAAACTGTCGAATTAAGAAACTGTCGAATGAGTAAACTGGTGAATCAGTTAAACTGACGAATAAGGAAAGTGGCCAGTGGTACGCTAATTCGTTAGAAAATAAGGAAGTTCAAATTGATAATGAACAGTATTGTAAACAAAAGCTGCATAAAGCATTACAAAAAACTACCGTTTTTGCCAGTTACATCTCCTATACAGGTAGAAAACACATTTTCATTTTTTTTATGGATTTTTACAAGTAGGCGACGAAGTTTGACTTTATATAATTTGGAAAAAATATTATTAATTTATTATGAAACATACTCTCAATAACAGAGCTGTTTTAACCCTTTGAGAGCTAAAGACGGCTGTGGACGCGGACGAAAACTCGTGCCACTGAAGCCACAGACGAACATGATAATATTGATAAATATTGTCATTTTGACATGACAATATTTATCAGAAGTTTCATTTTTTTTTTCATATTTTGTCTGGCTATTGTTTTGTTTTGGCCACAGTTGGGCATCGTTTTGTTTTGCACGCTCGCTGTCAAAAGGTTAAGTATGAATCTGATCATTTTTTAGGGTTCCGTAGCCAAAATGGCAAAAATGGAACCCTTATAGTTTCGTCATGTCCGTCTGTCCGTCTGTCCGTATGTCACAGGCATTTTACTCGAAAACTATAAGGAGTATTTGAATAAAATTTTGAGGATAGGTGTATTTTGTTAGCCGCTACATAGTTTTGTAATAAAAATGACAAAAAAAAATTTTTTAGGGGTGCACTCCATACATAAAACTAAAAGTCAAAAAAAATTTTTTCATTGTGACCCTCCGTGTAAATATAAGGTTTCTTAGCATTTTTTTGATTAAGTGAATAGAGAAAGTTACTAAAATTCTGTCCCCCCCCCCCTCTAATTTTTGAACGGTGTATTTTAAAAATATGGAAAAATTCATGGACATGGTTTATTAATTTCATTCACCGAAAATTGTTTTGAACATGATCGGTTCAGAGGTTTTCGAGATATTGCTGAAAAATGCCTTCCTCAAAGAAAAGGACGTAAGTGCCGTAAAATTTCTATGACGATACGACCTTTTTAATAGGCACGGAACCCTTCGTTTTGCGTGGTCCGACACGCACTTGGCCGGTTTTTATTGATTCATATTATCGAAAGTCGAAACTGCCCCATCACTGGCCCCAAACGAGCGTTAGATAACGGGGTGTATTCTCAGCGTACGCATGCCGTATCTAGTTGTAACGATTCCGTGCATTACTTGTTTTTAGGGTTCCGTAGCCAAAATGGCAAAAACGGAACCCTTATAGTTTCGTCATGTCCGTCTGTCCGTCTGTCCGTCTGTCCGTCTGTCCGTCTGTCCGTCTGTCCGTCTGTCCGTATGTCACAGGCATTTTACTCGAAAACTATAAGGTGTATTTGAATAAAATTTTGAGAATAGGTGTATTTTGTTAGCCGCTACAAAGTTTTGTAATTAAAATTACTAAAAAAAATTTTTTTAGGGGTGTACTCCATACATAAAACTAAAAGTCAAAATTTTTTTTTTCATCGTTGGACCACGTGTGGCACATGAATCGATAGGCCTTTCAAAATAAATATAAGGTTTCTCAGGATTTTTTTTGATTAAGTGAATACAGTCAGAGATAATCGCCCCGAAAGTCACTAAAATTCTGTCCCCCCCCCTCTAATTTTTGAACGGTGTATTTTAAAAATATGAAAAAATTCATGGACACAGCGCTTATTAAGTTCATTCACCGAAAATTGTTTTGAACAAGATCGGATGAAAGGTTTCCGAGATATGGCTGAAAAACTGCCTTCCTCAAAGAAAAGGACGTAAGTGCCGTAAGATTTCTATGACGATACGACCTTTTTAATAGGCACGGAACCCTTCGTTTTGCGTGGTCCGACACGCACTTGGCCGGTTTTTTTGCTGTTATTGTCGCTCGCTGCATGCAGTGCGAGCGGCACTCGATAATTTATTTGTACAAGTACCCTTTTTTTTACATAATAGTTTAGTGTCTTTGTGCGCTCATAACAATTTTTTGTTTTTAATAATGTGTTTATCTCATGTAAGTGAATTGTACAATTCTTTATGAGATTAAATGATCTTAAACCTTATTTGTTAGGTAGCTTCAGATGTCCGACGTAGAAACGTTATAACCCAAATTCACCTTTTTGAGTTGTTTTGGGTTTGATTTACTAAAAAAAGCAATAGTAACAATACATTTTGTTGTATAGGGTAGGTATGTCCCTTAACTTTAGAAAACGACACCCGATTCAACGTAAACACGTATCTGTTACAGAAGCTCCGCAAGCAACGAAGCGCGGGCGAGCTGGACAAGCGCGGCACGAGCTCGGTGCGCTCGGGCGGCTCGGGCGGCTCGGGCTCGTCCTGGGTCTCCTCCGTCGATAGCACCCACTCCGCCATGACGCACGGCTCACTGCACACCGACTCTAACGCTAGTTTCCTTGTCGAGGTACGAGTACTACCTATAGGCGTAGGTACCTTTGAAATGAGACGCGACAGTGGCGCGAGGGTACAGGGTGCCGCCCCCGCTGCCCTCTCGCTCTGTTTCAGTTAAGTGGTCATGTAACTGCTGCGGTACGTAACTCCCCGCTTAACTACCTAATAGTAATCGTAAAGACTAGGAAAAACAAAAGGTGTCACTCTTGTTCCCGAAAGTTAAGAATAAGTGAACTTCATTTCTTGATATTAAATTATCGGCTTACTACACGTAACCGTGTAGTAAGTATCAGTATCACTACGGGTGTGTTCTGACAGTAACAAGTAATGTATAGGTAATCCTTGTCCTTATCTTATTCTTTTCTGGTCGATTACGTTACGAGTTGCACGCGCGTCAGGTAGATCTTAACGTCAATTTTTATATGGAACAATGACAGTTATATTGTACTAACGCGCTTTCGAAACGTGACGTGATGGTAATCACTGGTTAGGTACAGTACGGGGTACGAAGTACTTACCCTAAATTACATCAATACATAGTTTGGTCCGGTATCAAATATGGAACAGGTTGATGTAATTTTTTAAAAGTGAAAATTTGTGTTCATAGGGAAGTCCTTAGTAGTTAGTTTAAAAAGTTACGCAATTACCCTGCTAAGAAGATAAATTAGCTCCTAAATATCTGTACCCTAAATTCAACTAATCGAGCAATTAACTTGTAATGCAAACAATTACTAAAAACTACTACTAGTAATACCTACTAAAGCTTAAATACTAGATCTGCAGTGCTCAGGCAAGTTTAGCATTTTCACTACAAATAGCGCTATTTGTGAATGGGTATTATTGACTATAGATATTTATAATATAAATAGTTATGGTGAATAATGTATTTTGTCGGCTAAATTTGTATTTTTATGCTGTCCCAATTAGCTCCAGCAATTTCAAATTTTACCAACCTTTGTGAGTAATAAAAGCTGTAAGTAAATATCAGTCTCGACTTGTCTGCGATTCGTCATTTGCAAAGAGCAGGCCGATCGGCCTATTATTTGTTAATTTTTCAATCTATGTATATGCATTAATTAAATACATTTACTTTTTCAGGATGAACACTTAGAAGCCGGTGTCACAGAAGTTTACATGGGTGAATGGAAAATCGACAAACGTAATGCATTCGGAGTGAGCGAGCGCAGCGACGGCCTCCGTTACGAGGGCGAGTGGTGTGGGAACAAGAAGAATGGGTACGGCGTCACCACGTTCCGTGACGGCACCACGGAACAGGGGAAATACAAGAACAACGTGCTGATCACCAGCCAGAAACGGCGGCATATGTTCCTCATGCGCTCCGCGAAGTTTCGGGAACGAGTGGAGTCGGCGGTCGCCGCGGCGCAGCGCGCGGCCAAGATAGCAGTACAAAAATCTGACATTGCGATATCCAGGTTAGGGGTCGCTTTAGTATTTTTCTATTTATTTACATTTAAACATTTATACATGCGTGTCCCAATTTAATTAATTTTAAGATGATAAATAGGCAGCTATGACAGATAGATCGAAAACTATCAAATAACTTTGTTTACATAAGCAGTCCCCATGGCTCTGCTCGCATACAGGTAAATTACTTTGGAGACGTTTTTGCATTTATAGTTGTGACTCCTGTAGCCAGCCTCACACACACACACGTGTGTCTTTGTACGTCAACGTGTACGTGTGTCCCTGTAAATATACAAATTCTACTACAACTCAATCACGCAAAAACAGCTGAACGGATTAAGATGAATTTTGGTATACAATACATATAGCTAGAGCGAGAAGGACGAATGACATAAACGCGATTCGGGAGCATTTTTTTTTTGTTGAGGGGGGGGGATGCGTTACGCATACCACCCGGGTCCAGTGGGTGAGCCGAGTGGTTATGTGGGACTCCCGTATGGGCTAATGAGGCCCACGGTGTACTCACTAAGAACCCCCCCACTTGCCGCTTCGCCGCCTTGTGGTGAGGTTACGGGAACGCTTGCGCACACATCCGCGACCCCACCGGCGGCAGCCGCCCACAAGCGGCTCCTTCGCGATGCCCGAGGGCCCTCCACGAGAGGCACGCCAGATGTTTCGGCGCGCCTGCCTCCTCGATCACCACCAGTTCAGTAGCGGACCCCCTGAGTCCGCTACGAGGAGATCATGGGTGCGGGAAATTCCAGCACCCGGTAGCGGATCAGGTCTGTCCCAAGTAACAAAAAGTGGTGTGATAATTGTCCTAGAACCACATAATATGAGGATTGTAACGGGATAGTAAGCGCTTATAACCACGGAAAAAGGGCCCAATTTATAAGCGTACTTTTCCTAATAAAGCACTAATAGTAGAATTAGTGACCGACCAAATAAGCCAATAGTAGACTTATATTTGGACTAAGCAAAACTATTTGCTCCCACGAAGCTAACTATAAGCGCCTTACAAAACCAAACAAGACTATAACGTGCTCCATGTTTCTGTTACAAGCCTTTCCAAAAACAGTTGTGTTGTGAAAGATTGATGTATTCCTTTGTTGTGAGTTGTAGCCTGCATTATATAAAAAAACTTAAGATAAGCCATTTTCCTAATATAAGTAAATATTATTTCAAGTCTTACATAATAATACGTATAACTATAAGATGTACGTGAATTCTCATGCGAACGTATATTTTCGGTGAAGCATATTGTGTTTTTAATCTAAATTTTTATACGCCGCTTTAAACTAGCCTTTTTAATAAGTTGCATTTAATAAGAAAATGAGATTCCACGAGAAATACAATGAAAAGTCGCCATGTTTTAAAGAAAACATTTTGAAGTACAATACCATCCCTTTATAGGAGTAACTGGTTCCTCAGAACTACAGTATCGCCATATTGTTAGGAATTAGGGTTCCACAATAATTTCAATCTTTGTGTCATCTTTAATATTTTATGTTTGACTTAGCGAACATGGTGTTCCTGGATATCGACCGATTTTTAACGAAAAGGGATCTTCGAGCTTTGAAAACCTTAATCTGGCCTTCGAAAGAAACACACTTTGTGTTGTCTCACTAATGCCATGGTTGTGGTCATAGAGTTTCAAAAACGAAACCCAGACCTGTCCACTTCGTTATGAATGAAGAACACATACGATCATTGTTAAAAGGAATAAGTTTTGGTGCGAAAATTGCAATTTCTATCTAGACACACGGCAGTGTGTCCGCCAAGTTCGAGCAAAAAAAAGCGACACACCGGCCGTTTACACGAACCATTTCGGGCCAATTTCGACCACCCTATAACTCAAAACATATTTTATCTACGCATATGAAATTTCGAGTGTCTGTTGACATCTCCTTAATTGTCTAGAATACAAAATTTCATTATTCTACCTATAGCAGTTCTTGAGATATTGACGTCAGAAAATCGCTATTTTTACTATACACTCACTGACTCATCAAAAACCTAGACCACTTCCAATGGTCGTACTGACTTGAAATTTGGCATGGAGATAGGTCTTAAGGTCAAAGTAAAGGGAAAAATCTGAAAACGGCCAAGTGTGAGTCAGTTTTAAAAATAGCGAAGGTGTAACTTTGTTCTACTATGAAGTCATAATGAACTAAATGGGTCTATCTTCCATTGGTCGTACCGACCTGAAATTTGGCTCGAAGGTTTATCTTTAGGTCGAAATAAAGTAAAAGTCTGAAAACGGCCAAGTGTGAGTCAGTTTCTAAAACAATGAATGTGTAATTTTGTTCTACTATAAGTAGGTATGGAGTGGAAATGTGATAAGACTTATTTAAATTTAGATACATACCAATTTAAGACAATACATGTTTGTCTTAAAGACAAGAACAATAAAATTGTTCACCACTCTGTGTGTGTCTGTTGCGGGAACCGAACCCACGATTTACGAAGTGCAAAGCAGGTCACTAGGTACACTAGGTGTAAAGCAAAAGTGATAAAAAAATAATAAAGAACCTACACCTAACAAAAATAAATGAAATCCCATCAAAAACATAAATGTGAAAGGCTGCCAAATTCGATACTATGGGAATGCTTCGCCTATAAAAGAAGTGTGATCTGAATAAGTACCAAGTTCCATAAAAATACCTCAAATCATAAATAGTTATAGGAATGCACACTTGATTTCCAGCAGTTTTTAAGGTACATTTTGAATAAGTATCACGTTACATAGAAATACCTAAAATTATAATAGTCAGAGAAACGCACACCGGTTTTTTTTAACAGTTTCCTGATAACATTTATTATTTTCAGTACTTTTTAATGATGTAACTTGGCAAGTTTTAATAGAAAATTATCACATTGCAGTCCAAAGGTGTCGATTCATTGCATTGAAAAGGTGTGTGGTGTGTGAAAACTTGCCAAGTAACATCATTAAAAAGTACTGAAAATAATAAATGTTATCAGGAAACTGTTAAAAAAACCGGTGTACCATTTATAATGTAGGTATGTATGTATGTGTCCTTTATTTATTATATGTCTTAGGGTAAGGTTTTTAACATTAATTATTTACATTTACATTTTCATCGTCATCTGAATCTAAATCGCTTACCCTAGAACCGACCGTATCAACATGATTCTTTAAAATTTCACTTTCACTATTTTGTGCGGAACCCCCGTTTTTCGAAAAATATAACCAGAAATCGAACTAAGTCATCACACGAAATCAGAATGTCCATGATGAGACCATAACAGTATTTGGTAGACTATTAAAAGCCATTGTACTCCTGTACAGGGCTTGATAAAGTTAATTTGGGATAGTAATGGTATTATACGAAACCATTATAAAACCATTACAAGCGATTTAGATAGCAGCATTTCGTTATGCACAATGAGAACAAGTACATTAACTCTTGGAATAAACCGTTATAGAACTAGCGTACTAATAATGGTTCTACAAAGTAGACTTATAAACCCTTAAAAGTGTAAATAATAAGTGCAAACGGATTCCAGTACGTTTAGTTTTACTTGTAGCCCTTATAGGCATACTATACTTGTATTGGTTTTATATTGCTTCTTGTAGGCAATTATTAGCATAGCTTACCAGAGTACGTATTCTGAAGTACATTTACACCTATTCAATACTCCAATAGGACACCCTTTGCTTATAACGTGCCCCTAATTTCAACCTATAAGCGATTATAAGTAAACGTATAAGAACAGATGTACCAGAAGGACAAACAGACTTCACGAATGCTATTATAAGTATGATAGCATATACTAGAACCTTTAAGAGTATTTTATTAGTGCTGTAGGTCTATAAAATACGCACTCTAGGATAATTTTGTTACTTGGGGTGGTTCCGCCACCGACCACGTCTCGGCCGCAGAGGATAGGGAAAGCGGCGCACTGTAATAAAGGCATTCCTCTTCCTCTGCGGTCCCACTAATGCCGTTTCAGCGGAATGGCCCCGCCAAGTTCGCAGGGGGTAGGGAGAGTGGCGTACCGTAATACCAACACGCCTCTCCCCCTGCGATCCCGCCTCGGCCGCAGAAGATAAGGAGGTACTCCTCTTCTTCTGCGGTCCCTCCCCAACGCATACTAAGCGGGCTTAGGCAAGCCCGCTAGGAGCGCCCTCCTGGGGCCAGCCGGCGGCCCACACAGGCTGGCCCTGGTGCCTCTTAGCTTCGCCGTGGGTGACCAGTCCACGGTTACTAAGCCCCCCCCGCCCCGACAAGGCCGTCACCCTCGAGTGGGGTATAGTGTATAGCCTGGATTAACATACAGAATACTTTTTATCCCGGGAATCATCCCCTAAGGGGGCGAAATGGGGGGTGAAAGTTTGTATGGAGCTATGATATAAACGATTCCACGCGGACGAAATCGCGGGCAGAAGCTTGTGAAAAAATAAATCGGATGATTAGATCATTAAATACATACTTACAAAGTCTCCTACTTGAAGTACTTCTTAATTTATTATAATATTAGTAAAGATATGCATTTAGCCGAAAATAAAAACCAAAAGTAAACGATGAGATGTTATCCAACCTATTGTATTACTCTAACATTTCTCTTGGCTAGGCCTCTTACGCCGAAGAAGCCCGAGTTAAACTTAATTATATTTATATAATTAACAACGAAAAAAAAAATATGCGCCCGAATCGCGTTTATGTCAGACATAAACAATTCGTCCTTCTCGCTCTTACAAATTTGAAGATAGTAAGGAACAAGGAACAAATGCTTGGCGAGCAAATGCAGTCTTTGATAACAGTTTTCTACACCTAAGCATGAATTATGTTACAGGACCGCCACAGCTCGAGGGAAAGCTGAACAAGCCGACGAGTTTGCAGACCAAGCAAAAGAAGACTGTGAATTAGCACAAATGACTGCGAAGCAGTTTGCCCCGGATTTTAAGCATCCTGGATTGGACAAAATAGGATTAAGAGATAAATATAGACAAAAACCTTACGATTCGCAGGTCACCACACCTGTGTCACAAGAATCTGAAAAGATCTTGGAAGGAAAGAGCATTCCAAATCATATCCCTCCGATGCATCAACAGATTCCTCAAGCTAACAAAGTTCCTTATGGAGTGCCTCCAAGACGGCCCTCTACCCAGTTCCCGAATAAACAGGCACAACCTTTAGATCCACGGCTCACGAATAGTACCAGTTATAATACGGACGACAGAACAGGTTATTACAATTCTAATCAAGATAATTGGCAAAATACGCAATCACAAGGACAGCAGTACGCACAATCAGACCAGATAGGCGGCTACAGCCCAAGTGGACCGCCGGGACCACCCTCTAGTTATAGAGTCCTAAATCGACAAGATGCTGTTCAACAACCATCGGGAATGGATCAAAGTAGTCAACAATTTACCAACCAAGGACGTAGAATTTCTTCAGCAATGAGACCGGCCCTCAATCTAAATCAGAGACCCGGACCGCAACAGTGGAACTCCTCGCAGGAACCGGGAAACAGACGGCAAAGTATTCTAGGCCAACCCACTCAATACGTCCAAGACACGACGTATGCCGACGGAGGCGGCGCCAACTACGGACGAAACGAGCTCAGAACCGGCACGGTACATTCAGAAGGACCGCACGATCGACTGGGCGGAGATCCTGCGCAATATCACCAGCCCACGGAACCGCAAGGATATCAGCAGCCTCTCGACCATAGACAACAAAGGGAAAACTCAATGTACCGCCAAACCGGCGCCGACCAGTCGATGTACAGACAAACGACGGCCCCGGAGTACGACGCAACTAACGGGCCTAACCAACGGCAACCGGGTCGCACGTCTATCGACTACTTCGACCATTATAAAAGGCCGCCGAGTAGAGACTCGAGCGTCGATCGCTACGGGCGGAGGTCACGGCAGCCGTCGGTGGAGCCCGGCGCGCCCGCGCGGGACTCGCGCGCCGGCTCGGCGGCGCCGCCGCCGCCCGCCGCCGTCCCGCGCCCCGCGTCGCGCGCGGCCACGCCGACAGCCGGCAACGGCCACCTGGCTTCCGGCCGCGGCTCGATATCGCGGGAGACGCCGTTCGAGGAATCGCTTATGAGGAAACGAAATCTGGGGCAAGACATATCGCCTTCGCCGTATCAGCCGAAGCGGACGGAGAGTCTGTGCATGGCACCGGCTCCTGCGCCGCCCCCACCCATAATGAGAGGCGGTGGCGGGGGTGGCGGCGGCGGCGGCGGCGGCGGCGGCGGCGGTGGCGGACGAAAGGTAGGTGGACTTCGACATGCTAAACAAATTTAAATCCTGATATTTTTATATCATCTTTAACTATCATAATAGGTGCAAGGAAGCTTAGGAAATGGCCACGGATTAGATACGTCTCGATACAACCCAGAACTCGATCAAGCTCTGAAACCAATACTTTTCCCTCCCCACTTCACCGCGTAGTACATACATTGTGATACAAGTGAGCTTAGCGCTGATCTGTACCCGCGAGGTGGAAAGCTGAGAGTGTAATTATGAAAGATCAAGCGAAGCGTTTCAACCTTTTTTTTGCGAGGAAAAATCCACTCTATAAGATGACATTTTATATGCTCATATTTCTATAGTTATTAACAGGTTTTTACTCACGTATTGTAGGTGCATCGCCAAGTATTTCCAGAAACTTATTATGTTTATCGCTTTTCTTTTCACCGAGAGTTCAATATTTTGATCAAACACAATGTTTATGAAATACCGGACCGATTTTTGACTTTCGTGCGCTCGAATTTTTTACTCGAAAACTGTCAAAAAAGATGAAAAGCTATTTGAAATAGCGATAGAAAATTTGAAAACGAGTGCTATTGACCACTCGTATTTAATTATATCGGTAGAAAGTAAGTGCGTGCAATTTGGACACTAAAATCGCATTTACGTTTATTTAATTTTCGAGCGCTCAAAAGTCAAAAATCGGCCCCCTGTTTGCGCTATCTGTGGCTCAGACGATACCTCTAAACTAAACATTCAAAATGAATATTAGATTCTAGGGTCGATTCACTTCGATTGCGAAAAAATAATCCACTCACGATAAATAATAAACTCTCGCGCGTGCATATGCAAATAATTCATACCATATGGTATGAATTATTTATGATGATATTAAAAAAGCGACGGGTCTCTATACTTTTTAGCCAAGATATAGAATTTGTAGAGCGTGGCTGGTAGAGTTAAGCCGCGTGGAGTAGGAAGTTTGGCGCTACTTGTGATCTCTTATCTTTTTAACGCTGAAAACTATATGAGCTAGGGAGTCTTGGCAATCACTTTACAAGTAATGTTTTAGTCGGATCTCATCAGGGATCGGAACCGGTTTTTTCAAAAGTCCCTGAAGTAGTCTAATATTTTGAATTATTTTAGGCTCTTAATGTAGGACTCTATCGTGTATTTAGGTAATATTTTCGTATTATTAGACAGCCTGATCAAAAATGATATTATAAACCAAAGAACGAAATTGAACGAAATAATATAATATAAATAATAATAATAATTTTGTATGGTGATAATACCGGTATCCGATCCCTGGATCTCATTTCTTTTTTAACCGACTTCAAAAAAAAGGAGGAGGTTCTCAATTCGGTTGTATTTTTTTATGTTTGTTACCTCAGAACTCCGTCATTTATGAACGGATTCGTACCGAACAGATTGGTCCCATTATTATCAAAACTTTAGTTGAATGATGGGAACCATGAGGAATTGACGGAACTCCTCAAATATAGAAGGCACGCATGTAGTAATTTCGGTATTTTCTATTATAACTAGTGTATTTACACACGGAAATCACAATTTGGTGAAATGGAACTGATGATGATGATGACCACATATGACTTATGGAACTCGTACTTAAAACTGTAAAAGTACGTTACTGATTCTTATATAATTCCGTTGAAATGGCAAGGAATAAAGTCCTAAATGTCAAGAGTGCCAAATCGACGGAACTCCTCAAATATTATCGGTCCATATACCTACAGTGATATGGTTTTCCTCTGTAATAAAATAATCAACGTATTTAATTTAGTCTCGGAAAGCAGTCCATGTGGTAAAGTGGAAAGGAAATGTTCATGTGGCTTGGCGGAGTACTAAATTAAAGACGGGGTAAAACTTTGTTTTTAAAGTAAATTATTATGTAAGGTAATTTCTAGCCCGTTTTAAGGGTTTACATTTTTTTCGTGTACCACTAAATGGGAAAACCCATAAAAGCTTCCATCCCCTAATTTAAAGGGTGGGGAGTGATTTACAAAAACTCCTGAAATATGTACTTAATTATTTATAATATATACAGGGTGGCTCATTCAAATCGGTCAGTATAGGAATGTCTGAAACAATAAGACATACGAAGATTTGTTCTTAGGAACCATGTCACCGATTTTGATAAAAAGAAAAACTGCATTCATACATTTGAAAAAAAACTGTACCCAGCTCGGGAATCGAACCCGGTTGTTTTGAAAAAATAAACTTACACTTTTTCTATTTAAATATCGATTGTGTAGGTCTGAAGCTGTAAATGTCTCTAAGAAACATGATGTCTAAAATGAATAAAATGCATTGTTTTGACATACTTTAATTCATCATAGTAGGTGTTCGATTCGAAGTGACCACCGTTACAATATTCAACAAGTTCAGGCATGTAAAATTGTCTCTATGGCTGTTTGTATGTACCTCTCTACTTGTTACATACACCTTATCATGTGGCATTAGCATTGCATTAAATCGATACTTAAATAGAAAATGTGAAAGTTTATTTTTTCAAAACAACCGGGTTCGATTCCCGAGCTGGGTACAGTTTTTTTTTTCAAATGTATGAATGCAGTTTTTCTTTTTATCAAAATCGGTGACATGGTTCCTAAGAACAAATCTTCGTATGTCTTATAGTTTCAGACATTCCCATACTGAGCGATTTGAATGAGCCACCCTGTATATATAAACCGAGGTTTTTATGTTTTTTGGTTTTTGAACTATCGAAAATTATGGTTTTGAAGTACGGTTTAAAAAATGCATAGGTTTCTTCATTAGAACTAATTAAAGTTTCCTTTCCGGCCAATATCAACATTTTTTAAGGGTTGGTTTAAAAAAAATGTGATTAAGTGGATTCTTTCATTGGGGACGACATTTTTGTTTACCACTCTGTCACGGCATTCTACGAAAAAAAAAGTCTAAAAAAACGCTAGTTAGAGAAATATTAAATAATACTAATTAAAAAATATATATGGACGTTCATTCGAACATTATACTACTACACAAGTACACAGTACGCGCGTAGCACGCGTAGCGGAAATCGCTCGTAGAGGCATGATATGTATGTGAGTCATTGGCCTTGCATGGGTTTATGTGAAGTACGCGAAGCTTCTCACTTGTGAGAGTCAGAATGGCGGGGGTACCTAAAGAAATATAAAAAACAATGTAATATGTATTTAATACATTTAAACAAAAATGTACCGACCCGCACTAAGTTATTACAAAATTAAGGTACACCACCCGCCATCCTTACTTCAGTGTGCTATGTTCCTACCAATTATTTAAAATGTTAACACACCTAAATTTTGTACCGTACTTAAATATACAATTGACATTCGGACAATATAATTCATGGTTTGCGAATTATTTTTCTACTGTAAAGCTCGTAGGTAAAAGCAAAAATGCAATGCAAAAAAACCGGCCAAGTTCGTGTCGGACCATGCACAACGAAGGGTTCCGTGCCTATTAAAAAGGCCGTATCGTTACTGAAATCTTATGGCACTTACGTCCTTTTCTTTAACGAAGGCAGTTTTTTAGAAATATCTCGAAAACCTTTGAACCGATCTTGTTGAATTTATAAATCAAAATTTATCTGAAAGAATTTAATTTTTTTCATATTTTTAAAATACACCGTTGAAAAATTAGAGGGGAGGACACAATTTAGTGCCTTTCGGGGCTATTATCTACGACTCTATTCACTTAATCAAAAAAATGAGAAGAAACCTTATATTTATTTTGAAAGGCCTATCGATTAATGTGCCACACATGGGCTTGCATTAAAAAATATTGACTTTCAGTTTTATGTATGGAGTGCACCTCTAAAAAAACTTTTTTTAGTAATTTAATTACAAAACTATGTAGCTTCTAACAAAATACACCTATCCTCAAAATTTTATTCAAATACACCTTATAGTTTTCGAGTAAAAGGAACCGTACAAAGGCATAACCATGTCAATAAGTATGAAAGAAACGAAAAAAACGAATTCATCTGTTCAATTATTCATAAGGTTTAACTGTAACCACATCTCATTCACCTGATTTCCATCTAATTCACCCGTCACCAGAAGGTAGGTGAAATAGGCACAGGATGCTTAGAAAACGGCCATTAGTGCGCCATAAATCTAAAACCGTTAGAATTCAGCATACCTATATTTTTTACGAAATTTTGAACCAATTTAGCACAAAATCTAAATTAAATCCAGTGCAAAACCTACAAAAAGTCAATAAAAGTATATTTAAATTCAAGTAGCCCTAAAATTATGGCAACCGACGCACGATAAATAAAATATTAATGTTTTTCTTTAAATAAACTGTCTCCGGAAGTGCAGGTCAAAGAGAAAACGCTACCTATTACAAACTATTTCAAAAATACAAGGCCTTTAGGTACCTTAATAATCTATAAAGGCCTTTTTAAAACTGATTTATTTATATTAGAAAAATACCGGACAAGTGCGAGTCGGACTCGCCCACCGAGGGCGAGGTACGAAATTACAAATGTATAGTTTTCAGATTTTTTCCCTGTACTTGTAATAGATATAAGACGATCAACGGAAAGTACACTATACATTTTGATTCCCTTGAGTGTGGAAATATACGTTTTTTCTGGCATAAACGGCCGTATCATTTTAGGGTTCCGGACCAAAAAGGTAAAAACGGAACCCTTATGGTCCGACTCCGTCCGTCTGTCTCTCTGTCACAAATAACTCAGGAACTAATGCTATCAATTTGAAATTTGGAATAGTTAGAAACACAGCTAATCCACGTGTATGGAAAATGAAAAATTTAAATGTATTTTTAATTTGTATAAAAAAGGACGGATAAGAGGGGGGGCCAAAATTGAAAGTCTAGTAAGTAGGTCATATGGGGTCTCATATGAAAGGGCTTGAATTGCACATTCTAAAACAATTTTTCTTTTTTTTCTACGGTGGTAAAATTTTGATTTATAAAGGAATATGTTGAAAAAAAAATACCCCCCCCCCCCCTTATCTCCGAAGTTTACCAAGCGAATAATTTGAAAATAATATATATACCGGAAAGAGGCCTCTATCTAGCGTCTTTCTTTTTTATTCTTCAAAAATCATTTGTTAATTAAGTTTGTGTTTAATTTTTTTACTTCAAATTCGTATGAAAGTATTCTGAAAGTACCTTCTAGCAAATAAAAAAAAGAATTATCGAAATTAATTCACTTGATAAAGAATTATCGCTGAAAACCCACATACATACCGAGTTCCTTGGTCGCGCATGTTAGTAAGAAAATGCACCGATAAATGGCGCTGTAGTTACAAAGTATGCGTTGTTAAGATTTTGTTTAAATTTCAACTCGATACCTCTAAGCGGGGTCTCTATTGGTTCCCATAAAATTTAAGTTCCGATTTTTTCAGTCCATACCGTTACCCAACATAATTGTTATAAGTCATATTGTCGAAAGTCATAAAATTATACAATATAAATTGGAGTTCCGATTTTTGCAAGTCATCATTATTGTTAGTCATAAAATTGTTTAGTCATAACATTCAATGTGCAGATGGTATGCCATTTCATATTATTGAAGGCAATAAACTTGCTTATTATAATTGTTGTAAAGTCTTTTTTCACAGGTCATAATGATGGGTAGTCACGTGGTTAGTTAGTCATAACATTTAATGTGAGGGTGGTGTCAGACTTCATAATATTACAGTCAATAAAAACACTCGCAATAATTATAAGAAGGTATAAAATTCTTGTTCTAAATAAATTGTTGTTCTTGAACTAACAAACCTATCCAAGTGGTTGTACGAGTCAGTATAATTTTGTTTAAAATACTAATCCAAAAATATTGCAATGACATACGATTTATATCCCAATTTAAGTAGTGCGTAGGATAAAAACTACAATGTTTGTGTTGCAAAATTATAATATTTTTTGCAAAGTGTTTCCGCTCTTTTATAAAAAAAATAACCTCGAAGACGAAAGCGGGAGCAAAGCTCCCGCTTCCGTCTTCTAACCTATCCGCGATCCGAGTCAGTTTTGCCACTAAGTCCCGGTTCTTGTTGTTCTTTGAAAAACTTTATACACCACTATCTTGGCATTGGTTGATCTCAGAGAAAATTTTTTTTGACGATTTATGCTTATTTTGATAGGTTTGATAGTAGTTTTATTATGTCTAGAAATATTTCTGAGTAATTATCTATATACCTATGGACGTTATAGATTTGGTTTCTTAGACATAATAAATTTTAGGCATTAATACGATATGAATAACAACTATTAGTACGTTGAAATAAATGCCTTACAACATTTCTGAATAATTATCTATAGACCTTTAAACATTATAGTCATCAATTTTATGACTTCTGAGATTATAGGATTTAATATTATAGGTCATTGATATTAGAACTATTAAGCGTTATACTTAACAAAAATTATGACTACTGATATGTATGTCTCTAAATTTTATGGATATCAACTTCTGACCATCGAAATTCGGAACAACAAAATTATGGGAAACAAAGGGCACCCCTCTAAGCGTTCCCGAGATAAAGGGTCTTGTCAGACAGACGGACAACAAAGTGATCCTAAGGGTTCCATTTTTTCTTTTTAGGTACAGAACCCTAAAAATATCAGAATATAACAATTTAGAACTTTTAAGTATGTATGGTAGCCCTAAATGAAAACAGCTGAAACCGCCATTTTTTGAGAATCAGCCGGCGACAAATATGTATGCTATTAGAAGGTTTCCTTATTACCGCCCGTAGCGAGTACAAATGTTACACCAAGCTTTGGCCTGGAAGTGGGAGATGTTCCGTACCTACGCGTAGCGTGCGGTAATTTCCACTTTGAGGCCAGGAATGATGTAAAAATGATTACAAGTTCACTAACAAAATCGTTGATCGTCTTTTACGAGTACTTACCTACTACTGCTTACCTACAACGTAATTCAAATCATTACCGTACCTAATCTGTTTTATATAAAACGGAGTAGGTAACGCATCGTCAATAGTAAAAAAATAAAACATTTATGCATATGTCTAGAATGAGAATAGCTCCATACCACAGTAAATTACGTTAAATTTACGCGTAATAAAATATTACATCCAAAGATATCTTGATCTCTTCTCAATTGATATCATTAATAATAGACTTGTTAAAATGACTAATTAGGTGAAAAGGCCGTATTTGATTTGGTCTTGAGATTATTTTAGCCTCATATATAGTCCATAGTATTAGAATAAACTGTGTAGTATGTGGGGCACGCCGCCGTGGCGCCGTGCGTGCGCGCAGCGCCACGGTGGGTCACGTATGCGGCCCGTAGGCGGCGCCGGCGCGCGCCGCCGCCCGCGACTCAGCTCAGCCCGTTCTATTTCTATATCCAGAGACAGTCGCTCACTGCCGCTTTCCGCGCATCACCTCTTGCTAATTATACACAAATAAAATGTACATTCAAACCCGTTAAAAATATTAATTAAACCGTTAGTCTTACAATTTGAATTAAGATGTACCGAGACGAATCTAGAATCTTTTTGGAATGGTGAAATGTGAAACTTACGGTGTATTGGTATTGGTTCGTGAGTTAATGAAACGTTAATCTGAAGTATAGAAAATGTGGTATCAAGGGGATGACGATGAGGACGAGGACCTCATGTGTTCGCCGGCGATCCTGGCGCGGCGCGCGTCGGAGAGCTGGATTAACGTGCCTCCTGTGGAGGTAATGCTTGCGTATAAATAGGTGCATGCTTAATGTCATGCGCGTTCAATTCGCGAGTAATAAAATTATTTAATCCGTCTCTAACGCAGTAAAGAAACGTCACTTATCATAGTATAGTAGGACGACAACATCTTGTATGTATATACGACAGTGTACATTACTACTTCATTGTCAGGCGATGGTCCAAAAGCAATTCTTTCAGAATTTAGGTAATATTTCAATCGCCTTGACCTACCTATAGGTCAGAGTTTTCGCGGGCCGGGTTTCTGGAAAATGACGTCGTATATGCGCCCATTTTGTGTGTTGACATATATATAGACAATTTTTACATGATAGAATGAATAAAGAATGTTGTTCCGTATGTTTCAGATGCTAAGCACGCCCCAGACGCTCCAACGCAAGAAGTCCCTCCCCGACGTGGCCGGTATGCCGATGGCGCCAAACAGCGCCATGTCGCGCGAGGAGGTCTCCATGCTGGGGTCGGCGCGGCGCGAGGAGGTGCGCCGCATGCACGAGGAGACTGAGAAGCTGAGGGCCAACCCCCTGCTCTACTTGGTCAGTCCGCAAGTCAAGGTGAGATTTATGTAAAACTAGCCTCCGCCCGCGACTTCGTCTACCTGTAACCGCGATAAAAACTATTCTATATTTTAATCCAGGCTATAAACTATCTTCGTGAAAAATTTCATCCAAATCGGTTAAGCCGTTTTAGCGTGATTTAGTATCTAGGCGACAGATGTTAAGGGCCGCCAAAATGACAAAGACGGAAAAAAACTAGCGAAAAAAAATGTCTCATGTGAGCTAAAAGCCTCAAACGGCGCCACAAGATCATCTTGCTCTACTCGGGCGTGAGCCGGTGCTGACTAAAATGTTGATTGAAGATTGGTTCTGGAATGTTATTACTTTTCTGAATTTGGAACGTGTGGGCAGACTACTGAAAGCGTGGATGTGGTTTCCAGGACTGGTTCTCGCGGCAGCAGCTGGTGATCCTGGTGCTGTTCATCAACATCTCGCTGGGCATCATGTTCTTCAAGCTGCTCACGTAGCGGCGGTGGCGGCGCGTCGCGCCCTCTCCCCAGTGCATACGCGACCATTGTATATATGTAACTCATTTTCAAAGTTACCAAAAAATTGCCAAACATTTAATGTTCAAAAGTGTATACATCTTATTACCTACCCGAGCCTTAATTTGATACGAGATTTTGAAACATCCGAAATAAATACGTATTTACTTATAGCCAATAAGGACTTCGGTTTGCTAGTGTATTTTTCTTTGACGTTGTGTAAGTGTAGCACGGAGCGGCCGCGGCGCGGCCCGCCCGCGGCTCGGCCCGCCCGCGGCTCGGCCCGCCCGCGGCTCGGCCCGCCCGCGGCTCGGCCCGCCCGCGCTGCGCCGCCCGGCCTGCGGCGTGGCTCCAGGGAACTTGGACTTTGTATAATGTAAGGAGCACGAGATTATCTACGTACTTAATCTTTCTCAGCCTGCATATTGTAGGTTTTAGTAAACTTCTATAGCGACTGTATGCTTAAAAGTATTGTAAAAGGACAATTTAAAGCCAGTTTTAAATGAACAAGACATGACAGTTATAAATAAAGCATTAATTCTCTATACAAATAAAATAAACTTTGTACTAAAAATCCGAATATATTATTATTAGCAACCCGAATCAGGGTGCTAGTAAGAGTATATACATTTTAAGATTTTTTATTAGTACCTATTGACGGATATTGATCCTTCTAAGAACTTAATTGAGATTATAATCCAAATTCTTAACTTCGACGTTACAATTTATGACTAGTGAAATTATAAGATGTGGTGCTTTCATAAAACTATGTGCCCTATATTGATAATGATGCGAAATTCAATTTTATTATACCTTGAAAGGTAGGCTGACAAATTCATTTGGTAATCGGTAAGCAGTCCAAAGGGTTGTTAGTTCACGTACAATTAATGTAACCTGAGTGATTGTTAAAGCACAAATTATACTAAGTACCTACTTACCTACATGGATATGTAAATAATACATTTTTAAACGTTTTAGATTAAAAAAGATTTAAATATATTATTTTGCTTGTTATAAATACTCTGAAAGTAATGTTACCTATGTGAGCTTTTCTGTTGTAAAACTATCCTTTTTAAGAGATTTTAACGTTTATGTTGAATAGTTAAATTATATATGAAAAGTAAGCTTTTACTTTCTATGTATATGACGTCAATTCTCTTAATCGAAAATTTGTATAGACCCTACGTATATTGTATAAAATATTGTTCCCTTCTCACTGCGAGGGACAATAAAGGTGGGCATGGATGCGTGCGAGACTGTCGAAGGTTACTGACACCAAATTCTACCGCTCTAGCTATTATCACGAACGCAAAGCATGCCTCCCTGCCACGCTTCTTCATTTGTCATTTATAAGAAAAGGACGAATGCTTTGCGTCCGTGACTAACGCTAGCGTAAGGGAGTTTGGTCATGTTACGTTTTAAAAACAACGAACGCGTATGAAGGATATTCATTGTGATTCGTTTCAAGGACAAACAACTTCGTAAGACAAATTTCACGGTTTCATTATTGTGTAAAAATATAAGTTATATCTCTAAGAATTTAAAATACTTGTATCAATTTTATCTACGTTTCACAAATAAAAATATTTTAACAAAAATGAATAATTTATTTTCTGAATGATATTGTATCATGTACCTAACTTAATTTAATCTTAATTATTATTAATCTAATCTTAATTCGCCATTTTTGTGTCCCCGTAATTGAGCCCCGTAGCGGAATTTCCCTCAACATATGACATGTCACGGTTTCGGCATAGCAGATAGCTCTATACATCGGCCTTCAATGAGATAAGGTCTGACTGAACTAAATGCACCCGAAATTCTTTCCCTAACCGCCCTGCCTGCCGGGATCCGGAACCGTAGGCGGGAAGAGCGGAAATTCCTGATGCATGTAGTCTGACTGAACCTTATACTCTTTCACTGCGCGTAGCCGGGTTACGTAAACCGTTTGTAGACGCATGCATAACGTATAGCTTCTGCCCGAGACTCCGTCCGAATAGAACTCTTTTATATCCTAGCTCCACACAAACTTTCACAGTCCTCCCGGGACCACCGCGTATTGGAGTTACAAGCAATTCAATCCCCAGAAATTATACTGGTAAGATTATACTAAGTAGTTTACAAACTGAGATAAGTAAGTGAAATTGTTGCCTTGTTGTTTGGCTACGCGCGTATGTAGGGCACAGATACCCGAAAAAAAATATTTTTCCAAAATGTTATTCTACCATTTTGTTGACGTGATTAATTAAACTCAATATATACTTACCCATGCCGAATTATTACAGCTTTCTAGTAGTAAGGGTCACTGAGCTGCTCTGTTATTGTGCACACAATACAATATACTCGTACTTGTACTTACTATAAGTACAATAGGTATCATTTTAGTAACAATGGAAAATAATTCCAACTTGGTTCTTCGCACCGGACGTTTTAAATGAA
This sequence comes from Epinotia nisella, assembly GCA_932294315.1. Taxonomy (NCBI): domain Eukaryota; kingdom Metazoa; phylum Arthropoda; class Insecta; order Lepidoptera; family Tortricidae; genus Epinotia; species Epinotia nisella. The sequence goes on along the minus strand of OW028677.1, from coordinate 10,139,732 downwards.
AATAGGGATGGCAAGATACATTTTGAGCTCTAACCGTGCTGCTAAATCCTTAACTTTCTAAAATGAGACGAAAATTTTTCATCTGCAAACGAATTATAAAACAATGTAGTAGAAACAAGACATTAAATTTACGTGCATTCGAACTTTACCAGTATCACTGCCCGCCTAGCGGGCGCCTACGCCGTAGTCGCTTTATCCACTACGTACGAGGAAAATAACAGGATCGGCTACGAGCGTAGCGCGTAGCGATTCTTGGGAGTGAATGTGTAGTGCTTCGTTTTAAATCGTAACTCCAACAAGTAATTCGGATCAAGGACAACCCGATTGCAAGTCGGGCAAGGCCTATGACAAGGCCCGCCAGAGTTCAGCCCACATAAAGTAGGGATGTCATTTTTTTTCTCATTAAACCCATGATTTGTGGTATTGTTGGATAGCTTGTTTAAAAATATTATGGGTTTTAAAAACCATTTTTCCATAAAAGCCCTAATTTTTCTTCGATTCAAGTGTACATAACTTGGCGCGTGCGTGCCGATGCAACAAAAGCAGACAGGAAAGCAGGCAACTGCGGAACCCTACCTTCACCAACTCTATGGAGTTTGGTTTGGTGGTGAACTCACTCTTGGTGAAACTCAATAAAGGTCCCATCCACATGGTATGATATGCTGATGATTTAGTGATACTGGTTAATGGGAAATTCTCAAGTACAGTATCAGAAATCATGAACAAGGCACTGAAGAAAGTGGAGAGATGGTGCGACTGTCACCAATTATCCATTAACCCAGGCAAAACTGTAGTAATACCCTTTACTAGGAAATGGACCCTTCGCGGCGTACAGCAGTTAAAACTGTACGGGCCCTCCCGTACAGTTTTAACTTTGCGATTTCGTGGTTGGTCCCATGGGAAAAGTTGTTCAGTATGACCATCTTATTCGCTTTTGGTCTTCTTGCTCCACGACCCCTAAATCACCCTGTATAAAGCAAATATACAATAAATAAATAAATAAAGTATTCCACCTACTTATTCACAAGTCGTTGGAATGCCACAACTTCTTCAAATTACGCTTGAGTGATTATTGGCGGCCAATACACGGTATTTGATACTGATGATTCACCATAGCTGTCTCTATCTATAACATGCAATGAGATAGAGACAGCGCATCGCATGGATCGCGTGATAATACTTCACCGTGTTTTGGCCGCCAAGACGGCACGGCAAGGGTAAAAGTTTAGCAGGTTAGCACTTGACCACTAGCGATGACCTCTGTCGTCACTGTCTGTGTATACGAGTAGCCTGAGATACGAATAGAGGCACGACCTTCACCCATCTGTTTAATGGATGAAAAGTATTGTATATCGAATTAAAGATTATTATTAACATTAACTAAATTAAAACTAAGTTAAATAAAAAAAACCGGCTTGTGCGTGTCGGCCGACGCAAAACGAAGGGTTCCGTACCTATTAAAAAGGTCGTGGGTCGTTCTTCTTTTTTACCGACAATGAACCGAGGTTTTTCTGTTTTTTTGGTTTTTGAACTATCGAAAATTGTGGTTTTGAAGTGCGATTTTTTTAAAAATGCATAGGTTTCTTCATTAGAACTAATTAAAGTTTCCTTTCTGGCCAATATAAATATTTATTTACGGTTGGTTTCTAAAAAAAAACATGTGACAAAGTGGACTCTTTCAGTGGGGACAACATTTTGGTTTACCACTCTGTCACGGCATTCTACGAAAAAAAAACATTTAAAAAAATGCTAGTTAGAGAAAGTGAAATATTAAATATCACTAATTAATAAAATAATATGGAAGTTCATTCGAACATTATAAAACCGTAAACATCATTACTCAAATGAGATGCCGTAATAAGACGAAGGACAGGCTATTGTCGGTCGAAAAGAAGAACGACCCTCGTATCGTCACAGAAATCTTACGGCACTTAGATCCTTTTCTATAGGGAAGGCAGTTTTTCAGCAATATCTCGAAAACTGATTTTGTTCAAAATAATTTTCGATGAAAGAATTTAATAAGCCCTATGTCCATCATTTTTTAATATTTTTAAAATTCACCGTTCAAAAATTAGAAGAGGGGGGGGACAAATTATTAGTGACTTTCAGGGCGATTATCTCCGACTCTATTCACTTACTAAATCAAAAAAATTGCTGAGGAACCTTATATTCATTTCGAAAGGCCGTGCCACACGTGAGCTTAAAAAAAGGACTTGTTGTTTTATGTATGGAGTGCGACCCTAAAAAAAATTTTTTTTTTGTAATTTAATTACAAAACTATATAGCGGCTAATAATACACGGCTAATAATATCCTCAACATTTTATTCAAATACACGTTATAGTTTTCGAGTAAAATGCCTGTGACAAACGGATAGACGGACAGACAGACATGAAGAAACTATAAGGGTTCCGTTTTTGCTATTTTGGCTACGGAACCCTAAAAAGGCCCTCGAAGCATTGTACCGAGGATGCTGGCGGCATTTCCTCGCTGAATTGCAATGCGGGGGACCGATTTTTGACTTTCGAGCGCTCGACTCTTTCACTCGAACTGTCAAAAATGATGAAATGCTAGTTTGAAATAGCGATAGAAAATTGGAAATCGAGTGGTTTTGACCACTCGTATTTAATTATATCGGTAGAAGGTAAGTGCCTGCAATTTGGACACTACAATTGAATTTACGTTTATTTAATTTTCGAGCGCTTGAGAGTCAAAAATCGGCCCCCTGATGCCCTCTTCGGTCATCGAATTTAGTAGTGCATTAAAAAATATTTCGCCAATGGGTTGGCTAAAAAAATCCTGGCGAGACTATAAATAATAAAAAATTCAAAAATGTATTTTTTTCTTGAACATTGCACTTGGTTGTTTAACGAACAAATATACTAACCTACTTATAGAAAGTACACACACCCGCATGGTTGTCTATTATTTTTCTGGCCTTACTATAGGGTCAGCAGGTATAAACAGGTAAGTCGAAACTAGTAAGTATATATACATATCTTTTTGATTTTTTTGATTAAGACCAAAAGAAAATACATGATATAGTACAATGCCCATCTAGGCAAAACCTTGAATAGGTTGGTGTGAAGATGGGGAGTTCGTAACTACTGATCTAATTTATAGCTAAATTAAAAGTAGGTATTTTGAGTAGACAATACAACTTATTTTACAGTTTACAGAATAAATATAATATATATAAGCAACGACGCCGTGCCGTGGACATGTGGCCGAGTCTAACTTATTAGATGTAAAATGTGAAAAATAAAGAAAATTTTGTTTTTATCTGGGCTGGATTTTTTTAGTCAACCCGTTAGCAAAAAAATTTAAAGTACTAAATTCAATATAAAATACTTTTCATCCATTAAACAGATGGGTGCAGGTCTTTGCCTCTATTCGTATCTCCTACCTACTAATAGTAGTTTATACCTACCTACTGACCTGATTTAATTATGGCAAGCCCCATTTAGTCGAATTTAAATATGCCTATAAGGGAAATACAAACTATACGTTGATCAATTAGATTAATACTATAAGGCTTCTTCGGCACAAGTCATTTAATAACTTGAAGTGAAAGGACGTCCGAGTTGGTTCCGTTTGTGTATACTATGTGTTTATTGTGAAATAGTATCAAGGATGACGAAATATTCTAAGTGTGGATCTCAAAACCGATCGCAGGATAAAGTTACGGTAAAATATGATAAATACATAGATTAGGTACATGGAAAAGAAAGTAATGAAGTGTTAAGTTAATAAAATATTGATGATCGACAGTGATAATAATAAAAAAACCGGCCAAGTGCGTGTCGGACCACGCAAAACGAAGGGTTCCGTGCCTATTAAAAAGGTCGTATCGTCACAGAAATTTTACGGCACTTACGTCCTTTTCTTTGAGGAAGGCAGTTTTTCAGCAATATCTCGAAAACCTCTGAACCGATCTTGTTCAAAACAATTTTCGGTGAATGAAATTAATAAGCCCTATGTCCATGAATTTTTCCATATTTTTAAAATACACCGTTCAAAAATTAGAGGGGGGGGACAGAATTTTAGTGACTTTCGGGGCGATTATCTCCGGCTCTATTCACTTAATCAAAAAAAATGCTAAGAAACCTTATATTTATTTTGAAAGGCCTATCGATTGATGTGCCACACGGGGGGTCACAATGAAAAAAAATTTTTTGACTTTTAGTTTTATGTATGGAGTGCACCCCTAAAAAAATTTTTTTTTGTCAATTTAATTACAAAACTATGTAGCGGCTAACAAAATACACCTTTCCTCAAAATTTTATTCAAATACACCTTATAGTTTTCGAGTAAAATGCCTGTGACATACGGACAGACGGACAGACGGACAGACGGACAGACGGACAGACGGACATGACGAAACTATAAGGGTTCCGTTTTTGCCATTTTGGCTACGGAACCCTAAAAAGTGTATGCAGAAACACGAAAAAACAAAAGTCGTCTCTTTAAGAGGTCAACCTAAAGCCGCGTCCGCTGCGCCATGTTTTCGTGGTTTTTAACGTCAAAAATGTTTTGCTAAACAAAACAATACCCTATTTGTTTGCCGAAACTGACGGATAACATGTTAGATGTTTAAAAACATCGAAAACATTGGCGCAGCGGACGCATACCTATCACACTCTAATTTGTTACTTGGGTACTTTTTAGGAATATATTTTAGGGTTCCGTAGCAAAAATGGCAAAAACGGAACCCTTATAGTTTCTTCATGTCTGTCCGTCTGTCCTTATGTCACAGGCATTTTACTCGAAAACTATAAGCTAGGCGTATGTGAATATAAAATTTGGAGGATTGGTGTATTTTGTTTGTCGCTACATGTAGTTCTGTTATGAAATTACTATAGTAGATTGTATGACAAGGGGCTAAAATAAGCCATATTACCACGAGATGGTTATTTTCCCGAGCGAAGTGAGGGAAAATATTTCGAGGGGTAATATGGCTTTTAGACCCGAGTTATACACTCTACTTTTCACTTCGACTGCGAGAAAATAGTAAAACAAAAATTATCCATCCACAATCAATAATAAATTCCACGGCGCAAAGATTATTCGATTTGGCGGCATAATTTTTTTAATAAACTGCTTTGACACAGATACAAAATATTGACACCACGAATAAACGCCTCTGAAGCGTCCAATACACTGTGAAGTATTATCACTCGATCCACGCGCTGTCTCTTTCTCATTGCAGTTATAGAAAGAGACAACTATGGTGGATCATCAGTATTTAATCACCGTGTATTGGCCGGCTGACCGTCTACAGGCGCGTCGTTGACGGCCAGAGGCGTTTTTGTTTTAATGATTATTGTGAGTTAGGGACTAAAAAACACCTGATATTTGAAATTAATTCTGGTTTCTGATTGGTTGTTTTTAATATTCGCTGTAATCTGGTTAGTTGATAGCAAATACAAATGTTTTTTAAAGAGTGGTGATTGGTGGATTTAATACAGCGAAGTGTTTTGATTGGTCAAATTAAAGGTTTTAGAAATCATAAATATTTATACATATTTTCCCTAGGGGCTACATGTCCCACTTTAGCCCCGCTTGCTAAGCCTAATATGACACACTTTTCGAGCATGAGATGTGAAAAAATATTTTTAGGAGGGCACTCCATACTTGTAACTGCAAGTCAAACAAAAATATTATTGTGAGTCCACATGTGGCACATATTTCGATAGGACTTTTAAATATATATATAAGTTTTCTCAGAATTTTTCGATTAAGTGAACATAGTCGGAGATAATAGCCCCGAAATTCACAAAAATTTGCCCTCTAATTTTCGGTGTATTAAAAAAAATGGACGGAGTGCTGATTAAATTCTTTCACCGAAAATTATTTTGAACAAGATCGGTTCACAGGTTTTCCAGATATTGCTGAAAAACTGCCTTCCCTATAGAAAAGGACGTAAGTGCCGTAAGATTTCTGTAACAATATGACCTTTTTAACAGGCACGGTATCCTTTATTGTGCGTGGTCCGACACGCATTTGGCCGGTTTTTTTAAAACAAAATGTAGATATTGGTTTAAAGAAAATATACATAATTTTAACGGCCTTACTGGATGTTTCGCTTGCTTGCTTCTATTTAAGGGCATGAATTAAAAAATATCGCTTTCTTTGAAAGGCTTTTCTGTTCTGACCATGTTAGGAAACAATTACTCGTAGGAGTGATTTTCAGATATATGATTCTTGACTATATTATTAATAATCATTTATTTCTAAACTAGCTTCTGCCTGCGACTTCGTCCGCGTGGAACTCGTTTATATCGTAACTTCATATAGGATAGTGATTTTTAATATGAGTTATCTAACTAGTAGGAGGTACGGAAGGGAACCTTTCATTGGGCGTTGTCCGAGTCGCACTTGACCGGTTATTTCAATATTAGTGGATTGGCGCCATGAAAAAGGTATAGTAAAGAAACTGACCCGATGTAGTTTTTGTCTGTATGAAAATTGTGGCTATCGGATGCTCACATTTCCTTAACTATCAGGAACAGGGACGACAAATTAGAACCTGAATCTCGATGATTTTATTTCATTCATGGGTCTTTCTTGTTTTCGACCGACAATAGCCTGTTCTTCGTCTTATTACGGCATCTCATTTGAGTAATGATGTTTACGGTTTTATAATGTTCGAATGAACGTCCATATTGTTTTATTAATTAGTGATATTTAATATTTCACTTTCTCTAACTAGCATTTTTTTAAATGTTTTTTTTTTCGTAGAATCCCGTGACAGAGTGGTAAACCAAAACGTGGTCCCCAGTGAAAGAGTCCACTTTCTCACATGTTTTTTTTTAGAAACCAACCGTAAATAAATATTTATATTGGCCAGAAAGGAAACTTTAATTAGTTCTAATGAAGAAACCTATGCATTTTTTTTTAAAACGCATTTCAAAATCACAATTTTCGATAGTTGAAAACCAAAAAAACAGTAAAACCTCGGTTCATTGTCGGTAAAAAAGAAGAACGACCCTCATAACTGCATTATTTCAAATTAGAACACCGAAACAAGTGACGATGCAATCGACTTGGACGACTTGCTGCCGAAGATCGGCGAATTCGGTTTGTACCAGAAGCTGTTGCTGTGGCTGGTGTGTCTGCCCGCGTGTCTGCCCTGTGGGTTCTGCGCGTTCAACCAGCTCTTCATGACAGACGTGCCCGATTACTGGTGCAAGGTCCCCGAACTGCACAACATCTTCGAAGCACATCGCAAAACACTGTCAATACCAAAGAAGGTAATAAACACTTCTTTCAAGATATGTCATAAGCATTAACTGTTATTAGGTTATTACTTAAGAGTCCCAAGCACGGTCGACTCAAGTCAGCTCTCCATACAAACGTGGTTTGGTTTTCATTTTAAAACGGCACACCAACTGGAATCATTAAACTTTTTATACCTACCTACACAATGGGATCCGCCATATCTAGGTCGGAAACTAGTTTATGTTGCTATAAATTATAATAGAGTAAAAATTAAGCGATTAGAGACTTTGTATGAAAAACTCTCTATTTTTTTAGCAACATAAACTAGTTTTCGACCTAGATATTTATGGCGGATCCCATTGAGTATAAAAAGGTTCATGTTATTCTAGCATGTCGTTTCTAAATGAGAACCAAACTACGTTTGTATGGAGAGTCGAGCATCCTGGCGACCATTAATGATTCATTTGAACATTTTAGGAGGATAATGTAACGTTTGAAAAATGTATGCGATATTCAGTTAACTGGACAGAAATGATTGAATCCGGAAGAGAGTTAGAACCTAACAGCAGTTGGCCTATTGAACCGTGTTTAGACGGCTACGAGTATGATACATCTGAAGTGGTGTCTTCAATCGTCATTGATGTAAGTATACCTTAGTACCTGTATAGTAAAATTATTATCCTCTTCTTATTCGGAATCAGCTAAGTGTTCCTAAGTTATTGGCGTAGTAGAACCCTTAGATTTATTTGAGTGTTAAGTAGTGCTAGGCATGATGTGTTGCATAACCGTGGTATACTTATTACTAGTTATTTGTAAAAACGTCTTTTTCACGCCACTGCTCGGAAATGTGGCAAAAGATGGTCAGAATTCAGGCTTCAAAGCTGGGGTTAGTTGGACGTCGCACGAACAGGCCATCTATGACTTCAAACTGTCCAACAATGTTATTGTTGGACAGTTTGAACAGCAATCGACAAATCACAGGGCACCGCGCGCGGTCAGCCGGCGTGCGTGCGCCCGTTCCTCCTCCTCCGCGCCGGGCGCGAGGCAAGCGAGCCTGTTTAGTATTATGATCTTCAATTAGATACTTAATTTTGATTTTAAATTATAATTATTTGCAATTTCCTCGCAGTAGGCGTGAAAAGCACTATGTTAAGCCTCGGCCGAAAGGGCAATAGCTGGACTCGTACTTTCGAGGGCCTCCGCTACGCGTCGGCCCTCGAACTAACTCGTCCATCTATTGCTTACTTTCTAGCCTCTTCAACAATGTACTATTCCTTGTTTTAGGTTATTAGGGTTAAGGTAGCTCGCGAATAAAAACAAAAGTAACGAGCGTATTATCCGCCAACAAACTGTCCTCAGTTTGGCGGAACATTTTTGTTAAACTGGCGACACTCTCAGCGCCATGTGGGCTGCCGGCCGCCCACGAAAATTCGAATAAGGCAGGCCGCTGTGGATTTTGAAGTGTTTACCAGCAGGCCAAGTGGGCGGCCGGCGGATCACATTATTTCTTTTGCAGTGCGCCATGCATGATTTCAGTGATTTTATCAATAGGCCGTGTGGGCTGCCGGCGGGTCACTAAAGAGTTTTAAATGCGCGCCACGGTCGCTTCCGAGTAATTTTTATAGCAGGCCACGTGGGCGGCCGGCGGGACACCGTGCTAACTTTACTAGCAGGCCACGTGGTACGCAATGATCCCACAAAACTGTTTTCCGCTACAATTCGTAGTAAACCCTCTAGAAGAATTTTCTACATGTTGTACTACCGCAAAATTATTCTAGCAGTATCAGTATTGCTGGCAACTAGACAGGCAGACACACAACTCCGAGACTCGTTATATAATTTTTTTGCCTGCAATAAATAAAGGCGTGTCTGAGGTATCCAGTGATTTTATTTACATGTTGTTTTCAATTTTCCCGTTACTTTGAATACTCAAACTTCTTATAGGTTTTCCTGTAATCTTTAGGCAAGGAACCATATTTTTTTCAGAATTTTAAACCTTGTAGTTTCGGAGATAAGGGGGGGGGGGGGGCGGGGAACGGTGAATTTTCGTCTTTTTTCCTAAATTACTTAAAATCTGTTTTAGCTAAAAGTATAAAAAAAAGATGTCTGAGATGCTTACAACAACCCCTTTCATTTGATATGTCACACAATACAGTTTGCGAAACTTTTTTTTTAATTTTCCAGTTTACCCCCCAAAAGTGGCCCCCTTGTTCAGAATTCATTGATTTACTTTACACGTCCATCTTTGGGTCACCAATTTAATTATGTTTACCAAATTTCAACTCAATCGGTCCAGTAGTTTCGGACCAAATCAACTGTGACAGACGGACAGACAAAAAAACGCATATTTTTAAATTCATACTTTCCAGAATTATTCCTTTAATTGCCTGTAGGTACAGTCTTGGACTTTAATTGTTGAGCCATTTAGAGCTCACTTTATACTGGACACTTCATTAGCTTCTTAGGAAACCAAAATTAGTTGACACCTAAATGGCTCAACAATTAAAGTCCGTGACCGTACCCAATCTAACCTTGCCTCTCAGCTTTTTGATCTAGAATCATGAAATTTTGCAAGGACATACCTACATTAGAGGTAAAGGAATAATTCAGAAAACTGTGAATTTGTCCTTTGGTACCGTTTAGTAGCCAAGTTACGTAACTGGCTACGAACAGGGATTTTCGGATTCCCATTTTGTAGCTGGCTACCGGATGGGCCTGCGTAGTACCGTTTGGTAGCCATGTTTTGTAACTGGCTACAAAATGGGAATCCGAAATTCGCTGTCCATAGCCAGTTACGTAATGGGTCTGCGTAGTTCCGTTTGGTAACCAAGTTTTGTAACTGGCTACGAACAGAGAATTTCTGATTCCCATTTTGTAGCTGGCTACCGGATGGGCCTGCATAGTTCCGTTTTGTAGCCAAGTTTTGTAACTGGCAACTGAAAGGGAATTTAAAAATTCCCTGTATTGTAACCAGTTACAATACGGGTTTTTTTTCCTCTTTCGAAGCTGGTTCGTAACCGCGGTTACGAATCGGTAATAGAAAAGTAATGTTTTGAAGCCAGTTACCGAATGGGATTTTTTCCCGTTTCGAAGCTGTTTTGTAACTGCGGTTGCGAATCGGTAATTTAAAATTCCTGTATTGTAACCAGTTACAATACGGGTTTTTTTTCCTCTTTCGAAGCTGGTTCGTAACCGCGGTTACGAATCGGTAATAGAAAAGTCCCGTTTTGAAGCCAGTTACCGAATGGGATTTTTTCCCCGTTTCGAAGTAGGTTACGAACTTTTAGTTACCAAACGGTACCAAAGGGAACTTTTGTAGCTATATCGCATAAAAACACTGTACGAATGTAACTGTAACGAGCGTAAAGGGACACCCAGTCTCTGGTAAACACTTTGTGACGGGAGCTCTCGTTAATCTCTATGCCCAAAAATATGCCGTTACGAAATTTGAAAGAAAGAAGAAAGAAAGAAAAAACAACAAAAGAAAAAAGTAAAATTGAAATAAAACAAAACAAAATTAACACAAATGTCACGAAAAGGTCTCGCCTCAGCATAATGCCGACTCAAGAGACAAATTTGCGCATATAAGTTCTCATATTATTAGTAGGTAAAAGACAAAGCAATTCCCCCATTTTGACGTTACTGACAGCTTAAGCTTACAGATGTGACGGCGATATACATATAATAGAAAAATAAATGAAAAATTTAAACGGAACCCTGATAGGATCACTCGGTTGTCTGTCTGTCCGTCTGTCACAGCCGATTTGCTCCGAAACTACTAGACCGATTAAGTTGAAATTTGGTACACATATGTAAATTGGTGACCCAAAGATGGACGCGTAAAGTAAATTAATTAATTCTGAACAAGGGGGCCACTTTTGGGGGTAAACTGGAAAATTAAAAAAAAAAGTTTCGCAAACTGTATTGTGTGACATATCAAATGAAAGAAGTTGTTGTAAGCATCTCAGATATATTTTTTTATAATTTTAGCAAAAATAGATTTGAAGTAATTTAGGAAAAAAGACAAAAATTGACCATTCCCTCCCCCCTTATCTCCGAAACTACTAGGCTTAAAATTCTGAAAAAAATATGGAAAATAGTTCCTTGCCTAAAGATTACAGGAAAACCTATAAGAAGTTTGAGTATTCAAAGTAACGGGAGAAATCTCAATATTTTTGTGTATTATATACGGAACACTCACCACGCGAGTTGAACTCGCACTTGTCCGGTTTTTTTTTTAATTCAGAGATTACATTTCAGTTTAACCTCGTCTGCGAATACGACGTTTATCCGACACTCGGCCTTGTCGCCCTAAACGTAGGTGGGCCCATAGGTGTCTACGGATTTGGGCTATTGAACGACCGAATCGGACGGAAGAAATCTTTCTTCACCTGTCTGACCACACTGCTGGTAGGAAGCATCAGCACCGCCTATGCCCACGAATACTGGGTCTGGGTACTGGCGAGAGTTATAGTTGGCTTAACTATTCCTGCAGTATATCAAATACCGTTTATAATTTGTAAGTTTAATTTGTAATTTTTCATATAACTGCCGCCGTTGCACTGTGTAGTGGCAATTTTGATCTATCACACTCAGGCGTTATTTTGACTAACTAGATATGACACTTAGGTACGCCGTGGCCCGTGGGTAACACCCAAGCTTCGGATGTTTCGTGACTAAGTACCTAATACCTAAGTATCAAGGCTTCTTGAAGAATAACGAAACAAAAACAATATTTTCTAGAATAATACGTATCTAGTTAGAATATGTTGATACAAGCTTCCGAACCATCGTCGTACAAAAATACACTTGATTAAATTCCATTTAGTTATAATAATTAGTCTTGCTCCGTAAAACGTTGTGATGTTTTGTTTTTACCAGTTTTCTATTATACTTAATTGTTTCTGTTTATCTTGCTTTCAGCGCTTGAACTAGCAGGCCCTAACTACAGGTCATTTGTGACTGTAATGACGTGCATATTTTACACTTTGGGGCTCATTCTGCTATCCGTAGTAACATACTTCCTACGCGACTGGCGGTCACTAGCCTTGGCAACATCGGTACCTTTTCTATTTTACTATTTGTACTGGTTCGTTTTACCGGAATCTCCTAGATGGTTATTAATGCGAGAACGTTTTGAAGAGGCTAACGATATACTAAAATCAATAGCCAGAGTTAATGGAAAACAAATGCCTATAGAATATACCGAGAGGCTTCAAAAACAAGTGCTAGAGCAAAAGGAAATGGGGAAAAAGGAGGTGAAAGCACCCAGCGTGTTCGCTTTGTGCCGCACACCCAACATGAGACTTAAAACTTTGTTGATTACATTAAACTGGTGTGCTTCAGAAATGGTATACGTTGGTTTGAGTTACTATGGACCAGCTATAGGCAGTAATCAGTACATGAGCTTCTTTCTATCGTCGGCTGTGGAGATACCGAGCTACCTGGTGTGCTGGGTCCTCATGGATCGCATCGGCCGGCGATGGCCCCTTTGTTTATCAATGGTCATTAGCGGATTCTTTTGTATAGCCACAGTATTATTGCCCCACGGTGAGTTTATCATTCAATTCGATATAAGAGTACCTATATCTTACTCATCACATTAGCATCGGTTTCTAATTTCAATATGGGCCGCGCGTAGGGTTGCCAACCGTACTATATTAGGTATATAGTATTGTACTATATTTTGACTCTTTGTACTATATAATATAATAATAATAAATTATTTATTTCGGAATATTACAACTCCATAGTTATGTTAATAACATACTTAAATTAAAGCTAGGTTAGAATAAGACAAAATAAAAATTTGGTAATCTACGAAGTACGCTACCCCATTGATATTATATTGGGCTAAATTGATATTAAATTGGGAAAATACTATACTTTGGGGGACCTTACGAAGTGCTTCAATTTGCCGAGGTTGTCACTAAATAGCAATTGCCCAGCCAAGTACTATATTTTTTACAGTATACCAAGTATATTTTTGTCGTTTTTTTCTGGAAAATACTAATATATCGCCCCAAAAATTAGTTGGCCGCGCGCCGCGCGCTCTTTCTGTCATGTCAGCACGGCCCGCGTAGAAGTGATCACGGGAAACATATTGAAATACGAAACAGATGCAAAGCGACAAACAAAATTAGGCATTAAATTTTATTAGACATTAAATTAGACATAAAACGTAGCTAACGTATGTTTCCAGATGCCGAAATGGCCACCCTCGTCCTGTACTTAATATCCAAATGTTTTATTTCCGCATCTTTCCTTATAATATACCCGTACGCCGGCGAGCTCTACCCGACCGAACTGCGCGGCGTTGGCATCGGTACCTCGGCCTACATAGGCGGTCTGGGCCTCATTGTAATACCGTTTATTAACTACTTGGTAAGAAACGATTTCAAAAACATATCATCTCACTTGGCTCCATACTCGGTACCTCGTGTGACATGTTATATTCCCATCTTATCCTTTCATAGATTGCTTGGGCCTGGGTAAGTGACCCGAACAGCGACGCGTAACTTTGCGGCATTCATAACTAGACTAACTGTCCGCGCGGCTCCGCCCGTGTAATATTAATTATTAATTTTCTTTATTTCACACACATAGTCCATAGCTGTTAGTAACAATAACTCTTATCCTAGGTAAACCTAAACATATTAATTAACACGCTTTTATTAGGTCGACCTGTATGTAACTTTGTAACTATGTAATGGAATCTAAGGTAACTAATTTAACCATCTTCCAAGGATCGGAGCGTCATGAAAATTGGCAGCTGTATGTAGTTGATGACAATATCTGATGATGGAGACCGAAGGTGGCCGTAGGAACTCCTTAATTATACAGGATAAACCCGTCGTGTTTGGGCTCGTTACGATCCTCTCAATGAGCAGTTGATGAGTGTGCGAAAAAAAGTACCTACAGTTGGCAAAAAAATCCAACATGGCGGTACACCCAAGATTGCGGGCTAGTTATTTTTAATGCACTCCTACAATATGGGTATCAAATGAAAGGGCTTGCTGAGAATAACTCGAAAAATAAAGTGACGTCACTCTAAATCCAATATGGCGGACAATATACTGAGGAACCTGTCCAGCGATGACTTAAAAGTAAAAAATAAATTAAAAGTATTTTTTTTAACGGACAAGTGCGAGTTCAACTCGCGTAGTGAGGGTTCCGTATATAATACACAAAAATATTGAGAATTTTCCCGTTACTTTGAATACTATAACTTCTTATAAGTAGGTTTTCCTGTAATCTTTAGGCAAGGAACTATTTTCCATATTTTTTTCAGGATTTGGAGATAAGGGGGGAATTTTTTCCTAAATTGCTTCAAATTTGTTTTTGCTAAAACTATAAAAAATATATCTGAGATGCTTAAAACAACACCTTTCATTTGATATGTCCCACAGTACGGTTAGCGAAACTTTTTTTTTTTAATTTTCCAGTTTACCCCCCAAAAATGGCCCCCTTGTTCAGAATTCATTAACTTACTTTACGCGTCCATCTTTGGGTCACCATATGTTTACCAAATTTCAACTCAATCGGTCCAGTAGTTTCGGAGCAAATCGGCTGTGACAGACGGGCAGACAGACACACGAGTGATCCTATAAGGGTTCCGTTTTTTTCCTTTTGAGGTACGGAACCCTAAAAACAAGCTTTTATTTAAATGCGCTAAAAATAATAAAATAAACTTTTCCTTTAAAACTTTTACTATCAACTTATAACGTCATAACACATTTTAGATGATATAAAAGCTTGTCGCGAGATTTAGGTACTCGTATATACTCAGGTAAAGTTTTTTACTTTTAATTTTATTTATAATCCTGGTATTGTTGTCTGGCGGAGCCACGGGATTAGCTATAGCCTATGTCCATCCCAAAGGTCCACTCCGCATATACCTATACAATATGCCTAATTATGACGAGTAGTACCAAAAATTGCCCGTTACATAGATACTTCTTTATTTAAGGATTGCCAATGGAGTTCACAATGTTACATTGTATGAAAAAACAAGCACTAATATAAGGTCTAATTGTAACCGTAATAATAGGCAACCACAGCATGCGTATACAATTTTAGCATTGATGCACTAACTAATTAACTAAGCTTAAAAATAAAATAAACTATGTAAATCATAATATCAGTCGGACTATGATTCAAGGTTTAACAACAAATCCCTGATTTTGCAATTGAAGCTACTATGGGAATCACAAAAAATATCAATATTCCCTATGCAGTAACGAGATCATTGTAAGCACGCGATAGGCGAGATACAGGCCAGTGCTTACCAAAGTTGGTCTTACAACAAAAAGGAACGTGAAATAAGGCACGAGGCATACGAGGTATTCTAGTCGGGAATTTATCAACAATTTGTCAACAATTTAATTAAATACTCACAAACTTTACCTCTTTATATTTGTAATTTAGTACTCTTCTTGTTTAGGGTTCGAGTAACCTCGTATTGCCTCTAGTGGTGATGGGTGCGCTGTCGGTTGTCGGTGGCCTAACGGCCCTGCGACTGCCGGAAACACTCAACGCCCCGTTGCCTCAAACCGCTGAGGAAGGAGAAGAATTTGGAAAAGATTGGAGCTACAAGGATTGCATGGTTTGCGGTGAACAAAGGTAAGCCAAATTGACCTCGGTTGACCAGAGTCATGTTAGTAGTCGCCAACAATTTGAAATATTCTGTTGTGTGTCAAAAACTGTCCATACCTATATTACCTATTAATGGTAAGTAACTAGGTATTCCGTTACGATGTAAAATTCCTGATAAGTACCTGCGCGGCCGTAGCCACCGACTCCTGGCGGAGGAGTCATGGAGGCGGCTCGCGCGGCAGCAAACGAGCACTCACCGGTTGTCCATGCCCAAGCACTAGGTACTATATGTAGTAGATTGTTAACTAAGGGCTGAGAAGCATCCATTTCTGACGAAATATTTTGGCGCTCGAACGAAATGAGAGCGCCAATGGTTCGAGTCGGGAATGGGTGACTTTTACCGGAGTTAAACACTCTACTTTTCTTATCAAATACGAGAAAAGTAAAAAATAACAGACGGAAACATTACTTTCATAATTTAATTGTGATAGAAGAAAATAGCCTATTTGAATATTTTCATATTATTTGTATTAATATTAGTATTAGTTGAGGAGTGGCTGTATGCGTTTCTGCCTTAGCTCACATGCACAACTTTAAGTTAAAAAAAGGTTTGTGGGTGTATTCCATTTATTACTACCTCATAGCCTAATTAATATTTTAGCTAAAATAAAAGTAATGTATTTACAACATAAACTTATTTTATATTTAATAAAACACATTTCATGAACTAATAAGAATAAAATTGTTTCCCTTTGTCAGTGGCGGAGTAAGTATTGATATTTATTAGAATTAGTACCCGCATAATGCTTATGCGGCCAGGACTAATTGGAATACACTACTTTTCTGCACTAGAGCAGAAACATATCACTTTCTGCACACTTTTTAAAACAACAACCCACTTTCAGAGCTTGAGATACGAAAAATCAATGTATTACTTATGCACCGGATAAACCGGATTGCGTCCTGTCTGCCTGTAAATATGGAGCAAACTTTGCCCACTCTTTTATAGTTTTGTGAAAACTATTTTTAATTGTATTACTACGTACTACCTATAATATGATATAATTTTAATTACTTTAAGTTTACCAAAGCCATGTGTGCAAACTGTTATGTTGATAAACGGTATTTCTAAATATATAAATTAATAGATGAAATGTGTTAAATGTCTGAATATATACTCAAAAAGCATTTTATTATTGTTACAGGGCTGTGGCAGACTCAGAATCGTATGAAAATCTCGACCAATTAGAACTAACCCAAGCGCCATTAATGGAAGATCAGGTGCCTGAACTTTTGACCAGAAGGCGGAGTTCGATGCGCAAACTGACAAAACAAGCCAGCATTTTAGAAACCCAGAGAGATATTGACGGAAATATGAGAATGACTTATTGGTTTTAATTAATACAAGGTATATCTACTGAAATGCGCAAATCATTTTTTTATTTACCTACACCATTTCCTCTCCCAGACTTCGGTCAGTTTCAATATGTTCCATCTGTCCGTCTGTCACACACAACGTTAAATATCTCAGGAACTATTGGCGCTATCAATTAGAAATTTGGGGTTTCTTTACAATTGTTATGATATTATATGCACGTGTATGTAAAATTTAAGTTTGAATATAACTACATATTGATTTTCTGTGAAAATTACGAACATGAGGGGGGTTAAATTTCAAAGTCTAGTTAATAGATCAAGTGGGGTATTATCATACTCGTATGAAAGGGCTTGCACTTTCGTAAGCAGTTTTTCCTTTACAGTGGTTAAATCTTGATTTATAAAGGAAAATGTTGAAAAAAATACCATTCCCCGAAGATATCTTCAAAGTTTACCAAGCGAAAATGTTGAAATTATTACATACTAGCTTCCGCCCGCGACTTCGTCTGCGAGGACCCGGGATAAAAACTATCCTATATTTTAATCCAGACTATAAACTATCTGCATGCAAAAACTGTTCGTAATTCTCTGTCTATATTTTTTACTTGGCCTGAGGATAATATTCACCGTCCAGTCGGTCTTAAACAAGTAAGTAAGTTTATAGGTGAAGAGTGCCTTTTTGAAGCTTTTAACGGAAACCTGTTTGACAGCGCCATCTTTTAACTGCTTCCGAAACTAACTGTGTATTTGTGCGTGTAGAACCAGAGGGCCTACCGCGAAACGATATTCGTTTTCGTTCGTGTATCTCCCTCTTTGTCGCTCGAACTAGCAAGTGCGACAGAGACGGAGATACACGAACGAAAACGAATATCGTTTCGCGGTAGGCCCTCTGCATGGCATGGCTATCACAAGACAGCGCGCGAGCTATCTTGATTTTTCTCGCACTATCGGTCTTTCTCTTATTAGAAAGAGAGGTATAGTGCGAGAAAAATCGAGAGAGCTCGCGCGCCGTCTTGTGACAGCCGTGTACCTATATTATATATTGTATATCCATACAAAGCTTACTTTACTACTAGTTGGGTAATTTTTTTGTCGTTGTCGATTTTTTGCGTCAGAATTAGATAAAACTTTTGTAAGTTGGAAGAGCTCGTGATTCTGGATTTCGGACAATGGTACAATGGTGGTTGTTTCAAACAAAATTGTAGGGATATTCGATATTGAATTTATATTACACAGAATCACAATCTCTTAATATCTACCGAATTTAAATAAATTCTTACAACAAATTAAAATCGACAACAATTGCTCAGGAAACTGAAACAATGGGTTGGTACCATGGTACCTAGGTATATCTGAAAGTGTAAGGACACGGATTTTAAGGACAAGTTGACATATCTAGTTTGACCGTTATTTTTGAAGAACTTTCTGTCAAAATTGCATTTCACATGCTTTTATTGCCGTACTTTTCTGTATACCGTATTAACGGTACTAAAACGACGACGATTCTAAAAGTGCATACGAATTTGAGCAGCCTCGGGTTGAGGCACGCACGGCTCACATATTTTGCTCTATTCGTACGCGTGTGTAATAGTTTGGAATTTGGAAGTTTTGGAACAATGATTGATACAAATACCTACATGAAAAGCAAAAGGTGTTGTGGGTCCCGAAATCAATTAGCTGTCATCGTGTCGACGCCATTTTGAACGACGCGCAATGTCGGCTCGCCGCGACACGCTGCCTCAACCCGCGCATGTTTATGTTCAACTATTTGGCTATTTGGCAACTATTCGCGAGCAGCTCATCACGCCGCGCGGGGCAAGCATGCCTCACTAAGGCTGAGCCGCTCAAGCCTCAAACTCAACGGGGTTACGTCGGTTAAGTACTGAATTCCCATGGCCGACTTCTGTCTCCATCATCAGATCAGCTCGATGGTACCATAATATTGAATTGTCATCCAAATTATACCTTTACCCAAAATTTCAGCTCATCAGCTCAATCAGTTGAAGATATCTGCTTCAAAATTGAGTTGCAAGATTTCACCCGAACATAGTCAGGTACAATACAATACTTTGCAAGTTAATAGAAAGCTTGTAAAATATAAACTTACCATTGGTTTTACAGCCAAAAGCACATAATCTGGGCATTTTGTATAACAAATATAGCGTCCATTACGCGCAAAATAACACAAAACAAAAGAAAACAAAGAATGAAGGGAACTGAAGTTTTTTCTCAACAGCAAGGCGATGCAGCACTAGGCTCGACTCAATGCACTTCCTGGTTTCACAACCACGACACGAAAAGGAAAATCCTACAACGAACAAGCAAGACAGCTAGTCTTTCAATTTGGCGGGTGGCGTCAAAACCATAGGGCCAAAGGCCAAATGTTAAAGTGAAAAATAAAACGGAGTGAATAAACAAACGGATTGACGGCTCGCGAGCTGTGTGCTGTGTCGCGGCAACATAGATTATACTTGTTGTTAGAAATCTCCCAGAAAGAGAGCAAAATTTCGTTTTTGTTTGACGACTCCAATAGACCGCGAGCTACGTGCATTTTTTTGTCAGTCACTTACTCCCGTGCCATAACTTGTGAGAAGGTTAAGAATGTTGTATCATGAAGCCCCGTGGACGTCAGCTGCGGCTCCGTTGGTGGGTTGACCAGCAGCAGCCTCTCAAAGAGGTAAAAAAAAAAAATTTGCCTGTTCGTCCCGATGCACTTTAACATCAAATGATAGTTAATCCAGTATCATAAGATAAAAAAACAATCGTCAGCTGACTGTACAGTGGTGGAAAGTCCGTCAGCTGGTCACAAAAATGTAAAAAAAAAAAACAATCATTTCCTCCCAACTGAAATTTTGTCAGATGACAGTTTATATGCTATTATAATTCAGGGCATCAACTGACGAGTTTTCCACCGCGATAGAACCAGCTGACGCGTTGATATATTTATAATATATCAATCGAACGATCTCCAAAATGCTCATACGCGCCACTGGTGACCATAGGGCTGGCTCGTTCCTCGCTCAACGCATTGGCATTGCCATTCAGCGAGGAAATGCAGCCAGCCTTATGGGCACCCTACCAGCAAGTGGCATTGATTTAGGGGATATATGTAAATATAGTGTAGGCCCCATAGGTTAAGTTAGTTTTAGTAGTTAATTTGTTTGTTATTTATTGTATACTATTTTTATCTTGTACAATAAAATGTTGTTTTCTGAACCTTCTCACAAGTTATCGTACGAGAGTTGATTGGTCACGAAAATCTGTTGCTAGCTCGCGGACCAAAAAGACATTTCCAATGTCAAAACCGAGTGGTCCGTGGGCATTCCGTGGGGCTACCGCGAAACGAAAACGAACTTAGTTCGTGTATCTCCCTCTTTGTCGCTCGAACCAGCAAGTGCGACAGAGACGGAGATACACAAACGAAAACGAACTTCATTTCGCGGTAAGCCCTCCGATCGCGATCGGCGGCATGCACGGGCACGGGCACAGGCCAAGCACGGGCGCATACACAAACAGGTTGTTTACACGCTCGTGCCCGTACCCGTGCCCGTTGAATGTCGCTTTGAACGCGAGCATGTAAACGCGGCATATCAACGGGCGCAATGATGACATGTGTCATTTTGCCATGTCAATCTAGTCGGCAAGGCACACATCATCTTGTTGTGTACAATAGTTTATATCACGGTACCGCTTCCTATTGAGTGAGAACTGTAGGTGTAACGTCTTCGTCAAAAATGTTTAAAGTTAATAAATCAATATTAACATGTGCTCTTTTAGCATTTGCCATAGTTGTAGTATTGGGCCATTCACACTCTCACGATGAGCCACCGTCGTTTAAGTATTCGAAAGCCGCAAACGAACAACATGAAACAAAGCCAGAACAAAAAATGATAACAGATTCAAACTACGACTTGTACGTGAACGCCCTAAGTTCTACGGTCTTTATAAGCATAGTGCCCTTCTTTATACTTTTCTTCATTCCTATAGATGGAACTGTTGAGAAACAACCACTGCTGAAGATATTATTATCATTCGCTTCCGGTGGGCTTTTGGGAGATGCTTTTCTACACTTGATACCACACGCCCTGGCAGCGAGCGGCGCGGAGGGCGGCGGGCACAGCCACAGCCACTCGCACGGCAGCGAGCACGAGGCGCACGACACCAGCGTTGGGCTTGGCGTGCTCGGCGGCATCATTGTCTTCCTGGTCGTCGAGAAGAGTGTGCGCTTGTTCAGTGGAGGACACGGACACTCCCACAGCGCGGAGAAGAAAAAAAGTGATGACAAATTGAAAAAGAAGGGTAAGGACAAGAAAGAGTCTGAGATCAAAATATCTGGATACCTGAACCTTGCTGCTGACTTCACCCACAACTTCACTGATGGATTGGCTATTGGAGCATCATTTATTGCCGGGAAGAATATTGGATATATCACTACTGTCACTATTTTGCTTCATGAAATTCCTCATGAGATTGGAGACTTTGCTATTCTGGTACAGTCGGGCTGCTCCCGGAGGAAGGCAATGATGTTGCAGCTGCTGACAGCCTTTGGGGCAATATCAGGAACTTTAATCTCTATTTACTTACAAGGATATGAGGACAGTATAGTATCAAAGCTTGTACTACCTTTTACAGCAGGTGGTTTTATCTACATTGCCACAGTTTCAATAATTCCAGAATTGTTGGAAGGTGCAAACAAACTGTCCCAGTCTATAAAAGAAATTGTTGCACTCCTGGCTGGAGTGTACATGATGGTACTTATTGCACAATATGAGTAGATATAAGTTATTTCAGTGTAAATATATATTCGAATTTTATGTTGTACACTGTTAATAAACTATCAAAACATCACAATTATGATTTTTATTATGACAACTTTCCTTGTTTGTAGAATTACAGGCTGTATATTTTTCGAAACCATGAGTATGTAATACAATACAATAAGTTAACCGGAGCAGCCTCAATTAATAAGCAGTAATGGATAATTATTAAGTATGGTTGGATGGTAATTAGTGAATTTACAAAAAATGTGCATAATTTATTGATTCCTTTATGTAAAGTAGTTAAAAGATACAATTATGGGAGCTTGTTAGGCAGCCTTTACACCTGTAAGTTACGAAATTTGGGTAGTAATATAGTCTTGGAAAAAACCTGAAAACCATACATTTGTAATTTCGTACGGAACCCTCGGTGGGCGAGTCCGACTCGCACGTGTCCTTTTTTTGTAAATTCGCAATAGGTAGGATTACTCTCTATACATATTTCATCCCCTAATAAATCCTATCTTTCTGCACTAAATGTATAAATATTAAACTTCTACTTTAACTAGCCAAAATAAATTTAATAGCAAAACACTAACATTATTATCTGACCACCTGTTAGGCTGTTACTAACTCATAAGGAGTACCAAGACCAAAACATGTCTAATCTTCCCCAGCACCTACTAGCATTGCAGCCGTTACCATAGGCTTATCATTGACAAAGGAATAACCATTACTATGATTCATAACAAACTGAAATTAAGAGGGCATTAACGTGCTCACTAGCGCCACTGGTAAATAATCACAATTTTTACCAGTGCTGCCGTGTCAAGCCTATCTCATGTATCTCAAAAAGCATAGTTTTGAGAAAACGCCGTTTGACGTTTTTTTTGTACAGTATTTAGCCATGATTTACTATGGAAAAACAGAGTTACATGAGTTACGTGACAGGCTCGTATAAGGAATTGGTAAGTTAAATTAAAAAACTGAGTATGTAGGACGATAAAGGCATGGAAAATAAACAGATTTAGACCTGTTACGCGTAACTCATGTATCTCAAGATACATGAGATAGGATTGACACGGCAGAGTGGCGCTAGGTAGACGGCTATCACAAGACGGCGCGCGAGCTCTCTCGATTTTTCTCGCACTATCCGTCTCTCTCTTATTAGAAAACTTAGAAAGAGAGGTATAGTGCGAGAAAAATCGGGAGTTCGCGCGCCGTTTTGTGATAGCCGTGCTGCACGGCTATCACATGACGGCGCGCGAGCCCTCTCGATTTTTCTCGCACCATCCGTCTCTTTTATTAGAAAACTTAGAGAGGTATAGTGCGAGAAAAATCGAGAGAGAATGAAACTTAATGTTATAGTTACAGTAAGTAAGTTGCCAATTCAATGACCGTTTAAATCCTTAGGCTGAAGCAGCATTTTAATGCTATCCTTATGCATTCAACTGCTGTAACATGCCAGGATGGTATTGAAATTGCAAGTGTTAAATTTAGCACTCTACCATGCAATTATGTTGACAAAGTTTACGAATGGAATAGTTGTTAGTTCATACAACATTACATATATTTACATGGTAAAACTGTCGCATCAAATCCTATTCTAATTGAGGTTTGCTAATACCAGTTACAGTAGAATCCACAATTAGGCGAATTAAACTGACAGGTAAAAATGCACAAACGTGGCCATAGTTTGGCCAACAGTGCTGTTGATATTGATATGCAGAGGTACTATCGCCCAAGGGTACGAGTTCACACTTTCTGTTCAAAATCGTCTGCACATGCATAGCGAACGCTCGAAAATGACCCTAGAGGTGTGTACCCGTACCCTTGGGCGATAGTACATAGTGTGAGAAAGCCTTCAATAAATAGCACTGGCCAAACTATGGGCATATTTGTGCGTTTTCACCTGTCAGTTTAGTTCGCCTAATTGTGGATTCTATTTTAAATAAAAATGCAGTTTTGGGAGAAATGTTACATTTATTTTATAGTTTACTTCTTCTTAGACACACCCACAGTACGTCCTCTCCTGCCGGTAGTCTTTGTGTGCTGACCGCGCACACGCAGGCCCCAGTAGTGACGCATGCCCCTGTGGGCGCGGATCTTCTTCAACCTCTCCAAGTCCTCACGGAGCTTTGAGTCCAAGTTGGAGGAGGTTAGCTGGCTGTACTTGCCGTCCACAATATCCTTCTGCCTGTTCAAGAACCAGTCGGGGATTTTGTATTGACGAGGGTTTGACATGATCGTGATAATCTTTTCGACCTGAAAGGAAATTAATCTTTAGTCTAGGTAAACCATCTGTAAACTTTTGAGTTTCATTTGATAACCTGTACATAGCTACCAAAATATATATGGGTAAAAAAGCGCATATAAGCAAAATGCAAGACTGCGGTACCTCTTCCTCGGTGCACTCTCCAGCACGCTTGTCGAGGTCAATGTCGGCCTTCTTCAGGACGATGTTTGAATATCTGCGGCCAACTCCTTTGATGGCAGTCATGGCAAACATAACCTTACGTTTGCCATCGATATTCGTATTCATAATACGAAGAATATGTTGAAACTTGTCCGGAATTACGAGCGACTGCAACAATACATTTATTTGAGTTATCGGGAAAATATGTATAGACACACATCGTAACACTTCCAAAGCGGAACTGCAATAAAAATGTAGCAATTTTCACTTCACGATTAATAAGTATTTTGAGGATTATATACCATTTCGGCGAATTATTACGGCCAAACGTCCGCAAGCACTCTACAACAACATGAAAAGAACGTCAAAATGTCAAAAAAGATATGTCAAATCTGACAATACAATGTTGCCAGTTGCAAATTATAAATGTCTATGGTTTTAAACTGAAGTCACTATTCGCTATCAAATCTATCGAACTACATCGGCAAAGAACAGTGCTAAGTTATTCTTAATAAAATGAGTATTTTCCTGAAAATATATGAACCAGTCAGCATTAAAACATTTAAAAAATCTAGTACTAGGTATTTATTTACTGTCTTAACTCGCTGCTAGACACACAGCTAATAATTTAACTAATGTTAATATGAAATTACTAAAAATATCCTTTTTTCAGTATCGTATTATAATAATTATCTTCATTGTGATGAAGATTTCCAGTGAATGGAAAAATTCACTGCGAAATAAAAAAAATCTTCAGTTACATGTTGCAATTTTGAATTTTATTTCAGTCTAGCAACATCAAAAAGTGAGTGTTCTTTCGTCGTGTGCCGGTTTCTTCAGATTTTCGGCTCCCATATTTATCTTTACCTTGAATTTAAGTTAGAACGCTAATACATGATGCATCCCGAACCGATGTTACAACTAATACAAATATTGGAGAAGACAATATCTCCTGGTAAGTAATCACACTTCTTACAATACGTTGAGCATGGCGTTTCATTGTAATGTCAACCGACTATAAACGCCTAATTTTGCCTCGAGACACAATGAACAAAACCATTTCAGTTATCTGATTCCATGTTGTAGTAGAATGTGGCTTTTCGGCGACGCGCTCGCATTACATTTCTTTCAGGATGTAAATATTTATTATGTCTAGGATAGAATTTTCAAGTTCGTAAATCACTTGTTTCGTTGCAAACGAAACAGTCTCAACATGCTGTTAATGTCCAACAGTTGGAAAGTTGACGTTATGTGCGCGTTAACACTGATCTCGAATAATTAGCTTAAGTGGAAAGTTAGGCATTACAGATTATCACTTAGGTAGTTGATAACCTCACTTGATAAGATGCCTCATTAAAAGGAATACCAGACATTAACCCTAAACGTTCTCATTTCAGAATAATTACGTGAGATTATTTTAAAATTCCAGATCGAAATGAGTTGGAAGCAGCAGAGAAATACCTTGACCATGCAGCAGCCACAAACTTCACCACATTCATCAAGATGCTGTCGGATGTGCTGGCCCAGGGCGGGAACAGCCGAGTGGCGCGCATGGCGGCCGGCCTCCAGCTCAAGAATCACCTCACGTCCAAGGATGTCTCCCTCAAGCAGCAGTACCAGCAGAGGTGGCTTGGCCTGCCCGAGGAAACCAGGCAATATATTAAGAAAAATGTAAGATTTTGTGTATTATTGCACAATGCAACTGCAATTATGTCCTCCATTTACATTGCTGTTGATATTCTATTGATTTAATTGTGTAGGTATGTTGTATGATGTGTCATTTTTAGGGTTTTACCATATACAATTGTACTTTTAATTTCTGAGGAATGCAACAAAATTTCTACCTAAACCAGATTTATAACAAACTAGCTTCCGCCTGCTTTTGCCACTTTGTCTATTACTAAACTATCCTATATTTTAATCCAGGCTATATAACCTATCTTCGTGCAAAATTTCATCCAAATTGGTTGAGCTGTTTAAGAGTAATTGAGTAATAAACATCTAAACACCCAAACATCCAAACTTTCGCATTTATAATATTAGTAGGATCAAAAATACTTACAGCTAGTTTTTTAGGTTTGTGGTCTAATTATATCTCATCTTCGATCATTGTTACAATATTGTGTTTCTAGATCTTATTAGCAACTGGTACTGAAGACACCAGGCCCAGTTCTGCAGCACAGTGTGTTGCATATGTGGCGGTGGCAGAGCTCCCGGTGGGCCAGTGGAATGACCTCATCCCTAACTTGGTAGAAAATGTTGTTAATGCTCAATCCACAGAACTAAAGAAAGAAGCTAC
Organism: Epinotia nisella; assembly: GCA_932294315.1. NCBI lineage: Eukaryota > Metazoa > Arthropoda > Insecta > Lepidoptera > Tortricidae > Epinotia > Epinotia nisella. The sequence goes on along the minus strand of OW028677.1, from coordinate 10,113,068 downwards.
CCTAGAAGCCATTGGTAAGTCATCTTATATTCTTATAACTTTTGAGGTGAACTGAGTAAATGATGATTCCAAGAAACAACATATTAAATAATAAAAAAAAATAAAAAAAATTAAACATCAAAGATTCACATGTTTTTTTATTCTATAAGTATAAATAAGAAACTTTGAAATTAACTAAAGGTCCTGTAATGTTATAAGAAGCTCAGCCAGGTTACGACCACCAATTAATAATAACATTAGTGGGAAACAAACTGATGTCAGTTTTATAAGGTGTCCAAATTATCTGACTGCTTTCTGATAGTATTGTTACAATACACTTGCTTGAACTGTTAGGCTAGTTTCTTGTAATAAGATGCGCCCCACGCGTTTACAATCAAATATTACATTTAAAAGCACATGGTTTACACCAGGGATCAGAACCGGTTTTTTCAAAAGTCCCCGAAGTAGTCTAATATTTTGAATTATTTTAGGCTCTTAAATGCAGGACTCTATCATGTATTTAGGTAACATTTTCGTATTATTAGACAGCCTGATCATAAAGGATATTATAAACCAAAGAACGAAATAAAACCGTATTTTTGTATGGTGAAAATACCGGTATCCGATCCCTGGTTTACACTTCAGCCCAGAAATAGTGACAACTTGAACAATCTATAATGTATTATTGGTTTTTACGTGCATTTATAAAAGCGTATTTTTCTAAGCGTGTTTTTAAACTATTAATTTATTTTATATTTTTTAGTCTGATAACAAAATATTTTTAACATTTATACATTTATTTCAAGTAGGCGAATGAGCCCGCATCCTCTCTATCTCCGCCAGTGCGTCTGTATTGCATGGTGTTATACCTGTCAGCTTAGAACAATCTAGCTACTTCAATCTGGAGACCACTAAGGTTTATTTTATTTAAGTCCATTACGTCACCTTTCTCACAAGTACAAACACAACTATCATTTTAATCATTTTTATTGCAACCATGGTGTTCAAGATCTTACATAAAAATATACAGTTTCACATGGGCCCTGTTAGGGCATGGCAATGACAATATTATATTAAATTAAATTAATATTATTCAATTATGTTATTGTTTTACCACTAAACTAACATAGCAGTAGTTTTCGTGCTAATATGTTATTGTTATTATCAAATGAATGTTCAATGTTAGTTATTTATTATTAAAACTATGATACCATATTCCACTTAATAATGGTCAAAGTTCATTACAAGACCTTTCTAACAATTCCACACACGGCTATGATACGATATTCCATCATGGAATGCCAGTGCCTATCTTCCGGCTTCATAATCAGACCTTGAAACCTAATCGTGGTCAAAGTTCATTACAAGACTTTTCTAACAAGTCCAAACAGCTGATGATGCTGCAGATGTTCAATCATGAATTTTCTGTTCATATCTTCCGGCTCCAACGTTACGTTACTCCGGGGTGTAACGTGACGAGTGTGGTGAGGCGCATTAGCGCGTAAAGAATAACAGCCCTGAATAGCGTGGCTCACTCAGTAGTGGAGGGGGGTTAAACCATCTCAGTCCTTCAGTGACAAATCTTACATTCAGCTGGAATTTAACTTAACGATCCCCCCCCAAAAGCTTTCGTATGTTCGGCTGTCCCCTCTATAAGTAAATAAAGTTACTACATATTTTGCGGCGCCTTTGATCTCAGCTAAACCGACAACTCTGCGCTCGGGTGAGGCGTACGGCCGAACGAAACAACTGTCCACGTATACCGCGCCAAACGCCGACAGCGCTCGGCTCGGGCGAGCCGCGCGGCCGAGCATACGGACGCACGGTGGGCTGAAAATCGGCCTCCATAGAAATAGAAACCGAAGTCTTAAATTGCAACTTTTTTTTATTGGAATAGCTTTTGTTAGGTTTTATTACGTCCCAAAATTAATCTTAGCTAATTTGGTTGGAAAAATAATTAATTATAAATTTTTTTCAAAATCTTTGTATGTCGCGTATCAGAAAAATCGAGTTTTCTCCGAAAATAAAAAGTTAACCGTAATATCCTGACAGATAATTTTAAAACCAATTATTCTTGATTTTTTCACATAATTAGAATTTTCCTACGGGTGCACTTTAAAAAAAAAAACAATATATTTTTTATTTTAATACGGCTATACTCGTTATTTTGACTACAAAAAATGAATTTGAGTTTGATCGAACCAATAACTTACGCGTACCTAGTGAATTTTTGTTCTAAGCAAATGTATGGAGCGTACGAGTAAAACGGATTTCTTTTTCAAAAATTAAAGGTATACCGTAATATCCTTGCAGATGATTTAAGTAAGTACCCTTAATAAGTTATAATTAATTATTTTTCCAACCAAATTAGCTTTGGGATTAGAGATTAATTTTGGGACATAATAAAACCCAACAAAAGCTATTCCAATAAAAAAGTTCAAATTTAAAACTTCGGTTTCTATTTCTATAGAGGCCGATTTTCAGCCCACCGTGGGACGCTAGGGCGAGCCGCGCTCGGGTGAGCGTGCGTCTGGTGTGGACCCACCTATTGGCCTAAATTATTAAAAAGCTTTGAGAGCTCGTCATGCATACAAAGCATTTTGTTGATGAAAAATATAGTGTCTAGTTTGCTAGCTTGCAATTTCTTATTTATTATCCTTAATGGACAATGAGACCTATAGTTTCTACAAGACCATTTAAGCCTGGAGAGCTATCCCGGGTCTGAAACGTTGCTAATTAGAGCTTTCAGCAAAAAGGCGTCTTCTGATGCCTTGGCGCTAAGCAGGAACCGACTATTCATGCGGGTAAAGGTGTTTAAGTTACGAGGCATTGTTGCCTAAACAAGCACATGCAATTGTTAGGACTGCATGACAGTGCAGACTCTGCCTTGAAGCAGAGGAGACGCCCGCCCTTACCTTATGCGCAGCCGTAACTCTATTCTAGGCAAACACATCAAGTGCCTGGAGGAGGTCAAATTTCTTGAGTTCAGCAAAATCCTGCAATTCTTCGTGTGTTCCTGTACTTATTCTGTGGCCCCGACCAGAATAATAATAATAATAGACAATGTACTATACCTATTTTATAAAATTCCAGGTTACATCTGCCAAGACATTGATGCTGAAGTTCTCACAGAGCAGAGTAATCACATCCTAACAGCCATTATCCATGGGATGCGGTCCACGGAGCCCAGCAACCATGTGCGGCTCGCAGCTACACAAGCTCTGCTCAACTCGCTTGAATTCACAAAGGCCAACTTTGATAAAGAAAATGAAAGGAACTTTATTATGGAAGTTGTATGTGAAGCTACACAGTCAACAGATATGAGGATAAGTGTTGCAGCACTGCAGTGCTTAGTAAGTATGCCTACCAGTAGTCTTGAAAAGCAGAAAGGCTTCAGACTCTGAGGATTTTTGTAAATGTATTTACTTATTTTCTAGAGTCACATAAATAATCTTGCTAATTTTTTAGGTCAAAATCCTATCTCTGTACTACCAATTCATGGAACCATACATGGGACAAGCACTGTTTCCCATCACCCTGGAGGCAATGAAGTCTGATGTCGACGAAATATCATTGCAAGGCATTGAGTTCTGGTCCAACGTCAGTGATGAAGAAATAGACCTGGCTATTGAGGAAGCAGAGGCTGCAGATGCAGGTAAATAGCATTCTGAACAATAATCCCCTTATTCCAGGAACTACTAATGCTATCGATTTGAAATTTGGAATAGTTGTAAACAAAGCTAATCCTCGTGTATGGAAAATCAAAAATTTTAATATATACTTTTAATTTGTATAAAAAAGGGTGGATAAGGGGGGGGGCAAAAATTCAAAGTCTAGTTAGTGGGCCAAGTGGGGTATCATAGGAAAGGGCTTAAATTGTACATTCTAAAACAGTTTTTCTTTTTTTTCTACAATGGTAAAATTTTGATTTTTAAAGAAAAATGTTGAAAAAAATACCATTCCCCGCCATTATCTCCGAAGTTAACCAAGCGAAAAATTTGAAAATAATATATATGATTGATATTAACGTGAATGTTACCGGAAAAGTATAACGAGACCTCTATCAAGCGCAATTTTTTTTTATTCTTCTAAAATCATATGTTAATTTTCTTTGTAATTGAGTACATCTGTGTTTTTTTTTCCTTCAAATTCAAATGAAAGTGTTCTGAAAATACCTTCTAGCAAATTAAAAAAGAATTATTGAAATTAATTCACAGTTTGATAAAGAATTATCGCTGAAAAACCAACATAGTTACAAGGGAAATGTATTAACGTACCACCGTAGAACCCTATCGCAATAAGGTGACATACCACCCGAGTTTGAGTGACGTCGGCCTGTCAATTGCGACAGGGTTCTACGGTGGTACGTGAATACATTTCCCTTACTATACATACCGAGTTCCTTGGTCGCGCAAGTTAGTAACAAAATGCACCGATAAATGGCGCTGTAGGTACTCATGACTTAACTAATCAATCAATCAATCAATCAATCAATCAATCATTTATTGCAATATCACAAAAGTAGGTACAGATGTTTACTTAAAGCTACAGATCATTGTGAACCCTGTTGGGCACTGCAATATTAGGGAGAGGAGGACTTACTGAGCGTTTATATTATAATCTATCTTCTAAGTATTCATTTAGCGTGTAATAAGATTTAGTTAGTAATAGTTGCTTTATTTTATTTATGTACTTTTTATCGTCTTCTTCTTCTTTTATCGAGTCAGGTAACTTATTATAAATCTTAATGGACATTATTAATGGGCCTGAGGATAGCAGTGTCAGGTTGGTGGGTGGTTGAACGAGTCTATTCTTATAACGGATAGGTCGTGAAGAGGGAATGTCATCACGTTTTACATAGAACTCTTTATGTTTCCGTACAAACTTACATGTCTCAAAGATGTATATACTAGGAAGAGTTAATAATTTATGTTTTTTAAAATATGGTTTGCAGCTGTCAGTTTGCTTGATATTGACCAATATTCGTATTAGTTTTTTCTGGATGATGAAGACAGCAGGCGCGTCCGTGCTATTTCCCCAGAGCATAATGCCATACGTGAGCCATGCGTAAGCGTAGGCATAGTAAGTAGATAGCGCAGTTTCCAGGTTAGTGGATTTTTTAACTTCCCGAAGCGCGTAGACAAATTTTGACAATTTAGCTTTAATTTTGCTTATGTGGAATTTCCACGTAATATGCCTGTCTATATCAATGCCCAGTAATGTAAAACTTTGTACAATTTCTAGTTGGATGTTATTATATTTATAGTTGATACTTAGAGGGGTTTTCTGGTATGGGTGAAATGTCATGATTTTCGTTTTTGGGAAGTTTATTTCAAGGTTATGGTCTCTCATCCATGTAGTTATTTCGTTAAATACGGAATTGAGCTTTTCATTGATGTTTATGTCGTTTTGACAAGCTGTAATTAACGAAACATCGTCGGCAAATAGTACGCACGGTTCTTTCGTTACTTTTGGGAGGTCGTTGATGTATATAAGGAACAACAAACATCCTATAACACTACCTTGCGGTATAGAAGCATTAAGGATCCTTGTTTTCGATTGTACATGTGTTATTTTTCCGGTTGTATAATTGAAGTGTTCTAGTTCGACGAGCTGTTTCCTATCTTTTAGGTACGATGACAGCCATTTAAAGGCATTTCCACGGATTCCTATTCCATATAATTTTTGTAATAGTATGTTGTGTTGGACCTTGTCGTAGGCTTTCGTCATATCCAAGAGTATACCTATAGCATATTGTTTTAAGTTTAAAATATTTAGTATCTCCTGGATGTACTTATAAACTGCTAAAACTGTAGATCTTTGTTTCCGGAAACCGTTCTGACATTCATTAAATATTTTATATTTTTCGCAAAACCCGTAAATACGATTGCACATGGCTTTTTCAAACACTTTAGAAGCTGTTGGCAGAAGAGCGATCGGTCGGTAATTGTTCGGATCTGTTGTTGTGTTCTTTTTGTGTATAGGCTTAATTACTGCTACTTTTAGTAATTCAGGGAAGCAACCTTCTTCGAAGGATTGATTAATTAGAAGACACAAAGGTTTGCCAAGTTGATCAGCACAGTGGCGAATTAGAGATGGCGGTAATTCGTCAATTCCGTGACTGTTTTTATTTTTCAATTTCTTTATTATTTTCACTGTTTCTTGATAGTTACACTACACTATGCGTTGTTAAGATTTTCCCAAAATTAATGGGTGGGGCAAGACGGTGTGTTGTATGCTATTTCGTACGGAACCCTCGGTGCGCGAGTCAGAATCGCACTTGACCGGGTTGTTTTTTCCTTTCTCACAAACACAAATGTTAAAGTGCCAGACAGGAACAAACAAATTGGAACTGGATTATACTCGTAATAATATTTTACATTTAAAATCAAATTCTAAATAATGTTCCTGGACTTGGGAGTGTAGGGCTGGAATGAACTCCCTATATTTGTTTTGGTCGTGGGCTGTTTGAGTTACAGTCAGCATCATAAACATGTATACATTCTATGACCTTATTACCTAGACATAAGGTTGAAAAGTGTATACATGTTTATGATGCTGACTGTACTTGTTCCCCTTTCATCCTCAAAGAGCCCATCTCCTGCTCCACGGAAAGGCAGTGAAGTTGTTCTGGGATGATCTCCTTCTGCTCACTTGGTATCTACCGGGTATCGGAAGGATATGATCAATCCATTGCCTTTTCCATATCCAGATTTATTTTTGTGTTGGTCTACTTTGTTAATCTCCGTAGCTCCGTGTTTTTGATCCAACAAATACAAAGAATTACCGTAAGCATTTGTTCAGAAACAGAGATGGGCATTAATCGATTAAATAGTTAATCGCGATTGAATGAATCGATAGGGTATTCGATTAACGATTAATTAATCGTCATTTGAATTGATTAAATTTCACGATTACTTCTCGATTAAATGTTGAAACACGCTCATTTGTGCACGTTACAAAAATGCAATATGTCTTGTTATGTGTACACTTGAAAAATCATTCCACTGTGCTGTGTGAACTTGGTCCAGTAATACAAGGTGGTTTTTATAGTGCAGTACTCTAGGGTCTCCTAGATAAGGGTTTACTGCTTAGATGAGTCATGGAGCACCCTACGAACTGTATGGATCTAGTAGCTGCCCTTACTGCCTCATCTCAACTTTTCACCCTGTATACATATCTTATTTGAACCTTATATTATTCGAGATAAAATTAATCTAATTAATTAATCGATTAAAAATTTAATCGCTGGATGTTAATTTAATCGGAACTCGTATTATTATTTATTATTGTGAGCCCGTAGTGTCTCACTGCTGCGCAAAGGCCTCCCCCCACTTTTTCCAGTGCTCCCGATCCTGAGCAGTCTCTGGCCATTATTTTACTCTCTCCACTCGTATGATTAAGATTAATTAATCGTCGTTTTTAATCATTAATCGATTACATTTTGCCCATCTCTGTTCACAAACACCCGCAGTTTAACCGTTAACTCTTTTTGAACGGACCAGATCTCGCGCCCATACAACATGCTCAACTACACAGCGTACACATTTGAGTTGAAGATCCTTACTATATTTCTTCTCGAAGAGTTTCACACTAGTCTTAGCTCGCTGAATGGGGATCTGGCTTTCTTGATATGCGCCCCAATTATGGTCCATATATATATAGCCCGCGACGCGAGCTAGCAACAGACTTTCGTGACCAATAAACTCCCGTGCGATAACTTGTGAAAAGGTTCATAATGTTGTATCATGAAGTTCCGTGGACGTCAGCTGCGGCTCCGTTGGTGGGTTGACCAGCAGTAGCCTCCCAAATACGTAAAAAAAAATTGCCATATCCTCTTGATTCATTTTACATTAAATGATAGTTAGTCCAATAACATGACGAAAAAAAATCGTCACTGTACAGTAGTGGAAAAAAGTTACACCGGCGATTCAATAAAAGGATACAAACATGAGACTAGCTATACCAGCCACATTAAAATTACAAGTTACTTTGTCATTTTTGGCAACTGAAAACAACTAAGTACTGCAGTTGGTCTCATGTCTCATGTTTTTCCCAATTTCACTCCCAAAACTCTGATATTCATTTGTTCGGCCACTTCTTGATATGCCGATTATCTAGCTTGTTTATGTTTGTATACCGCTGATTTTTGGTTCCATAAACACTCGTAGGATCTAAACTCTTAAATAAAAGTAGTACTAAGCCCATGTAAACCCTAGCATATCGCGGTGGAAAACTCGTCAGCTGATGCCCTGATGCTGCTGTAGCCCGCGTACTAGGCACAAATGTTTGTCAGTTGAAGAAGAAGTCAGAAGAAGGTTCAGAATGTTGTATAATGAAGCCCCGTGACGTCAGCTGACGATTTTTTTTTCGTCATGATATTGGATTAACTATCATTTGATGATAAAATAAATAGAGAGGAAATGACATTTTTTAAATGAATTTTTACGTGTTTGGGAGGCTGCTGGTCACCCCACTAACGGAGCCGCAGCTGACGTCCAGGGGGCTTCATGATACAACATTCTGAACCTTCTCACAAATTATGGCACGGGATAAAGTGACTGAAAAAAAAATGCTCCTAGCTCGCGGGCTATTTTTATTATTATTACTAAATACCCAAACAGGCAGACATTAACAGTCTGCAAGCGCTTTGAAGAATGAATGTTTGGAAAGGGAAGTTCCGAACATTTAATGAGATGATGCTATGGTGTTTTTTTTTTGATTGAACATATTAATGTTCAATCTTCACACCTTTTTCTCATAGGAGTAGGCAGGAGCATCTTTCGCTTCAGCAACTCTTGTCCCACAACTCATTTTACAACTTTCCTAATCACACTATTCAAAACTGTGTGATAACACAGTTTCGCACCAACTGTCTAAAAAGAAAATAGTAGATTTTACCTAAATGAGCTGTTAAAAGTTTGAATATTCCAACAGTGTGATATAAACGCATTTCATTGTTCTTCAATACCATCACTATCTTGATTTGTTGATTGTGCTCAAAGCTTAACATGCGCGTTTAGTAACTTTTATTACTTTACAACAGGTCGTCCGCCGGTGCGAACCTCGAGGTTCTATGCGAGGGGAGCTCTACAATACTTAGCACCCGTTCTAATGCAAAAACTTACCAAACAAGATGACACTGATGATGAATTGGAATGGAACCCGTCAAAGGCTGCCTCAGTCTGTCTGATGCTGTTGTCCAATTGCTGTGAAGATGAAATTGTCCCTCATGTCTTGCCTTTCATAAATCTGAATATCAAACATGAAAATTGGCGGTTCAGGGAAGCCGCGCTCATGGCATTTGGCTCAATATTAGGCGGCCTCGAGTCTAATACACTCAAACCCCTCGTTGAAAAGGCTATGCCAACCTTGATTGAGGCCATGTATGACTCCAGTGTGGCCGTGCGGGATACGGCGGCGTGGACATTTGGAAGAATTTGCGAAATTGTACCTGAGGCAGCTATTAATGAAACATACCTAAATCCCTTGCTGGAGAGTCTCGTAAACGGTCTAAAGGCTGAACCGCGTGTCGCGGCCAACGTTTGCTGGGCGTTCACCGGGCTGGCGGAGGCCGCTTACGAAGCCGCAGAATGTGACGACTCCAACCAGCCTAAAACGTACTGTATGTCCAATTACTTCGACTTCATCATTCAACGTCTGCTGGAGACCACCGACCGTCAGGACGCCGCCCAACACAACTTGAGATCTGCAGCCTACGAGGCACTCATGGAAATGGTCAAGAACTCTCCCTCAGATTGTTACGTCACTGTACAGAAGACGACGATGGTTATTTTGGAGCGACTGCAGCAGGTACTGCAGATGGAGAATCATATCTCCAGCCAAGCGGACCGCTCGCAATTCAATGACCTCCAGAGCCTTCTGTGCGCCACTCTGCAATCTGTGTTGCGCAAAGTGACCCCCGAGGACGCGCCGCAGATATCGGACGCGATAATGACCGCGCTGCTCACCATGTTCGCGAGCAACGCCGGCAAAGCGGGCGGCGTCCAAGAGGACGCCCTCATGGCCGTATCAACCCTGGTGGAAATCCTAGGAGAAGGCTTCTTAAAATACATGGATGCCTTCAAAAGATATCTTTATACTGGCCTTAAAAATCATCAGGAATATCAAGTATGCATAGCTGCTGTGGGATTAACTGGAGATATATGCAGAGTACTGAAAAATAAGGTGAGTTAACCTTTCGAATTCTCTGTCTCCTGGGAGAGCTGATAGATTTTAAGATTTATTTCTGTCAAAATTCGGTAAATTTTCATTATGGTCTAGTGCTAATTAGTTAAAATAGCTATTATTTAGGAGCAACAGAGATTATATTTAAAATCGATGAATACGAGTAGATAGGTGGTATTAATTGGGGGTAAAGTCAGTTTCCCGGTCATGGGAGGTAACTTAAATATATTGTACATCATTATAAAATTATAAATATGACATTATTATCAATTTTATTTAATTTGACATGTGTAACAAGCATTTTTGTTTTACTTTTGGCTTTTTATAATAATTCAAATTAATTTAATTTCAAATATGAACCTTTTGACGTTTAATGCATATTTGCATTATAAATAAGAGTATGAAAAGGTTAGGAACCACTCCACTATTGGCTCCCTTGGGAGTTAGTGGGTATAGAAAGGTTAAAGATCGTTACAAGTTCAAATCTTACGCTTATTTGTAACTTTATGTTCAATTGTGTATTTTGGTGTGTTGTAGGCACTTCCCTATTGTGACGAGATCATCCTTCTCCTACTGGAGAACCTTGGTGACCCTTCCATTCATCGCTCGGTGAAGCCACAAATTCTGTCCGTGTTTGGAGACATTGCTCTGAGTGTTGGACCTGATTTCGCCAAATACTTCGATGTCGTGATGCAAATGTTGCTGCAGGTAATTATTACGAGTCTTGTTTAGAAGTCATGTGGTTAACTGATATTTTTTTTACTGAAGTTTGCTAACTTCTTGCACAGACTTGACAACTCAATACTGAAACTTATAAATTGTATGCTGTAAACGTTTCATTCCAGGCCAGCAACGCCCAAGTGGACCGAAACGACTTCGCCATGGTGGAGTACTTGGGCGAGTTACGCGAGAGTGTACTTGAGGCGTACACCGGGATCATTCAGGGCCTGAAGGGTGCCGGCGGAGAGGTAAGACCATCTTGACATTGACGTTTAAAATGTATCCTGATTGTTATTTCTTTCACATATGAAATGTTAAGAATGCGAACGCGCGGTACGTAACTAGAACCTGGGGGCCTACCGCGAAACGAAATTCGTTTTCGTTCGTGTATCTCCGTCTTTGTCGCACTTGCTGTTTCGAGCGACAGAGACGGATATACACGAACGAAAACGAACTTCGTTCGTGTATCTCCCTCTCTGTCGCTCGAACTGGCAAGTGCGACAGATACGGAGACACACGAACGAAGTTCGTTTTCGTTTCGCGGTAGGCCCTCTGCGTAGGAGTCGATTTTGACGGACACCTTACTTATTACAATTACATATTTACATACGAACAGGTCAAGTTAGTATAAAGCTTGTAAAAAGAGGTAGATAGATACGCGCTCAGAAAGTGGCACACTAAAACTTGGTCAATTGATCAACCTCACCATGTACTTGTCTCTGTTTCGCTCCCAGACATTAGGCATGCCATCCTGCTTTCCCTTGTCATCTATGATCAGCGCTGGCCATTTTTACAAGCTTTTATTTAACTTGCAATGTATGTAACTATGTTTGTTCGGGTGGAATCTTGTAGGTTAAATTTGACCAACTTCCCGGAGTCCAATCAAGTTGAAATTTTGTACAATTATGTAAGTGGGATGACAACGCAATACTATGGTATATATATATATATATGTATATATATATATATAAGGAAGGTGGCCGTAGGAACTCCTTAATTACACAGGATAAACCCGTCGTGTTAGGGCTCGTTACAATTCTCTCAATGAGCAGTTATGAGTGTGCAAAAAAAAGTACAGTCGGCAAAAAAATCCAACATGGCGGAACACCCAAGATGGCGGACTAGTTATGTTTAATGCACTCCTACAATTCTTCTTCTTTCGTGACCTTCGCCGATCTCTATTTGGGCCCTTCTGGTCATCCTTCTGTAGATGGGTCTGTTTAGAGCTGTGGCTTTAGTCAGGTTATTATGATTGTTCAGATCCTTGCGGATCGGAATGCACTCCTACAATATGGGTATCAAATGAAAGGGCTTCCTGAGAATAACTCGAAAAATAAAGTGACGTCACTCTAAATTCAATATGGCGGATAATATACTGAGAAACCTGTCCAGCAATGACTAAAAAGTAAAAAATTAATTAAAAGTAAAAAACTTTTTAAAAACAAGCTTTTATTTAAATGCGCTAAAAAGAATAAAATAAACTTTTCCTTTAAAACTTTTACTATCAACTTATAACGTCATAACACATTTAAGATGATATAAAAGCTTGTCGCGAGATTTAGGGTAACTATACTCAGGTAAATCTCGCTTAATTTTTTTTTTACTTTATATTTTTTGCTATCTACCTCTGTTTTATATTACAAGCTTTTATTTAACTTGCAATGTATGTGGAATCTTGCAACTCAATTTTGAAGCATCAACTGATTGAGCTGAAATTTTGGATTTAACTAACAACATTTCCATTTGTCTGATTCCTTAATTTAGTTTAGGCATTTAATAGTATTTTAAAAGTTAGGAGACACATATTTTTTCATTTTATTTTAAGTTAAACCCCCTTAGTTTGGGAGTTTTAAACTACCACGTTCGAAAAGGGCATGAGTACATTTAAAAGATGAATAAGATTAGTACTGTGGTCAATTTATTGAATTAAAAAGTAAATAGCATGCTGTGTCTGTGACAGTGACAATTGACATTGACAATGACAGGATAGAAGGAGTCAAATATCTGTCAATGTCACAACAATTTTTTTTCTTACAAGATGCATAAGCACAGCTATGGAAAATCCTTTAAATGGCTTTTACAAAGTAATTTCGAGTTTTCTCAAGAACTAGCAAATATAAAAATCTATTATTTTTACTCAGCAAGCCCAAATCTCGGAATGGTTTTTAGTTTGAGCCGCTATGAAAAAAATAAATGTAGTCAATTATAGTTTGCATGACAATTCAATATTATGGTACCATCGAGCCGATCTGACGATGGAGACAGAAGGTGACCGTGGAAATTCAGGTTCAGGACTCGACAGACGCAACCCCGTCGAGTTCGGGCTCGTCACAATCGTCTCAACAAGTAGTCGATGAAGGTATCCAGAAGCGTACAGTTGGCAATAAAAAGTTGTACCAACCGTGAAATGTTAGAGTTAGTAATTAGTCGATCGGTGTCAGATATGAGCGTGTATAAGTTATTGCAGGTGCGCGCGGACGTGGCGCTGGTGGAGCCGCACGTGCCCGCCATCGTGAACTTCATGGTGGCGGTGGCGGCGGAGCCGGAGCGCACGGACGGGCACATGTCGGTGGTGGCGGGGCTGGCGGGCGACCTGTGCTCGGTGTTCGGCGCGCGCGTGCTGCCGCTGCTGGAGCAGCGCCCGCTGCTGGAGCTGCTGGCGGCCGCGCGCCGCTCGCGCACGCCGCGCACCAAGACGCTCGCCAACTGGGCCACCAAGGAGATCCGCAAGCTCAAGCAGCAGGCGCCGCCGGCCAGCTGGTCAGTACCCGAGCCCCCGGCCGATCCTGCCCGATCGATCGATACCCTGATTCACTAATATTTTTTCACGATGCCATTCGAACCAGTTTTGGAGAGGAACAAATGTTTGTATGGCAGTAACTTCAATTAACAAACATAAATACCCAAAAAATTGTGACATAGATTGACCTCGCTGGCGGCATCCCAAACGCTTCATACTAATTGATTGAAAAATATGATGTCACGCATGGCACGATGCTATGGATAGGTAATAACCGTTGCAAAATCAAGTAAAATCCTGTTTCGGTCGCAAAATACTGCGTTTAGGTTCATGGTTACCTTATTTTGTTTCCATAAAACCGTAAGGATGCTATTGGTAGCTTTAAATGTACACTTGGACAATAAAAAAAAAACATTTTTTTTTCTAAACTTTCAAGGTTCATATCTTTTTATGACATTAATTATATTTTTTAATTTCCCTTTTTTACAATAATCTGATGGTTTACTATCCATTTAGCAACACTATGTTATCAATTTTAACAAGAGTCATCATGCCTATTATCGAGAAACTACATTTTTTTAAGTACATAGTTACCTCTATTTCTTAAACTATTCAAACAAGCGTACGACCTGCATGATGGTAAGAGCGGACAAGACGGTGTCTGCTAGGCGGCGCTTGCAACACCAGAAGTTTATTGTTTTGAATGAATGAATGAAAGCATTTATTTCGAGTTACACAAGACTCATACAGTAAAAGTTACACAATGGGGAATGGATGAAAATTTTAGAAATGCCTGATTATTTTTTTGGTGATAGGAATAACCTTCCTTAGCACCAGAAAAAAGTTTAAGATTTTTCAGCTGCGACAATTATTTTTGAAAAATATAAACAGTTTCCTCATTTACGTTTTGGGTCAAGAACGGTAAATAGACACTTTCCTTGATCTGTCTCATATTACAAAAAACTATCTTAAATATCTGTGGTAAACTGACACTGGTAATGACCAATATAGCTGCTGCAAGTGTCAATACCATTGCCAGTGTCAGTTTACCACACGTATTTAATATATTTTTTTGTAATATGAGACCGATCTAGGAATGTGCCGTAACTGACCCAAAACGTAAGTGAGAAAACTGTTTATTTAAAAAAAAAAAAATTGACGCAGCTGAAAAATCTGAAACTTTTTTCTGGTGCTAAGGAAGGTTATTCCAATCACCAAAAAAATAATCAGGCATTTCTAAAATTTTCATCCATTCCCAATTCAGCACCTAAATCAAAAATAGTATTAATACAGATAATAAGCATGAGGATTAATTGCGATGACAGCTAAAGAAAAAATCATCTCCCGCACTCTCAACAGGGTATCCTCGGGAACACTGGCAACTGTACACTGCTGGGTACTTCCCCGGTTGGGTAGCTCCAAATATGAGCAAAATGACATTCCGCTGTGGCCTACCTCACTTAAACCTCCTGCTAAGGTTGGTTTTCTTGGCACGCTGCCCATCTACGCTTATTATAAAAGCGTTTTCGCGTGAACGTCTGCGACGCGTTTCTCCCTTCTAGCGACCTTTCGCTTCGTGTAAACAGCGCGCACAGTCACAGTAGCCAATCATTGTGGCTTTAAAACGAATATAGTTGGACAGGCTACGTGTCTATTTCGCGGCGATGACGGTTGGCGTGACATGAAAACCAACCTAAATTGTCTAATACTCAAAGTTTAATAACGAAAAGAGATCCCTTAATATTTATCAGGATGCCATACATACATTCAGGAAGTTAAGTGTGTCCAAGTACCTACTTCAAAGGAGCCTTTGCCGACTGGCAAGCGGATACCCAAAATAAATAAGGAAAACTAAGAACTTAATAAGAAATACAACATTTGGATGTCACGAACTAAAAAAAAGAGTACCTCAAAAGTTAATATAAATTATCTGTTTCCAGATTTGAAAAAGCGCGATGTAACAGCGACGTGATGCAGTTCCAAACTACCTGCTGCTGGTAAACCACTCAAGTGTATGTCAGGTTACGTGTAGCGTCTTTGGTGTCATTATTCATAAGTCGCTAGGTGCATTCGATTCCGGGCTTTTTTCTTTCCGGTATAATTTTACCAAGCTGCATACTATTTTGGGAAATAAAGTCTTAAAGCTGTGTCTGGCCTCTAAAATACCATATATCAGAGTAAATTGTGTCAAATGTACCAACTGAGTTGCAGTGTCAGTTGATTGCGTATATAAAGGTACGTACGAATTTGAGCGGCTCAGCCTGAGGCAGGCTCGTCCCGCGCGGCGAGCTGTTCGCGAGCCAAACCTGCACTTAAACATGTGACGTGCCTCGCGCACAGTGCGTGAGCCAAACCTGCGACGTGCCTCGGGCACAGTGCGTGAGCCAAACCTGCACTTAAACATGCGACGTGCCTCGCGCACAGTGCGTGAGCCAAACCTGCACTTAAACATGCGACGTGCCTCGCGCACAGTGCGTGAGCCAAACCTGCACTTAAACATGCGACGTGCCTCGCGCACAGTGCGTGAGCCAAACCTGCACTTAAACATGCGACGTGCCTCGCGCACAGTGCGTGAGCCAAACCTGCACTTAAACATGCGACGTGCCTCGCGCACAGTGCGTGAGCCAAACCTGCACTTAAACATGCGACGTGCCTCGCACCCACAGTGCGTGAGCCAAACCTGCACTTAAACATGCGACGTGCCTCGCGCACAGTGCGTGAGCCAAGCCTGCACTTAAACATGAGCCGATTGAGGTTGCCTCAAATTAGTACTCACCTTAAAATATGTCGCAAACCCATAAATTTTGTATGGTGCCGTGACCTCGAATATTAACAATCTAGTGAAACTGTTATTTTCAAAAGACAATCTTTAATTTACTACTCAACACTTGAGTATTTTTTAATTCTCTACTGACAAAGTAGGCTATTTGAATATCTTTGCGCGAAATCTAATTGAGTGGCAGATTTTTCAATCACGTAGAATAAATAGACTGATTACAAAAATAAGGAAAAAGTATCCTAGATATTTTTTATATGCCACATTGATTTTACATACTGTTTAATTTTACCGCGTCCGCTATGCAAAGAGCTAAGGGGATTCCATGGATATAAGGGATCTTTCTTATAATTAAAACTTATAATTTTTTATTGTTTTTCTCATTGTTTATAGTTTCTAACTCTTAACTGTTATTAATGTTATAATACTTAAGTAGACTCTAACGAGGCTTGTTACCCTATAGAGTATGCAGATGAAATTGTTTCCGGATAAATAATTGTACGTAGTAAATGATATGAAGTCGGTGAATGGCCGACAACACGCCCGCGAACAGTGCACTTGGCGCGGTTTACTATTTGGAGTAATTTAACTACGCCTGACTATTAATCTTTCCATATTACTCTTTAAAGTTAAAGCATTTTTCCTATTTGGTATTTTAAATACAGACAGTGGCTGTGGTATGTTTACTTACGTGAGAAAAAAGTGATAGTGAATATAATTTGAAAGTGTGACTGTATGTAAGATGATGGATGTTATTTTAGGCATGCACATGTGCAAGGGATTATGAATTTTATAAATTTATTACTAATTGTGTTTTGTAAACAGTATGGAAAGGTGTCTGAATGATTGAGAATGTATGTAGTGGATGGATGATTATCACAGATGTTTTGTAAACTAAGGCATGTGTCGATCTTAATGGAGAGATGGATTATTGTATAAGGTTCCATCAACTTTAATTGGGACAGAAGGCCGCCATATTGGTGATAGCTACTTTCTCATCACAATACTTTTATCTGCTAAACAACATAATGTATACTTTCGCTTTAATTACGCTGTTTTTATAACGAAAGCAATCTATTTATGAAATCAATGAGATGTAATTTGTAACCTCAAAGTTCTTTTTCATGCATGAAAAATAATTGTGATGAGCAAGTAGACACTGCCTTCCCGTCTCGAGCTTACATTATTTGTACATATGTAATTATATCGTTTCCTTTACGACATTCAGTGGCAATCTATTGTTGGCCCTGCGACTGAAAACTACTGAAACCGAAACTTTAAGAATAGTGATATCAAAAAATAATGGGTTTAATCACAAATAGGAAATGAAAACCATGGATTTTAAGCCAGTGAAATCAGAGCTCAATTTGGCATTAAGCAAAATTATTTTATTATAGCAGCGAAGTAACAAAATCAAATATTCTAATTAAATATAAGATATAAAACTTTCATTTTGTCGTTGGTGTGCGTCTATTTTCAAACAAGCGGATAAAAGATTCACAAATTTATTATATGTTCAATAATTGTTCCTGTTTAATGCTTTTCATTTCACAAGTCGTTTCTATAGAAATCACTCGTACTGAATTATCCCAATATCGTTTTTACATTTCGGGTCCACTATTAACCAGGTAACTTAAAAAGCAATAATCAACCAATAAAATGTTTGATGTTATTCGTAAATTAGTGGTGCTACTTGTGTGTAGAGAGGAAAATGATGAATGGGACAAAACTTATTTTTTCTTGTCTGTTCAGATACATGGTTATATAAATGTGTGTGCTTTTTACAGATATTGAAATGGACATCAGCTAATTGAATTGTCTACCGCACGAACGGAAAACGCAGCTATAATTTCAATAATGTAGACTTGCAAATGCCATTATTATGCGCTAATTTGTGCACCAACTATTTACTTGTAGAGATTCTGTCTCGTTTGTTACCTTGCTGACTTTCATAAACTGGGCTAGTTTAGGCACTTGTTTTACATATTTCGTGAAATAGTAGATTCTTGGTTGTTTACATAGTTATATGAGTAATATAGAACTAATTAAGCGATGCTCATTTTACTTTTAGTTAACCGGTGCAGATCGCAGAATTGCGTGGGTATGATATTGAAATACCTTTTTATTTATTTTAAATAAGAGTTGAAATCCTTCAGTTACCTACTGTAAAAGAACTCATCGCAGTTGGATGTTGTTGCCATAAACGTCGATTGACTTAAGTGCCTTTTACATGTACGAATTCGTGACGCTTCCTAAATCAAAATATACATCTTACCGGTTGTTGATGTTCGATTTAATATCTTTGCAAACGAGTACCGCTTTTCAATGTATCTATAATTGTACCGGACCATACGCGTGACGATAATATGCGGGTCGTTGCCGTTTATTTTAGACGCGTACAGTTTGGCAGGCTTGATAACAAGTCTGCAAGTTTTACACAAATGCGTTACTTTATAATGACGAAATTGGTCGTCTTGTTGTGATAGGGGGCGAGTAGGCCGGGTTCGGACGTGACGACCAGTACCTACGTGAATGCCGATCGAGTTTGGGAGTGTCTGCTAGTCTGTGAGCATCACTGACAGGGATGATGTTTGCGCGAATTATGCATGATTTTTTTGTGTGTTTTATTGATCTTCAGATTTTATTTGTAATGATCAAATAATGCATCGTATTTAAAGGAAAATGTTTGTTTTAATTGAGTATGATAGGAGAATGTGTGAGGACTAGTGCCATGCCATGAAAGGTTCTGAATTAGAATCAAAGGCATCGAGTCGATGAATACCACCCACTTTTCCTGCGCGAAAATCGATTAAAATTATTTTGTTACATCATTACTTTCTTTTGACTCTGAATACTATTCTGTAAACTGTTCTATAGTAAATAAAACATTTAGATGTTAAAGGAGGTTTTTTTTTAAATCTATCATGCATTCCTAATATGCAAATTTATTTTGGGATGTGAGAATTGGTTGATAATCTCTCCATGCTGCTACCAGGTAAGTCTGACAACGCCAAGTTTCATTTCTGGAAATACAGAGTACCTTGGCTTCGGAGAGAGAGCAGCCTTAGACCAACGCTCAATTACTGGTGGAGGAGTTGGCCTCCACCAGTAATTGAGCGCATGACGCTTCAGTTATGGGTGGATTGCAAAAAAAACCGGTCAAGTGCGAGTCTGACTCGCGCACCGAGGGTTCCGTACGAAATATCATTGAGCTTACTATAGGCCTAGTTCGATTTGTGTAAGAATGTCCCCTAATATTTATTTATTATTATTTCTTTATTTAAATTTCATCTTAGGTTAGGTTTTTACAATATTAATAAAACCTAACCTAGGGTGCCGCCGGCAGCGAGGCGGGGCCTAAACTACCGGCGGTCAGGGCGACAGAGAGAAGAATCTCCTGACTATCCGCGCCGTGTCCAGAAGTACCGCCTTCTATATCTGACCCTTGACCCAGCCATCTAGCGCAGGTGTGTACTTATAGTAAGGCACTTCGGAGACCACAAGACCGTAATGAGTATAGCAGAGCAATTTGCTGGTGAATAATTCTGGCTACATATTATTATTTATTAATAGTTATGTATCATGGCTTTAACAAATTTAAAGCGTGGTAAAAAAATTGTTGCTCAATCTCGTGAAATTGTAAATAATGTATATAAGTATTTTAGAAAAGAAGCTAATTTATTTAAAAAAGAAGAAAGTAAATTTCATCAAAAATCAGTTGAACTAGGTTTTAATTTTTTTAATTTGGTGATTATTACTACTACATTACTAGCTGTCGCCCGCGACTTCGTCCGCGTAGAAGTTTTTGTCGTCTTAGAAAAATGATTGCTCTCCAGACAAACTTTGAACCCTCTTGGACCCTTGGGGATAAATAAAAAAAAAACAATGAAATTCATTTTCCAGTTTTTAAACAAACAGTCTAAAACTGAAGTTATAAATCTCATACTTGTCTTGCTCTCTACACAAAATTTAAACCCCTTTTAACACTCCTACGGATGAATTTGAAAAAACTCTGAAATTAGTTTTGAAGTCTTAACATACATGATTAGACCGAAGTTTTATTTTAAAAATTTCTTGCTCTCCATAAAAACTTTGAACCCCTTTTTAACCACCTTAGGGGTTGAATTTTTCTAAATGCTGAAAACCCTTTTTTGTATTTTAATAAGTAATCATTCTACTAACTTTTAAGTCTCTAGCTCAAACAAAGTTTTGCCCATACATAGCTTACCCCCCGTTTTAACCCCCTTAGGAGTAAAATTTTCTTAAACACTGAAAGGACTTTATTTGTATTCTAATAAATAATCGTTCTACAAAGATTTAAGTCTCTGGCTCAAAACAAAAAGTTTCCTCCATACAAACTCTGAACCCCTTTTTAACCCCTTAGGGGCGGAATGTTCCAAAATGCTGTAAGCACTTTATTTGTATTTTAATAAGTAATCTTTCTACAAAGTTTTTAAGTGTAGCTAAAAAAAAAGTTTCTCCCATACAAACTTTGCACCCCTTTTTAACCCCTTAGGAGCGGAAATTTCCCAAACGCTGAAATGACTTTATTTTTATTCTAATAAGTAATCTTTGTAGAAAGTTTTAAGTCTGGCTCAAAACAAAAAGTTTCCTCCATACAAACTTTGCACCCCTTAGGGGCAGAATTTTCCAAAACGCTGAAAGGACTATAATTGTATTCTAAGAGGTAATCTTTCTACAAACGTTGTATCCCTTTTTGACCCCCTTAGGGGTGGAATTTTCTAAAACGCTGAAAGTACTTTTTTTGTATTCTTATAAGTAATGTTTCTACAACGTTTTAAACACTTAACAAAAATGTTTGTCCTATACAAACCTTGCACCGCTATTTTCACCCCTTTAGGGGTAGAATTTTCCAAAACGCTGAAAGTACTTTTTTTTGTATTCTAATAAGTAATCTTCCTACAAAATTTTAAGTCTAGCTCAAAAAAAAAAGTTTCCCCCATACAAACGTTGCACCTATTTTTAACCCCCTTAGGGGCGGAATTTTCCAAAACGCTGAAATTACTTTCTTTGTGTTCTAATAGGTAATCATTCTACAAAGTCTTAAAACTGTAGCTCAAAAAAAAGTTTCCCCCATACAAACATTGCACCCCTATTTAACCCCTTTAGGGGTGGAATTTCGAAAAATCCCTTCTTATCCGTCGCCTACGTTATAAAATGTAGTTTGGGTGTAAATTTCAACTCTCTGGCCCCAGTAGTTTCGGCTGTGCGTTGATGAGTGAGTCAGTCAGGACAAAGACAATTATACACGTTGCCCGTGAGCATTACGAGAGATTTTAATCACGAATTCCTGAGGCTATAAGGAGTAATAAATGTTATATGAAGCTAGGTCGAATTATTATTTTTAATTTTTTTCTCATTTTCATACACAATAATTGCTAATCTAGTAAAAACGTGTCTTTAGGACGAGCTGTCAAAGTAGATGGTTAAGTCTCGCAACGTCGCAATCATAAAGGTGTTTCATACTGGAGATTTCATTACAACATTTTTACACAAAAATGGAAATATCTCTAAAACCGAACCGAATTTACTCAACGTTAATTAACATTTTTAACTTAAAATATAGTCAGGAATATCCTGTTAAAATCTCTAGCAATGCTCACGGGCACCGTGTATATAGATTATTAATCAATTCAATTCAATTCGACATTTATTCATGAACAGTACAATGATTGTGTTTGAAATTTGTAGGTACGGACAGACGGACAGACGGACATGACGAAACTATAAGGGTTCCGTTTTTGCCATTTTGGCTACGGAACCCTAAAAATCACAAAATTATCTTTTGAAAACAAAAATGCAAAAACTATTATGACTCACTACATGATGTTTCCTCAAAATCTGCATTGACTACTGTGTTGTGATCTCGTGGTGCCAAGATACATTACTCGGAGGTCATAACTTTAGATCAATTTTACTCCAAGTTAAAAAAAACCGGCCAAGTGCGTGTCGGTCCACGCAAAACGAAGGGTTCCGTGCCTATTAAAAAGGTCGTATCGTCACAGAAATTTTACGGCACTTACGTCCTTTTCTTTGAGGAAAGCAGTTTTTCAGCAATATCTCGAAAACCTCTGAACCGATCTTGTTCAAAACAATTTTCGGTGAATGAAATTAATAAGCTCTATGTCCATGAATTTTTCCATATTTTTAAAATACACCGTTCAAAAATTAGAGGGGGGGGACAGAATTTTGGTGACTTTCGGGGCGATTATCTCCGACCCTATTCACTTAATCAAAAAAAATGCTAAGAAACCTTATATTTATTTTGAAAGGCCTATCGATTGATGTGCCACACGGGGGGTCACAATGAAAAAAAAAATTTGACTTTTAGTTTTATGTATGGAGTGCACCCCTAAAAAAATTTTTTTTTGTCATTTTAATTACAAAAGTATGTAGCGGCTAACAAAATACACCTACCCTCAAGATTTCATTAAAATACACCTTATAGTTCTCGAGTAAAATGCCTGTGACATACGGACAGACGGACATGACGAAACTATAAGGGTTCCGTTTTTGCCATTTTGGCTACGGAACCCTAAAAATGAAAAGAAATGGACACAAGGGGTTACTACAAATGCAGTAAGGAAGCCTCCGTTTAATTTATTGCTCCTGGTACAGGAAACATCCCGTATATGTATAATAATAATAATAACTAAGCAACCGTCAAGCGATTGCTCGAGTATGTGTGTGGGGATAAGATAGAGCGAGATGGAGATATGGAAGAAGCAAGGCGGCTATCACAAGACAGCGCGCGAGCTCTCGATTTTTCTCGCATAACCTCTCTTTCTAAGTCTTCTCATAAGACAGAGACTGATAGTGCGAGAAAAATCGAGAGAGCTCGCGCGCCATCTTGTGATAGCCGTGCAGAACTACCGTCCGGCCGCCCTGCACGGCTATCACAAGACGGCGCGCGAGCTCTCTCGATTTTTCTCGCACTATCCGTCTCTCTCTTATTAGAATACTTAGAAAGAGAGGTATAGTGCGAGAAAAATCGAGAGAGCTCGCGCGCCGTCTTGTGATAGCCGTGCTGTAATATTGACGCGATAAATAATTAGTGTTTAAAGGGCCGTTCAATCTATCTCATGTTATAGGCGGCCAATACACGGTGAGTAATACTGACAATCCACCATAGCTGTCACTCTATAACACGCGCTAGAGTGACACAGCTATGGTGGATTGTCAATATTTACTCACCGTGTATAGGCCGCCATAGAGTGAGACAGCTATGGTGGATCATCAGTATTTACTCACCGTGTATAGGCGGCCATACTGAGTATTGCTGCAAATACCATGTGCAAATACTGACAAACCGATCATCAGTATTTAATCACCGTGTACTGGCCGCCATTCACTGGATGCTGAGCGGTAAAAGAGGAGGAGGAGGGGAAATCTACCAAGTTCACGCGTGTCGGCGGCAACCCGACGAACTAGTTTTCACTCTGGCATTCATTTCTTTATAATCGAGTTTTTACGCGCTCGGCACGTATTTCATCACGATTTTAGGAAATACAAAACAACGTATATACAGCCTTTAGTTTCTCTAAGTTTAGCACTAGCATAAACTAAAATGAAGCCCCCGTACAAAATCGGTGAGTACAGAAAAGTGTATTATTATATTTCATCTAGTAATTTACATTTCAAGACAAAATATCCGTGAATACTTAACGATCTAGAGGCGTATGAAATTAATTTGAGCCAGAAATTATAATTCAACATCTACCGCAAGCGACCTGAATGTTATAGGTTATGTTTTTTTAACATGCTTCTATTTGGGCTAAATTTACTGAAATGAAAATGTAGGATCACAAACTTAAATCACATCTAATCGCCGTTTTAGTTGCCCCATCTTTGTTTATATTATGTGTTATAATCTACTTGCAATCAATCTGGTTAATCCTTATTAAAGTTATCTATATTATCATGATGACATTGTTTATTACATTTTAGTAATAGCCATCCTTATCTTTCAACACATTGTATTCAGATTCTACCATATAGTTTCTTTAAATTAGTCTCTTTCTTTCTGTAGATTCTTCTATGCACTTGTTAAGGATGTGGCAACAAAGATTGGTCCTCAATTCCATATTATTTAGCAAATAATTTCTGTACTGTATCACTAATATGCATGTTTAATCCAATGCCATTAATATGTTTCAGCTGATGAGAAGCTTGCTGAGTTGGGCCGCAATGAGATAATGCTGGCCGAGAAAGAGATGCCGGGGCTCATGGCCTGCCGTCGCAAATATGCCTCCAACAAGATCCTGAAGGGAGCCCGGATCGCTGGCAGCCTGCACATGACTGTCCAGACTGCAGTACTTATTGAGACACTCATTGAACTGGGTGCTGAAGTAAGTCTGATATTAGTTTATAAACTTTGTAGTTGAATTTCACTTTTTACTCAACATAGGATCATAATGCCGGTTACGGACCACCCTTGGTTAGCGACCACCTGAAGGACAAAGTTTTTTTCAGTTGAAGATAACATCAATTCTACAGTCCCTATTGAAACAGCATATATGGCGAATATGCATTTGCAGCTATGCATTTTTTTGTAGTTATAGAATAGGAATCTACTAAAAAAAACAAGTCAATATCCTGTCAGTTCACCAACTCATCTAAGTGGTGGTGAACGGCACGTGAAATTAAGTGGTTGCTAACCAGTGAAATGACCCTATGCAATTGTCAATAACAAAAGACATAAGTGAAGGCATGTGTTTGAAGTAGTTTTACTTAAATAAGTAAATACATAAATATGTATGTTTATGAGAAATGATTTGGGCAAGAGTCGTAAAATAACTCAACCATTTCAGTAAACTGTGGAAAACCCTGGATTTTCACAAAACTGCTACTAGATTATATGAATGGGCAGAATTTCTTCAAAGTAGTCCATTAAAAAAGCAGCTCTACCGTCCAAGGTTTCCAATGACAGTTTTATAAAAAGTCGGCCACATTAAATAATCTAAACCATAGCATGGACCATGAAAAACATTTTTTTATCTTTGCATAGGTACTCTATCTAATCAAAGTGATTGTTATCCTATCTTGAATGTATTTGAGTGTAAATGTAACTTATCTTTTTACATCTGAGCTACGTATGTCAATTGTCAATGATATCTGATGCTTTACAGAATTTGTTATTTTATAGTTATAGTCTACTATCAGTCTATCTACTTAAAGATGCCCAGTCTATCCAATAATAGTTATACATATTTGTGTTGGGATGTGCTGAAAAGTACCTACTTATAGGAAAGTAGATCTTATATTACTGATTTAGGACTGAAGCCATAGCTCTGCATAACTGCTATAGACAATAGACATAAAAATCTTTAAACCCATTAAGCGCCATGACGCCTATATTTATTATTATTTGATATTTGTGGGCCTTTAATGTGCCGCTTCGACCAGTGAATGATCTATTGTGGCAGCCCTTTCTTGTTTATAGTTCACCATTAAGACCCGTTGCCTCCAAGAAATTCCAGATTCTTTGGGCGGTGATATGTTGTACCTCTTCTGGGTGCATGATGTGCCGCCCTAGGTAGGTACTTCTTTTTTGCATAAGTGGTCCGCAGGAGCAGAGAATGTGCATTGCTGTCTCCTCTGTCTCCTGGCAGAACCTGCAAGTTGCGTCTTGTTTCATACCCATTTGAAACAGGTGTTTGTTCAATTTGCAATGTCCTGTCAGGATTCTCGTCACTGCACAGGTTTTGTGCCTTTTGAGTTGTAATAGCTCTTTAGACAGTTTACTATTGAACCCTTTAATTAAGGCTTTAGCCTGTTTTTGTCCTTTGGTGGATATCCACAGCTTGATTGCCTCTGATTTTTCTGTGTTACTTAGCAGAGAATATGCTTTCCGTTTTGTGATACCACAGAACGGTTCTGGGCCGACTAGGGTTGTTTCTGCGCCCTTCCTTGCAAGTTCATCTGCTTTTTCGTTCCCTAAAATATCAGAATGCCCTGGTACCCATCTAAGTATGACTTTATTGGAGTTAGCCAGGGTGTTTAAATTGTTTTTACAATTCTGGACTAGTTTAGAGTAAGACTCTAAGGATTCTAGTGCCAGCAGAGCAGCTTGACTGTCTGAGTTGATGTAGATGAGTTGGTTTTTTTGGTTTCCT
Source organism: Epinotia nisella (assembly GCA_932294315.1). Lineage (NCBI taxonomy): Eukaryota > Metazoa > Arthropoda > Insecta > Lepidoptera > Tortricidae > Epinotia > Epinotia nisella. Next base: position 10,086,529 of record OW028677.1, on the reverse strand, counting down.
TCAAGGTTGATTTCCACGCATTTATTTATTGCGAAGACTTCAGCCTGAAAGATTGAGGCCTCTTTCCCCATGCTGACGCTAGCTTTGAGCTTTGGCCTCTCACCATAAATACCGCACCCTACATCATCACCTTTTTTTGAGCCATCTGTATACCAAATGTGGCTTCCCTCCTTGAATTCCATTTGGTCGTTTATCCATTTGTCTCTCGGAGGTATTTCCACTGTATACAGTTTAGTGAATTTGCATTCCACGTATGTGTCGTCTGTGGGCATGCTTAGGTTTTTATTATCAAAAAATGACGCCTATAAGCATCATTTATGACCCCATGGATACAACTGACTGAATGAGCATCAATTTAATAGAGAATCTCTTTTTTTTCTTAGTTCAAAAATTCTAGTTTGTGGGGTATGGAATATGGTAGGTATGTTGTTTTGTTTTTGGACCTTCAATTTGTCATGTTGGCCGATCACGTAACGCATTGTACGCGCGTCGGGTAGATCTAAATGTAATTTTTTTTTTAATGGAAAAATGACAGTTGGACCTACCTAACTCGCTTTCGGAATGTTACGTGATTACCCCCCTGATGCCGAATCAACTGTATTTTTATCAGAAAACTAGATAGTAATAAAACATGTTCGCCTTTGTATCTGTTTTACCTGTTCTGTCAGTTTTTTTTTTACTTTTGATTTGTGTACAATATAAGAATTTCATACATGTTTTCATTTAATAGATGCTTATTGGGGTGATTTTTTATCTCATGTGTGTCAGTAAGTTTAAATTCTTTTCTTAGTAACAAATTATACTTTGTGGAACATAGAATGTTATCTTGCCTTAGGAAGCGTCGCACTGTGAGCTAAGGTTGCCAACTATTTTTGAGGAAGATATAGTATTTTTCAGAAAATAACGACAAAAATATAGTACCTGCAAAAAAAAAAGTACTTGGCTGGGAAATGTTGCTTTGCTATTAAGTTAAAACCTCGCAATTTGAAGCACTTCGTAAGGTTTCCCAAAATATAGTTAAAATTCAAATTCATTTATTCAAAATAAATTCTTAAAGAACACTTTTTGAACGTCAGGTTAACAATATTATACATTTACAGTCTGCTTAGGTATAGCGATGGCCTTTGAGCATATGTCTTGTTTCGCTCCAAGTATTCGCTGAGTTTATAATAGGCTCTTTTTTCCAGCGTTTGTTTTACAATTGCCTTAAATTTATTTTCTGACATAGTCAAAATTTGCTCAGGTAGTTTATTATAGTGTACAGAGACCCACAAATGACTTTTGAACTCTACTTAATCTAGTTGAAACTGCTAATCATTTTCATTTATCGTATTTTTGCGTACTATATATTTCTTCAACAGTATATAGTACAATACTATAATACGGTTGGCAACCCTACTGTGGGCTGAGAACCGGCTTTCCATAGAAATCGACAGTTAAAAAAGTTTTTTTTTGTTTGATTTACCTTTTACTCATCTTTTTGATTATAGAAAATGATTTTGAGTCTGTCCGGGGTAAAGACTAACAAGTAATGATTTGTATAGCGCCGTTATTTATAATATATTTTTCTCCTAAATTACCAAAAAAGAGAAAAATTGTAAAAGTGCTTATCATTCTATGAATACAGAATTTATTGGTAAAATAAACATTTTACAAGTCACTATTTAAATACAATATATACCCACTGAAGAATAAAAACATGTACTTTTTTTCTAAGTCCGCGAACTTTTTAGCCGCCCCTCGTACGTATTAATGGGCAATTAATGGGTTAACATGTGACAAGTCTTTAATTCATATTGCTACAGTTATATTCAGTAAATACCTCTGTTATCTTGTATAGTTTCATTATCTTGTGGATTTAATAACAACTTATCATCATAATTCTGTCACCTTTGCTCTCACGTTATGTAAATATATACTAAACAATATGTTATTATTACTATGTTTGATGATGTAAGATATCATCAATTTTACATAACAATTTTTAATTTATAATTGATTGTAGAAATCGTGTTGTATGATGAAATAGTCTATACATTTTAAATATAACAATATAAGACATGACATGCATAATAGTCAATAAACTTTTATGGATCTAACAGATGAATTTGTTGAGTTTTGTCATTAATAATATATAACTATGTGGGTACTTTTTTAACTCGTCCATAAATGTCTTTTAAATGTTGATCTATTTGGTTGGTCTCAGGTCCAGTGGTCCAGCAGCAACATCTACAGCACACAAGATGAGGCGGCTGCGGCGCTGGTCGCCCGCGGGATCCCCATCTACGCGTGGAAGGGCGAGACCGAAGATGAATACATCTGGTGCATAGAGCAAACACTTGTCTTTGCTGACGGAAAGGTGAATTTACATTTGAAGTCTACTTGTACTTTATTAGTTGACTGGTAAAATTTGTATCTTTCATAACCAGGGGCTGGACATTTCATCGCATGGTAAGAGGGCATAAAATAGTAGCGGTATTAATGTTGATGTTTTATGGAAACAATATTTGGTGAGCAAAAAATCCATTTTGGGAAGCAAAAAGATATATAGACTCAACGTAAAATTATTCTGATGTGTGTATTTGGTAGACGTTTAGTGTATTTGGTAGGCGTTTAAACGCAAGCCAATGAACAATAATGAATATTGGTTTCACCCAGATTGTGTTGTGAGTGAGGTTGGAGGAGGGAGTTTCATGTATGTTGAAGTATGGAACCTGGACCTCGCGTTTATAATGCTATCAAAAATTTTGCTATATTGGAGGTATACATTGTTTCTGTAATTTATACAAGCTATCTTTATTTTTTCAGCCTTTGAACATGATCTTGGATGATGGTGGTGACCTGACAAATCTGGTCCACAAGAAATATCCTCAGTACTTGGAAGCAATCAAGGGTATATCAGAGGAGACTACCACGGGAGTTCACAACCTGTACAAGATGTTCAGAGAAGGAATACTTAAGGTGCCCGCAATTAATGTAAATGACTCAGTCACAAAAAGCAAGTTTGACAACTTGTATGGATGCAGGGAGTCTCTTCTGGATGGAATCAAGAGGGCTACAGACATCATGGTAGCAGGAAAAGTTTGTGTAGTAGCTGGATATGGAGATGTTGGCAAGGGATGTGCTCAAGCTTTCAAAGGATTTGGTGGCAGGGTTATAGTTACTGAAATAGATCCTATCAATGCACTCCAAGCAGCAATGGAAGGCTTCCAAGTCACCACAATGGAGGAAGCGTCAGAGGTCGGACAAATCTTCGTGACTACCACTGGCAACCTTGACATTATTGTCAAAGATCATTTCTTAAGAATGAAAGATGATGCAATTGTTTGCAACATTGGTCACTTTGATTGTGAGGTTGATGTCGCTTGGCTGGAAAACAATGCAAAGAAAGTGAACATCAAGCCTCAGGTTGACCGTTATGAACTTGAGAATGGCAACCATATTATTGTACTGGCAGCAGGTCGTCTGGTTAATTTGGGCTGTGCCACTGGCCACTCCTCATTTGTGATGTCTAATTCTTTCACCAATCAAGTATTGGCACAAATTGAACTGTGGACAAGCAGTCACCAGTACCCTATTGGAGTCCACACACTGCCAAAGAAACTTGATGAAGAAGTAGCTGCTCTCCACCTGGACCATCTCGGAGTAAAACTTACCCAGCTGACCCCCAAACAAGCCAAATACATTGGTGTTCCTGTTGAAGGGCCATACAAGCCAGACCATTACAGATACTAAATATTTTTTAAAGGTATCTGGATTACAATGAAAGCACGAGTGCCTGGCCATATACTTATTTTACAATTTAAATTCCTAAGAATCATAACCAACCTTTGACTGATGATAAAAGATTATTAAATGAAATGTGTATACATATAAGTGCAAGTGTTTACAGAACTCGTCTATAAACTTAAACCAATTCTACTAATAAATGCAGTTGTTTTGAAACAAATTACTTTGTTTTTGTTGAATCTATAGTTCATTGCGTTATATGGATCTCGTTATTAGACTATGTCAGAGAGTTCTGATCATGAGTTGTGAAGATTTTCTTAACATCCAAACTTTCGCATTTAAAATATTAGTAGGATTTTTTTGTTGACGCACTATTTCTAAATTCTAAAAATTTTTTTTTAAAGACAGGCTTACAGAGCCACAAGTCATAATAGTATTGACCAATTTTGTGTTTTACATTAGTGAGGTCACCAATGCAACGGTCGTCGTTAAATCGAACCAGCTCTGTAGGTCCAATACTTACTGAGATACAGCTCTGTGTGGTTACATGCAAAAATAGAAGTGAAATAGGGCATGCAATCCCGGTATTTATTACTACTACAATACAGGGATCCCGGTATTGTAGTAGTAATAAATCCCGGGATTGCATGCCCTAGAGTGAAACTAAAACCTACAAGAATAGTGAATAGAATATTCACGTACCACTTGTAAGTATTAGTATTTTCACTTATTAATCAGTAAAAACAAATATTTTAACAATTAAACGTAACGCCGCATCATTTCTCGGGATCGAACGAAAAAGCATATTTTTGCATATATAAAAAATAAATCTAAATACATTGAACGTTCAATATAATAAGCGACCTCTACAGCGCTACACCACGGCGCAATGTATTAAATCGCTATCGATATGGGCGCTGCTTGAATTTTTAGTGGTACGGCCGCTGCTTCGCGAACTAGAGCGGTGATTTGTATAGATTTTTCCATTACTTTTTACCGTCGCGGTATTGCTTTTTTACAAATATTATAGCGTATGTCACTCTCACGAGTAAGAGGAATCCAACGACACCTCATTATGTCGAAATCCGTCAAGCGGTTTAGGCTGTAGGGTGTGCCAAAGAATAAGACATACACACATACATACGCTCGAAAAACATAACCCTCAACACCTAACCTTCGGCAGTCGAGTAAAAATAATTTGAAACAAAAAGATTGACATTTTCGACTTTTTATATATGATTTGTTTTGAAGAATTTTTGAAATGAAAATACGATGACATTTATTAGGACAGCCTAAAAAGTGGACAGTAAAGGATTTGCCACATTGGATCATGGAAATGGTCAGGTCAAGCCTGCATTATGTATGAACGAATTCAATTTGACCTGAACGCAGACCACAGAATGCATCCAGTGTGGCAAAGCCTTAAAGAACTTTCCTTCTGTCTAAAGTATAAATAAATGCTAGGGGAAAATAAATAAAAACCACCATTAATTAGGATCTATTTTAATTTTGCAAGTTTTTTGCCTACTTTTTGTTAATGTGGGTTGGGTATGTTTTGATTTTAACAAACAGGCTTAAGATATGAACATCATACTTACTATATTGATATACCATGCACGTAGGGTAGATGCAAGAATGGTACATTCCTACATATATATTACAAATCACTAAGTTTCATTATAAACTGTCTTAAGAAGCATAAAATTGAAGTAACTCTTCAACTTTGGGCTTAAGAATACATTTGTCCTTCAAATTGATTACCCATCCAGGTTCCAGACCATAGAAAATTTGCCTTGGATCTTTCCTGATACTTAACATGTTATATTTGGGGTCCTTTTCCAATTGAGGCAATTGATATCCATATTTTTGGGCTAATTTTAACCTTTCTCCTGATATTTTTTCAGGGTCAGCTAAATATCCTCTAGACTGTGCGCTTGTGTAATACTCTATGGCATCGGGTGGAGGAATCATACGCCGAGGGATAGCCTGGCCTGATTCAAAGAACTTTTTAGGGTTTTTCAAAAGTAACAGACTGTGAGGATCATAATATGCTGTAGTGACAACACCACCATTTCTCTCAATTGCTGCTATTACTTGCTCACTGGCCCATTGTACCTCAATGTTAATTTTTGCAGAAAATATGTCTGCTCCTTCATCAGTTAAATTTATACCGAAATGCTTTTGATCTGGGTAAATATTGTACAAACCCGATTTTATGACACTTGCAATATCAATGGGCTTTGTTATATCCACACGATCTCTGTCTATTAAACTTTGTAAGCTTTGTAGGGAGAGTGGTGGGTACTGTCTTCGGAAACTGAAAATGAGGAAAAACATTTATGGAAACAAGAAACTTTAGGAAAACTATTTAAGCATACAGAAAGAATTTTAGTCCCTTACTGGTGTCCTCTGTAGTAATGCTCCTGGGGGACCCTCAGATAAAAGGGATTGTTGCCGGTTTCATAGCCCAGGCGCATGTAATTCTGTCTCTGTCCTGATCCCTTGTTACCTGCGCCATGTTTATCACCGCCATGTTGCCCACGACCTCTTTTTTGCTGTACACAATTTACAAAAATAAGTACACACGTCCTTTCGAGTCTGTTCATCTTTTAGTACCATTTATTAATGACAAATGTGAAATGAAATAAAAAGTTTATTGAAATGAAATGAAATAAAGTTGTAGTTTATAATACTAAAAATATCCTTATAATATGTATAATACTTACTGTGACTTTTGATCCTGGATTATCACGTATATTTCCAAGTGATATTCGAGGTAGTGATCTTATCATAGACAGGGACTTCTCGGTAATTTGACGAGATCCCATGTTGTTAGACACAGGTTCCGGAGCGGATTTTTAATTCATTTCTCGGTTAACGCAGCGTAATCCTAGTATTTTTTTAGGTTAAAGATGTAAAGCATAAACGTCAAAACTCAAAGTGACAGCGAGTGACTTTGTTTTTTTTAATGGTAATGACAGGATACAGATGTCGTCCTAGCATAATATGCCCGAAAAGGCCCTCTCCCATGGAACGTCCCGTTTTTTGCTGGTTCGGTTTTTTGCAGTAGTAGTATACGTGCTACTGTGGTGGTGGCACCACCTATGGGAATGCGTGTTCGCGTTGCATCGTTGCCTCTCTTTCATTTGCCGTAGGAAGGAAGAAGATGCAACACGAATATTTGGGCAAATACCGCCAAGTGTGGTGCCACCATCATATTGGGGAGAGGTCACTTCACCCACTTCAGCCTGCTGAGTGGAAAATAACACGGAGAGTGGCAGTTACCGGTGCTAAGTCCAAACAGAGGGCCAACCGCGAAACGAAATTCGTTTTTCGTGTATCTCTCTCTGTCGCTCGAACTAGTAAGTGCGACAGAGACACACGAACGAAAACGTATTTCGTTTCGTTCGTGTATCTCCGTCTCTATCGCACTTGCTAGTTCGAACGACAAAGAGGGAGATACACGAACGAAAACGAATATCGTTTCGCGGTAGCCCCTCTGAGGGCCTACCGCGAAAGGCATTCGAAGTTTTCCCTCTCTGTCAGACTTGCGAGTTCGTACGTAAGTGCAACAGAGAGGGAAAACTTCGAATGCCTTTCGCGGTAGGCCCTCTGATTCCCAAGATCGAGACCACTGGAGGAACACGATAAAGCTTGGTTTAAGCTATAGACGCGAATTAAGACACCAACGCGCTTCTCTTTTTCTTTCATCGCCGGGCAGGACATTTACTTGCCAATGCAGTCGAGTCTGATTTCAGCCCATGTGCTGGAAGCTTTGAGTATTAAGCCACTAGAGATGTCATAGACAGGCGACCCCCTCCGGCAAAGTACATTGGTCAACTGTTCAACCACGTTATATAAAACTACTTAAAGTCGCTTCACCGTCATTTTGTATCGTTCCGTGTCGCGTGACGTTTCTCTCGAAAAATGGTGACTTGTGCAATATTATCATGTAAAAGGTGATCTGACAGCTCAAATTCGCAACAAGTTCACGTTTCCTATCATAGGTAAGTATTTTTACTAACTATTAAATGTGTATTGAAGTACAATCTCCATTTAAAGAAAATACCGTTAGCGATACGTAAACGACAGAACGTAAACATGATTATAGTGGTAAGGGTTCGAATCGGTCTTTAGGGATGTGATAAAGTAAGAAAGGCGACTCAACATTTGAATGAATCATTCATTCATTCAATCACTGCAGTTTGTTTAATAGTCAGTTTTTTTTATTAGATATTGAATTAAATAGTAGGTATAGATGTATGTTACATTTAAATCTTGTAAGGTGAATCAGAAAAATTACTTTTCTCTGGACTTACGATGTTGAAATTTAGTCTTAAAAAGAAATGAATTATTGGCAAAAAAAAATCTAGGTAAAAGGAATACATTTAGTGCGGGACTATGAGTATGTGTTATTCATATACTATTATTTATAGTATTATACTTTATTTAATATAATTGTATGTCCTTTTAGATTTCCAAAAGATCCCTATACATATAAAGGAAAAATGGAGAACAATTTGTAATTACGAAAATTATTCTTGGAAACCTACACATACAAGTGTTATCTGTTCGGAGCACTTTACTCCGGAAAGCTACAAAAATGATTACGTGTACAATAAACTTATTCATTTTAAAAATCAATAAAAATACTAATTAATAAAAGTCTTAAGCGGGTCTTAAAAAACCCTACCAGAGAATTTAAATTAATAAATATGTGGTAATTCTAATAAAATTAACAATTCATTTTATTGCTTTCCCTTCGCTCATTTATGTTTTGAAGTAACTTTATAAATGTGGTGAAAGCTGAGCCTTATTAAAATATAATTGCATATACATAGGTTCTTGCAAATACCAATCAATAAGTATCAGCTCGGAAAACCGCGGGCGAGAGTTCATTCCACAGTTTAACTGTGCGAGAGGGCTAATGACACTAGGGCACATAATTACAGACAGACATATATACAAACAAACATTTTTTTGGGTAGTCCTAGTAGTAGTTTAATGGACAGAATTTTCTCTTTTACAATTTAATAATAAATAGTATAAGATAATTCAGTTCATTCATCAAACTCATTTGACTCATTCTTCAGATGTCTTCGATGTGTCCCATCACTAACTTGTTCGCATGTATGCTGCATCAGTTACGTGAAAACTCTGTCTGGGTGCGTGTAATTTTTGATGTGTTGAATTTTTTTGTAGTGTGCGTTTATCGCAACAGCAAAACTTGTGTCTGTTGAGTTATTCCTCTTTTGGTGGTGTGCTATACGTGTTTTACCTCGCCCCCCGCCAAAAGTGGCGAAAAAATTTGTTCGAAGAGTTTACGTCATGGCATCTCCAGTGGCTTAATACTCAAAGGCTGGAAGCACTGTATTCTGCAAAATTCTATCCCTATCTCGCTTTGAGTATCAAGCCACTGGAGATGTCATAGACAGGCGACTTGCAGGCGACCCCCCCCGGCAAAGTACATTGGTCAACTGTTCAACCACGTTATATAAAACTACTTAAAGCCGCTTCACCGTCATTTTGTATCGTTCCGTGTCGCGTGACGTTTCTCTCGAAAAATGGTGACTTGTGCAATATTATCATGTAAAAGGTGATCTGACAGCTCAAATTCGCAACAAGTTCGCGTTTCCTATCATAGGTAAGTATTTTTACTAACTATTAAATGTGTATTGAAGTACAATCTCCATTTAAAGAAAATACCTTTAGCGATACGTAAACGACAGAACGTAAACATGATTATAGTGGTAAGGGGTCGAATCGGTCTTTAGGGATGTGATAAAGTAAGAAAGGCGACTCAACATTTGAATGAATCATTCATTCATTCAATCACTGCAGTTTGTTTAATAGTCAGTTTTTTATTAGATATTGAATTAAATAGTAGGTATAGATGTATGTTACATTTAAATCTTGTAAGGTGAATCAGAAAAATGACTTTTCTCTGGACTTACGATGTTGAAATTTAGTCTTAAAAAGAAAAGAATTGTTGGCAAAAAAAAATCTAGGTAAAAGGATTACATTTAGTGCGGGACTATGAGTGTATGTGTTATTCATATACTATTATTTATAGTATTATACTTTATTTAATATAATTATATGTCCTTTTAGATTTCCAAAAGATCCCTATATAAAGGAGAATTGGAGAACAATTTGTAATTACGAAAATTATTCTTGGAAACCTACACGTACAGTCGTACAAGTGTAATCTGTTCGGAGCACTTTACTCCGGAAAGCTACAAAAATGATCACGTGTACTATAAACTTATTCATTTTAAAGATCAATAAAAATACTAATTAATAAAAGTCTTAAGAGGGTCTTAAAAATCCCTACCAGAGAATTTAAATTAATAAATATGTGGTAATTCTAATAAAATTAACAATTTATTTTATTGCTTTCCCTTTGCTCATTTATGTTTTTAAGTAACTTTATAAATGTGGTGAAAGATGAGCCTTATTAAAATATAATTGCATATACATAGGTTCTTGCAAATACCAATCAAGAAGTATCAGCCCGGAAAACCGCGGGCGAGAGTTCATTCCACAGTTTAACTGTGCGAGAGGGCTAAGGATACTAGGGCACATAAATACAGACAGACATATATACAAACAAATATTTTTTTGGGTAGTATCTTCAATGGACAGAATTTTCACTTTTACAATTTAATAATACATAGTATAAGATAATTCAGTTCATTCATCAAACTAATTTGACTCATTCTTCAGATATCTTCGATGTGTCCCATCCATGTCCCATCACTAACTTGTTCGTATGTGTGCTGCATCAGTTACGTGAAAATTCTGTATGGGTGCGTGTAATTTTTGATGGGTTGAATTTTCTTGTAGTGTTGTATCGCAACAGCAAAACTTGTGTCTGTTGAGTTATTCATCTTTTGGTGGTGTGCTACACGTGTTTTACCTCGCCCCCCGCCAAAAGTGGCGAAAAAATTTGTTCGAAGAGTTTACGTCATGGCATCCGCAGTGGCTTAATACTCAAAGCTATCTCGCTCTGTCTTATGGCCTCGTACCGCTTGTGCCATCCGCCGTGTACGGACGTCTGGCGTCAGCTTATGCAACAACTGCGTGAAAAATGCCGTTTTGGAACGCTACCTGCGTCAACTGTCACTGTCAAATTAAAAAACAAACATGGTCTTGTCTATGATTATCACAGTGGTTATTTATAATTAATAATTATATTCTCTTTGACAATCCGTGTACGTGTTTCTGTTTCGTTGTTTTCGTGTATTAGCAATTTTTAGATATACAAGTGCTGAAAAGCAAGTAAAGTATCCGGCATCATGGAAAAAAATTATAATAATCCTGTTAGAAAAAGAATCAATAAAATTTTTGATAGTCACATATTGACTGATAACAGTGAGGCTCTAAATACAATCTCCGGACTGTGTACTTCGAATTCCTCTAACACCAGGCGGATGCTGGTAAATGAAATTGAAAAAAGGGATATGTTAGTAAACAAAACTATTTCAATTGAATATAATAAAGTAAGTCAAAAGCTGCAGGTATTATTGAATTCCCTAAGTTCCCTAGATTCGGCAGTTAACGATATGTCAAAGAAGTTACATGATTCTAAAACTCAAACACACCACTTAATTGCACAAACCACCAAACTAAAAGACGAAAGAAAGAAGACTGAGAAGAAACTAGTTTGGGTAGATGCATTTGTCAAGAATTTTCATATTTCTTCAGAACAAAATGAGTACATTTACAATGTGTCGGTGAAAACACCACTTACATCAGACTTCTTTGGAACATTGGCTCAAATTGAGAAACTAAATGATAATTGCAAAACACTTGTTAAATGTTGGTACCAGACTTCAGCATTTGATATAATGGAGATAACTGGTATCCAACAAGAGGTGGCCATTGAGAAGCTCTATCATTGGACAATCGGAGCTTGCCGCAGTATAGACTCGCCCAACAATGCCCTGGTGCCTAGAGCTCTGGCCAAGCTGCAGAACCGTCAGGTGCTATTCTCCAACATAATAGATGAATATTGCACTGCTAGGAAAGCAACCATTGTGCAGTTGTTTATAGATGCTCTCACCAAGGGGGTAGATAGTGGCTCCAAGCCTATAGAATTTTATGCTAATGATGCAAAGAGATATATCGGAGACATTTTAACATGGGTGTATCAAGTAATACCTATAGAGAAAGAGAATATTTCAATATTACTGAAAGATTGTGATATACCAGATAAAAATGAACAAATAACTCAGGCTATGACCACAATTACAGAAGCATTATGTCCCTTGTTAAAAGTAAGAGCAGAGCTCATCTTAAAACCTGACAAGGATCCATTGGTGTTGTGGTCTATTTCTAATTTAATAAACCACTATAAAGAGGTCATTCAGGCTGTGACACCTAAGGGCCATTTAATTGATACCTTTACAGAATTGTTGCAGAAGAGTGAAGAAGTTTTTGTTATCACCCTGGACAGCAAGATACAAAGAGAATTGAGCCATGGTGTGAAGGCTCCTCCTTCAGACCTGAATCCTTCTGTAGTTGTGACAAATTTAGTGAGTTTCTTGAGAGATTTGCTGGCTACAATGAATTCCACCAATAACATCAACAATTTGGATAAAAAAATTATAACAACCCATATCTTGGATCCCTTACTACATGCTATCAATGAAACTGCCTGTCACCTCAGCTCTTCAGATATGTCAGTTTACACCTTGAACTGCATTTACCACATACAATGCACCCTATCACTCCATACAATCATGGATGAATATAATGAAAGGCTGCAAGCTCAGTCAGAAGCTCAAATAGACACACTAACTTCAGAACAGGCAAGCTTCCTTGTTGCAAATTTAAACTTGGGTCCTATTTATACTATACTACAGGAAAAAACCAGTGGGCCCCTTTCAACCATTCCAGGCATGGACACAGCAACATTGAAAATGTTTTTAAGTAAATTTGATATGTTTATAGTATCCCCTGAAGTATACACATTGCCACAACTGAATTTACTCCTGAGTCACAATCATAAATTAGTTGTGAAGAAGCGATCCTTTGAAGTAATTCTGGCTATTTATGGGCAACTGTATGAAGCTGTTTATAGCCCAGCTAATGGATATGTGAATCCGCAAGACATTGTCAAACGAACTCCTGAGGAGGTCAATAAACTTCTTATGTAAATAGAGGAAAACATTAAAAAATATATATATGTTAGTTCAAAGGGAAGTTTGCATCAATGTAACATAATTGTATAATTCTTCAGTATGTATATTAGTATGTCTTTCCCGCTCACGGGACATGATGTCCCGGACCTTTGGGAGGCGTGCGTGGGGCTAGGTACCTACAAAGTACCAACTGAGGCAACACGTAGAGGCCCTTTTGACAATTTAATGGAATGCAAGGAGTACACATTATATTAGTATAATTATTACTATTCATTTAAAGGTTGACTTATAAATTAATGATTTTAAATATCAGAATTTATCATGGTATATTCACTTATTTTAGGAAGATGGATAAAACTATTTATAATAACTATTGTTTTAATACACTCAATCAAAAAGAAGGAAACCTAATGTAATCCCCACCCCGGTAACTAAATCCGCATTTGCAAATAGTATGCTGCACAGTCAGCCAAGTTATACAATATCATACTAATATTATAAATGTGAACAGACACAGAAACAGTGTCCATATGGAAAACCATGTGGTCAAAGATACATAATAAAGTAACATCGTTGGAAATTGTATTTATACAACTAACATTAAAAACTTCAATAGTGCGATGCAGAGCTTCACACATTTCCAGGCATATTCTAGCCGTAGTAGGTAATTCTTCTGATTTTTCTATGCGTTTAAACTCTGCCAAACCATATGAGAACGTATAAAAAAGAGTTTGATGGAGTTTAGGTATCGTAGACAGAGTTTGAGAAAGACCGATTTAAGAACACATCACCAGCGCCATCTTTTGGTAATCAGTAGAAACATGGATTCTTGGCTAATGTGGTGTAGTGGCGTTGAGGACAAATTTAACAAAAATATGCGAACCGATTTTATTGAAACTTTCCAATATTGTTGTTTATACCTCAGAGTAGGATATAGCGTGCCGTTTTTTAGATATAATTACTTCAGAGGGTGGAATAAGGAACCAAAGATTGTATGGGACTTAATTTTTTTTTTTAAATAGAAACTTGAAACTTCGTAGATTGATTTTATATCAAAATATTAGAAAACCAATTTCTGCGTTTTTGAAAATTCATTCCCTAAGGGGGTCAAAAGGCGTTTGAGAATTTGTATTAAAAAACGGTCACCCATCCAAATATTGACCTCACTCGACGTTGCTTAACTTTGGTGATTGTTGCGAAGTGTTCATCGCTATTAGACTACGTATTATAGGCAAGTAGTTTCTGAAGGTTACATTATATTTTAATGATTTTTATAATTACAATATCATTGTTTTTAAAATAAAGCTGTACTGTTTACTAGAAGGCGACATATTTGTATAAGTCAGCTACTGTCTGAAAGCATCACGCGTGTGGACCAAGGTGAAAAAGTTCCATCTCACGACAAACATGCGAGTCCAGCTGTTTGATGATGTAGAGTCGAGTGCGTATGCTCAAAAATTGCTTGATATAGGCGACGGTCGATTAAAAACTGATGATGAAGGTATGATTCTATTCACCAACCAACTTTGTCATGTTGTGGATTCGGAAGACGAGCTTATTGCTCAAGTTTTTCCGAATCTGCAACAAAATATTCTGGATGAAAATTGGTTGTGTGAAAGAACCATACTGGCACCAAAAAATGAGACAGTCTCAAAAATAAAATAAAAAAATGTTGGAAAAAATATCAACCGAAACAACAGTTTACAACTCCATAGATAAAGTAATGACGTCCGACGACAGCACCAGTTACCCGGTTGAGTTCTTAAACTCTCTGGAGCTATCCGGGGTAGGTACCTTCCCACAAACTCGAATTAAAAGTAGGCGTACCCGTAATGTTAATGCGCAACTTAGATGCACCAAAATTGTGCAATGGAACAAGATTACGGGTCACTAAATTGGGAAAATACATAGTAAAGGGCACAATCTTAACTGGTGAAGCGAAAGGAGAAGATATTATACTCATTATACGTATTCCAATTATACCTAATAACTTGCCATTTAACTTTAAACGACTACAGTTCCCTTTAAAAGTAGCGTTTTCAATGACAATTAACAAATCGCTACCTTAAAAGTAGCGGGATTACATTTAGGCACGCCATGTTTTTCCCACGGGCAGTTGTATGTAGCTTGCTCACGTGTGTCTAAATCTAAAAATCTACATGTTTTAGCAGAACGAAATAAATCATACAGTATAGTTTATAGAAGTATATTGGAATAAGTAGCAGCAGCGAAGCGGCCCACTTATTTTTTTTTGTTTCAGTATTTTTGTAAGCTTTTCGCTTTGGTGCTTTATTGTCTGACAATATACTAGGTAAGCAAAGTATTTTTTTAGTTTTAATTATAAATAGCGTGAAAAAGAAAATAATCTCTAGAGGGGGTAAAATAACAACAATATGTGTAGTGAAACGAATTCTACGCGGACGAAGTCGCGGGCAAAAGCTAGTAGTTAATAAACACTAGGCCAATTTGATCGGAGAAAGTTCGCCTAGGTCTTCCCCTTCCAACTTGCCCTTCCACTCTTTTTACATACACTCTCTTCGTTAATCTTCTTTCATCCATCCTCTCTACATGCCCAAACCACCTTAACATACCCTTCTCAATTTTCGTGACTATATCTCCATCCATTCCACATTTATCTCTTATCACACTGTTTCTGACTCTTATCACTCAATTTCACTCCACTCATACTTCTCAACGCTCTCATTTCTACTGCATTCACTCGACTTTGATGTCTTTTCTGCCACACCCAACTTTCACTACCATACATAAGTGTGGGCATCAACACTCCTCTATGCACAGCCACGCGTGCTTTTTCTAACTTTTATTTTATCTAACTATAATTTTAGTTTCTTTTGGCTGGAGTGAACAAGCAGTAGCACTGTTAATATTAAAACAAAGACACGTTAAAACACACAATGTAATTACAAATTTGACACTGCCGCCAACTTAAATATCAAAATTTTAAAAGAAAAATAAAGTTCTTTAACCATATTTACCTATTATGTAACAGTTTCTTAGTTACCATATCAAGCATCAAGACATTTTTCCCGTGTTCAGTAGCTTTTTGCTGCTTAGGCACTTTGCCATCCAAGTATCAAGATTGGGACATCATACTAATTTAAAACGTTTGACAATTATATTACTGTTGCCATATAAATTTCAGGCTCATCTTTCCCTGGCGAGACTAGTATAGGATATAATATATTTAATCCATATCCATACTAACATTATAAATGCGAAAGTGTCTGTTTGTCTGTTACCACTTCACGCTTAAACCGCTGAACCGATTGACATGAAATTAGGTATGGAGATAGTTTGAATGCCGGGGAAGGACATAGGATATTTTTTATCCCGGAAATCATCCCCGAAAGGGGTCAAATGGGGTGTGAAAGTTTGTATGGACCTACAATATAAACGAGTTCCACGCGGACGGAGTCACGGGCAGAAGCTTCATAAATTACTTCATAAATTCAAAATCTACTTGCCCTATGGTTGGAACTAGACAGCAATATATACATCTCATTCCAACTATAGTTGCGTCTATGTGATAAATTGCATTATTTGTAAAGGCTTGAGAATTGGAATGAGAGCAATTTATATTTTTCAAGAGCAAGTTGGTTGTGACTAGGTTTGTATGTCCTGGAGACGTAATACTGACACCACACTTGGGGTTGCATGTTGGCGTTGCATCGTTGCCTCTCTTTCATTTGCCGTAGGAAGGAAAAAGATGCAACACGAATATTTGGGTAAATACCGACAAGTGTGGTGCCACCAAAAGGCCTACATCACACTGGCGCGGCTTGCGATGGCGGTCCATAGTAAATTTGACAGCTAATGTTTACTATTTAGAGGCCTTACGATTTGGACTGAAGTGAGCTCAACTGTCACTGTTAGTCACTGTCACTGCTCTGCATTGTAACGTGTGGCTGGCACGTCGCGTGAGTTCGTGAGATGCTTTTAAGATTAGAAAGTTTCACAAAAACATTACTGAAACCTAGGTTTTTCTCTGGTAATAAAACAATGGCAAAAAGTTCCTTTGAATACGTCAAAAAATTCGAACTTGATGACACGTTACTACCAAATTCCTGGATTGTTGTGAGACTAGACGGCAAGTGTTTTCATAAGTTTTCAGATGACCATCAGTTTGCAAAACCTAACGATATGAGAGCACTTAGGCTGATGAATTATGTTTCATTTCGAGTAATGAAAGACTTTAACGAGATATTGATGGGATTTGGCCAAAGCGATGAATATTCATTCGTTATTAAAAAACAAGCCACGCTTTACAAGCGGCGTGCAGCAAAACTTTTAACTGTAATTAACAGCAAGTTTTCTTCGTCATATGTTTATTACTGGAAAAAGTTTTTTGGGGATGAAAACCTACAATATCCACCAACATTTGATGGCCGGGTAGTCTTATATCCGTCTGATCAAAATTTGATAGATTACATGAAGTGGAGACAGGCTGATGTACACATCAACAACCTTTACAACACAACATTCTGGAACTTAGTTTTAAAAGGAAATCTTACTCCAAGTCAGGTTGGTTTGCTGTTCATTAATTCATGGTTTATTCCATTACATCCATTAAACTATTGAATATGTGATCACATTCACTGCAAAGAGAAGTCCTTTCGATAATCATCTAGTTTCCTGTCTTTTCAAACAAGATAGTCCATCAGTTCAGATTGGGATGACATGATAAAAGTATCAGAGCCATACTACATTTTCACAACACATGGAATTTGGCAAGCTATGGACTAAGTGAAAAAGTTGATTCATATTTGAATATTCATATGTAAAGATGATATTTAGGTACACCATTAATTTGTTAAACATTTATTGTTACAGGCTGAACAGCGCTTGTGTGGCACGGTATCAGCTGACAAAAATGAAATATTATTCAAGGAGTTTAACATAAACTATAATAAAGAACCAGAAATATCCAAGAGAGGCACTATATTGCTGAGAAAAACTATGATGGTGGGAAATGATGATAGCTCACAAAAAAAGATGTCTGTGATAGTTGATGTCCATGATGATATGCTTAAAGATAACTTCTGGAAAGCACATGCTAGTTTATTACTAGACAGGCCAAAAGAATCATTAATTCATAGTGGGCCTTCAACAGATATAATTAATGAACAAATAAATATAATAAATAAAGATTTGTAAGATTTAATTGTGTAACTAATTTATTGCAACTAGGGTTGCTAACCGGCCCACCTTAGGTGTGACCTCCCATTTCCAGCACCCTAGTGCAAAGGCTGCGTGTGGGACGCGGAGTCCCATTTTCATGTCTGGTCAGAATTGTAAAACTGATTGTAATGATGAAAATAATTTGGGTTCTGGACAATCCCACTAGTTAAAATTTAAATGTAAAACCGGCCATGTGCGTGTCGGACCACGTAAAACGAAGGGTTCCGTGCCTATTAAAAAGGTCGTATCGTCACAAATCTTGCGGCACTTACGTCCTTTTCTTTAATGCAGGCACTTTTTCAGCAATATCTCGAAAACTTTTGAACCGATCATGTTCAAAATAATTTTCGCTGAAAGAATTTAATAAGTCCTTCGTCTATTTTTAAAATAAACCGTTCAAAAATTAGAGGGGGGGGGGGGGGGGGACGGACGGACGGACAGAATTTTAGTGACTTTCGGGGCGATTATCTCCCAACCCTATTCACTTAATCAAAAAACATGCTGAGAAACCTTATATTTATTTTGAAAGGCCTATCGATTGATGTGTCACACGTGGGCATACAATGATAAAAAAATGACTTCCAGTTTTATGTATGGAGTGCACCCCCAATTTTTTTTTTTTCATTTTAATTACAAAACTATGTAGCAGCTAACAAAATACACCTACCGTCAAAATTTTATTCAATTACACCTTATAGTTTTCGAGTAAAGTGCCTCACATACACTAAACTATAAGGGTTCCGTTTTTGCCATTTTGGCTACGGAACCCTAAAAATGGGAAGAAAAAACCCCTTATTTCACAATTTGGTTTTTAACAAATATCTTGTGATTTCAACCCTTCGGCAACAACAAGTAAAGACTCGCTTGGTGCCATTGTACTTAAAGTACTTGTAGTGAAGAGATAGCTAACTAAGTTTCAAGTGCCAATTATGACTGTTTCAACGCCCATTTATCGTACACAACGGCACATACACGGCAGCATCTTTCAAAGTAATAGGATTTAATAAAATACACTGTTAACAGTTAAACGGTTTAATAATCGATCTAATACAATTAATATTCATACTTTCAAAGTTAGGCAACTCTCTGCTCTAGTAGAGAACGTTAAATCCCCCAATGGAGAAAATTGTGATCGTAGGACCATCAACCAGTTGCTTCCCCATTGTTAGATGTTTAATTATAACATACAAGATTTTTGATTTAAGATGTGTACATAAATAGGTTATAACTTCATCTAAATTCTTATATAACAGCTTTGGGTTAGCCATTCATTATGAAAATTATTTTAATACATCCGTATTTGAGTGTGCACTTATTACAATGTAGCTTTATTTATAATACTTTAAAATCGGAGGAAATAAATATGTATTGGAAGTACACAGCAATTAAAATAATATTTATTTGTCTTTATTGAAATGAACATTGGCAACATTTAAAGTATGTTATCAGGTCCTGTTTTAGAAGTAAATGTGACCTTGCTTTAGTTGAAAGCAATTTTGCATTTATATTTACATAATTTTGTGCCTCATGGATGTCAGTTGAGAAGCAAAACACACAATTATAATTAGAAAATGGGAATGTAGTTATCAATCTTGGCCCTGTGTTTCTGCGCGACGCATTCGCTGATCCACACGATGTTGCGGCACTCCTGCTCTTTTAGCTTCAGGTACGAGTAGAACACGCCGAAGTGGAATTGTTGGAGGAACGCGTGGACATTGAGGCTCACCTGGAACCATGAACAATGAGTACCACTCCTTTTGTAAAAGCATAATACCAAGTTAATTATAATGATTTCATCTAGTTGTTTTATTAACTTTATTGATTTGTAACAAACAACCAGCACAGACAGAAGCACAGATCGACATAATAGACATCTTAAATTTAGTTCATGGGCGACCGAGCTCTGCTCGGGTGAAAATACGGAGAAAACTAATTTTCCCGGACATGAGACTTAGCTAGATCCATTTCTCGCCCCCGTAAACACCTACATTTCAAATTTCATCGAAATCGTTAGAGCCGTTTCCGAGAACGTAATTGCAAATATATAAATAGGAGCATCAAAAGTAGCTACGCAATCGAAGACGTCAAAAGCTCGTATTTCCTTTTAATAAAGACTTCTGACGTCTTCGTTACTTAAAAAGGGATACCAACCTGTTTATCTGTTACGTAGACCTAATGTTACCTAATAAATATACAAATACAAATATTGCTAATTTAATAGTAGTATTTAACATTGATAACCCCTCGTTTGCGTCGCGAGTTAATAAAGAGCCTCTTTCGGACCAACCAATAGGTACAATTACATGATTTAATTTAATTGTCAAATCAAAAATATGACAATATAGGTAGGTTCATAATATGTTAGTTAGCAGGGCCTTGTTTTTCCGGTCTAAAAGGGCTAAGTGGCATGTTAGTACAAATCATTGTACATACTGGCTTTTTATAATGAAAGAAATTATCGTGGCAAAAACAATTAAACAAAAAGAGTGTCAAGAGTAATGAAGTACAAAATGATCATCATTCATCAATAAATACCTCATGCTCAAAGAACTTGTCCTCGAGGGTCTTGTCACCAACATTGTTGCCGGCGCCCTCGAACAGCGCCTGGTACTCGGCATAGTACTCGGCCACGGCCTTCACCTAGTCAAAAAAAAAAACTGGTTTGGAACATTGGTACCAAAATAAAAGCACAAAAATACTGGTCATGCTACACCTCTAGACGGCATGGCATTTTCCATATAGCTTCGTCCAAATATTAGTTGAGAAACCTGTTCATAGTCATCGGCGCGGGCGAGCGCGGCCAGCCCGTCGGGGTTGAGCTTGCCGCAGCGCGGGTACAGCTTGGCGCGGTCGTCCTTCGACAGCTCCGTGCCGAACGAGTTGATGGTGATGATGATCGCGCGGCGGTCTGCCTCGAACTACAAACGTAATCAATAATGATAATAATAATAGGATCACACGAGTGTTCTAAGGCCTAATTATGTTATGTATAGTTGCATACACTACTTTATCTACACACATATAACAAAGCATGATTTGCTCTGACCTCTGCGCTACGCTTCGAAATTTGAAAGTCATTACTTTATTAATATCTGAAAATACGTACAAAATTACCTAGGGCCAAGAATAAATCTTATAATAAATATAAAGCATTATATTTATTATAAGATTTACTTTCATTACTGCCAATTTCTAAACGCATTTTAGCGGGTTGATAGTATGTGTGTAGATAAATTCATTTATTTCGACCAACTAGGATCATATTGAATCATAATGATTGTAACTGTTATATGCTGTACATTTTTAGGGTTCCTTAGCCAAAATGGCAAAAACGGAACACTTATAGTTTCGTCATGTCCGTCTGTCACAGGCATTTTACTCAAAAACTATAATGTGTATTTTGTCAGCCAAAAAAATTTTTTAGGGTTGCACTCCATACATAAAACTGAGTCATTTTTTTTTCATCATATGCCCACGTGTCGCACAGCAATCGATAGGCCTTTCAAAATAAATATAAGGGTTCAGCATGTTTTTTGATTAAGTGAATAGAGTTGGAGATAATCGCCCCCGAAGGTCACTAAAATTCTGTCTCCCCCCTCTAATTTTTGAACGGTTTATTTTAAAAATATGAAAAAAAACACGGACATAGGGCTTATAAAATTCTTTCACCGAAAATTATTTTGAACAAGATCGGTTCAAAGGTTTTCGAGATATTGCTGAAAAACTGCCTTCCTTAAAGAAAAGGACGTAAGTGCCGTAAGATTTCTGTGACGATACGACCTTTTTAATAGGCACGGAACCCTTTGTTTTGCGTGGTCCGACACGCACTTGGCCGGTTTTATTTCTTGACATACTGTAGGTTTTAGGCTTTACTGTAGTCATTTATGACTTGATGGATTTTGATAAGACTTGAGAACAGAAAATTAAGTCTTTTCGGTGTTTCAATATTCTGTTAGAAACAACGAAAAAATCAACTCCTGTTATGCTTATTATTATTGCTTACTGTATTATGCTTACCTCCAAAATCTCACACATAACATTAGCGGTAGTTCCACCAATCTGTTTGCAAAAATCGAAGAAGGCTTCCAAGTATGCCTTGTACAGGGTGTTACGGATGATCTCAATGTTCATCTCATCCAAATCTTGTTCACTAATGCAGTCAACAAAGAATGGAGCCAGGGGTGTGTCCACCAGGACGGCATTGTATAGCTCAGCTGGAGTCGCAGCCACATGGATGGCTTCCATCTGCTCAAAGGAGCCCAGAGGGTGGCATTTGGGGATCAGTTCCGAGATCGGGCGCTGGTGCAGAGTGCCGGTGATCAACAGGATGATGTTGTCAATCATGTAGCTGTATGTAATGAAGTCCAAGAAAGTGGACAGTGGCTCTACTGAGTGATTCCTCAGATGCGTAAACTCGATGACGAGCTTTTCACGTAGCTTGTCATCAATAGTGGAGACCGCTAGGGGGCTCGGCTCGTTGGAGAGGAATGTGCCATAATCAGTACCTTGCAGGTGAAGCTTCAAGTCTAGAATAAAAATAATATGACCTATATAAGATGCGCCGAATATTCGGTAATTATTCGGGGTTCCACAAATTGGGCAAATTTTTCAATGTCGAATTATTTGGTTGAAATACCGAATGTTTACCTAATTTTTTAGAAGTAAAAACATAAGTGTGTAATTTACCCTGTGAAATTATAATTCTTAAACAGATTACTATAGTTATTTAACTTACTTTACATACTGTCAGAAATCAACAAGATTTTTTACCTCTGAATAAGTGAGTTTTAGAGCTTGGCAACAGCTGAACTGAATATTTGGCCAAAAGTTTTTTTAGTAAAACCCATTTAATTTAACCTGTCTAAAGGATTCATAAACTGTGACGTCATGTTTGGTTTTTAAATTTTGTTAGTTTCCAGTCATGCATGTCATGTGATATAATTCTAAACTCACCATATTTGAAACTAACTTCTTGTTAACTCTTAAGGCCTTTGTACTCTACTTTTATGGGTATTGGTAAACCCATAAAAGTGTTATTATTAAAAGTATTATTTATTTCAAATTCTTACGGAAAAACATGGGTTTATTTATTTCAACAAATAATATAAAATAAATAAATATTTGGGGACAATCTTACACATATCAACCTAGTCCCAAACTAAGCAAAGCTAACTAATCAACAACTTTTGGTTTTCTATGAAGCTATGAAGTGTCCATCAGTATAAATAAAGTGAGCTCTAAATGGCTCAATAATTAAAGTCCATGACTGAACTTGTTGCATGTAATTAATTATGTTACTTTGTTCCTGTTAATGTACATCGCATTATGCTCGAAGTTAACGGTTCTTCCCATGAACACCCTGTATTATATGCAATCAAGCTAGGACAAAAATTATCTTAATTTACTATATTCTTATTTTACTTCACCCAATCAAGACATTACTAACAAAAACATTAAAATCACTCTTTACATGATTAAAATCTTTTCAAAATTGTATAATGTGTTCAACTCATCTTATTGATCTGGAGACACATGACATGTCACTTAATTTGTTTATTAAACATGTAATGAACCCCAACAATTATTTTACTTCAGTGCTAAAGAGGTAAAGGACCATTGATATCATTTTATGATTGATTAAATACTAGTCCATGAGTATGTCCACAGAAAAGAACCTTGAATATTTGTGATGTAAAATTAAATATAAGAACAAAGAGATTGTAGCCAGGATTTAGCACTGTAACATATTATAGTATTGAATTTAATATAGAGCAAAAGCATATTATATGTATGTATTACTTTACTTTGTTACAATGTATACCATATTTAGGTGGTGGTTATTCCGGTGTATTTGTACAGGGAGCAAGAGCTCTGATTTTGTTTAATGATGATTTTTACATTGTGAAATATCAATGTAACCGTCTACTTTAAATTGGGCATGTGATCAACATCTAATAATTGATACTAAGCTTGGAGGATGACAAATTTACAAACAATTACGTGCGACAAGGTTTCTACTCGTGAAAAGTAGCAAGTTACTATGTTTGATTATGTTATTGCCAAGATAACTATGTAATTAGAGATGTCTACTTCCAAAGAATCTGCTGGAAATGTAAAGAGCTTATATTTACCTTCCAATGTTTCGCACTGCACCAAGTTCAAGTAGTCCGCTTGTTTGAGGATTCCACATTTGAAACCACGGCACAATCCCTCCAAGTATCCAGAATCGATATTGAAAATGCTGCCCTTCATTTTGATGGTATTAAATAGAAGTTTAGCTTTTTCCTGTAGTTCACAACTCCTCCTACCCAGAGATAGAAGAACGAAACAGTCAGTCGATCATTGATCATATGATTTAGGCATAGACAAAGGACGTACGTTCATTCGGTTTCTTTGGTCATTGGTTTATTCATGATCCATGGTTATTTATCCGCCAAATTGTAATAATTATGGAATAAACCTCAGTAAACCGTACTTTAAATTCTAAATGAACAACTAACAAGACACTTTTAAATTAATTGCAGATTGTCGATATAATTATTATAAATTTTCGTTACATTGTGCACAGGGGGCCTACCGCGAAACAAAATTCGTTTTCGTTCGTGTATCTCAGTCTCTGTCGCACTTGCTGGTTCGAGCGACAGAGATGGAGATACACGAACGAAAACGAATATCGTTTCGCGGTAGGCCCTCAGAAAGTAAATGTCTTCGATATTTTGTTCACTTCTGGCAACATTACATTGACAATGACATTTGGATTCAACACATATCCTGCGTTTCAATTTCAAAATAATAAAAATATTGTGAACTAAACATCAGTGACAAACCATTTTACTAGTATTTCAGTTATATCCATAACATGTTGCATAATTGTGCTATGAATATGATCAATAAAATGTCTCTAAGAGGTAGAAATTTAAAAAATATGTTTTATTTTGACTGTTATTTTTTTTCCCTTCAATTTAGTAATTCATACAAAACTTTTACAGGTTGCTCGGCTTTAGCCTCAAGAAATCAGTCGCATACTGCAAGCACTGAAACTAATACGCAAGCAGAAGAACCTAAAAAGCCGGAATCTAAACGGCTGGCTGAATTTAGGAAGAAATTGAGAGAGACTACTCCAATTGATGACCTCGGTGAACAACCTGATTTTGATCCTAACGTAAAAGCAGATCCATTGGCAGCTTGGCCAGATAACACCAACCCACATACGGGGGAGGTTGGAGGACCGAAGGGACCAGAACCAACCAGATATGGAGACTGGGAAAGAAAAGGACGAGTATCAGATTTTTAATAAACACTGCAGTGTGATCCAGATAATAATTTATTGCCTATTAGCAGATTTTCCAACAGTTTTAGGCATTTTTTTGTTAGTTGAGTCTTCTAATTCATTGGATTTGTAATAGTGGGGTGCCACCTCCAATAACCACTTGCTTTCTATTTCTGTAACCTGCCTCATGAACTCTTTTGAAGTGAACACAAGCTCATGATAGATAACCCAGCGGGGTAGCTCTTCAAATAATGCACTATTGGGATGAATCATAACTGTCTGAAATAACCAAATAAATTCTTGTTAGTACCAATGTTTACTTGTTAATAAAATTTGAAATCATGTTTACAGTCTCTCATCTCATAAGATGTTGAAAAGTGCTCTTTTCAAAATTTAAACACTGTTTCTCAACAGTACTATCAATATCTATTTACAAAATGGAAACACTGTCTCTCAACAGTACCATCAATATCTATTTACAACATGGAAACACTGTCTCTAACTGTAGAGAGACAATGTATCCATTTTGTAAATACTGCCATCCTAAGTAAAAAGGACGCATCTCACTATGCGCTCGCTTCATAGTCGTATGCGTCTTTTTTCCTACGGACCATCAATGTCTATACCTGAAAAACATAACAGCTCATAGACTGTATTTTTCTTTGAAATGTCTACTAAGATTAGCTTTTAATTCTGTTGCCAAATTATGAAAGTATTAAACTTACTTGATTGTGTTTTACTGTCTTATAATGTCCACCTTTTGAAAATTTAGCTATATGGTAAAAATAGCCAGCAGTTATTGCTTTCCTGATATTGGAATCTTCAGAAATGCTGGATACCATTTCAATCTCAACTCTCTCCATTAGCCCCGCCAACTGCTCCCTCACATCACGAGCTCTCTTCATGGACCGGTATTGAATGAAATTCTCATAGCACCATTGCACTGAGAAGTCTGATTCAACCCACTGACTGTATACATTCATCAGTGTCAAGTGATCACCTGAGGGATGGAAAAAGTTCTTTCTTGCAGTATCTGCGTGAATTATTTTGTCTTTAGGCCTATAGAACACAGAACTGTTGACTGATAACATGGCTGCTATTGTAACTACCTCTTCTGAACATTTGTACCTGGAAAAAGAATAATAATCATTTTCAAGGACTCATTGTTAATGCTAATCAAAATAACATCAATTATTACAGTCCAAAACTTACTTTTCACTGGCTAAGAGCATTTTTGCAAGCATGGGGTCAGTAGGAAATTCTGCCATTCGCCTTCCAGCTTTTGTCAATTCCCCATGATGGTTAAGCGCTCCTAGAGCATATAGCTGCTCCAATGCTAACACTAGTGTCTCATGTGGAGGTGGATCCAGGAAATCAAAGTGGATTAAATCATTGATTCCAAGGGCTTTTAATGTTAGTACAGCATTGCCCAAATTTATCCTTTGAATTTCAGGAACTGTGTTATCTTCAAGTTCATATTTGTAGGCCCAAGCTGTGTATAGTCGGAAACACTTCCCAGGTGCAACTCTCCCGGCTCTACCAGCTCTTTGGTTTGCAGATGCCTTAGAAATTGGAACAACTATCAAACTCTCCATACCAGTCTTTGAATTAAAATTGTTTTGCTTAGCAAAGCCTGGGTCTATAACATAAATAATGTTATCAATTGTCAGTGACGTCTCAGCAATGTTAGTGGCTAATACTACTTTTCTAGCACCTTCAGGAGTCTGTTCAAATATCTTTGCCTGCATATCACTTGGAAGGTTGGCATAAACTGGCAAAATTAGTAGTTCCCTAATTTTCTTTCCAAGTCGTTTTGTTCTCTCTTGTAACATTTCCACACAAGTTTCAATTTCCTCTTGTCCTGTGAGGAATACCAGAACATCACCAAGAGGCTGAGTAGCATGAATTTGCAACACTGACACTACGCAAGCGTCAATATAGTCAGCCTCAGGTGCCTTAGTGTAGTAGATATCTACGGGAAATCTCCGTCCAGGTATTCGGAAAATAGGTGCTTCATCAAAAAATTTTGAAAACTTTTCGGCATCTAAAGTTGCACTTGATATAAGTAATTTCAAATCGGGTCTAAATCTGGTTATATCTTTGACTAGCCCAAACAAGATGTCTGTGTGCAATGTGCGCTCATGTGCCTCATCAATAATCATCACACTGTATGAGGCCAGATCTGGTTCAGACAAAAATTCCCTGTGAAGTGTTCCATCTGTCATGTATTTAATTACAGTTCTATCTGATGTGCAGTCTTCAAAGCGTATGCTGTAGCCAACCTCATTCCCCAGTTTAACATTCATTTCCTGAGCAACTCTTGCGGCCACAGACATGGCTGCCACTCTTCTGGGCTGAGTACATCCAATTTTTTTCCCATCATCTGTAAAGCCAGCTTCATGCAGATATTGTGGGATTTGTGTTGTTTTCCCTGAACCAGTTTCTCCTTCCACAATCAAGATCTGATAATTTCTTATGGCTTGTATCAATGACTCTCTGAATGGGTAAACCGGTAATGATTTTTTAGTTTCCTCAATTGTCATGCGCATTTTTTGATATTCGGACTTTTCCTTCTCTTCTTTTTTCTCTTTAGTGCCTTCCAGCTGCAGGGCCTGTATGAAGTCAATCTGCTCATCCAGTAACAGTTCATATTCATTTTCAGCCTTAGCATCTTTTGCTCCAAACTTGAAGAATGCTGATTTGATTTGTTCCTGTTCCCATTTGCGCTGCTCAGAGTGAGGCAGTTTCTCATTGTCATCAACTTCAACATATTCTCCTGAGAATAAATTACATTTAGTCCTTCATTATATACATAGTGCAAGGTGTTCCTAAACTTAACCATTAGCTTAATTAATATAAAACTAAAATCAGACTCCTTTATTTTTAACAAAATTTAAGTTAACATATTAATTGACAAGTGCAAATGGCCCCTTTCCTGTTTTAAATTAAATAAATAAATAATTATTATATCAAATTATTATATTATAAATAAATTAATTAAAAATCTTTTTTGTTCAAAAATACATTTGTTACGATTGAAGAAGAAGAAGGAGACTGTTAGTTTTCACTGTGTTGCAGCCCCCAGTGGTTGCCCGTAAACATGAATAGTGAGTTGTTAAGAACAACAGATTTATGGAAATACTTTAGATTTTACACTTGTCTTACACAACACCTATTATGGAAAGTGTGGATTTAAGAGATCGCATCACATGCTATTGCTTGCAACAAACTGTTAATAGAACACATTATTATTCATTTTCATAAATGTTCTGATAACATATGATAACAGTCTTTTTCAACCTTTTGTCATGGTGCAACCCTCATACAATAGAAAAATGTTTAGCATTTTGTTACAAATACATGTGAATTTCTAGTAGTTGCAACCTCCCTAGCTAGAGAAGCAAAATACTGGTTGAAAATCACTGAAGAATAGGGGTAGAGTTGTTGTAATATACTATTATTTGGGTGCTTAAAAAATTAAATTAGGATTAACTTTACCTTTCTCTCCTTTACCCAGATCGCGAGGCATGTGGTATCTCTGGACATTCTCCAGCTCTCTGGCCTTCTCGTGTTCTTTAGCCAATTGAAGAATAGTCTTTTTATGTTCTCTTTCTTTTTTCTCCCTTTCTGTTAATCTGCAATCAAGCACATTATGTTATTATGAACCTAAAGTAAAATTCCATACACAGAAGATATAACTTGATAACTCGAGATATAAAATAGAAGAAATTTGAACTTTATGTGATTCAATTTCATTTCAATTTTCTTCCAGTTTTCATTTCGATTTGTCAACAGTTGTGTATATATTTATATAATATATCATCAAATTACGTTTCCATTTGACATGAAAAATCTGTGAATAAGATAACAATGTTTCAAAGTTTATTAGAACTAAAAAAACAGTCACCAGGTTACCTTCCAAAGAGAAGTAGGATTCCTAGCAAATTACTATTGTAAATTTAATAAACCACAGATACTAATTAGTAAATATACAACTCGACGGATATTCCCGACGAGTTGTACTTACGTGCTTTCTTCGAAAAGGTACTCATCATCCGCGATGTCGGCTTCCAGCTCAACGACTTTGTCATCCTTCCGTTTCTCCAAGTACTTGCGGCGGGATTGCACACGCAATTTTGGCAGCAGTTTGTCGCGGTCTTCGGCTTCTAATTTCAGACGTTTCGCAGCTTCTTCGTATGACCTTTTACTAGAAGATTCAGCCACCTTTTTAACTTTTTCTTCATCGCGTTTTTTCAGTCTTGTAGCGAACTCATCGCGTTCCTTCAAGTCCTTCTTACGCGTCTCTTCAGCGCTATCGCTCCCAGAGGATGAATACCGACGTTTACTAGTACTCATTTTAGTTAGTAATTACTATCTACATTAGACCGAAATCAACGAAAGCACTGCTTTTTGATTTCAAGGTAAAAACAATGTCTATTTTGTCAATATAAGGAACGCGAAGTCGCGAAATGACAGCATGAAAAATGAAGACGCTGACATGATTAAGTCTCTGACAGTACCTGTCAATTGAGTGAGAACTTAAAGGCGGCCATACACGGTAAGTAATGGTGGCACCACACTTGGGGTTGCGTGTTCGCGTTGCATCGTTGCCTCTCTTTCATTTGCTGTAGGAAGGAAAAAGATGCAACACAAATATTTGGGCTAATACTGCCAAGTGTGGTGCCACTATCATACTGACAATCCACCTAATAGCAGTCTCACTGTATCGCAAGTGAGACATATATAGGTGGATTGTCAGTATTACTCACCGTCTTAGAGCATACATTATGTATGCTCTAAGCTCACCGTGTATTAGCTGCCAAGTAACTTACACATTTCAGGCTGCCACTCCACTATGCTATTAACTATCTAACTGACATTAGACATCTAGCAATTTGTCTCAACTTGTTACATGTAGTTGGAATGAGGCAGCAGTAAATTCCTTTCATTCCTATTCTATTATACCGCATGATTTTGGCATGTTGTGCTGAAACCGGAAGCATGGTGTCCTGCAATATTATACTCTATCTCTATGGCGGCCTATACACAGTGATAAAATACTTCTTCTATAACATGCAATGAGATAGAGACAGAGGGCCTACCGCAAAACGAAATTCGTTTTCGTTCGTGTATCTCCGACTCTGTCGCACTTGCTAGTTCGAGCAACAGAGACGGAGATACACGAACGTTATTGTTATAACGTATTAGATAACTAAAGTTATTGTTCTGTGCGGTAGGCCCTCAGCTATGGTTGATCACAGTATTTAATCACGAACGAGTTAACTCATCTAAAACAACACTAGCAACTTATTGTTAATTTTAATATAACTTTTCTCTCTTATTGCACAAATGGCTGCTGCTGTCAAGGCCCCGGCAGCTACATAAATCGACTTACTCATTATAAATCTAAACTGGACATAAGAAGCATTGTAATAAACAAATATTGTAAAATGTATTTGAAGATAATAAGATGCCAATCTGGCTTTTCGATTATTTATTCATCCTAGGTAGCAGCACGGCTATCACAAGACGGCGCGCGAGCTCTCTCGATTTTTCTCGCACTATACCTCTCTTTCTAAGTGTTCTAATAAGAGAGAGACGGATAGTGCGAGAAAAATCGAGAGAGCTCGCGCGCCGTCTTGTGATAGCCGTGCAGGATGATATAATGAATGAGAATAGTTTGCATATATGAGTATCAAATATCTTACAATTCGTAAGTTATTCTTAACGTATGCCTAATCATGGACACCCTTCCACGTCCTTATCTTATAACTTCGTACAGCTCGTGCCCTTAGAGCATAGTGGAGCATAGGTACATAATAAACAGGCGCGGCCTGGCACTCTAGTGTCAATGTGTCACTCAAGAGCCAAGTTATTTGCATCTCGTGCTTTGGAGTCCCTTGCTACGCTCAAGATAAGATAAGATAAGATAAGATAAAATTTATTGGTAGCATATAAGTACCTACAAGTCAAATGTGTTTTTTTTAACCAATTACAATTTGTAATAGTACAAAAACATTTCGTACGTATAAACACATACCTAATTGGATACAATTTTATATTCATTAATTAAATAGTCATTGGTAGTTCCATTACCTCATTAAAGCTATACAAGTTTTGCGTAAGTAACCATGCTTCCAACTTGCTTTTAAAAGATCGAAGAGATGGTGCATCTCTTATGCTGTCTGGGAGGCGGTTGTATATTGCAGGGCCCGTGACGTATACCGACTGCTCTGACCTAACGAGTTTGTGAGGAGGTGCAACTAGACGGTCCCTATGGGCATTGCTTCGGAGGTCGTACGACGTAACTATACCTTTACGTTTAAATTTATTGATGTTCATGTGGGTAAAGCTCGCGATTTGGAGAATTACTACTATACTCGGTAGGGTTAAAATGCGTAGGTCCTTAAAATGGACACGGACTGATCCATCGCTACGAATGCCCACGATACCTCGCACTGCACGCTTCTGCATCCGGAACGCGCGTTCATACTCCGATGATCGACCCCACAACTCAGCACCATACGATAGTATCGAGTGGACGGTGGCGAAGTAGCACGATCGGACAATTTTTCTGCTTGCCGTGGATGCCAGTCGTCGCAGCGCATAGCATGCTCGGCCCAGGCGCGCGAATACAAAGTCGATGTGCTCCCTCCAAGAAAGTGCCCTATCGAGCACAAAACCGAGAAGTTTGGTAGTTGTAACTTGTTGGATTCTTGTGCATCCCGCGCGGATCTCCAACTATAAATACCTACCTATCTACCTACTATAAATACTCCATAAATAAGTACTCCTCGCATCTATCAATCGATGTATTTTCATTTTTCTTTTGTTTTTCGTTGACAGCTTTACTTGACAAAACATACCCATATTACACAACAATTTGTCACATTTTAACTCGAACGAAAGTGAAAAAGAATACATAATACTTGTATAAGAGTAACATTATTTTATAAAATTATGCTTGTTACTAATTGTCTTCGTAGGATGTGGTTGGTAACGAATGTTCAATTATGTATTAGTCCCTGGGCAACCGAGCTCTGCTCTGGTGAAAATGGAGAAAGTACTGAGAAAAGGAATTTTCCCAGACATGAGGCTTACATAAATAGATTTTTCGCTCCCGTAAACCCCTATATTCCAAATTTCATCGAAATCGCTAGAGCCGTTTTCGAACTCGTGATTTCAAATATTGCTCGTTTAAATAGTCGCTGGGCGACCGAGCTCTGTTCGGGTGAAAATACGGAGAAAACGAATTTTTCCAGACATGAGACCTAGATAGATCGATTACTCGCCCCCGTAAACCCCTATATTCCAAATTTCATCGAAATCGTTAGAGCCGTTTCCGAGAAAGTGATTGCAAATATATGTACAAATATTGCTCGTTTAATAGTTTAGGCTATAGGATAGAATTGGATTGGATAGGATATTCCGGAACTGTCGCTAGCTCCCGCTCGTGTGGGTAGCCATGCTACTAACTAATGCTCTGCGGGAGCCTTGTGGGAGTTACGGGCCTCGGGTCTATAGGCTATTTATAATTTATGATGTTTTTTATTCATTTACATCTAGCCGGTAGCAAGCCATCACAGAAAATGTTTTTTTAGTTTACGATACCTACCTACTTGTTTTTGGGTCTGCGTTCTCAATTGCGCTACCTACCAATAGGGTAATTGCGCCGGTTAGCTACCACCTAATTTAGTAAGCCGGTTTGCGACCACTTGGATATATTCGTGAACTGGAAGGACATTCCACGTTTTGTTAGTAGATTACTATTATATAGTTAATAACTGAAAAAATGCATACGTTGACTGTTTGAATAGGGTCGGCTGAATGTTTTTATCTTTAACTAGCTTCTGCCCGCGACTCCGTCAGCGTGGAACTCATTTATATCGTAGTTCCATACAAATGCATATAATCCCTTAGGGGCTGATTTCCGGGATATAAACTATCCTTATGTCCTTCTCTAGGGCTCAAACTATCTTTATACCAAATTTCACCTCAGCGGTTTAAGCGTGAAGATGCGACAAACAGAAAGACATACAGACACACTTTCGCATTTATAATATTAAGTATGGTTGAAGAAACCTTGTCCTTCACGTGGTCGCTAACTGAAGCTGGTCGCGTAACCGGCATAATGACCCTACCATGACCAGACCAATCCTAATCCCGTGCTTGAATAGGTACCTACACCTACATCTTTTTTCTTAGTTCATTATTAATATTTTTAGGCCTTCTGGGAACTTGTTTTTTCGACAAATAACAACATTAGTACCTCAAGTATATCCGGGGATTGCGAATTCAGCTAAGGCCCTCGTAAACAAAGCAAGTCGTAAAGTGTTTGGACCAACAGCGGAAGAGGTAACGTATTCTACCTAGGTACAGTCGAGTTCTCCAATATCTAAACAGACAACCTTTCAAAAATATCTGTACACATGCTTTATGATTACTGACATAAGACACATATTGTGTGTGACCCAAAGATGGACGCGTAAAGTAAATCAATGAATTCTGAACAAGGGGCCACTTTTGGGGGGTAAATTGGAAAATTAAAAGAAAAAGTTTCGCAAACTGTATTGTATGACATATCAAATGAAAGGGGTTGTTGTAAGGATCTCAGATATATATTTTTTATAATTTTAGCAAAAACAGATTTGAAGTAATTTAGGAAAAAAGACGAAAATTGACCTTCCCCCCTTATGTCCGAAACTAGTAGGCTTAAAATTCTGAAAAAAATATGGATAAGTAATAGTTCCTTGCCTAAAGATTACAGGAAAACCTATAAGACGTTTGAGTATTCAAAGTAACAGGAAAATTCTCAATATTTTTGTGTATTTTGTATGGAGCGCCTGATGCTTAGAGCGTAGCAATTTTACGGAACCCTCACCACACGAGTTGAATTCGCACTCGTCCGGTTTTTATGTGAAAAACATAGTTAATGTTCTAGATGGTTCAAGATATGGACTTGGGAGATAAGAATTGCCTGATCACTGGCGCGAACAGTGGGATCGGACTAGAGATGACACGCTGCCTTAACGCCCGCGATTGTCATGTCCTAATGGCTTGTCGGAACACTTATATAGCTAATATCGTCAGCAAGAGAGTTTGTAAAAACTTGGACAGATTAAGTATCGGCGAAGTCAACTTGGCCTCGTTTCGATCTGTGAAGAATTTCACAGACCAACTAGTCGCAGAAGAAAGGTGAGTATTGGAGTTTTCTTAGTACATCCCCACAGTACATTCACACCCAAACAGCTTTTTACCCTGTATCAGGCTCAGGTTCGCTCGTACTTACATGGAATATTGCTGCCACCTCTGGGACGGTTCCGCCAAGTATCAGTTAGCGGCTTTGGATTCAGTTGAGCGTCGAGCTCACACTCTTTGGTAAAAACTCCACCACAGTCTCGAACACAGACGGCGAGTAGCTTGCCTATCGGTATTTTATCGGATACATTTTGGAGAGTGTGCGCAAGATCTGCACAACTTAATTCCATCTTCCCCGTTCCGACCAGGCGTGGGGAGTGAATGCATCCTTATGTTGTGAACTTACCATTTATTCGCATGAAGCGATTTGTCTCGTCTTGCTAAGGAATGGAATTCGCTCCCTTCATCTGTATTTCCTGAGAACTACGATCTAGGTTCCTTCAAGACAAGAGTGAATAGGCTATTACCTGAACCAGTGAGCTTCGTCCTAGGCTCTGTCGCTTACCATCAGGTGAGACTAGGGTCAATCACTGGACAGTATTTTATAAAAAAAAAAACATACTTCACACATACTT
The DNA here is from genome assembly GCA_932294315.1 of Epinotia nisella. Lineage (NCBI taxonomy): Eukaryota > Metazoa > Arthropoda > Insecta > Lepidoptera > Tortricidae > Epinotia > Epinotia nisella. Next base: position 10,051,412 of record OW028677.1, on the reverse strand, counting down.
ATTATGTGAACCATATTTTTTTTCTAAGAGAGTAGGTACATTGTTCATATAAGTTACCTAAGGTCAACCTTTATGTTAATGGCCAAAAATGTGTATTTTTCAGAACTTTCGACATTGTGATATTAAATGCTGGTGTTTTTGGGATTCCACGAACTCTCACCGAAGACGGATTAGAAACGACATTTCAAGTCAATTATTTGAGTCACTTATACATGCTCATGAATATTGAAAAACTTTTAGCTCCAAACGCCCGTGTTGTGTTCCTTGCCTCTGAGTCGCACAGGTTGGTGATTAATAATGATGTATCGTAAATATATTCTGGGTCATCTGCAATACCCGTAATATATGATTACAAATCGCGCTCAAAGTATCTGATTCAACATATTAGGTATTTATAGAGCCGTTAACCTAAAGGTATTTGTATATTTTCGTTTTCAGGTACGTACATTGGCCTTTAGAGAAAAGGCTGCTTCCTACCGAAGATATGCTGTCGCTTCCAGCGGCGGACTATACTTCAATCAAGGCGTTCAACGTATCCAAGTTATGCAATATTTTTGCAATGCATTACCTGGCGTACCGGTGGCTCGACACGAAGAGGGGTGTATTCGCCACGTCTCCTGGATCGTTCATCAGAACAAAACTTAGCCGCAACTGGTGGGCCTACGATTTGCTCTACCTAACCATGCAGCCGTTTAATAAGTCCATTGTAAGTGATTGACATTTACTTAAGATCCTTCTTTAATTAATCACTACGTAGTAGAGTTTGGCATTTTCTTTTTCCAAACATTAAGTTAACTACTATAACTACGGTAACGCATACGTCTTTCCAACTGGAGGTTGTGGGTTCCCCGGCTCCAGGCGGTTCCAGGCTCGTACCTACCCACTTGGTAAAACATTAATAATAAATCTAAAGACCGAAATATCATTAGATATTTGACAGTAGATTTTCGGTGAAGGACAAGGTCTAGTTTTTCCTCTGGGTTGGAAGATCAGATGTCAGTCGCTTTCGTAAAACAAGTGCCTACGCCAAATGCTGCGGTTTCCGGGCTCCCTTAGGGTACAGCCGGGAAAACGCTAGGATGATGATGATAATTGTTCTGTTATATATGGTATTGGTTGACAGCCTCAAGCCGCTGCCACGCCTCTATACTGCGCAACTTCGCCTAAGCTGGAGGGGCTGACGGCGATATACCACAAAAACTGCAATCGCTGCGAAGAGAGCGAGCTGGCGATGGACTCGCACTTGGCATTTCGGTTGTTGGACATGTCACAGCGCATGATCGAGGAGCGCGTGCGCGGCTTCCGGGGCCAGTTCCTGGAGGCCGCGCTCGCGGGACCTGACCAAACCGAGAAACTCCCTATGGAACCACCCATTGACGATCTCATGTCTAGCTACTCAGGTTGACTATCAACTTGTTTCAGTTGTCTGTTGCCAGGGTTATTACTTCATTTGGGTCATTCAAACTAAAATTAAGTCATTATTGGTTTGGTTTCTCTGGCAACATTCCCCTTTTTATCGCTATTTCCTAAGAGCATGCCAGCCTAGCGTGTGTCACGTTTATGACTAACGTACAAGTACGTAAAACTATGTGTACGTCTTTGTGTCCGACATACACGGCCAAAAATTCAAAGTCTAGTTAGTAGGCCAAGTGGGGTATCCTATGAAAGGGCTTGAATTGTAAATTCTAAAACAGTTTTTCTTTTTTTTTCTACAATGGTAAAATTTTGATATATAAAGAAAAATGTTGAAAAAAATACCATTCCCCCCCTTATCTCCGAAGTTAACCAAGCGAAAAATTTGAAAATAATATATATGATTAATATTAACGTGAATATTACCGGAAAAGTATAACGAGTCCTCTATCTAGCGTATTTTTTTTTATTCTTCAAAAATCATATGTTAATTTTGTTTGTAATTTAATACTTCTGTGTTTAATTTTTTTCCTTCAAATGTATATGAAAGTGTTCTGAAAGTACCTTCTAGCAAATAAAAAAATAATTATCGAAATTAATTCACTTGATAAAGAATTATCGCTGAAAAACCAACATACAGTAAGGGAAATGTATTAACGGAACGGGATATTTTCCAAAATTTATGGGTGGGGCAAGACGGGTGTGTTGTATGATATTTCGTACGGAACCCTCGGTGCGCGAGTCAGACTCGCACTTTTTTGTAATAAACTCTCGTCTCTGATCTCTTGGTTAGAGGCTCAGAAGGGTCACTATCAAATTTACCTTATCGCTAAAGGACAATATAGCTGAAATGTCTGGATTGTGTTATGTCTTTGTAACTACATAGACATGAATGCTAAATGCCTCTTTGGCAAAACGTCTGGATCTTAGAACGTAACAATTTAAAATGATCTAGCAGCAAAACATCTTTATCTTCGAATGTCTTTATTTCTTAATAGACACAAATGCAAAATGGTTCGGTAGCAACACGTTTGTATCTTAGAACGTCTTAATTACTAAACAGTCAAGAAGCAAAAAGTCTGGATTGTGTAATGTTTTTATTTCTAAATGGAATAACCGCCAAGCGACCCATTAGCAAAACGTCTGGATTTCAAATGTACACAAGTTAGCGGTAAAGGAATTACTTCAAATTTTATTTTTAAGTGTGATAGGATAAACCAATGTTTTTAGGGGGTATGCGTTACTAACAAATAAAAATGTCAGAATATCCATATTAATATTATACCTAACTTATAAGCCTTGCTTAAACTTAAACCAGACGTTTTGCTACTAACTCGTTCTGCGTTCATGTCAATCAAATAATTTTACTTTCGACGAATTGGGAATTCTAATTATATAGACTATTTACATTTCATGACGTTTTGCTATTAACTCGTTCTGTGTTTATGTCAATTAACTAATTTCACTTTCGACTCATTAGATATTCTAATCATATGGACTATTTATATTTTCAGACGTTTGGCTACTTATTCATTCTAATTCTTAGCCATCCAGCTAAACTGTCTTTTTGCTGACTGAGTATTCTACTTTCATGTCGTCGCAGCTGAATTGACTATATGCTGACTGTGTATTTAAATTTTATGTCATCTAGCTGAAATGGTCGTTTAACGATAAGGTAAATTTGATTGTGACCCGCTCAGAATAACAATAAAAAAAGTTGATTGACCTAATTAACTCACATGTAACTAACTTCTTTAAACGGGTTCTAGTAATGGAAATGAATAAGTGTATTGTAACATTTTGTTTTATTTAACAATAGTTAAGTTGAATACAAGAAATTCTTATATTTATAAATATGTATAGTATACTTAGATAGGATGGATAAACAATTTATATGATATAGATTACAAATAGTAATACTTAATGGAATTCATCAAAAGTTAATAAATGCATTCAATAACGACGAAATTAATATGCATACTTAGGCCGCGTTTGCGCAAAGGCGTAATTCCGCGCGTCATGTCGCGATCGGTAAACGCGGCCTTAACCTCGTAAGGCCCTACATATAAAATGTTTGCTAAGGTAATTTAAATCTAATTGCATAAAAAATCGGATTGAATTTTGTTGGAATAATCAACGAAACCAAAATACTTTGTTTTATGAAAGGTTCAAATCCCATTGAAACTTAGTGTACCTTGTAATGCACATTGGGACTTACGAGGCTAATCTTTGAAAGCATTTGAAAGGCACAATGTAAAAGGTACAATTAGCCATTCGCTACTTTTGCACAATGAAGGCAATAAAACGTAAGTACTTCATACCTAATTGTATCAGTTACCCGTGGTCACACCGGTGTAACAACTTGGCGTGACCACGGGTCGGTTTGGATTTAATATCTCCTGTGGCCTGTATCACAAGGCTAAAAGCTACCATTTTACAAGTCGGAACTGCAAACATTGAGGCGCTCAACCAATAACGACTGGACATTTCACCAGAGAGAGATGCCGGTTTAGACTTTTAAAATTGTAACTAAATTGTAGCTTCATTAAACAGGCCACTACTATCTACTTTGAATCTGGAAGACACTGACTTTTCTCTCATGAAAATGTGTCAAATAATAAATGTGGAGGGGCGATTTTTGACTTACGGGCCGCGACATTTTCACTCGAAAAACCTATTTTGAAATAGCGATAGAAAATTGAAAAACGAGTGGTATTGATCACTTGTATTGAATTCTATCGATAAAAAGTAAGTGCCTACAATTTTGACACTACAATCGTATTTACTCGTATTTCATTTTCGAGCGCTCGTAAGTCAAAAATCACCCCCTGTATGTTTTTGGCACAACTCTGATTCAGCGTCTCATTATTATAATAAAGTTTAAGTACCTAATCAGAAAAAAAACCCATTTGAGGACGCACGTATGCTTTTTTTTAATAACAATACTGGTTTCACGACAACGCCTAAGGCCTACACCACACTGGCGCTTTGGCCTTTCACAGACTGGCGCGGCGGCCGCGGCGGACAATAGTAAACTTGTCATTAGCTGTCAAATTTTCTATTGACCGCCACCGCAGGCCGCGCCAGTGTGTTGCAGGCCTTACTCATAAACGTTTCACCATGGCGTCATTGCGTTGAGCGAGTAACGTTGGCAGTATCTCTTGCTATATATTGCTACTCTTTAATGGTCCAATTGAGCCTGGAAGGATGGCCAATGATCTTACATACCCGCTGTTACACAATGCTTATGCCTAAAAATAATGCTCCGAATAACAGAAACGAAAACCTTAAAATTTAACGAAATGACAGCTACCTACGTTGTAAAAGTAAAGCTATTTTAATTAAGGCTAGAAACTCACTTGCATTTTTCGAATCGATCCTCTGACATTTAATATCTTTGCCGATTTTTGTTCTAATGTAAATGATCGAGATCGTGTCTACGGTCTGTTTCATTAATAGTATCAGTACATATTTCATAAATTGTAACATTGATTCGAATTTTATCGGAAAACGCAAGTGCGTTTCTGTAAAGTAAATTATTTTGAATATAAATATTATACTTAACAAAACATGTGTATACCACTTTACTGCTGTCTGGAGAAAGCCGACTGCAGGCGACCAGCGCGACGTTTCCGCGGAAGGGCGGCGCAAGCGCAGCGTCAACCGATAAAAGCGCGGTTACGATGATTTGTACTGCAACGATAATAGTTTAATCCAAGGAGAAGCGATGATCTCTGGTCAATTTATGATGGGTCCCGCTTCGATGTACTCGCCGCGGTATAAACCTTGTCATGACGTCGCTTGTGATGATGTCAGCTGCATAAATTGACCAAGCTGTAGTAATTCCGCTATTCATATCGTGCAGAAGTTCAACTCAGGTTGAGGGAACGTGTGAGGAGTTGAAACATGTGCGTAAACCTTAAGTCCTTCCGCAGAGTATCGTAGCGTGGAGTGTTAGTAGAGTAGGATGCGTTTCTCGACTTGCTTGCGGCAGATGGGGCAGACGGTGATGCGGTCGCCGCACATCTGGCACATGCCGTGCCCGCACAGGAAGATCATGTTCTTCAGCCGGTCCAGGCAGATCGGGCACATAGTCTGCAAAACAAACAGATACAGATACCTTCTATATTATACACATTACACATTTATTTTATACGTTATCTTACTAGCTTCAAACACAACGAATAAAAGACAAGAGTACCTGGGGCAAAGATAGTCAATCGCCATGCGACGTGGCAACGCGGCAAATGTGATAGGCACCTTTGCACCGGGTAAACCTCGCGGGGGCTTGTTTGACTGGTTATGTTATAAGTGTATGTTTTTGTTTGTATGTGTGTGTTTTTTATGTTATTTGTGTGATTTTTGTTATTTACTGTGTGTTTTCTCAAATTATTTATGTACAATTAAGATAATTGCTGGAAATGAACAATCCTACTAATAATATTATAAATGCAAAAGTTTAGATGTTTATATGTTGGGATGTTTGTTACTCAATCACGCTTAAACGGCTGAACCGGTTTGGATGAAATTTTGCACAAAGATAGTTTATAGCCTGGATTAAAATATAGGATAGTTAATATCCCGGGTCCACGCAGTAGAAGTCGCGGGCGGAAGCTAGTATTTCATAAAATAATGCTAGGAAATGGAGAACGATGCTATCTTTTTTAATGCCTTTCGCAAGTTGACCCGAGTCGTAAAAAAAGCATATTCTTTGAATATTCTAATAAAAATATTGCTAGACTTACCTTCAGGAAAGTTAATCTCAACTGGAAAGGAGCCAAGTCACTGTATATGGACTCGTAAGAAGTATGGCAAGTAATCATGAAAAACGTAAATAGGGTCAAAACTTACGTAGAATTTTTATTACCCAACTGCCTTGGGTTGTTTTTCAAGCGTATGTAGGTATATATGTATTTATGTGGATAAGAAAATTCTATTTCACGGGCTACAGTCCAAACGGCTTGATGGATTTTGACATATGAGGTGTCGTGGGATTCCTCATCGTGTGAGTGACATTATACGCTGTATCTATTTGAAAAAAAAACAGTTGCGTTTTTGCAAAATCTTTTGAGTTCACTTGTTTTCTTAAAAGAGTTCGTATTGGTGCCTAGAATTTTTTCTATTCTACATACACTAAGACAGGTCGGTGTAGGTACGACGACGAGCGAAGCGAGGAGGAATGTTAGGAAGAACTGCTAATACCCTACAGCGCGCGAGCCGAGCGAGCGTGCCGCAGCAGCGGCTGGCGAAGCGACAGAACCGATTTTTTAGACCTAATTTATATTTATATCGACCATTTTAAACGATAGAGATTTAAGTCAAATATGGCCAGTGGGGCCAATTGTCCAAAATAATACTGCCTAAAACTAATATTGTTGGCTCCACTACGTAAATGGGTCCACGAGTACTTGATAATCCTGCTGGACCCACTAGAGGAACCTGTGTGCAGTGAAACCAACAGTCCGGAAGGGCGGGGTCCTGGCACTGAAAGTGCGGAAAAAGGGGAAAGGTAATTCATACCTGTTCCTTAATATCCTGCAACTGCTGCTGTAGCTTCTGCACGTCGGCGGGCGGCGGCGACGCGACGTGCGCGGGCGCGGGCGCGGGCGCGGAGGCGGAGGCGGAGGCGGGCGCGGCGGCGGGCGCGGGCCGCGAGCCGTTGTTCATGTGGTGCGGCCCCGCCTGCGCTGGCGCCGGCTGCCCCTTGTTTACTTGAATCTGGGCTAAGTTGCTGCTTCCTTCCTTTTCCACTGGAAGTTATTAATAAAGCTGAATTAGTCAGTACCTAGTTTAACCCTTAGACAGCTAAAGACGGCCACAGCCGCGCGTGCGCTTTGCGCATTTTCGTTAATTTTATGTAATAAAAAGCTTTACAAGTAACTTGACCCATTTTTAGGGTTCCGTAGCCAAAATGGCAAAAACGGAACCCTTATAGTTTCGTCATGTCCGTCTGTCCGTCTGTCCGTCTGTCCGTCTGTCCGTCTGTCCGTCTGTCCGTATGTCACAGGCATTTTACTCGAAAACTATAAGGTGTATTTGAATAAAATTTTGAGGATAGGTGTATTTTGTTAGCCGCTACATAGTTTTGTAATTAAAATGACAAAAAAAAAATTTTTTAGGGGTGCACTCCATACATAAAACTAAAAGTCAAAATTTTTTTTTTCATTGTGACCCCCCGTGTGGCACATCAATCGATAGGCCTTTCAAAATAAATATAAGGTTTCTTAGCAATTTTTTTGATTAAGTGAATAGGGTCGGAGATAATCGCCCCGAAAGTCACTAAAATTCTGTCCCCCCCCCTCTAATTTTTGAACGGTGTATTTTAAAAATATGGAAAAATTCATGGACATAGGGCTTATTCATTTCATTCACCGAAAATTGTTTTGAACAAGATCGGTTCAGAAGTTTTCGAGATATTGCTGAAAAACTGCCTTTCTCAAAGAAAAGGACGTAAGTGCCGTAAAATTTCTGTGACGATACGACCTTTTTAATAGGCACGGAACCCTTCGTTTTGCGTGGTCCGACACGCACTTGGCCGGTTTTTTTAATTAGTTCATGATACGTACATTAATTTTGACATGACAATATTTATAAATATATATCAGAAGTTTCATTTTATTTATTATGTGTTTGAAACATATGCTGCTTGAAATAAAGCAAAAAAAAATTTTTGACGATTGACCTGCATTGGAATTAAATACTGCATCACTCTTGTCAGTGGCAAAATTTTATCCCCCTTATTCATAGTACATACTTGAAATGCCTCTGAAAACTTAAAAGTGTTTTCTCTTTCTTACGAACACAAATGTCATACTGTCAAATAAAGACATAATTATAATGGAATTTTTGTTAAAATAAGTTTGTTGAACGTTTATAAATATGGTCGTACAAGTATAACATGGATATGATTCTATTAAAATTTCGTGCACAATTTATATTAAAAAAAGCGCGAGTCGGACTCAGGGTCCGTACTATTATCAATAAAAACGAGCAAAAAATCACGTTTGCTGTATGGGAGTCCCCTTAAATATTTATTTTAGTCTGTTTTTATTTGTTGTTATAGCGGCAACAGAAATACATCATCTGTGAAAATTTCAACTATCTAACTATCACAGTTCATGAGATACAGCCTGGTGGCAGACAAACAGACGGAAGGATAGCGAAGTCTTAGTAATAAGGTCCCGTTTTTACCCTTTGGGTACGGAACCCTAAAAATGTATGCAGTTTTATTATCGAGGTTTTAACATGTCTATTATGAAGTACAGGCCACTTATAATTGTCTATCCAACGAATGTGTTTACGTCAACTCATGTCTTGCACTTGTCTCATTGACGTTCCTAACATTATTTTACACATCAATTGTACATTTGCAACGAAATAACTAAACGTTATTTAAATTCAGTGAGTTTTTAACAGTGTGGTATTATTTTTACACAACACAGACTTATCCAGAATGGTCATTACGATTGACGTTAAAGTGACATAAAATGCTATCGCTCGCCGATCACTGCTCATAATGTCGTTATTAATTACTTGTATCCTCTTGTTTTGAGCAACGACACAATTTCCACGAATAAACATGGCACAGATGAGACGAAACACGCAGCGAACGAAAAACCCATAGAAGGCGAACTCATTACAAATGTCTACCCAAACACGTGACCAAAACCCGGTATGCGAACTAAACGGCCGCTCGGCATCCTTCTGACACCCCGCCCCCATGTCTGCATAATGGCAATGTGCATCCTTTTTGTGGGGCAACTTTTCGGCGCTAGTTAGACTCGTGTGGTGTTTTCGTTCGCCGGTCGCTCGTGGCTTACGGTCGATGTGCGCGGCGTGCTGCAGCGGCGTGCGGCACTCCACGCACTTGCGCATGAGCGGCGCGCACGCGGCGCACGCGCACACGTCGCCGCACGGCCGGAACACGACGGTGGCCGGCGCCTCCGAGCACACCACGCACTCGCCCACGCGCGCGCGCGCCGCCACGCTCGCGCGGCACACCAGGCACTTCTTCACCTGCAACACACACTCCGTCGCGTGAGCCCGTGGACCCATCGTACTCGGGACAAGCTACGGTAATAATAATACCACGTCCGACCGAGATGGTACCATACAAATCTCGATAAGTGTGACAGAAAGGGAAATATCATTCGTTATCCTTGTCATAGTTCCACTTTTTTTATTTGCCACAACTGATTTAGTATGAAGTTGTGACAAAAAAACCACTACCCGCCCATATTAAGTAGGTTGTTTATGGTAAGCCATCAGCCATTTTAAGACCAGTTCCTAATTTAGTTGCGTAGAAGCATTTCCGTCCCCCATTATGGCATCACGTATAGCTTGTCCTGAATATAGTAGGTCCATGCATGAGGCCGACCGCGAGCGAGGAGTAGCGTCTATATCTAAGAAAAAGAGGTGCAAAATGAAATCGGAGGTAAAAATAGTAAGTATTATTATTTTAAATAATTAATTTACTCCTTTCAGTACGATTTAAATGTAAATTTTGTTTTACGCTCGTATTAACAAACTTTAACAGCTATACTTCTGGACCTCTCTCGCCAGTGGCGCCAACTGGTGAGCGCAAAACGGTAGCCCTCATTGAAAATATTTTTTTAATATTACTGAGGGTGACAAGCAAGCGTGCGGCCTGATGGTATGCAGACACTGTAGCCTATGGACGCTTGCGACTTCAGAAGCATCACAAGCGCGTTGCGGACCCTTTTTTAATTTGAGGATTCGTTGTGTTGATAACTAGAGACGAACGCGAGTCCCTCACTCTCAACGCAAGACATCCTATCCTACGTAAGTTTCTGTAAAAATGTAATTGGTATACAAGCTTTTATTGCCAACTGTACTATTTTTTGCATAATCATCAACTACTTATTAAGAAGGTTCCAACACAACGGGTTTATCTTGTGTACTTGAGGAGGAGATACTATGACCACCTTCCATCATCAGACCAGTTCTATGGTACTATCATATTGCATTGTCACCCGCAATACACAAGTGTACTAAATTTCAACTCTATTGGACTAAGGAAAGTTGATCTTTGACTTGAAAGATTTGACTCGCACATACTAACAAGGCAAGTTTAATAAGTTTGTTAAAAGAGTCTGACGTCCTGCACAACAGGGGACCGAAAACGGTAAATACCACTCGTTTTTAAATTTTCTATCGCTATGCTGCGCCAATGCCAAATGTGTCTTGTTTCATCACGTAATGAACCCGTGACAAGAGTATGGAGTAAAGGAATGGACACAGGACACGCACCCTTGCAGCGCAAACATTGCAGCAGCAAATGTGCCCGCACGGACGGAAGAGTGTGTCGCGTTTCGCGTCAGAGCAGACGAGGCACTCATCCGTGGTGGGGTCCGTGTGTGGTGTCTCTTCAGGCACCGGCGCCGCCGCCACCGCCACCGCCCCCGCTCCCGCTCCCACTCCCACTCCCGCCACTGCCACCGCCACCGCCACCGCCTCGCTGTCGGGCGTCATATCGCTGCCTGTGCCTTCTTTTCGGCATGTTGTCAGCGTCTTGCACAGGTTCGGATCCGGGCACAAGTCGAGCGGCGTTTGACCTAGAATAAAAAAAACATGGCATCTAATGATGTGCGCCGTTGTCACAATATTAGGTATTTTTCCCACAGAGGAGCTAAATAATTTTTTATTTATATTTGGAGAACCAACAGCTACAGAAACACATATGCATTATGCTGAGAAAGCGGTTATGTTATGAAACGTACGTATCAAATGACGTAAACAAATGAAATTCATTGTGCATCAATGTGACAGATTGCTTACGAAATTAAGCAAATATTTGATTTATTTTCGGCCAATTGTATTCAACACCGGCCATGATAACATTGATAACTCCCCCCACGATAAGATGTTGGGTCTACTGAGAAAACTGAAGTTACTCCGAAAAATAATAAGAGTGACTCGACCAAGTTATGCTTCACTTACTCATAGTAGTTACACTAGCTACTATGCAAAAACCATATAGTCAACGATGTATTGCAAACTTCGGTTATTTTTACGGAATGAATAGAAAGGAAAAGTTGTGAGTACGACGGAACAATCGATTCGTGGCTCCGACTCGCACTCACTATTCATAAAACTTAAGAAACCTCTGTTAACTAAAATGTGTTTTGTACCTTTCTCACAAACAACAAGGGCATACACATGTGGGTGGTTTTTTGATCTTTATTATGTTTAACTGATATGTGTCGATATTTCCTGCCTATGTTATATCTTATTATAACATTATATTCATATCATATCATAACATAACATTCAATAACGAAATAAACTAGTTCAATTGTTACGAGAATACAATATGAATGTCTACGTATATCACACGTTACACGATCTGCGCTAATCTCACGTAACCAAGTAATCCCGAGTAATACCTAGTGTGGTGTGGTGGGGTAAAATATGACTGTCTCGCTCATGTTAATAGTCTCGTGTAACGTGAGTTCAACATGTCTACTACAATTAAGACGACTACATACATCATTGCATTACATTACAGATAGTAGAGTATTACGAGTTTAGATACGAGTATTTAAAATAATTACGATTCTAATCATTAATCATCCATATGAGTACCTAACCAAAACTAGTTTTTAATGAATCTCTCATTAAAGAGCCTTTCAAACTAACAGATATACAAGTCGCTAAAATCACGTACAATCCTACTAATATTATAAATATTATAAATATTATAACTGTGAAAGTTTGGAGATTAGATGTTTGGATGTTTAGATGTTTGGATGTTTAGATGTTTAGATGTTTAGATGTTTGGATGTTTAGATGTTTAGATGTTTGGATGTTTAGATGTTTGGATGTTTAGATGTTTAGATGTTTGGATGTTTAGATGTTTAGATGTTTGGATGTTTAGATGTTTAGATGTTTAGATGTTTGGATGTTTAGATGTTTGGATGTTTGTTACTCAATCACGCTTAAACAGCTCAACCGATTTGGATGAAATTTTGCACGAAGATAGTTTATAGCCTGGATTAAAATATAGGATAGTTTTTATCCCGGGTCCACGCAGACGAAGTCGCGGGCGGAAGCTAGTTAGTTATAATTTATACCTGGGTTTCTTAAACTGTCGTCCATGGACCTGTAAGGGGTTCGTGTAATGATCGCTACGGGTCCATGGCAAGCCTTCCTAACATAATGCATTAATTTAATATTAAAATTGCAAAATATGTAGTAGGTATCTAAACATTTGGAAACTCTGCAAAGCGCTGTTGTATAATTATTTTGTCCAGAAAAGCTAAATCAGTAAACACGGGTGAGAGAGAGAGAAAGAGAAGTCCTTTAGATTGACCTTGACAAAACTGATGATAACACTTTGTAATAAAAAAACCGGCCAAGTGCGAGTCGGACTCGCGCACGAAGGGTACCATTATCTATAAAAACGGCAAAAAAATCATGTCTGTTGTATGGGAGCCCCAGTCCGACTCGCACTTGGCCGGTTTTTTAGTATTTGTTGTTATAGCGGCAACAGAAGTACATAATCTGTGAAAATTTCAACTCTCTAGCTATCACGGTTCTTGAGATACAGCCTGGTGACAGACAGACGGACGGACGGACAGCGAAGTCTTATTAATAGGGTCCCGTTTTTACCTGTTGGGTACGGAACCCTAAAAATGATCTCATTGAGTTGTGACGGATGATATTGAAACTCAATCTAGCGCAGACTTCGCGGGCGCTAGCGCTGTCACCCCTTCCGCAGCTACCGACGGAATAGATTAATTTAAAAGGCAGGCTGTCTCTGTCAATACCTTTCTTGTTCTTGACGGAGAGGTCGGCGCCGTGCGCGGCGAGGAAGCAAGCTATGGAGGCGGAGGACTTCTTGTCGTGCGCGTGCAGGCCGGCCAGCAGCGCGGTGTCGCGCGCGTCCTGCAGCCGCCGTAGTTGTTGGAGTGTGTGGTGGCGCAGCGCCTCGTGCAGCGGCGTGTCGCCGTCCTGAAAACACATCGTTCATTTTAGTCGTTTTTGTGGCTCGTTGTCGTGATTACGTCTCTAGGTCACATTAATCAAACCTCAGTTTTTGTGGCAGTTATATGTCCATTTTTATGGAATCTTTTTAGAACATAATTACTGGTTTTGACATTCTATCACTCTTGGCTTAGGTACGGGACCGAAGAAAAAAAAATCGACCCTTTCATACAGGGCGTAATCGTTGAGTGTATTCCTATTATTACGAATACCGCCTTCTGCGACACGCGGGCGGAGTCGCACCGGCAGCTAGTACCTTCAACACATAAATTTAGCTACTTTGAAATCGAAATTCCGGACAACCCCTAAAATTCGGTCAACTTATAACCCTAATTACCTTGCGTGGAAGCGAATGCGTGTAGTTCTTGTAACGTTTCCGTCATAGTTTACATAAAAACGATTATTGTAAAACGAAATACGATTAACATAAAACATGAAAAGTAATGTTGCATATTGTGATGATCTGCCATTCAATTGCTACTTTTCATAGTAACTTATTGATATATTGTCGCAAATATTGTTGTACTTAATTTCAGAGGAAACAAACTGATGTGATATCGTCACGGTCACCTCGGTGTGGTTGCTGATACCTTGTCGCAGATGTTGAGGTCGGCCCGGTGCTACACGAGCAACCGGCATCAGCGTGTACTGCCGTTACACGGCCAGGTGCAACGCGGTCTGCAAGTTCACATTCTGCAGATCGGGGCGCGCTCCGCCGCGCACCAGCAACTCTGCCACCTCTGCAAGGTTGTTGAGCGCGGCCAGGTGGAGTGCGGTGTAGCCTCGTCGTTGTTGTTATTACCTTGTCGCAGAGGTTGAGGTCGTCCCCGTACGACATGAGCAGCCGCACTATCTGCGTGTGCTGCCACTCCACGGCCAGGTGCAACGCGGTCTGCAAGTTCGCATTCTGCAGGTCGACCCTCGTCGTTGTTGTTATTACCTCGTCGCAGAGGTTGAGGTCGGTCCGTACGACACGAGCAGCCGCACTATCTACGTTGCTGCCGCTCTACGGCCAGGTGCAACGCGGTCTGCAAGTTCGCGTTCTGCGGGTCGACCCTCGTCGTTGTTGTTATTACCTTGTCGCAGAGGTTGAGGTCGGCACCGTACGACACGAGCAGTCGCACTAACTACGTGTGCTGCCGCTCCACGGCCAAGTGCAACGCGGTCTGCAAGTTTGCATTCTGCAGGTCAACCCTCGTCGTTGTTGTTATTACCTTGTCGCAGATGTTGAGGTCGGCACCGTACGACACGAGCAGTCGCACTAATTACGTGTGCTGCCGCTCTATGGCCAGGTGCAACGCGGTCTGCAAGTTCGCATTCTGCGGGTCGACCCTCGTCGTTGTTGTTATTACCTTGTCGCAGATGTTGAGGTCGGCCCCGTGGGACACGAGCAGACGCACTATCTGCGTGTGCTGCCGCTCCACGGCCAGGTGCAACGCGGTCTGCAAGTTTGCATTCTGCAGGTCGACCCTCGTCGTTGTTGTTATTACCTTGTCGCAGATGTTGAGGTCGGCCCCGTGGGACACGAGCAGACGCACTATCTGCGTGTGCTGCCGCTCCACGGCCAGGTGCAACGCGGTTTGTAAGTTCGCATTCTGCAGATCGGGGCGCGCTCCGCCGCGCACCAGCAATTCTGCCACCTCTGCATGGTTGTTGAGCGCGGCCAGGTGGAGTGCGGTGTAGCCGTCGTCCTTGGCGTCGTCCACTATCCACGGACGGGGGAGTTTACCCAGCATTATCTTCATGGCACTGAAACAATGATAAGGTTTTGCTCAAAATGTATACTCGCTAATAATGTTGTGTTGTTTGTTGCATATTTTTAGTGTTCCGTACCTCGAAAGGAAAAAACGGAACCCTTATAGGATCACTTAGTTGTCTGTCCGTCCGTCAAGACCCTTTTTCTCCAGAACGCGTGGAGGTATCAAGCTAAAATTTATATCAAATACTCAGGTTCTACTGTCCCTTGGAGCTGTGAAAAAATCAAACTTCTAAGCCAACGCAATCAAAAGTAGGGATGTTACGAAGGCGGCATTACCGGAGCCAGAGCCGGATCCGAAGTATTTTTATTTTATTTAACGGAGTCGGATCCGGAACCGGAGGAGAAGTTGGAGCCGTATCTGAAGCCGGATCCGGAGCCGGATCCGGAGGTTTACCGGAGGCGAAGCCGGAGCCGAGTACCTTTTAAGTGGAATGTTGATGTATTGAAGGGCAAGTTTTACTGGACAAGTCAAAACGTGTAAGCGTGCGCCGCGCTGCCGCGGCAAATGCAATACTTTCAGCTCCGGTATAACTTCGTTAAAAAATTAACGGAAGCGGAGGCGGAGGCGGAGGTGTGAAGTAAAAAATAGCGAAGGCGGAGGCGGATCCGAAGGTGTAAAATCAAGCGGAAGTACCGTCTTAACGGATGCGGAGGCGAAGCTCCGTAACATCACTAATCAAAAGATACAGCCGTTTATACCGCAAATTTTCGAAACTCGCAAGGGAATCAAAATCTACAGGGTACTTCCCGTGAACTCAGAATCTTGAAATTTGGTATGAAGCAACGTCTTATAGCACTGATGAAAAATTGCGAAAACAGTATTTTTTTAGTTACATCATACAATATCCATATATATAAAAGAAGACTTCCGGACTGATTCATACACGCACAGCTGAAACTACTGGGACAAGAAACTTGAAATTAGATGAAAAGATGGGCTTGTTCGAAATTCTACCCCTAAAGGGGTTAAATAGGGGTGCAACGTTTATATGGGAGAACCTTTTTTTTTGAGCTAGAGACTTAAAATTTTGTAGAAAGATAACTTATTAAAATACAAAAAAGTACTTTCAGCATTTTGGAAAATTCTACCCCTAAAGGGGTGAAAAAGGGGTGCACGATTTGTATAGGAGAAACTATTTTTTTGAGCTAGATACTCAAAATGTTGTAGAAGATTACTTATTAAAATACAAATAAAGTACTTTCAGCGTTTTGGAAAAATCTGCCCCTAAGGGGTTAAAAAGGGGTGCAAAGTTTATATGGAGGAAACTTTTTGTTTTGAGCCAGAGACTTAAAACTTTGTAGAAAGATTACTTATTTGAATACAAATAAAGTCCTTTCAGCGTTTCGCAAAATTCCACCCCTAAGGGGTCAAAAAGGGGTGCAAAGTTTGTATGGGGGAAACTTTCTTTTTTGAGCAAGATACTTAAAATGTTGTAGAAAGATTACTTATTAAAATACAAATAAAAATATTTCAGCGTTTTGGAAAATTCTGCCCCTAAGGGATTAAAAAGGGTCGCAAAGTTTTTATTTAGGAAGCTTTTTGTTTTGAGCCTGTGACTTAAAACTTTGTAGAAAGATTACTTATTAGAATACAAATAAAGTCCTTTGAGCGTTTTGCAAAATTCCGCCCCTAAAGGGTTAAAAAGGGGTTCAAAGTTTGTATGGGAGTAACTTTATTTTGAGCTAGAGACTTAAAAACTGTGTAGAAAGATTACTTATTAAAATACAAATAAAGTACTTTCAGCATTTTGGAAAATTCCGCCCTAAGGGATTAAAAAGGGGTGCAAAGTTTGTATGGAGGCAACTTTTTGTTTTGAGCCAGTGACTTAAAACTTTGTAGAACGATTACTTATTAGAATACAAATAAAGTCCTTTCAGCGTTTAAGAAAATTCCACTCCTAAGGGGGTTAAAAAGGGGGTAAGCTTTGTATGGGCAACACTTTGTTTGAGCGAGAGACTTAAAAGTTAGTAGAATGATTACTTATTAAAATACAAAAAAGTGCCTTCAGCGTTTAGAAATATTCAACCCCTAAGGGGGTAAAAAGGGGCAGGGGGTTCAAACTTAATATGGAGTATGGAGAGCAAGAAATTTTTAAAGTAAAACTTCGGTCTAATTATGTATGTTAAGACTTCAAAACATTTCAGAGTTTTTTCAAATTCATCCCTACGAGTCGCAAAAGGGGTTTAAAGTTTGTGTAGAGAGCAAGACATTTTTAAAGTATGAGATTTGTAACTTCGGTTTTAGACTTTTGTTTAAATACTAGAAAATGAATTTCATTGTTTTTTTTATTTATCCCCCAAGGGGGTTAAAAGAGGGTTCAAAGTTAGTATGGAGAGCAATCATTTTTCTAAGACAATAAAAACTTCTACGCGGACGAAGTCGCGGGCAACAGCTAGTATCCATATATAATGTCTTGTCTTGAGGTCGAATTATCGATCACAAGCCGCCAATATAAAAAACAAAAAAATAACGACAAACTACCCAAACTGGAACATGATTGTGACAATGTATTGCTCACAGAACAGTTCCAAAACAAGAATTCACATTTCCGTAAAACCATACATGAATTTATAAACTCATAAACCTATTGTTTTAAATATAAGCTCGATTGGTTAATCCTATCATCTCAAATAAATAAGCAGGTAGGTAATTAATGCATGGGTATAGAGCATAATATTAATCTAAACTTGGTACTTAGACCAATGTGCTCTGTGTGACGCGTGTTAGGTTGCTGTTTAAATAAATATCTATGTTTAAGAGAAACTCAGATGTTTAGATAATTGATTCTCTTGTAACATACTAAAAACAGTTCCAGACAAGAAAATACTAAGATGTCAGGGCATGGGAGGGTCTCCTAGATTTTTTAACTGGGCTTCTATTCGCTCGAACATGACATGAGGCAAAAGTGAAAATATAGCTTTTAAAATGGTAAATATACGCGTTGGAGCCGCAAATATATGCACTCTGATTTACAATCTCCGAGCAGATCCGAAGTGTCGGGGTGGTTGAACCGAACCACCAGAAATAACTCAAGAGATCGCAGCATCACAAGTTTCGGGATCAGAACTAAACACGATTATTGTGATATATCTAACGTTCTAAAATCCAAAGATAGATATTTTAATTTATATTAAGTTCTTCATGATGATCGTGCTTCAGGACATTTGTTAGTTAATGTACTTTGAATGAAGCCAGCATACAATTTAGATTTAACCGATTTACGAGGTAGGAAAATAACGGTTACGTTTTGGGTAGTTGGTGGACTGTAATAAAGGTATGTACATAAAAGTTTTAGTTTCATGCACATTAAATTTTTTCGTAAATTAATTTACAATTGGTGATGATGCCGGCAAGGTTGTTAAACTCAAAAGAGTCGGATTTGAAACTTCTATTGGACAATTGAATGGATGGAAACAATAAATTAAGTGGTACACATTTTAATATGCCACGTTACGTTCAAAGAGTAAAAACGAACGAACTAATTAAATAAGGTCAAACGAGGCCGGGCGGCGGTGCCGGGCGGAGCGCGTGCAGCGTGGAGCGCTCGGCCTCCGCCTCGAGTCCGGGCCTCGCCACCGGACCACGCGCGCGCTCCGTGCACACCCATGCAATCAATCCGCATCCAACACGCTCCCGCAACGAAGACGCTCTCTCACACTCTCAGAGAGTTACATTCTGTTTTCTAAAGAAATCGGCACATCTCATATGAATTACAATATTTACAATGTTATACAGACCGCGGTTTCATAAATGTATATTCAAACGACTCTATGCATTTTACTTGGTGAAATATTTTAAATACAGAATGCAGTGATTTTTCTAAAGTGAATGGATCAAACCAATGGATATTGTTTTATAACATCACGTCATGGTGAGTTGAATGGTCTTTCCAGAAAGCCAAACATAACAAACGGAACTTAATAGAACATGTAGTGTGATCTTCCGCATATCAGAAAGTGTCTAATGTCTATACAAATTGATGGCAGAGCAAAGCAACACCAAATCTGCTACTTATCTCAACCAACCAAAAGGAATAGGAAAGCGGCTTCCGGTCCGGTCACCAACAAAAAATATTTGATTTTATTCTTTATCTACATCTTTCTCTGGCCAACTGTTCTGAATAAGCAACAGGGAAAACAAAATAATAACTTTTTCCGCAAGCTGCAATTAAGGACGCGAATACTTTTGTTTATTTTGAGTGTCTGATTTATGTAGCGGTTTCGAATTATATTTCGTTTGAGGAAGGCGTCTGTAGTTTCTGGCGAATTTTATATCGTGTGAAAGGCATAAATCGGTATCGGCATAATAGTAAAATGGTATTGGAGTGGCGAGTGCCGAACACAAATTATACGATATTGACACAGTGTGCGGGCGTGGGGCCGGGGCGCGAGCGCGGGGCGGCGCGGCGCGGGCGACCGCTGCACGCCGGGGACAAGAGTTATTATAATTGTAAAGCAGACCTACATATTCACCTGGTAGGCGCACCATTACTGGATTGTCTTTCACAAGGACAATAAAACCCCTACATTATCATGATAATGCCCTGAAATTCAGTCCCCTACTTGCATCATAAAAAGCGTTTTCTTATAACACGCTTTTATTTCATTTTATTGCTGGTTTGTTGGTAGGTATATGTGGATATTGTGCATGTTAAAAACATAAACTTTTATTTGAACGAATTTAGTAAATGTGTGGACGTGTTCATCAGAAGTCACTGAAATTAGGGCTACAGACTAGTTAGATTTCTTTCTACTAGAAAAATACAGTTGGCAATAGGTAAGCGCTTTACTCAATTCACGCTCATCAAGTAGAGATTGAGCACTGCCGCAATATAATCCACTTCACTGGAATAGCAATAATAATGGAATGTATTCAAGGCTGCCTCTATCCAAATATTGTGTGATTAGGCCAAAATTACGAGAATATACTACACTCAAGAGCAAAAGTTCCGGGTACACTTTGTATAGAATTTCAGTACAAACTGTACCCGGAACTTTTGCTCTTGAGTGTATATAAGCCTAGCATGTTTACACGAGTTACATGTTGGAGTAATACATATGCTAATATTTTATATTAATATGTCATACTTTGGAAACTTGTCGACATCATTGAGTTGAGATTATGGTGCCAGACTCACAGCCATTCGGCAAAATTGATAGTAGCTGTCTACACCACTAAAGTTCGGAAGGATGACTTCTTCCGGAACTTGCAATAAAGTTCGATGAATTAATTAATCTTATCATACATGACTTTGATATCACCCAATAAAGATTAATATAAAAGTGGAAACTATGCCATAAATCTGCAGTCTGAGAACAGTCAACCGCCACCCCATTGTTATTCTTTCGTAATTCCCATGTTGAAAAACGTTGGAACAAAAACGGTACTTACATTCTTTTCCTCGAAAATATTTTCGCAAAAATCGCCGACTGTTTGCGTCGGTTTTAGAACCGCAGCCACAGTTTTTCTCTACAAACCCTTTACACCCTTTAGGCATTTTATTTGCAACACTTGTACTATAAGCGGTAAATTCGAAATACCTACTAAGTTTAAAAGTTCTAGAGGGTAAAGGTGAGAGCTTGCGGCTTAGAGCGGGGAATAGACAAATTGTTCATTGTTAGAGCGCTCTTTATAAAACACAATCCTTTACAAAATCTTAAAACGGCAAGAAATAGGGTCTGCGTTCTCAATCTGTTTAACATTGAGTCCTTTTTCCTCTTAAGCGTATGCAAACGTGTAAGATCATAGAGCAGGAACTACTACTAACTGATTGAACACTCATTGATCAATGACATAATCTACAAGCGAAGTTTCCTGCAAGAGCATTTTTTTTAATTTTAACAATCACACATTTAATACTATTTCTAATAATATTCATAAACCTGTCAAATTATTAAACACGTCCTCTCTCGCGGCTCCGAGTCCAGAACCCTATGTCCATCCTGAATCTTGAAGATCTACTTTTAACCCTCGACACAAAAAGAGGGGTGTTATAAGTATGACGTGTCTGTGTGTCTCTATGTGTGTCTGTCTGTGGCATCGTAGCTCCGAAACGAATGGACCAATTTTAATGCGGGTTTATGTCTGAAAATTGACGTGATCGAGATGGTTCTTAGCTATGTTTCAACAAAATCGGTTCAGCCGTTTTTGAGATATTGAACCATGAAATGAAAATGACGGGGGTTTTTCAAATTTTCTAAGTTGCAGTTATATATACTGGTGAAAGATGAGCCCCACGTACATACCTCATCATATCAGCCGAAAGACGTCTACTTCTGGACATAGGCCTCCCCCAGAGAGTTCCAAATTGACCGGTCCTGCGCCACCCGCATCCAGCGGACTCCCGCGACCTTTACCAGGTCATCAGTCCACCTTGTGGGGGGCCTACCCACGCCGCGCCTTCCGGTACGTGGTCGCCACTCGAGAACCTTTCCGCCCCAACGGCCATCGGTTCTACGTGCAATGTGCCCCGCCCACTGCCACTTAAGTTTAGCAATTCGGAGTCGTACATACCTATAAAACTATAATCCCATAGACTTTTTCTGTATATGATATTAGTGCAGAAGTTTAAATCATTATAGATGTAACGATATCATTACTTTAGAATTTATTACCCCCGCTTTTTGTTATTTTTTAGGGTTCCGTACATCAAAAGGAAAAAAAAACGGAACCCTTATAGGATTACTCGTGCGTCTGTCTGTCCGTCTGTCACAGCCGATTTGCTCCGAAACTATACTAGCCCGATTGAGTTGAAATTTGGTATACATATGTAAATTCGTGACCCAAAGATGGAATCGTAAAGAATTCTGAACAAGGGGACCACTTTTGGGGGGTAAACTGGAAAATTAAAAAAAAAAACGTTTCGCAAACCGTATTGTGTGACATATCAAATGAAAGGGGTTGTTGTCAGCATTTCAGTTTTTTTTTTATAATTTGAGCAAAAACAGATTTGTAGTAAAAAAGACCAAAATTGACCATCCTCCTAGCGTGTAATCCCGGTTGTGTGCGGCCCGGGGTCCGCTTTGGCACCTAATCCCAAGATTTGGCATGGGCACTAGTTTTACGAAAGCGATTGCTATTCGACCTTCCAACCCAGAGGGAAAACTAGACCTTATTGGGATTAGACCGATTTCCTCATGAATTAATCGCTATTGCTCAATGGAATGAAACCAACAGTCACGAATCTTCGACTCAGTCTATTCTAAATTAACTTCTAAAAGAGCCGTTATAATATCTAATGTTCCGTCTGTCTAGATTTTATAAAGGGATTTTACGTGGGGTACAAGCAGGGCCGTCTATGCGTGGCTCTCCCTAAAAATGGTAGCTTTCTCTTCTGGTACCTTAGGTAACATTGTGACAATATTGTACACTAATATATCTATATATTTTATAGATTACACTATTTTCACCTATTTGTACAAAGGTATGATGGAACATATTCAAGGCGTACATACTCGTAGGTAATACGCAGTTTTTGTCGGGTTCCAATGAGTCTAGACACGACGGGTGTATCAGGTGTAGTTGCTATGGCCACCTCTTGTCTCCATCATCAGTTCATCTCAGTGGTGCCACAATATTTAGTTTTCACTGAATTTACATAAGTATGCCAAATTAATGCTCAATCGAACACCGGCAAGTGGCTAAAAAATTGTATGCAAATTTTGAAGCACAACTTACTTATATATAACAAATGTAGAGGTACATACGAACATTGAAAATTAAATAAGAGATTGTAAACACCTCAACTTGAGCAGATTATATTACGTAAATGTAGAAGTGCTCTAATTGTTATATGTATATATATGTTGGTAAGTACCTACTAAGTCTGACGTTTGACCGCTTTTTACAGTAATACGAGTTGAATGACTTTGAGTTTACTTTAGAAATAACCCATTAGTCATAAAATTATTATATGAGTTTTAAATAAGAATTACCAAAATGTATTCGAAACTGAGAGTTAACACGGTTACTAACAATAGCATTTCAGTCTGAGAATTAGGTAGAAGATAATAGTATTTTAAGCAACAGTTGTATAAGAGAGGTCAAAAAAGGCGAGTGGCGTGGGTTACAATGTGAGCCGAAGGCGAACATTGTAAAGAAAGACGCCACGAGCGTTTTTTGACTTAGTTATACAACGTTGCATACAATACTTTTCACATCTCATGCTCGAAAAGTGTGTCATATTAGGCTTAATAAGCGGGGCTAAAGTAGTACATTTAGCCCCTAGGGAAAATATGTATACATATTTATGATTTTTAACACAATGAATTTGACCAATCAAAACATTTCACCATATTAAATCCACCAATCACAACTCTTTCAAAAACATTTATCTTTGCTATCAACCAACCAGAATACCTACAGCTACATATTAAAATCGACCAATCAAACATCAGGTGTTTTTTAGTCCCTAATTCCAAATCCTTTAAATCCACCAATCACAACTCTATCAAAAAACATTTCTCTTTGCTATCAACCAACCAGAATACAGCTACATATTAAAATCGACCAATCAAACATCAGGTGTTTTTTAGTCCCTAATTCCAAATCATTAAAAAAGAAAACGCCTCACGCTAAATTGAACAATCTCTTCGCAGTGAAATTTGTTATTGATTGTGGATGGATAATCTTTGTTTTACTATTTTCTCGCAGTCGAAGTGAAAAGTAGAGTGTATAACTCGGGTCTAAAAGCCATATTACCCCTCGAATTATTTTCCCTCGCTTCGCTCAGGAAAATATCCATCTCGTGGTAATATGGCTTATTTTAGCCCCTTGTCATACAATCTACTATTTTCTACGACTAGCTACTATGGAATAAAATGCAAAATTAAACAATAGTAGATTGTACAACAAGTGCATAAAACGCACCATTTTACTCGAGACGTTTATCCATCCGAGCGAGCTTGCGAGCGAGGATAGATATAAAGTCGAGTGTAAAATGGGTTTTATGGACGAGTTGTACACTCTACTTTTCACTTCGATTGCGAGGAAATGAAACAGCAACATGTAAATATAGTAAATGCTAATTTAATTAAAATTGAAAGTTACATTAGAGCAATGAGAAATATTTAAAGTAATCGTTTTTCCTGGCATATTTAATGTTGTATTAGATTGTATTTGTGATGCGATATTTGGCATATTGTCAACTTCAGGTTCTTTTGAAGGAACGGGATTACCATTTAAGCTCTGTTCCAATGGTAAGTTAGCACTAGATGGGCCTGGTTCATTTGGGACTATGTCGATTCCTTCGGTAATCAAGTCGGTAATTTTAGCTTTTTGTTCTATGGATTCCTCAATATAGCCCTCTGCCACTTGGTCAGACTTCCAGCCGCCATGTCGCTTTAATGTTGTGAGATTTGCTCCAGAATCGGCTAACAGCGTAGCTGAAGTTCGTCGAAAGCAATGGCCTGTGTACTTTTCAGGGTTTTCTAATTTGAGAAAGGCTGCTATCTCCTTTGGCATTTATTGCGTCCTATGGGTTGCCGTGTACATTTCCCGTTTTGATAATTAAGGAAAAACCGTTTCGTTGCCACATTTTCTGGACGTAGGGCTTGATACTTTCTAACTATATTTAAGTATTCGCCTTTGACGACGAATGTTCTTTCTTTATTTGTTTTTGTGTCAGGTAAGTTTATAGCCTGCAACTGAGTGTCCGTTTTCACGTCATCCACAGTAATGTTGATAAGTTCTATACCTCGACATGCACCACTGATTCCATATATGAGCGCCACCTACAATTAAAATAGTAATCATTATTACAACGTTGCACACTAATATAAGTACTAGGTAATGAATTATTGTACAATATTAAATTGCTGTTTAACAATGTAGAGTTTTACGTACTTTTGCAGCCAAATATCTTACATCCGGAGCGGTCTTTAAGAATGTTTCGATTTGATTCGCATTGAAAACCCTGGATTTTACACTTTTGTGCCCAGTGGAAAGCCTTTTCAGGTAACATGTGAGCTTCACGTAGGTTTTTATATGCACGTCGTTTTTCATCTGCAGCGTAGTCTTGAGCATAGAATACACACTCCATAGTGTAGACGGCTTAAACTTCTTAGATAATTCGTTGAAATACGTTAAGAAAACACTCTCTGAGAAACTATTCACTTGTTTTTCCGCCCTCCAACGCATGAAATTTTCATAAGCGGTAAGATAAATTCGCTTAGATTTCGACGGCAATATCTGTTCAACGACGTTTTCCGCGTGCCGCTCCATTAAAGTGTTAGGAGTGAGTGTTATTTCCTCTTCGCTTGACGACATTATTTATCGTTAATCAAAAAACAATTTCAAGTTGTAACACAAATATTACAATGAAAAAATAATTATGGTTCCCGCCAATTAACTTTTTTTTCTTTTTTTTTTCTGTAGGGACGTGACACCTGACTTAAGGTCGTTACATACTGCTCAGTTATAAAAACATTTTCTTTTTATAACTATGATAAGTTCTTGTTATGGCTTAAATACTATACTGATCTACTAAATTGAAAAATAAACAAATATAAAAAATAATAAATGAGACGATTTAGAAGCGTATGGCTGCTAAGCGTATCGTTTTGGCGACATAACAGCACGGTTGTGCCGTACTGTTATGGGGAATAGAGTATAGACTTTTCTGCAAACTTATTTTGTATGTCTTTATATTAGTGTTCGTGACTATGTAAATGACAGATAAAAGTACAGGAGTAGAAAAAGGAATATTATGGGCCTGCATTTAGCGAGATTCCAATTAGATCCAACCAATCAAATTTGAACTAAAGAATGTTGACTATCAGTCCGTCGAGCTTTCATATAATTGGCTAAGCGCTAAGGCGAGAGAGCGCATGAAGCAAACATTCGTTTCCTATCCAATCTCAACATCATCAACATCGTATGCCAAAATGGACCTTCCTTCATTATGAAGTATGGGGCGTTGTTCTTGTGTTGGTGCCAAATCTTACGGAAAGAAAAACAATCGAAGCATTATTGTGAATCATCGTTTATTAACTGAGCGCCGATTGTCAGAATACGCCGGCAGTCATGTTCACTTACATGATACAGTTGTAGATTATGTAGATGCAGGGCCGAGCCTCGAGATAAAACTGAATTTACTGGGAAGATATGAGTGGTCCAAGTGATCATATTCCTACAACAGTGAGCTGATTCCCCACGGATCCAGAATAGTAAGTTATGGAAATGTGCGATTGGGGCAGCAGCGGGCACTAGTGGCCAATAACAATGTCGCATTAATATTCAACAGACGCTCTTTGGACGTTCAGTTGCTTCGCTCTGCGGCCAGCTTCGCCGCGATTCTTTACTTTGCTAACTAGACCACCTCCTTCATTACTTACTGAAATCCTGAAAAACGTATTATATTTGACCAAATAAGCCGAGGCTCTTATGGTTCGCATGTCCATATTAGACAAACATAGTTGGTCATAGGTAAGTAGGTACTTAATACTTAGTACCTGGGCGACCGAGCTCTGCTCGGGTGAAAATAGAGAAAATACGGAGAAAACGAATTTTCTCAGATGTGAGACCCAGCTAGATCGATTCTTCGCCCCTGTAAATCCCCATATTCCAAATCCCATATTCAAAATTGGATGTTTGGATGTTTAGATGTTTGTTTCTCAATCACGCTTAAGCGGCTCAACCGATTTGGATGAAATTTTGCACGAAGATAGATATTAGCCTGTATTAAAATATAGGATAGGTAGTTTTTATCCCGGGTCCACGCAGACAAGTCGCGGGCGGAAGCTAGTATGGATTATATGTCATTCAAAATGCTTTTCAACATAAAGTAAAAACATTATAAATTTTCACCATTACTACGAACGTTTTAACTATCAAACGCTGAATTGGCCGCATTCCAGTTAGAACATTTGAAGTAAATTAAAATCGAAATTGTGTATACTAAAGTACCTATACCTAAGATATCGAATAGCCATTCATTGTTGGTGGAAAAGAAAATATCTAACTTAGCTACACGGTCTGTAATATGATGAGAATTTCCTGCTTACTATTTTGTTCCCTTCAAGCAGACAAAAGATGAGTTGGCCGGCGTCCCACAAGCATGTCTGCGAAAGTTTGCCAAAATTCTTTTATTGACTGAGCGAGTGAACGAGTGGCGAGGTTTACAGGCTGCGGTGGGAATATTCGTGCACTACTCCTCCTCGCCTCATACGCGGCACGGCTTGTGCACACTAGTTTACGAGAAGCAGTTGGTAGGTACTTCCAATCACAATTTATGCTCGAAGAATTTTTATCAACAATTAAATATTACAAAGATAATTAAATAGATTTAAAGCAAACACATTCAACTAAGTAATGTATTCAAATAACTATTAAGTTTTAATTAAATTTGTTTTAAATATAAACTGGACATTAACAATGTATTAGTACAGGTATAATTTATGAGTTGGGTGTTGTTTCAGAAGTTCAGTGAACGCTGAGGATTGCCAGATCTCATGATCGGAACTATGTATAGCCTGGCTACCCCGCGGGAGGTGACAGTGGTGGATGGTGTATAACTAATAATAGCCTCCCCTCCAGCGCGCGACCATTGGAACGCTGTCGGGCGCGCACATGTGGCGCCCGTCGACGTCGCACTCGGCCTGCAGACGTTTATTTTCGAAACGGTCGTCACGCGGCGCGGTAACGCGGGCCACGGTGTTCCTTACATAAGAACCTCCGAGGAGCGCGCTCGCAGCCACCCTCAGCTCCCGTGCACCACGTTCAGTTACCGCATGTTGCAACCAAGCCGGTGCACACTCGGGAAACCGATCCGACGAACGCCCGCCGCCGGGTCTATTTCGGGAAAATACAAATTTGGAATGGATGGTACTCGCTAGTCGTGAGCGAAAGCCGGCGGTTGACTCCATTTTTAGAGCTGGTCTGCGCGTGCGCAGCGCGCGCGCCGCCAGTGCTCTGCGAGCTGCCATCACGCTGCGTCGCGATCCACCCTTTCGCCACCGCTGGGTGGGTATCGGTCGCGGTTGCTATAACTTTAACCCTGCAGGGGTCACGTGTAAAACATTTGTGTACCGGCATATTGTTATCAAGGACTGAAGCTACATATTGTGAAGAGTGAAGCTCGAGAAGAAGAAGCCCAAGAAGCAAGACAGAAGAGAAGCTTTGCGCGAGTTCCGTGCTTCCTTACTTCCCATAGTGCTTATTATCGTATGGAATGTAAAGAAGTATGGAGCTGCGCGGGCGTGCCCGCCGGTCCGGAAATCGCATCATCGCGGCTCACATGTGTCACAGAAGTATCTTGAAGGACTCATATTTTTGCCTATTTGTGTTCCAGTGTGTATTTATTTACTTATTTCGCTTTAATGTAATAGACAAAATTCGCGAAAAAGTGAAGAGATTATACGGCATAGTTAGGTTAAAACACTACAAGACCAAATTTTCTTTTGCTTAATATCAATGGTGTGATATCTGATACTCATCTACAATTCTGTTAAGTATGCAATTTTATTGCTTCAATTATCTGAGAAACATATTTTTTTGCGACAAAACTAATGAAACTGCTGATAAAAGTTAATTATTTATTCGGTGGCGAGTTGCCGTAACGCACGTGTGGCGTAGGTAACAACAGTCTTGACTAAAGCAACACAGCAACATAAATAAACGCGACTAACCAGCGAAGCTCGCCGTGCTCCGCATCACATTCCAACTTATATTTAGATGTACCTACCAACAGAAAAGGAGCTAATAAAATCTTCAGACATGAGAAGATTTAAGGATTGCCTGAAATCTAACCTCGATCTGCATATTTGTTCTACATTTAAATAGGGTTACATGTAGGTACGTATCGTTTAAATTGACTTGGTTACTTGAAATTAATTTAACACAAAAGTTTATAAAAGATGACGCATATGTAAATATTAAGGATTACTAGGTGTTATAGGTACTTAGTAAGTTTTATGTCTTATTAGAATATCCCGTTATAGCGCCCTCGTATCATTTCAATCGCTTTTCGATATAGGTAAGGTAAGTGAAGTGACGGTTAGTCTACCTATTGGAAAATATAATTCGGAAACGAAACTTACAACATGAGTAATCGCATTTGCGTCAGTGAATAAGTAGTCCCGTACCGTAGGTATCGTGTTTGTACAGTACTTTATTAAAGAAAAAGTAATTTATGCTATCAATGATAGATCTTAGCGTCCGTCTGTAGAGAAAAGGAATGGCAAAAAAGGGGGTTTGAAACAAAAAGCGGGTGTGTTGGGCCGCGCCTGCGCCACATCTGGAGGGAACACTGCATCTCATTATGGCGGCCGGCGCGGTCTCGGCTGAATGGACCTATGCCCGTGCCGTGACGTGCCCATGACAATGCCGAACAATTAGGGAGTGCACTGATTCGTTGCACTTACACAATTTGTTATTGTCTAAGATTGATCATGTTCTTACTAGTTTGTTTAACCCATCTGAATTCTCTTCTGACATGCAATGTAAGTATTATGTGAATATTGGACATAATACGAAAATACACTGTACCGATCCTTTTATTAATAACAAGTGCAGTGATATACTCGCATCAGCTTTTAGCTGCCAATGTATCAAGTATTGTATTTATATTTATTATTAAATAATAAATATATGTGCATGCTAATAGTAGGTATATGATGCTTCTAGAACTTTTACGCGTATTTTTTTATTTCTGTATCTTGAAAAAGACCAAGTTAAACACACGAAAACAAAAACGAAGTCACAGTTATAAATATATATTTCAAACGTCCCAAATTAGGTTTATCCGTATCATTAGTCACTTGTGACCTTCATTTACTAGTACTACTTCATATATCGGAATCCCGGTATTGTGTTCGTAATAAATCCCTGGATTGGAAGCCCTAATAAGCACTATTAGCAGTAGCAATCAACAAAAATAAGTCCGACATCATTCTTGACCATTGATTGTTTTTCTACGGTTCTGAATTAGTAAACGAGTTATTTCAAATATAATTTCTTTCTTTCTTTCTAACTCTATGCAATATTTATTTATCAATGTTAGTGAATTTTTTTAATACTTATTGAGACAAATTATAAAACATGTTCTTTTATTTCTTATTCTGGAACTCTTCACATATTCATCCGACTCGCTCTTAACCATTTTTTTTAACAGCTTCTAATTCATATATGAATGTTAAGTCGATTTTAGGGTCCCGTACCTCAAAAGGAAAAAAATGGAACCCTTATAGGATCACTCACAGCCGACTTGCTCCGAAACCACTGGACTGACTGAGTTGAAATTTGGTAAACATATGTAAATTGGTGAGCCAAAGATGAACGGGTAAAGTTAGGCATTTTAATGAATTCTGAACAAGGGGGCCACTATTTCGGGGGGAAAACTGGAAAATTAAAAAAAAAGTTTCGCAAACTGTATTGTGTGACATATCAAATGAAAGGGGATGTTGTAAGCATCTCAGATTTTTTTTTCATAATTTTAGGACAAACAGATTTGAAGTAATTTAGGAAAAAATACGAAAATTTACCATTTCCACCCTTATCTCGGAAACTACTAGGCTTAAAATTCTGAAAAAAATATGGAAAATAGTTCCTTGCCTGAAGATTACAGGAAAACCTATAAGAAGTTCGAGTATTCAAAATAACGGGAAAATTTTATGAAATTTAGATTATATACGGAACCCTCACAACGCGAGCTGAACTCGCGCTTGTCCAGTTTTTCTATGACCTCTGACCGTAATATACCTTGGAATAATGTGAGAAATTTCCAATTACAACACCGTTTTTTGAAAGCGTCAGATTACTGTACCAAAATCTATGGCAAATAATTATGTTTTAACCAATTTTATTATTAAAATATAATGAAAAGGGTCACTCACGTATTTAATATGTCTGATTCTCAAGGGAGTTTACATTTTCATTATTATTTAGTACAATAAAATATTCAATATTAAAACAATGACGGTACAGTAGCGTCGTTACACAAAAGACTAATCACCATGAATATAAAAGCCATTAGAGTGCCTATTAAAATCGTAAGGGCACGAAAGAGCAAATGATTAGGTACGTACTCGTACTCGTGTATTGTTTTAGGGGCAGTGAATGTGCGGCCGGAGCGGGCGCGCGGCGGCGCGGCGGCGCGGCGGCGCGGCGGCGCGGGCGATGACAGCGCGCACGCACTCTCATTACTCTCCAACAACAAATAAAGATGAGGCGTGACCGAGCCGATGCACCGACTTTGTTTCTGCATCTACTCCATGCACTTCAACCTATGTATACGGTGTTATGAATATCTTCCACTTTAGATTAATCCCACCCAGTTGTTTTGCTTTACCTACCTAGACTATAAGTAATAAAATTTGACATAAAATACGTATAAATACATAAAAAAGTTATTAAATGAAACAAATGAATGTTTTTTTATTAGGCACCTATGTAGCCTCGTGATTTAATTTAGATTTAATTATTTCATGAGTTGAAATGATTTCATGATCTTACGAAATACCTAGTTATCATTGGACATATGTATGCGGCATGATCAGAATAAATTGTAAGTTGCCCTTGACTGGTTTTTATTGAGCATTTTATTATAGAGCTGGGGTCGCCGTCGCCCACTGCGTCGGCTACCGTGCACTATCGCATCCACTACAGACCTGATTCGCGCCCTTTAATAGTCCGCCTTTTACTATACTTAATACAAAAGGTTTTCTATGAGAAAGGGATCTCGACCTACCAGTTTTTTACAACTCTCAAATCAGAAACAATTTATTCATGCATCCATGCAACGACCATTGCCAACAAAAGAATTGAAAACTAGACAGGGGTATAATGAATGCTAGACAGAGCATTTTAATAAAGTTGCTTACGTGCGATTTTGTTCTATACATTGAATGGTTCTCATTCTTTAACGCCGTGTCCAAGCCGTGTGCCTTGTATTTTCTGATAAATGAAAGGAAATAGGACCGTCAGCTTTAAACGGATATATTACGCCTAGTTAGAGCACGCCATTATAGAAAAAAACTGCTCTTCCAGGATACGTATTTCACAACAGTAGAGTGTAAAAGAAAATTTATAAGCTTTAAAAATCTTGTCGTAAAAATACATTATCTATATTTTTATATATTTTAATGCAGATATATTGATTTGCGTACAGATTGAGTCTCCGACCCGATACCCGGTGCAAATACGGCAAATATCTGAATATCTAATGTAGGTAAATGTTTGTTCTGGAGAATGAATCGAACCCCTTCACCCCTCTGATGGCCTAGCGACCTAGGTTCATAAAACAACATTATTTATTATTCAAGAAGATGATGTTCATAGGCGTGCGAATACATCTTGGCTCGATTTCGGACCGTGTGTCCGTTTTCTGGCACAGGACAAATGCATCGGATTACTTGGCCCGGGTGCGTATAGACGCTGTATGTAAAACGTCTAATAAGCAAGAAGACGATGATAGATGATACTCCAAAACTTGACAAATGACGGATTTATAAATGCATTAATTCATGAATCTTAAATAGTGTTACAATGTCGCTGCTGATAAATTATTATGCAATCGTTGGGCAAAAACGTCAAAATAAGATCAAGTAGGTATATACATAATACCACAAATAAGTTTTAAGGCGAGGTAGGTTCAGGCCGATTTGACGAACTTCGATACTATTTTATATCGCGCGAACTTCAAGTAGGTAATCGTGTAACCGATTCATTCATTTCACAACTTCGGAACTTCAGCTACTGAGAGAGAGGAAAAAAATCAATCGAAAATATCACAATTCATCCTGGCCATATTTTATCTTAATCTAAAAGAAACAAAATGTATAAACAATTAAAAAGATCACAATTTCGTTAGTTCTTTATTAATAAATAGAAAAACACGATTTTATAAACGCCAAGTTTTTATTCCCATATTTTTTTATATAACGAACATAATCTTCTATCTATTTTGCAGGTGGCAGACAATTTTGGTCCTATAGGTCCTAGCACAAATCACACAAGTAAAAGGGAAAATAGTATTTTTATTCCAATTTACGAAATTATATTTTCCAAAATAGTTTAACTAATGACATTACCTGATACTGATATTGTTGGCACAATTGTTTTTTTTCACGAACAAAGAATAAGCTGAACTGCTGAAGACAAAGAGGAGAAGCCGAAACTGTTTACCGTTCAACATTTTTAGGGTTCCGTAGCCAAAATGGCAAAAACGGAACCCTTATAGTTTCGTCATGTCCGTCTGTCCGTCTGTCCGTCTGTCCGTCTGTCCGTCTGTCCGTCTGTCCGTCTGTCCGTATGTCACAGGCATTTTACTCGAAAACTATAAGGTGTATTTGAATAAAATTTTGAGGATAGGTGTATTTTGTTAGCCGCTACATAGTTTTGTAATTAAAATGCCAAAAAAAAAATTTTTTAGGGGTGCACTCCATACATAAAACTAAAAGTCAAAAATTTTTTTTTCATTGTGACCCCCCGTGTGGCACATCAATCGATAGGCCTTTCAAAATAAATATAAGGTTTCTTAGCATTTTTTTTGATTAAGTGAATAGGGTCAGAGATAATCGCCCCGAAAGTCACTAAAATTCTGTCCCCCCCCCTCTAATTTTTGAACGGTATATTTTAAAAATATGGAAAAATTCATGGACATAGGGCTTATTAATTTCATTCACCGAAAATTGTTTTGAACAATATCGGTTCAGAGGTTTTCGAGATATTGCTGAAAAACTGCCTTCCTCAAAGAAAAGGACGTAAGTGCCGTAAAAATTCTGTGACGATACGACCTTTTTAATAGGCACGGAACCCTTCGTTTTGCGTGGTCCGACACGCACTTGGCCGGTTTTTTATATTAACGTGAATATTACCGGAAAAGTATAACAAGGCCTCGTTATTTTTTCTTATTCTTCAAAAATCATTTGCTAATTTTGTTTGTAATATACTTCAGTGTTTAATTTTGTTCCTTCAAATTCGTATAAAAGTATTCTGAAAGTACCTTCAAGCAAATAAAAAAAGAATTATCGAAACTAATTCACTTGATAAAGAATTATCGCTGAAAAACCGGCCACGCAAAACGAAGGGTTCCGTGCCTATTAAAAAGGTCGTATCGTCACATAAATTTTACGGCACTTACGTCCTTTTCTTTGAGGAAGGCAGCTTTTCAGCAATATCTCGAAAACCTCTGAACTGATATTGTTCAAAACAATTTTCGGTGAATGAAATGAATAAGCCCTATGTCCATGAATTTTTCCATATTTTTAAAATACACCATTCAAAAATTAGAGGGGGGGACAGAATTTTAGTGACTTTCGGGGCGATTATCTCCGATTCTATTCACTTAATAAAAACCGGCCAAGTGCGTGTCGGACCACGCAAAACGAAGGGTTCCGTGCCTATTAAAAAGGTCGTTTCGTCACAGAAATTTTACGGCACTTACGTCCTTTTCTTTGAGGAAGGCAGTTTTTCAGCAATATCTCGGAAACCTTTCATCCGATCTTGTTCAAAACAATTTTCGGTGAATTAACTTAATAAGCGCTGTGTCCATGAATTTTTTCATATTTTTAAAATACACTGTTCAAAAATTAGAGGGGGGGGACAGAATTTTAGTGACTTTCGGGGCGATTATCTCCGGCTCTATTCACTTAATCAAAAAAAATGCTAAGAAACCTTATATTTATTTTGAAAGGCCTATCGATTGATGTGCCACATGGGGGGCCACAATGAAAAAAAAAATTTGACTTTTAGTTTTATGTATGGAGTGCACCCCTAAAAAATTGTTTTTTTTGTGATTTTACTTACAAAAGTATGTAGCGGCTAACAAAATACACCTTTCCTCAAAATTTTATTCAAATACACCTTATAGTTTTCGAGTAAAATGCCTGTGACATACGGACAGACGGACAGACGGACAGACGGACAGACGGACAGACGGACAGACGGACAGACGGACATGACGAAACTATAAGGGTTCCGTTTTTGCCATTTTGGCTACGAAATTATATTTTCCAAAATAGTTTAACTAATGACATTACCTGATACTGATATTGTTGGCACAATTGTTTTTTTTCACGAACAAAGAATAAGCTGAACTGCTGAAGACAAAGAGGAGAAGCCGAAACTGTTTACCGTTCAACATTTTTATTTATGTCTATACGTTACGTTTCCCATGTAGTTGTTGAAGTTTCTAAAGTTACATTACTACCATAAAGATGTATGTAATACACAAATCGATGTTATTATACATATAATGACCTAATTTGCATTAAACATAGGTACTATAATGGTGAGTTTAAGAGAGCAGACAACATGTTAGAACGCGGGCGGTCACCATGCCATGGTGAGTCATTATTGTAACGCTGTTGCCTACTGCTTTCAATTAAGCGAATAAAAACTGTAATCAGTCAATGTGGAACTTTACATGCCGCCGGATTACTACACGAACTGAGAAATGTTTTAACGTTTCACTACGCTTCTTTACGTAAAATCTGTAATCATTGCTTATTTTACGCCGATAGCTTGAAATTAGAAGATGACGCGCAAAAATAACCACCAGACAAATCTTTGGCAGAGCTCCAAAGAGAGCCCACAGAGTCTCTCCAGAGTTTAGCCTAGCTACACTTTAGATACGTAGAAG
Organism: Epinotia nisella; assembly: GCA_932294315.1. NCBI lineage: Eukaryota > Metazoa > Arthropoda > Insecta > Lepidoptera > Tortricidae > Epinotia > Epinotia nisella. The sequence goes on along the minus strand of OW028677.1, from coordinate 10,015,655 downwards.
CTCGATGGTGAATTTGAATTATAATTCAAACATATATCTACCGAATCTAAATACTTATCAGTTATTAACTACGGGCCGTTAGGAGTTACAAGAAAAAAACCAGAGAAGTGCGAGTTTTTTTTTTCATTTTCCAGTTTACCCCCCAAAATTCATTCATTCATTTACTTTACGCGTCCATCTTTGGGTCACCAATTTACATATGTTTACCAAATTTCAACTCAATCGGTACAGTAGTTTCGGAGCAAATCGGCTGTGACAGACGGCCAGACAGACGCACGAGTGATCCTATAAGGGTTCCGTTTTTTTCCTTTTGAGGTACGGAACCCTAAAAATGGAATAGAGTAGAATAGTACATTGTGCCACAAGTAAGGTAAGATATGATTTACGAACGAGAGTCTATTAAGGCGGGCTTTGATGACTAGAGTTTGTAACATTCTTACTGTCCGTGTCGCATATAATATTTTTCATCACATTTGAAAGGAAACAAATACATTTTAAACGAAATGGTTAGTAATCGCAATAAAAACTACAAAATGTCTGTCTTCTATTTTGTTGTATTTGACTGAGGCGCGTAAAGCAAAGGCCCTTCGGCATACAGCCACTATTTAAAATTCACAGTTAAAAATATTATACACGAACACTGAATTGCTACATTTTATTTACATCCTACATGCACGTTTTTCTACCAGTAAAGAGGTTTCAATCATTTCGTTTTGTATTATAGCGGTTCTAGGAAATGTATGTAAAGTATTATATGTAAGGATATCTCCATGTGCAAAATTTGAGCACCCTAAACTTTATACTTTTTGTTTAAAAAAAAAAGAAATATGAATTTTTTCGATATATTTTTTCTAGCCATCCGATTTTATCGTGCTTCACATATATTCTACATTTACTAAAGATGACTATATGACATAAATTATCTCCCTCAGTTATAATTTTGAAAAAATATAATATATTATAGGTCGATGGTGGGTGTATCCCTGGTGAAAAATATGGAGCGGTCGCTAACCTGGATATAAATAAAAAAAAACTGAAAACTTTAGTCAGCTTTTTTTTTCTATGACATAATGTAAATATAATTTATGTCATATAGTCATCTTTAGTAAATGTAGAATATATGTGAAGCACGATAAAATCGGATGGCTAGAAAAAATATATCGAAAAAATTCATAATTCTTTTTTTTTTAAACAAAAAGTATAAAGTTTAGGGTGCTCAAATTTTGCACATTAATTACTAATGTAGAGCCACACTATCCATAAAAATTACAAGCCCAAACTCGAGGGGGGCAGAATCACTTAGCTTATCCTGGCACGACCTTTAGGTCATTGTAGCTCTGTATGCCTGTACGTTATGGAGCCCTTTACGAGCAAGTGTGATGAAAATATATATATTCGGATAACAAATCATCTACCTATTTTACATCTCCACAAATAAAAGCGGAATGTTTTATAATTGTATGTTCGAATTAGATGTGATTTCGTTCCTATTTCTGAATTTCAATAGCATGGTACTTTTATTTAAGAAAAAAGTGTTAGGTGCTTAAATTAAATAAGATTTTGTTTATTGAAATACATTCATACCAAATTATTCGTTGTATTTTTTTAATAAGTACGAACACAATATTCTTTACTATATGTAAATAGTCCACATTTGTACATTTATATCGGACAAAACTATTACTAAATATTTTTGTCCTAAATCCAAAATGCGTTGTCAGCGCGCCCGCGCCGCGTATTAGCGCCCTCCTGTGATTTAGAACAACAACTGTTCCAGGAATCACGTTGTACCATCCCGCGTGTAGAGAATGCTGCGGCAACGCGAGGGACTATTACGGTGGAATTAAACCTACGTTATCCCAACTGGCAGCGACAGATGGCGCTGTAAAGCTTCTTTTATTATTAGAATTGGGGGATAGTTTTAGCGAGAAAGATTAGGACTTGTTTACATTGGGTCTGGCATCAAATTCGACAGTCAATAACAACCAAATACAGGGAGTATTGGTCTTAGTAGAAGTAGGTAGTTTAGCGAAAACTATCCGTATCATAGTTACGGCGTAAATTGATAAATGGAACCTTACAATGATTTCAAAAAGTTGTTAATTGGCTGAAATAAATGTTGTACATTTTTCATGTCATCTCAATTCGAGGATTGGAACACTTTGTGATATTTTTTCATACATTTGTTGGCAAATCGGAAGTAGGTAAATCTTTACAAAGCATTTTATTTTCTATTCATAATACAAATTTTACCCCATTCCTATATTCAAATGTAATTTAAAAAAGCAAAAAACTCCCGGCGCTCAGTTTTTTTTTCTGGCGGATTAGTTTGGACCTTTGAGTCAAGTTTGGTGTCGTTATTAGGTCACTAAATGACGCCCAATTCATTCCCCATACCAGGTTTTTAGGGTTCCGTAGCAAAATATGACGCAATACTTAAAATAATAAACTTTTAGTTGTAACGAAATGCAAAGAAAACCCTCATATTTTTTGTATTAAACTTGGTTTATAAAATACCGTCCGAATGCCCATTTAATGCAGATTCAAAAAAACATTAATAGTAAATATAAATTTGCCTATTTTTAATGTAAAATAAAATATTGAAAGTAGGTACTACGTTCGACAGCGCAGCGTAGGGGACGGCAAAAAGACCCGAAAAACAAGTACCACTAACAAAAAAAAAACAGCCAAGTGCGAGTCTGACTCGCGCACCGAGCGTTCCGTACACATTTTTACTTATTCCATCCCATCTTAACTGGTAGTAGAGGTGTGCGCCGATGGCAAAATCATCGGCGGCGGCGTCCGGTGGGATTTTGATCGGCGGCGGCGGCGTGATCGGCGTGAAATCGGCGTGGTACTTTTTTTTCGGTTTATGGTTAAATAACTATAAAGCGTAAATTCTCATGACGAAATAAATCAGTTTTAAGATTTTCAGAAATTTAATTCCACCAAAAAAATTAAAAAGATGTATCAATTAGGAATTTTGATTTTTCTTCTTCTTTGTCGGTTCCTCAAGGATGAGGGTCGTGACTACCAAGAGCGCAGTTCTTCAAAAACATTCTTCAAACCCTTCTACTTTGGGCTACTTGATTACGCCTTGGATATTGACGCCCGTGGCATCGCCGAATAAATCAATCTATCGTATGGGTGCTCTGTCTCTACTCCTCTTTCCTTCAATGCAGCCAACCATTATCATCTCCTCCAAGCTGGACTGGTCTCGGCCGGCCGCGTGGCCAAATAATGTCATCATTATCTGGAAGCATGTAGTTGAAAGCTGGATGTTGATACAAAGCTCTTTGAGTATCGACACATAAGTGCGCCGTTGTATACATGAGATGACCAACATTCTACGCCAACACCAATTTTAAATGTATCTTTTTTTGCTCTCAAGCCTGGCTTCTAAGTCCATGTTTCAGAGGCATGAAGAAAAATTGAGAAGATAAGGGTGCGCATAAATCTGACTTTGGTGTTGCGGTAGATGTTCCTGTTCCTCCGTATATTTTTCAAGCGCTTTACTGCTGTTTAAGCAATTTTCGATCTTCTGATGACCTCTTCATACAGTTTCCGTCGTTGGAGATATGTGAGCCTAAGTAGACAAAGTTTTCTACTAAGTCCAGGTAATGTAGTTCCTGTGCCCTCTGCATCAACACAGTTCTGTCTATGAACATTAGCTTCATTTTTTCCTGGTTAAGTGGAGGCCGTATTGTGCACTGATCAATTCGACTTTCTTTAGAAGTGTAGCTCACTAGTTCAGTCTCATAGGCAACTATGTATTGCAAATTGTTATACACTAATTCGGATGCCGCCCTGCCAGCTCTTAAGCACTCTGCGCAGTCCGCGCATTATGTGTTCGCCGACCAAGACGAATAGTTGCCGGGACAGTATGCAACCCTGCCTCGATTGGTCTTAATGGGTTTGGACTCCATGTCTTCCAGCCGGACACGACATTTGCCGTCCAAGTATAGATTTTCTACCAAAAAAGACTGATGTTCAGGTATAATACCCATTTCCCCAAGCACTTCAAACATTTTTCGCTAATCTATGCAGTCAAACATTTTGGCGTAATCGATGAAGCAAAAAGCCATGTGATTAACTGCCTGATATTTAAGATCTGCTCCCTTGTGCCTCTACCTTTAACAAAGCCCGTTTGCTCTATTGCGATTTGTCCGCTTCTGTAGTACTCCAGACGTTTGTTTAGAATAATATACAATAGAACTTTACCAGCAAGGGATATGAGATAATTAGTTGGATAGTTGTCACATTTACGGGTAGAGCATTTCTTATGTAGTACAACCATGGAATCTGCCCTTTGTGGTATACCCAGACCCGACCAGAGGTATTAGGGAACAGTTTCTTCATGGAATGAGTTAAACAACTTTTAGTTACTGGAATATGCCCCAGTTGATTATGATTATAGATTGTTAGCTGAAATAAGATCACGTGCTCAAGAATTAGAGGAACGAATGCACATTTACTTATTGGGTGAAGTCGCAAACCTTTTAACTCTATCTGATCCAATTTTACAGGCGGCACAAAAAAAACCTTTTTAATTTACATCAAGGTTACATCACAATAAAATTAATTAAATAAGTAAAGATTTGCAGCAGTAGTACTTATAAATATCATTACAAGATGAGCACTATATCTTCTAGGCTACCGGGCGTTTTGGACTCAGGTGGGCGTGTATAATACCCGTACCAAATGCCATTGCTGTACTGAAAATTGTATACCTCTCCATACAAGGATTCCCCTTAGAACACGGACTACTATCACAGAATAGTATAATAGTATTACATACAGAACGGACACGAACCGCCTCCCACCGAAGTCGGCTACCTCACCGATGGGCGTCATTTCCCGGGCGCGATACCGGGCAACCCAGTGCGACGCTCACCGTTCTGCCGTGTGCACGTTCGCGATGGGTGGCGATGGGTAAATATTGTGCACTGTTTGGTTGCTTAGCCACGTACAAAGACGAGGATAGGAGTTTTTCCCGGTTCCCATCCGATGCAAATAGGTAAGTTAATTTTTCAAAACCAAGGTGTTATAAATTATAATAATTAGTATAATACTACAAACTAATTACGACCCGAAGATAATGAATAGGTTCCATGCTTTCACTTTACTCTCACGATTTTTTTTTATTATTTGAATTTCTGTCATTATTCATTTAAATAAAATGCTGTAATTACTTTAAATAAAAATTAGAAAAAAGTGGAGCACATGGTAATCTACCTAAGACAACTATTAGATTGAGCCGGACGAGTTAGATTTAAATAGGATTTATTTCTAAGTATTAATTTAATAAAAAATCTGTTCTTAAAATAAAAAAGTAACAAATAGAACACATCCTAATTTATCTAAAACCACTATCCGATTTAGCCGGACGAATTAGATACTTCGCACTTGCATATTCAAGCGCCAGAGAGGGAGATATTGCCCGATTCGATTTTCTTGGTAGTGCCGCTGGCAGGCGGCACAGGGCTCACGCACGGACTTGTTTCGGTAGATACGCGTAAATAAATAATTTGTTAATACAGTATACAAAATGATATATTGGTTTAATAATATTCAGCCGTGTGAACACTTTTTTTTTAATGACGCCGTCTAGCAACTTTGAACGTCTACAGCGAATGTGCCAACTCTACGCCATTCACGCACACATTGAGGTGTGCACCGACAAGGCGCGCACACATATTTATCGGAACTAACTCATTTCTTCCTCGTGTCCACCCTGCGCTACTATGGCCGATGCAGCAAATTAAGGAACTAGGTACCGTAATGTCACGGCAATGTATCGCGCTATTTGCGCTTGTCATTTTATCGCGGTGATTGCCAGTTTGACGAGAGTGGTACTATGCCTGAGATATTTATTTATTTATTTTATTTATTTAAACTTTATTGCACAAAATATAAAAAAAAAATGTACAAATGGCGAGCTTAATGCCAGATGGCATTCTCTACCAGCTAACCATTGGGCTAAACAGAGACTTATAACAGGTGCAAAGAAAAAAGTATGATAATTTCTGTTACGAATATACTTGAGGAGAGAGGAAAAAACCGTCCAACTGCGTGTCGGACCACGCAAAACGAAGGGTTCCGTGCCTATTAAAAAGGTCGTATCGGTATAGAAATCTTACGGCACTTACGTCCTTTTCTTTGAGGAAGGCAGTTTTTCAGCAATATCTCGGAAACCTTTCATCCGATCTTGTTCAAAACAATTTTCGGTGAATGAACTTAATAAGTGCTGTGTCTATGAATTTTTTATTATTTTTAAAATACACCGTTCAAAAATTAGAGGGGGGGGGGGGGACTAGCGGCTAACAAAATACACCTATCCTTAAAAAAAAAAATTCAAATACACCTTATAGTTTTCGAGTAAAATGCCTGTGACATACGGACAGACGGACAGACGGACAGACGGACAGACGGACATACGGACAGACGGACAGACGGACATGACGAAACTATAAGGGTTCCGTTTTTGCCATTTTGGCTACGGAACCCTAAAAATACAAATGTTTTATACACTACATATAGACATACATAAATAAAAATATATAAGATACATACAAAAAGATATACTACTACATATTCAATATATACTACCATTATGTGGATGGATTTTAGTCGAATTCTTGTTTAAGCAGATGCTTACGCAACGCAGCATCCGCTTGAAAGCAAACTTGCTTGGGGCTTGTCTGATGTTGAGAGGGAGTGAATTCCAGAGACGGCTTGCCTGTACGGCGAAGGAGTGAGACATAAAACTAGTGCGGTGCGAAGGTATGGATAGTTTGAGGACACGGGAGGTACGCAGCTCACAGCCTGGGCGAGGGGTATCGAAAATAAATTTACTTTTGAGGTATCCTGGAGCAGAAGGCTCAGACAAGATTGAAAAAAGGGTGCAAAGTAATCTGAGGGATCTACGACGGCGAATGGAGAGCCAGTTAAGTTGACGACGGTAGAAGGAAACGTGGTCATATTTACGGAGGCCGAAAATGAATCGTATGCAATTATTGAGGAGGCTTATCGATAATTTTAAAGTAAAACATTTTTGTACGCGGACGAAATTCGTTCTAAATAAAATAATTTCCTCATATTAATATATGACAGTGCTGATTGTAGTATTTGTAATCCATTCGCTATTGTTCAACCAGTAAACATATATTTTTATTTTTAATAACATACAATGAATAAATAAATAGAATCCAAAACCTCGAAAACATCGATAAACATGATTATATACCCTCACGCTATTTCGTATTTCAAATTTTGAAATTGGTGTATTACCATACGAGTTTCATAGTAACATAGGATCTTTGGTTTCGAATGTAAACAAATGTCAAGTTCATTTGAGCAGGGCCACCATTGTGAAGCCTATATAGAATTTAATGTAAATTTCCGTCAAAAGTGCGTCTTGCTCACACACGCTTTGATATGCCCCAATGCAAGAAGGACAGCATATATCAAGACTATGCACATATCACTTCTTTTCGTTAAAATCCTCTTCTGAAATTGGCCCCTAAATTGATTAAGAATTGACTTACGTGGCGCTTTTTTGGCATTCTAAATTAGACCGTAAGTAACGCGGTTTTGAGTTACTTTTCTTCCTCAAAATTACGACTGTTAACATCGTACCAAATGGAATTAAAAGCTTTTACCAATTAGAAGCGTTTTGCAATAGTGTTTACATGTACGAATTCAGTTATGATTGTGTTAGACTGGCTACGTAGGATCCCGCAGTAACTCGTTAAGACGCTGCTTCCATCTATATATATAATACGCGAGCCCGATTTTTGTACATGCCATCAGATCTACAGTTATGGTCCGATTTTGATAAATGATATGTCGTTCGATTCGTCTTATGCTGGAGATTTGCAATAAGGTCTCCGATTTTTTATTTTTTATTGAAAACGTACTAAAATTTTAATTTAAAGAATCTACCGTGCACTGACCACGTGACCTTGGCTGTGTGACGTCACGTGACGTACCTAACTCCTGTTTTGACTTGAGATGAGAATGTAAAATAAATAAACAAGAATTGAACTCAAACCTGTAGCAAGTTCTTCAGCATAAGAAATTATAAATGTTGAGTCGGCCACATATGGATACAACACTAAGAAAATTAAGTAAATAGAAAATAAAAGATCTTTTACAATGTTTACAAAAACTGACAGACGTATTGTGTCAACTGTGGATTAATTTTTTTAGTGCCATAGAGTTGTCAATATTATTTGCCATGTTTATATTTATTTCAAAAAGTTTATATACTTACTTATTTTCCCATATTCGAGATGTTGGGAGAAGAATGAGATTTAAACCCATTAATTGTCGTGGACCCCATATAGGCTTTATTTACCTTACTTAGCACAATGCCGTAGGCACCGATAGGCTTAAAATTTGAAGTAAAGATGTAGAAAACGAACCTCGATTAAGTACTAAAATTTATTTTCGGATACCGGGGACTCCCATTGGCAGCTTTATTCACCTGACTTGAATACCATCCAAATTATTTCAGGTTCAGATAATTATATTTCGATTACAGGTAGGTATAAATTGTAATTTGTCAAACCGATATGACTTAATACTGGAAAACATAAACCAGTATTAAACTATTTAGCGGTATAAATAGTCAAATGTAAGTATAACCGGTAAAATATTATTTTAAACCATTAACGGTCCCCGATACAGTATTCTTTGATCTGTGCGGATACTAATAATAAACAGGTGTAATGTCTGTGAAATGTAAGTTTGTATGTTGGGGATAGTCTCAGAAACTATACCCATCGTATTCTAAAAATCTTTTCTTCAGTACCTATGTTATATATGTAGAATGGACCTACAGGATAATGTGCTATAATATTTTATCCCGTCGCTCCGCCTAGGTTTTTTGTATACGCGGCGGAGCCGCGCGGGCAGCTAGTTTTTTTATATGTTCCGTGACTAGGATAAATGAATTATCTATCTAACTAGGAAATATAGTGAAATGAGTGAAGTAGACAGTATTAAAATAACAATACGGCCAGTTTTTGGTGTGCAACGCCTGGACACGCGTAATAAGCGCAAGAGACATTAGTGTTGAATATTTTTAAATAGCTCGAAAATATGAGTGAAATATGAGTCACAGTAACTTAACAATAATACGGTTGGCTTTTAGTGTTGTGTTAGTGTCACGCGAGACTCGTATACATTGTGCTTTGGTCTGTCGCACCTTGTCTCGCCCCGCACTCTCGCGTGCTTCTAGTACCTACTATAGCTGCACTGAGGAGTTGAAACAAGCAATAACAAACGCCGAATCAAGTTTTCTTCCTGAATAATCACAAGACCAATAAGTACGTAAAAGCATATAGGTACTTATAGTTTTTATTGAGAATATGTTCTCACTGCTGAGGTGAAAAGTTGTATGTTTTACTCGAGAGCATATTATTTGCGTCTCGTGCTTTTGAGTTCCTCGCTGCGCTCAAGATTCTAACTTTGAATCACTCTTTGAATCGCAGCAAAATGAAAATTTTGCTCTCTTGTTGCATTAGCGTTCTGTTATAAAATAAGCGGGAAGCTTAGGGAGCACCTCGGTACTCGGTGTCTGTCCGTTTGTCTGTCACAGGATTTTTTCGTAAAGCATGTGCGATGTACTCTGTGAGTACTCCCAAGGGCGCCGCCACGCCAGTGAATAAAATAGCCAATGGTCAAACGGAAGGACATACCTTTGTTGCCGTTTTTACGTGACCCAAAAATATTTAAGTACTTGCGTAACCTTTTTCCGAGGCCGAGGTGAGTGGGCAGGATAGAAGCAGACACATTGCCTTATTTATGATAATTCTGGCTACGTGAGCTGAGCGTACTTACGGACGTAGGCAAATAGGCAATAAGTTAAAAAGGGACACATTTATATTTTGCCCGATATTAATTTTGCATTCATAACTTCAGTTCTTTGGACATTTATAAGAAGAGGTTTAAAAACCAACAGTTGCAAGCAGGGAAATCTACAGTGGAATCCACAATTAGGCGAACTAAACCTGACAGGTGAACATGCACGCATATGGCCATAGTTGGGCCAGTGCTGTTCATATCGATACTATGGAGGCACTGGAAGTCCATTCACATGAGTCCAGAAATAATATTTATCAATTAATTAATTCAAGTTTTATTTTATTATTTAAATTAATGTTTATGTAGATAGCACTTATTATTATTGGAAATGACTTTATTTTTATTTATTAATTAATTTAAATTTAATGATGATATGATTATGTTGTATAATATGGTTACATAATATAACTCTACCAAACGTGGTTTTTTGTAAAATGAAGAAGGGCATGGCGTAGGTCCGAGAGATTAATGGAATACTTTTATAGTGCGCAATCTTAAATGAGTAATTAGTAGCATGTGTGGTCGGGCGGAGAACCCCGCGCCATCAGTAATGCGCCGCCTGGCCCGGACTGCTCCGCCCGCCGGACGGATAATAAACCGACACCCAAAATTATCTTTTCAAACAATTAGCCAAGACTTATTGCCCAACAAAATGTTTCCTTTATACACTCATTAGACCTTTATTTTATGGCACACAAAATTGCAATCATTTCTATATGCCTTCCTAACAATTGTGGGTGTTACACGAAACGATAAGTATGTATACTTTATAAATAATAATATTATTGATTGTGTATACGACAACGGAAATCGGAAAATATGAATATATAAATATATATATTATGCCGCCGACTGTATAGTCGGGAAAATGCACGTTACATAAATTAAGCTTTTCCATTAATTGCATAACAATAACCGCTTTTACGAACACTAAACTCTACTCGAAATTAATGTCTTATTAGTTGGTAGATCAGGTTAATATACATACTCGAATTGCAACCTATTGCTTCAAAATGAGTTAGTAACAGTATCTATAGTAATTCTCCTGAGAATAAACTGGAGAGGAAGAATTTTCCGTCTATAATAGCACGCACCAACTTGGGCACGGAGGGTGTCACATTTTATTTTCCATCCACTTTAGGATCAGTTCCTTTGAGCCGTTTCCGTAATGATAGTGGCACATACATATGCGCATATGTTCGGGTTAATTAAGCTCGCAACTCCGGCATCGTAGGTACGTAAAGTAACCCGCTACATGAATAGTTACTCGGTGCCCAGCATTCGCGATGCTACACAATGCATCTAACTACTCCTAATTTGCTTTAACATTTTGTGTTCATTTAGCAAGACATCGAGACAATATTTGAATAACTATACACTTCGATCCACTTGAGTTACTGAGCGAAAATGAAATACTCAAAGTTAAATAGTGACAAACGATCTACAAACAAGTATTTGCCAGAAAAAACGTCTAATATGTTGTGGTATCAGCAGTAGTTTAACATGTTAACCGTACATATATTAATACTAACTTATGCCCGCGGCTTCGCCCGCGTACTAAAAGTAATTTTAACCGTTTACCTACAAAAAAGGTGCATCTCAGTTTGATCCGTATGTTCCAATTGGTATGCGATTTGGCACAAATACTTTCAAGAATTTTCATGTTCACAATGTTAAATTTCAAAATCGATGCCATTTTCGTAATTTACGTCCCAAAAAACCATAAAAACGACACCCATATTTAGACATTTCAACCCCATGGCACTCCAACAGGGGAGATGGTATTTCACGTCCGCCACGTTAGATTTTAAAATCGTTGTTGTTTTCATAATCAGCGACCAGCGACCCGATAAAGCATAGAAACAATACCCATGTTGATTTTCAACATTGTCACCACATTTCCCCCTTTTAGGAGTTGAATTTTCAAAAAACTTGAAACACGTGTTCACTCATTTATCGCTAGGAATACTCCTGTGAAGTTTCGAATGAAATAGTCTTACTTATTTTGTTTCCCCTTACAAACTTAGGACCCCCATTTCACCCGCTTAGGGGGTGAATTTAAAAAAATCATTTCTTAGTGCACCCGAACTTATAAGGAACCTATGTGCCAACTTTGGAATCTCTATATCCAACGGTTTGGGCTGCGCGGTGATGTCGGTCAGTCAGTTTCTTCTAGTATATAATTATCGACTCTACATATATACTCTACATATCGACTCTACATACCGACTCTACATACCAACTCTACATACCGACTCTACATATCGACTCTACATATCGACTACATATCGACTCTACATATCGACTCTACATATCGACTCTACATATCGACTCTACATATCGACTCTACATACCAACTCTACATAACGACTACATATCGACTCTACATATCGACTATACATATCGACTATACATATCGACTCTACATATCGACTCTACATATCGACTCTACATATCGACTCTACATATCGACTCTTCATATCGACTCTACATATCGACTACATATCGACGTTACATATCGACTCTACATATCGACTCTACATATCGACTCTACATATCGACTCTGCATATCGACTCTACATATCGATTCTACATATCTGGACCCCCATATAAAATTTCACCCCCTCTTTTAAGGGGTTGGGTGCAGATTTCCAAAAAAAAAATGATGCACGATTTTTTTGGTAGTCACAAATAGTCCGCATACCAATTTTTAGCTTTCTACCTTGAAAATTGCGGAATGCTCCATACAAACTTCCACCCCCCATTTTAGGGAAGTGGGGGAGGGGGGGGGGTTAGAAAAAGACAAAAAGTAGCCTATGTGACTCTCCATCCCTTCAACTATCTCCACTTAAAAAATCACGTCAATTCGTCGCCCCGTTTTGCCGTGAAAGACGGACAAACGAACAAACAAACAAACACACACACACACACACATACACTTTCCCATTTATAATATTAGTATATATATATATATATATATATATATATATATATATATAGTATATACAAGTATATGGAATAGAATAAGGAAAAGAGTTTCCTCGTAGTACCCCATAAAATTATCACTGAAATCAACATTTATGATTAAATTTTTAAACCAGATGAGGCCTCAAAATTTTGAAAAATGTTTTTAATATTTTTTACCCAAAAGTAAATTAAGAGCTATTTCTAATAAAAACTTATTGTGAAAAAACTTGTTTTTCCTCATGGAAAATGTTTTTGCATATAACGGTCAGTACTGGGCTCCAACGTTGTGATGTCGCAATTGGGAATGGATGAAAATTT